>OY757188.1:68585372-69272872 GCA_963583895.1 Melanophora roralis
AAGGAAAATTTATAAAAACCGCCCAGAAAATAATACATGTTTTAGCAAGATGCGAAATTTTGGTTTTCAAATTTTATTAAGTCGAAAAAAAAACTTTGTTGTGTGTTGGAATCAAAAAATATGACTGACTTTATTTTTCCAAATTCTTAATCTAATATACTAAAATTTTACAGTTTACAAAAGAATTGCTTATTGATAATTCTTATGAACTATTTGGAAATCAATTGTTTACAAAAAGAAAGTGATTTTACAGTTTACAAAAGAATTGCTTATTGATAATTCTTATGAACTATTTGGAAATCAATTGTTTACAAAAGAAAGTGTATGGTGCAATAACTTCAAAGAAATTTATATTGATCCACTTAAGGTTTATTGGCCACCCAAAATATACATATTAAAAGTGCAACAAGTATTCTTGGAAAAGAACAATTAAAATATTTTAAGTGTTTTAGTACATGTATGTTTGTACACAGTGTTGTGGACAAATATGCATGTTTATCATTTAATATTTCAAGTGTTTAAATATATGCATGTTTGTACACAATGTTGTGGACAAATATGCTTGTTTATCGTTTTAATTTTTAAATGGGGACGATTAAAGGGAAATTTGAACGTAAGTATATTTGTTTAAGTGTCGGTGTTAGTTTGCTTTTAATAAAAGAAATAATTATTATTGTTTTCCTTTGTAAACATTTAATTCTGAAATTATTATATTTGTCTTAGTGTACATTAGAGAAAGTTTTATAGATAAAAATGTAGAGTTATATGATTATTCTATTAGGGGTTACTATAACTCCCCCTTCGTTAGAGTGAGGCTCCGACGAAGAAACAATGTAAGTGTTAGTTTTAAGTGTTCTAACATAAATTATAATAAAAATAACAATCAAAGTAACAGAAATTCCTAAATTACTGCCAGTATTAATTAGAGTATTTTTTAAAAGTTTATGTTTAACATTTTTTATTGTTTCGTTAAAATGTATTTCTTTAATATCTAGGTCGGCAAATGAAGTATTACTTTCTTTAATTTTTAAAATAAATTTCTCTAAAATGAACATTTGTTTTACATTTATTTTATAATTTTCATAAGTTTTTAGTTTTGTTTTAACAATACAGTTTTCGAATTTTATTAGGTACGTCTTAAAATTTTCCAATTTGTATGGGTTCTTACAATTAGTTTCAATTTTATCTTGAAAGTGTTTAAATATAAGTAAACCAGGGTAAATTTCTTTTTCTTCTTGATCTTTTGTTATATTCATATTACATTCAGGTTCTATATTTTGTACAATATGTGTTAAACAAACATCATTTATCTTTTCTAGGTTTTTGTACTCTAACGTGTTTGGTTTATATATATATCATTTTTGTTAATAAGAACAGTGTTTTGGTTTAATATTAAGGTTTTATTTTCATTATTAGGAAGTGGTTCAAATGTTACTTCAGAAAATGATTCATTTAGAAATTTTGGCACGCTCAATGTTAAAACTACGAGATTTTCTCTATACTTTAAGGCTACTTTTGTCTGAAGATAAGATTCTATTCCATCTATGAAATTAAATTCTTCCTTTGTCAGTATGTCCGATGGAACTATTCCCAATTTGGAATTAAAAATAACATGTCCAATTTCATTTACGTGGTCCATTAATAGATTAACATCATTATTTATTTGAAAGACATTTTGAAGAAAAACGGTTTCATCTTCTAAGTCGAGTATTTTATTTTGTACCTCTGTCTTGAATTTATTCACATATTTTTGTACGATTTTTTGTTGGTTATTTATGTGGTTTGTAATATTTGATATTCTGTCCGACATAGAAGTGCTTAGGTATGAAATTTCGTCTAAAGCTATCATTGTGTCTCCGTTACTTTTCTCTAGTTCTGTAATTTTGTCGAATATTTCTTTTTCGTCGTCGCTGTCCATTGTCCCTGCCACATATTTTAGTCCTTTACCTATTGCGTTGACTAGTCCTCGTTTTTGTCTGAATTTTGGCGTCAAGTTTTTGATTTTTGTTTTACATATGTCCATACTTCTGTTTACACTGTCTTAAAGTAGGCTAATGTTTGTGTAGGTGTTTGATAGTTTATGAATGTTCTCTTGTAGTATATTTGCTGTTTCCAAATATTGTGTTGTATTAATAACGTGTATTATTCTAATATATTTGTTGATAATCTTTACGTCCTTTATTTTAATTGGTAGATATCCATGATTATTTGTCAAGTCTTGTATGTCGAAGAATTGTGCTTTTGTGGTCATAAAAAGGGTTACGAGATATATCCAAGATGTCATCTGAAAAAAAGAGTATCACGTGTATATGTGTAATTAAAATGGTTATTACTTAACTTTTATCCTAGGATTATTTTTATCTTGAAATTTTTTATTTTGTTTAATGTGTGTTTTATAATATTTGTGCCCTGTCATAGTGTTTTCAACGTGTTCTTCATCAATTTTCCTTGAATCAATTTTCCTATACTTTCGATGGTTCTTACCTCCTCGGATTTCTTTAATGTAATTTATTCCCTCTTCTATTTTTACATCTTTTCTAGTTTGGTTTATCTTATTTATATAATCTTCCTTCTTCTTAGACATTAGGTCATGTATTTTATGGTAATTTTCTTCGCTCACTTTTCCGTTTAAAAAGTCTATTGGTTTAATTTTAGTTGTACTGTGAATTGTATTGTTGTAGAATCCTATTATTCTAAAAATTTTTTCTTCAGTGGTTTCATCTTTATTCTTTTCGTCATGTCTTAATAGTCTTATGTGTTCATTTATGGTATTGTGTAGTCTTTCGATATCCGAATTTGATGTGTGATTACTATTTGAGGTAAAGTGTACATTAATATTTTCTTCCTTAAAAAAATCTTGCATTGGAATAGCTTTAAATCCTAGTTCATTATCCACAATTATTTTTCCTATTTTACCGTGTGTATTTATGTATTGCAAGAGCTTTGTTTTGAATTCCGTCCAAGTTCTGCTATTGATTTTGTAAGCAACTGCGTGTTTTGAAAATTTATCTATCATTGTCATAAACATTTCTTTCTTCAGTGTATAAAATACATCTATGTGTACAATTTCTCTTGGCTTTGAGGGGGTTTCACTTATTTTAAGTGGTACTTTTGGTGGTTTCCTATCATATTTTTCAATGGTGCATATTTCACAGTTATTAATAAATTGCGTTATTCTCAGTTTTAATTGAGGATTGTATATTTCTGTTTTTAGTTCTTCGTAAACGGCTTGTATTCCCCGGTGATTTTTACTTAAGTGTTCTTTTTCTATTATTTCTGTTAATTCTTCTTCATCTTTGATATCTCTTAAAAAACGAGTGCATCTTACAATCCTAAATTTATTGTTGGTTGAAAATAATTCTTCGTAAGTTTTCTTGATTATGTCAAAAAATTCATCATTTACGAAAATTGCGTTTAGTTGGTTTAGGTTGAAATGGTTTTTCAGCAAGGAAATTGAAGTTTCTCTATCGAGTTCCTTGATTCCTATAACTTTCCGACTATTTTTAAATATTTTTTCATTTTTAATTCTAGCTGCTCCTGAGAAAATCTTAGTAATAATAATTTGGGTCTTAAACATGTTGATAGGAGATTCCGTTTCCTTTATGCCAAGAACTTCTGTCTCTAGAGAGTTAATATTGGCAGAATCAGGTTCTATTCTTGAAAGCGCATCAGCATTACTGTTTTTTATCCCTTTTTTATACTTTATTTCGTAGTCAAATTCTGAGAGTTTTAATCTCCATCTTACTAATTTTGAATTTGGTTCTTTTATAGAAAACAACCACGTGAGTGGTTTGTGGTCAGTTTCGATTACGAATTTTCGTCCAAAAAGATACGGTCGAAAATATTTAGTAGCCCAAACGATGGCTAGAAGTTCCTTCTCAATAGTGCTGTAATTACACTCATGTTCATTGAGTGTTCGGCTTGCGTAGCAAATAGGATGATTGTCCTGTGAAAGTATTGCTCCTAAAGCAAAATTACTTGCGTCTGTAGTAAGGGTGAATTTTTTCGAAAAATTTGGGTATGCTAGAATTGGGTCATGCGTTAATAATGTTCTGAGAGTATTGAAACTTTCTATGTATTGTGGATCAGCAGTATTAATTTTGGTATCCTTTTTTAGGTACTTGGTCATGGGTTTAGCGATCATGGAGTAATCTTTTATAAATTTCCTATAGTATCCGGTTAATCCAAGAAATTGTTTAATTTGTTTGGGAGTCTTAGGGATAGGAAAATTTTTTACACACTCAATTTTTTTGGGGTTTGCTTTTATTCCAAGGGGGGTTACTATATGTCCAAGAAATTCGGTTTCCTTTTTTAAGAATTCTGATTTATCTAATTGTACCTTAAGATTTGCTTCTTGTAGGCGTTTAAAAATTAAATTAATTGAATTAATATGTTCCTGAAGGGAGGTGGAGAAAATAATTATATCATCCAAATAAACAAGGCAAATTTTGTTAATGTAGTCTTTAAGAATATTGTTCATTAACCTTTGAAATGTCGCTGGAGCTGTCTTCAACCCAAACGGCATTCTTAGGAATTCATAGTGTCCTCCTTCTACAGTGAAGGCGGTCTTATGAATGTCTTCCTCCTTTATTTCTATTTGGTGAAATCCTTTCGCTAAATCTAGCGTGGTGAAATACTGGCATCTTCCCAGTTTATCAAGGATTTCATCAATATTGGGGATTGGGTACCTGTCGTCTATGGTAACTTCGTTGAGTTTCCGATAATCGATGACAAGTCTCCATTTAGTTTTTCCGCTTGCGTCTGCCTTCTTCGCAACGATCCAAATAGGTGCGGAATAAGGAGAATTACTGTGCCTGATAATTTTATTGTCAAGCATTTCTTGAATTTGTTTTTGAACTTCGTTCTTATGTATATAAGGATAACGATATGATTTGGTATGTATGGGTATATTATCAGAGGTTCTTATCTCGTGTTTTATAGCTGAGGTAAAAGTTAATCTTGTATTTTCTTGATAAAAAATATCTGAGTAACTTTTTACCAATTTTAATAGTTCTCTTTTTTCTTCAAAATTAAGTGCTCTGTTCGAATTTGTTCCATTAATGGTTTTATTTCTTTTCCTTCAATTACGCTGAAATTCTCGTGATCTACCTTCTGCGTAGATACACTATTATTTTCAGATAATGAATTAATTTCTACTTTTCCATCCTCTGTGTCTAAAATGCCTTCTCTTAAAATTTGTCCATCAAATTCCTCTTTAAAATAAATTAACTTAGTGTCGTGTGGAGTTGGTTTACTCTTTTTATTTGTCGCTTCATTTTCAAAAAGCATTGGTAATGTTCTATTACCTATGGTTATTTTCTTATTTTTATAATCTATGCATGCGTCTAGTGGTTTTAATATGTCATTGCCTATTAGTCCGTCATAAAAATTGTGAAACTTAACTATGTAAAATTCAAGTGTTTTGTCTGACCTGTTAATGCAAAATTCCTCAAAAATAGGTACTATAGCTTTTTCCTCTACGTAAACTTTATGTTGGAGTGTTTTTATAAGGATTGGATTTGTTGGAAAGATCCTTTTTGGATTACAAATTCCTGGGTTCAGGATGGAATTCGTAGCCCCTGTATCTATTATTAATCTAATAAATCCTAAATTAGTTTTTATTGTTATAAATGGTAATTTATGTCCAAGGCTGGTTCCCGAAAAATTTTCTGGTACCTCGACTTTACTAATGTCCATTGGCTCGGGTTGGTTCCTATAGTTCGGCCTGTTCAAGTTAAAAGATGTATTTTGGGGAGTTTGATTTTGTTGGTTTGTTTGTGGGTATGTGCGTGGTTGTTGAAAGTTCCGGTCATAATTTGGGAATGGCTGATAAAAACGTCGTTGAGAATTTTGTGGTGGTAAATTCCTTCCATGGTTTTGGTATGAAGAGTTATTTCCTTGGTTTTGAGAAGCGTGCGAAAAATGTCTTGGTCCTTGGTAGTTCTGCTTAGAATTATATGTTTTTTGATTTTGTTTTTTATTTTCCTGTCTATTGTAAAACTGTTGTTGAACATCTACTCGGAGATGAGCATATCCTGCCTCGAAAAGAATATTCATAGCTCCTTCCAATGTTGTTGGGTTTCTACATGCTAATATTGTCTTCATTGGTTCGGGTATTTTTGATTTAAATACGTTTAATGCTGTACGGGAGTTATTTAAGGCTACTGCGTTCAATGCCTCTTGCTGTATTCCTTGTCCCATTACGAACAATGTTTTATTATTAAGTCGTCGAAGTCTACTTTTAATTTCCTCGTAAAATTCCAAACTAGTTGTCCTAAATGTTACTGCTCTGAGTGAGTCGAAAAGTTCGTCACAACTGAGTCTGTCACCAAAGTTATTCTGTAATACTAATTTAATATCTGCCCAGGAAATTGCTTGGAAGTTAATTTCTATTACATCCCTAGCTTTGCCCTTCAATTTACTTTTAATAAGGTCAGAGAATAGTCCTTGTGACAATTCATCATAACCTTGTAAGTTGGGGTGTACTCTATCTATTAAGTTTATGAAATTTTGTAATTCCCTACCATCTCCGTTGAATTCAGGGAGATTTCCCAAATACTTTAGAGGGTCGAAATTGATTTGTGCCATTATTTAAAAATTTATTATTATATTTTTTTTTTTTTTTTTTTTTTATTTATTGTTATATTTTTTTTCTCTTCCTTTGAAACCACTTCTTTTACAAAAGAAAACAGTTTTATTTGATTTTCTATAAACACTTTAACTTTACAAGGAAAAAAAATTTTTACAAATGCTGAAGGCAGTAATAATAATAAAAAAAAAAATATTGTACTATTAAAACTATTCACTTATTTTACCTTAATGGTGAGGATGTGATGTCCTGTGTCGCGGGTTCAATATTGGATGTCCTGTTAGAGAAATTAGAGGATGGTCCTGATCGGTCCTGATCCCTTGGATGTAAATCTTCTTAGAAAATTTTTCTCTTCGGTGGAAAAAATTCGGCTGGTTGGTTTATGCTTTTAATCAGTCTTTTTTTTCTGTTTTTCTTTATTTGTTGTAGGTAATTCAACTTTATTCCTTTTATTGTTCTTAAGTTTATGATTAGAAAAATGTTTTTTTTTTTTTTTTTTTTTTTTTTATTAAACGTCTTGTTGCTACGATCTTTCGTAGTCAACGCACAACACACTATTTCAAAAAAATCAAAAGTTTTGCATTGATATGATCATTCGTATCCTGCTTATAAAAGTTCGAAATTTTGCAAAAAACAAATTTGCAAGTATTTTCGTTCACTTTTTTTTTCGATTTTTTTTTTTTTTTTTGCACTTAACGATTAAAAATGGTATCGCATTAAGAATTAAAATTCAATCACTACCGCTTTTAAAACATAAATCTTTCTATGTTGGATAGGACTTGCGATATCCTACCGACTGCGCCAATTTTGGTTTTCAAATTTTATTAAGTCGAAAAAAAACTTTGTTGTGTGTTGGAATCAAAAAATATGACTGACTTTATTTTTCCAAATTCTTAATCTAATATACTAAAATTTTACAGTTTACAAAAGAATTGCTTTTTGATAATTCTTATGAACTATTTGGAAATCAATTGTTTACAAAAAGAAAGTGATTTTACAGTTTACAAAAGAATTGCTTATTGATAATTCTTATGAACTATTTGGAAATCAATTGTTTACAAAAGAAAGTGTATGGTGCAATAACTTCAAAGAAATTTATATTGATCCACTTAAGGTTTATTGGCCACCCAAAATATACATATTAAAAGTGCAACAAGTATTCTTGGAAAAGAACAATTAAAATATTTTAAGTGTTTTAGTACATGTATGTTTGTACACAGTGTTGTGGACAAATATGCATGTTTATCATTTAATATTTCAAGTGTTTAAATATATGCATGTTTGTTCACAATGTTGTGGACAAATATGCTTGTTTATCATTTTAATTTTTAAATGGGGACGATTAAAGGGAAATTTGAACGTAAGTATATTTGTTTAAGTGTCGGTGTTAGTTTGCTTTTAATAAAAGAAATAATTATTATTGTTTTCCTTTGTAAACATTTAATTCTGAAATTATTATATTTGTCTTAGTGTACATTAGAGCAAGTTTTATAGATAAAAATGTAGAGTTATATGATTATTCTATTAGGGGTTACTATAACTATGTGACTCACCTAAGGGGTGTAAAATATGAAATGCTAAAGAAAATCGCGTGCATCAACTAATTCCTACAAATTTTACACGAAAATTAATTTTTGGTGTCTGGAAATTAAAAAATCAAGTATAAAAGAATTAACATATTTTTTTAAAGGCCCTTTAGATCAATAGCGGCCCATATCAGATTTCTAGAATCACAATCCCAGAAATACAAGTCGAAAACCAGTATTTATAAGCCACTGATTAATCTTTCGACCTTTAGTTGGCTCAGTATAGCTAAGCTTCATATTTTAAAGCTACTAAACAAAAATATGAAAAAAGTTACCAAAATGAGAAAATGTTGCCTCAATATCAGCAAGCAATCCATAATTTCTTATTTCATGATATGCAATATTGATGATATCAAAGTCATACATACGAACTTTTTATTACTATTTCAAAATTATTTTTGCAATTTTTTTATGTTCCCAAACTATTTTTTAATTTTATTTATAACATTTTTAAAGCATGTTGTACGATTTATTTCATATTTTATAGTGCATTTTGCGTTATTATTTTTTATTATTCCAGGCAACAATAAACAGTAAAGGTAGCAGCAATAATGGCAAACAAATTCAAGCAACTTGCATATGTTTGTAGGTAATGTGTACTAAATAAAAACAAACTTACAAAAGGGTTCTTTGCTAAGTTCAGTAGTAATTAAATGAAAAAGCAAACAATAAACATTAATAAACATCATCGTTGAAAACATCATCACTTTTTGCTACCACCACGTACACACTCAGCTGGATTGTACATGTGTATGTGCAACCTCAATGTTGCAGAATTCACCAGAGTTCAGGCATGCATAACATTAACAATAAATAAACATTGTAAGTAAATAGTTTACACATACACATATACACTGGAATATACATATTTAGAATCTGCACTTACAGTATAATAAAATATTACCGACACTCACATACCTTCCATCGAATAACTGCTAAATGTTAAATAGAATTTAAAAAGGTGAAAGTAGTTTTACTTATGGCACACGTAAGTTCCTTCTTTACAGTTGATGGCAAAATTAAAAATACTTAAAAAAACATTTAAAGGTTAATACAAACTTTCAATATTGTGTTTTAAATATTAAGAAAATGCTTGTAACCTAAAGCCAAAAATAAATACTTCACAATAAAAATTAACTTTATTTATTGTCGATTTATAGATCATAAGGTCAACCACAAGTTTTTTATAAAAAAAACTTGAATTGATGGATTTCCCACAAAAATGTCTGTACTGATTTTTTTTGTCTTACCTGCTCTACCTTACCTAACCTAACCTTCTTTTTACCTTATAAACAAAAGGCAAAACGTTGGTTTCAAAAAAGTTATATCTAAGCCTAATGCTGTCAATTCTGGTGTGACACAAGGAAGTCATCTTGGGTGGTTGCTTTTTTCTCTGTTCATCAACGACTTGTCAAACTGAATTACGAATTCAAACTCTTAGTGTTTGATAATGATGTAAAAATGTTTCTTAACTTTAAATATCATGCAATTGCAACCTTATTGAATTGAATCGTGCAAAACGTTAATATATTTATATCTTTCCTTAGAGAAGTCATACTAACGAGAGTTATGTTTGAAATTGTTAAATTTTAGAGAGACTGAATCTAATTTTTTTGGCTGTGAATTAGGTTTGATGCTAAGTTAAATTTCATTAATCATATTTCTTTAGCTGCTAATAAGGCTCAGTCGGTACTTAGATATTTAAAACGCTGGGAAAAGGAGCTCAGTGATCTGTAAATTACAAAGCTGCTGTTGTTTGGCTCTAATTTTTTTTCTAAATGAAAAACTTCGATTGTGATTGTTGATTATGTTTTTTGAACTTTTAGAATTTATTTATTTTTTTTTTTTGGTCAAGTCCAGAAACTGATTTCAGCCAAAGGGGCGCCGTCACAATTGCTTGCTCTACGGGCTCGGTTAACGGCATTTTTCATCACTACGGCAAAAACTTAGGGCGAAAGATTCTCGCACTCGTGTCGAATGTTATCTTTGAACGCTTCCAGGGTTTTGGGCTTGTTCGCGTTAACACGGGACTTCAAAAACCCCCAAAAAAAGTGTGCAACGGTTAAATTGGGCGATCTTGCGGGCAAATGTAAAACGACAAAACAAGAGATAAGACGACATGGGAATGCCGCCTTCAATTTTAATCAATTCGTTCAATTGCGGCAGAAAAAAGTCGGTTTATGTTGCCATTTATCTAGCACCGTCCACTGTTGTCGTTCGACCAGCGGCGTTCTCGAAAAAAATTTGCCGATGGCTCCCCCAGCGTAAACAGCGCACCATGCATTCACTTTAAGCAGGTGAAATGGCTAGCTTGTAGATTTTTGTGCCCCAAAAGCAATAGTTTTGCTTATTCACGTACCCGCTAAGGTGGAACTTGGCTTCATCACTTACAATGATTTTGGTCGAAATTCGTCCAATGTGGCCTCGAGATCGAGGATGGCTTGAGCGTAGGTTACAAGCGTTTGGCGGTCGACAAGCAGCAGCTGATGCACGTACTGGACTTTTTACAGGGACATGCGCAGGTCTTTGACCAAAATTCGCCTTAGGGGCGACCGGCTGTTAGCTAATTGCGAGGCATGGCGTGTGGTCGATGTTTCTGGGGACAGCTCGACATCCTTACTAACAGTGGCGTTGTTCTCGGTAGAAAGAACGCTCCGCGGCAGGCCACTCTTGGCAGCGTTTTGTGTGGTCCCAAACTTTTTAAGTCTGGTAGGTAAACGGCGCCTTTTTTATGCAGTCGGTGCCAGACGACCGGGAAATCGGTGGCAGAATTCGTGCTGCGCCAACAGCACAGAGGGATTGGGATGCAAAAAAATACACGCGATTATTCCGCGTTCTTGGGAAGTGTACCGCTCCATGGTTTGTTTTCTTGCACTCTACATCTGTATACTTCACAAATGTGAAAACAGACTTTACATTGGCCGCCATTTGCAAAAATAAGAGCATCTTCCATTAGGGGGATTTTTGCGAGAACGCATAGTGCCGTAGTTTATAGCATACTTCCAGTATCGAGTTTGATTTTTTCGGCGAAAAGAAAAGAAGAACAATAAATTTCAAATAAAAAATCAGTCAAGTAACAGCGAATACACTGTTGACGATAATGACGTTCATAGAAAAAAAACTTCGAATAATAGTTCATCCCTTAACAACTAAAATATACAACAAGTTCAAATATATTTAAGCAGCTCAATAGTCTACATATAAGAACCAAGTGCAAAACCAATTTTACTCTCCCACCTCTTGTAGTCCTTAACAAGGTGACTATATATTGTGCAACTCCTAAAACATACATATAGCAAGAACACCCGAAAGCGATGACTGGTGCTTTGGAGTGTTAGTAATAAAGGCATCGAAATAACCGAAAGCTCTATAAGCTATATCCGAAAATTAATATAGTTGAGCACATAAAATATGGAATGCTCTGGCTGAGCCAGGTCGGTCAAACAAACGCAAATGCTCCACCCAAAAAGTCCTTGGAAGACAACTATTGCGGCAAGCATAGATAGGGTGGAAGTGGAAAAACATATGCCAGTCCTTGGTTTATTTAGCTTGAAAGAGCAAGCATAAGAACAAAAGTTTTCTAAGCAGACCAATATCAACATCACGCCTCTAAGTAATAAATGCTGACTATGCTGTGATAGTTAGTGAATTTTCTTCGGGTCTTTTAGACCATGTAGTTGAATAATATCAAGATGATTTGAAACTCTTAAAGAGCTGGCCAGTGTCACGATAAAAGTCCCTGCAGCTTATCACAAGAAACTGGTACTATTAGACGAGATATCTTTTTTTAATATCTTGTATCACCGAGAATCTGAATTTTATTTTAATGTTCATCTTTATTTTTTTTTTATCTTATATTTGTTTAATATTTATAGACACTATAAGTTTCCCAATTTCTAAAAAATATATTCCTGAAGTAGTAGTGGTACTTTAAAGGCAATTAAACCTAACATTTAAAGCAGTTCTTTTAAGTAACAACCCTTCCTTAGCAAAGAGGAGCTTAAAACCCCTAAAACATATATTTTCACAAGTATGCCTTTTCTTTCGCTTTTTTTTCTTAAAACAACGAACTCTTAAAACATCATTTCAAGGCATCATAATTTTCTTAAACAATATTTTTTTTTATTTATTTTCACTACACTTCAGTAACCAACACACCCACATATGAACTTAGGTCGTGGTACGTTTTGAATAAATTTAATTTTCATTTCACACCTTAAATACTTGAACATAATAAATGTAAGAAATTTGTGGTTCTAAGTGTGTACAGTGTGTAATGTTGCAAGTATGCGTGTGTTTTTTTTTTACCTTTTTTAAGTTTTATACTTCATACTTTATTTACTTTCATCTGGCACAGTTTATTAAACATAAACATATAAAAAATACTTGACAGGAACCCCACCTCACACACACGCACACATTTACGTAGACGCATGCATTCACAAGTTTATTTTCTTTTTATGTTTGAAAATAAAAGGAGTAAAGAATAACAAATGAGGAAGAGGAAACTAAAAGTTTTTCTTTTCAAAGCCCCACTTACAGTTCGTTCGTCTATTTTGGTTTTCTTGTTTTTTCTTCTTCCTTTGCTACATCTTCTATTATAAAGTTAAAATATAGAATGCAAGAGATATAAAAAAATTTTAAACCTTTAGAAATTTCTATGGAAGTTCATTAAGGTAAATGGGTTAAAAGTACTGCATTTATCTTATGCTGGAATATTTATGTTCGCATACTTATGAACATAAGTATGTATGAGCACTGCACATGTGTTATACAATCAATAAGAATGAATGCGATTACATTTTACATTACTAAATAATTAATAGAACAAATGTTCATAGATTGTTCTTGAGGTCGCTTTAATGAACATAAATCTCTTTAGAAACGTATGTTGTTGTTTCTAATTCAATTCTTGTGCATTATTGTAGAAACTTTATTTCAATTTGATACATTTTTAATGCACCTTAAGAGCTTTCAGGTATACATATATACACATATCTATACAAAATAAACAAATACATAAATTACTTTATAGCAGATTGTAATGCAATTTTAATTTTTGTGGCTCATTGCTGGCATTTGCATTCAAAACAGAAACCAGCTCTGATTTGTAATCATTCAACGTAAAAATTTTTTAGAAGTCTTGTTTGCAATTAACTTTGTTTGAAAACATGAAAAAGAAGAAAAAACAAAAACTCGAATATGAGAATGTTTTTTATCTTTTTTTTTTTTTGCTTTTTTGTTCTTATTCAACTCTTCATCATTCTTATTCTGTTTGCACAATTCCCAGTATTGTTTTACCTCTTTTACGCTTTGGAAATACAACAAATAGTAAGAGAATTTGCGATAAGGAACAACAGTTCTAAGGTCAGTAGTATTGTTACATGCCAGTTTTTATACCCTTCACATAGTGATAGGGTATATATCACTTTGTCATTCCGTTTGTAATTTCTTTATTTCATTTGCGACCCCATAAAGTATATATATTCTGGATCCTTATAGATAGGGAAGCCGATTTAGCGATGTCCTGTCTGTTGAAATCAAGTTTCCGGAGTCAAATAAAAAGATACAGACCAGTTAATGGTGTCAAACTATTAGAAATATCCTGGAGACAATCGCTATTTAAAATCAGCAAAATCGGTTCACTATTGACCGAGTTATAAGCGAAAACCCAGAGTAACCCATTTTTTTAGGACAAAATCCGTGCATATATCCCTATATATCTCAGTAAGTATAGTCACTCTTGCCACAAAACTGGGCACGGATACTCCCAAAAAAGGGACCTAAATAATGGAAAAAGTTTTTTCAGATTGGACCAGGGGAAAGGGTAGTTTTCCTACAATTGCACAAATTTGGGGAAATATTTTATGCGCTATATCTCGTAAACTATAAGAGCTATCGACTTAAAATGTTTTACAAAAAATAATTGTAAGCAAAGACCAACACTTTAAAGAAAAAATTTTTTGAGTGGGGGCAAAAATAGGGGTAGCTCCCATACAAATCGACAATTATTATAAAATATTCGATACGCTATATCTCGGAAACTATAACAGATATCGAAATAAAATGTTCTACAAAAAGTAATTGGGCGAGAATGCCTACGCTTTAAAGAAAAAATTTTTTGAGTGGGGGCAAAAAAAGGGGTAGCTCCCATACAAATCGACAATTATTATAAAATATTCGATACGCTATATCTCGGAAACTATAAAAGATATCCAAATAAAATGTTCTACAAAAAGTAATTAGGCGAGAATGCCTACGCTTTAAGGAAAAAATTTTTTGAGTGGGGGCAAAAAAAGAGGTAGCTCCCACACAAGTCGACAATTATTATAAAATATTCGATACGCTATATCTCGGAAACTATAACAGACATCAAAATAAAATGTTCTACAAAAAGTAATTGGGCGAGAACGCCTACGCTTTAAAGAAGAAATTTTTGAGTGGGGGCAAAAAAAGGGGCAGCTCCCATACAAATCGACAATTATTATAAAATATTCGATACGCTATATCTCGGAAACTATAAAAGATATCCAGATAAAATGTTCTACAAAAAGTAATTGGGCGAGAACGCCTACGCTTTAAAGAAAAAATTTTTGAGTGGGGGCAAAAAAAGGGGCAGCTCCCATACAAATCGACAATTATTATAAAATATTCGATACGCTATATCTCGGAAACTATAAAAGATATCCAGATAAAATGTTCTACAAAAAGTAATTGGGCGAGAACGCCTACGCTTTAAAGAAAAAATTTTTGAGTGGGGGCAAAAAAAGGGGCAGCTCCCATACAAATCGACAATTATTATAAAATAATCGATACGCTATATCTCGGAAACTATAAAAGATATCCAAATAAAATGTTCTACAAAAAGTAATAAGCGAGAATGCCTACGCTTTAAGGAAAAAATTTTTTGAGTGGGGGCAAAAAAAGGGGTAGCTCCCATACAAATCGACAATTATTATAAAATATTCGATACGCTATATCTCGGAAACTATAAAAGATATCAAAATAAAATGTTCTACAAAAAGTAATTGGGCAAGAACGCCTACGCTTTAGAGAAAAAATTTTTTGAGTGGGGGCAAAAAAAGGGGTAGCTCCCATACAAATCGACAATTATTATTAAATATTCGATACGCTTTATCTCGGAAACTATAACAGATATTGAAATAAAATGTTCTACAAAAAGTAATTGAGCGAGGATGCCTACGCTTTAAAGAAAAAAATTTTTGAGTGGAGGCAAAAAAAGGGGTAGCTCCCATACAAATCGACAATTATTATAAAATATTCCATACGCTATATCTCGGAAACTATAAAAGATATCCAAATAAAATGTTCTACAAAAAGTAATTGGGCGAGAATCCCTACGCTTTAAAGAAAAAATTTTTTGAGTGGGGGCAAAAAAAGAGGTAGCTCCCACACAAGTCGACAATTATTATAAAATATTCGATACGCTATATCTCGGAAACTATAACAGACATCAAAATAAAATGTTCTACAAAAAGTAATTGGGCGAGAATGCCTACGCTTTAAAGAAAAAATTTTTTGAGTTGGGGCAAAAAAAGGGGTAGCTCCCATACAAATCGACAATTATTATAAAATATTCGATATGCTATATCTCGGAAACTATAAAAGATATCCAAATAAAATGTTCTACAAAAAGTAATTGGGCGAGAATCCCTACGCTTTAAAGAAAAAATTTTTTGAGTGGGGGCAAAAAAAGAGGTAGCTCCCACACAAGTCGACAATTATTATAAAATATTCGATACGCTATATCTCGGAAACTATAACAGACATCAAAATAAAATGTTCTACAAAAAGTAATTGGGCGAGAATGCCTACGCTTTAAAGAAAAAACTTTTTGAGTGGGGGCAAAAAAAGGGGTAGCTCCCATACAAATCGACAATTATTATAAAATTTTCGATACGATATATCTCGGAAACTATAACAGATATCGAAATGAAATGTTCTACAAAAATTAATTGGGCAAGAGTGCCTACGCTTTGAAGAAACATTTTTTTGAGTTGGGGCAAAAAAAGGGGTAGCTCCCATACAAATCGACAATTATTATAAAATATTCGATATGCTATATCTCGGAAACTATAAAAGATATCCAAATAAAATGTTCTACAAAAAGTAATTGGGCGAGAATCCCTACGCTTTAAAGAAAAAATTTTTTGAGTGGGGGCAAAAAAAGAGGTAGCTCCCACACAAGTCGACAATTATTATAAAATATTCGATACGCTATATCTCGGAAACTATAACAGACATCAAAATAAAATGTTCTACAAAAAGTAATTGGGCGAGAATGCCTACGCTTTAAAGAAAAAACTTTTTGAGTGGGGGCAAAAAAAGGGGTAGCTCCCATACAAATCGACAATTATTATTAAATATTCGATACGATATATCTCGGAAACTATAACAGATATCGAAATGAAATGTTCTACAAAAATTAATTGGGCAAGAGTGCCTACGCTTTGAAGAAACATTTTATTGAGTGGGGGCAAAAAAAGGGGTAGCTCCCATACAAATTAACAATTTGTATGAAATATTCGATACGCTATATCTCGGAAACTATAACAGATAACAAAATAAAATGTTCTACAAAAAGTAATTGGGCAAGAATGCCTACGCTTTAAAGAAAAAATTTTTTGAGTGGGGGCAAAAAAAGGGGTAGCTCCCATACAAATCGACAATTATTATAAAATATTCGATACGATATATCTCGGAAACTATAACAAATATCGAAATGAAATGTTCTACAAAAATTAATTGGGCAAGAGTGCCTACGCTTTGAAGAAAAATTTTATTGAGTGGGGGCAAAAAAAGGGGTAGCTCCCATACAAATTAACAATTTGTATGAAATATTCGATACGCTATATCTCGGAAACTATAACAGATATCCACATCAAAGTTCTACAAAAAGTAATTGGAACACAAGGCCTACGCTTTAAAGAAAAACATTTTCGGATGGTGGGTGAAGAAGGGGTAGCTCCCATACAAATTAACAATTTTTATAAAATTTTCAATACGCTTCTGGAATACTATTACAGCTATCGACTTCGAATATTCTACAAAGAGTAATAATCAAATAATTCATACATTTTGGAGAAGAAGTTGGAGAAGAGCAGGGGGACTAGAACATTTAATAAGTTTTATTATCCTTAAAATGTGAATAATGTCGAAAACTTTTAAAACTCTCGACCTCGAATCTTCTTCATCTATTTCTATTATTCATACGAACGTTAAAATTTTATATATTTTTTCTATGGACTTTAAAACTCGCACAAGGTTTTTTATTATATTATTTGCAGTACAAAATTACTTGGCTGGGTATATTTAAAGACCAATGTGAAGGGTATATAAAATTCGGCACAGCCGAATATAGTGCTCTTACTTGTTTCCCTTAGATTTGTTGCCCCTTTTTAGTTTTTATTTGACCAAAATTTGTGGTAACTTTCGTCAATATTTTTTCGTTTTGTTTTTGTTTTATGCAGTCGTAAGATAGTAAGTAAATGGTGCCGGTTTGATTGCTTGATTCGAGTTGGGTTGAACTTTTTTAAAACTGTTTTAAACGCAAGTGTAAAGGAGTTTGAAAACCTTTACTCACATAAACAAATAAAACGCAATTGAATGTAAACGACAAAAACAGCTGACAAGCATTTCCCACAAGTGTTGTTTAATCTTATTCCTTCGTACTCCATACTTTTAAACAGAAGATCCAAAGAGCGCAGAACCAGGGTGAGAGGCGGCAACAGAAGTATGTAATTTTTCTTTGCTTGTTTTAAAATACGTGACAAACAATTGAACAAAAAGTATCCTTTAAGTTTCAACTTTTTTCTTGTTGTTCAATTACAGTTCTTCAGCTGAATATATCAGTTTTACTAACATCATTAAAAACTAGAAAAATAGTTTGGACTTGTTGGATAAATTGAATGTGACAATGGAAAATATTAAATAGAAACGAAGTTATTTATTTTGTAAATGTTTTCAAAAACATAGATATTTGTAAAGAATGAGTCAGCATTTAATAATATGGACTTTAAAGATATGCTTAAGAAATTATTGTGGAAAGATCTTTAATGCAGAAGACGTTATACTGTATATAAAGAAAAATATACCCCTAAATTTGAAAAAATACTTTAGATTTTTGATCTTAATTAGGTTCAACAGAAGGTCTTTTTCATTTTTCAAGATTCATATTCTCAAAAAATACGAGAATGGATAAAAAAATTAGTTTTTGGCCACCTTATGATTTTTTGCCTCAATCTGGATCGTAAGTCGGTAACTTCATACTTGTAGCCTCGTTATTCAAAAAACGAGAAAAAAGTGTAAAAAGTATTTATTGTCCCCTAAGTTGACTTCTGGCCATAATCACCCATAGTTAACATAAAAAAAAACAAAATATTACCAATATATGTGTACCCTATTTATTGATTCAAGGTTAAAAAAATATTGCAAGCGATACACTCCCTAAGAACGCAGAATTATCGTGTCTTTATTTTTGCATAACAATTTGTCTGTGGTGTTGGTGCAGCGCGTATGCCGATGCCGATTCCTCGGTTGTCCGGCACTGATTGCGCAAACAATGCACCGTTTGGACACCAACCTTGAAGAGTATAGGACCACACGCGACGCTGCCAAGATCATGCGGCCCCGGGGTGCCCGTTCTGCCGCTCATATCGCCGCTGTTGGCGAGGATTTCGAACTGTTGCAAGAAACATCGACCAAGCGCCATGCCTCAAAACTAGCCACCAGCCGGTCGTCCCTAAGGCGAATTTTGGTCAAAGGCCTGCGCATGTTCCCATTCAAAGTCCAGTCCATGCATCAGATGCTGCCTGCCGACCACCGAACGTATTGCCAATAATATCATTTGACTTTTTTGGTCCACCTTGTATAAAGTCCCTAACTCTCATTGTTTTTATAAGCCCACATTTTTGTTTATTTTAATAAATGTCTGCTCATATACCATAATTAGCCAAACAAATTTCGACTTAAAAAAATACGGGATAGGGCCTTTCTATATTAGAGTATGTTCATTTGCATTTTATTTTAAGCATGTTTGAAACAAACAAAGATGTGTTAAAAAAGAACTATGTGGTTGTGCGTAACAAAGTTAATATGCTTTCTTAGCAAAATTAGTTGAAATTATGTGCATACTGTAACAGCATATGTACAGCATTGTAGGGGTTGTGCGTTTTAGAATTCTTTTAACTTGCTTAAAACATTCAAGTTTGAAATTCATTGGCAATTCTTCAGTCTTAAACTTTAAATTAAGACTTATTTGTCCATAAAGACGTCGTAAGCAAACTACACCATTTCCATTTGTATTTCAGAACTTTCTAATTGTATTTCAGAAATTTCTAATTCAATTTCAGAAATTTCTAATTCAATTTCAGAAATTTCTAATTCGATTTCAGAATTTTCTATTTGCATTTCAGAAATTTCTATTTGAAATTCAAATAGAAAAAATTCTGAAATACAAATGGAAAATTCTGAAATACAATTAGAAAATTCTCAAATACAAATAGAAAATTCTGAAATACAAATAGAAAATTCTGAAATACAAATAGAAATTTCTGAAATTGAATTAGAAATTTCTGAAATACAATTGGAAAGTTCTGAAATTGAATTAGAAATTTCTGAAATTGAATTAGAAATTTCTGAAATTGAATTAGAAATTTCTGAAATTGAATTAGAAATTTCTGAAATTGAATTAGAAATTTCTGAAATACAATTAAAAAGTTCTGAAATACAATTGGAAATGGTGTAGATATAAAAAGTTTTGTGCTTTTATGCATTTTTTGGAATATGAATCTAGAAATACGAAATGAAGGACTATTGACTCCTACTGATTTCGAAATTCAAGTTATTCAAGTAATTTGTCCACACTTTTGGCAACTTTTTGTCTTTTAAAGATTATGAGTCTGGACTTATATACGTTATTTATATTAATTATTGGTCGTCTTAAAAGACTCGTTATCGCCAAATTACCACTGACTAATCTAAAGGGATCCTGTCCTAGAAATGACGAAGAAAAATTCGATTTGATCGCAAGTCATTTTAGGAACGTGTTCACTCCTAACACATGCACTGACGTAGGGAAACTACCATCGGTTGTTTCTAAATCTTCTTTGGAAATACGTCGTAGAAGCAATCGTTAACTTTAACACTAAAAAAAGCTCCTGGCTTTTATGGAATAAGCCACAGAAAGCTTTTAGAGCTGCGTTGCATAGCAAAAAGAATAACTCTTCTCATTTTTAACTCCAACATTTCCCACCAGTATGGAAAACTGCATTTTTAAGGATGATTCCTAAGCCTGGAAAAGACCCTTCTTAGGTGGAGTCTTACAAGCCTATAAGTCTGTTACCGGCTCTATCGAAGTTGTTTGATAAACTGCTAAAAACAAGCTGATCCCGATCCTTAATGTCAATAACGGTATTCCAAATCATCAATTTGGATTTCGTAGTCAACAAAGTACCATCGAAAAAACCCACAGATTGGTATCGTTATAAGAAAAGCCTTTGAGCAAAAGGAGAGCTGCCCTTCGCTATTTAGTGATGGAAACGTAGTATGCTGTCTACAACCAATAGGGGCAGGTGTTTTTTGATAGAATATATAAGGTCCAATTCTGTATTTGTTTTTCACAGCAGACATGCCCACAAACAATTTTACTCATACATCGACATTTGTTGATGATACCGCCTTTCTAAGCATTCAAAAAGACCCTAAAGAGGCCTCGAAACAACTGCAGCATTACGTGTCCCAAGTAGAAAAATGAGCAAATTTATAGGGTACTAAAATAAAGGAACAAAAATTCACACACGCTGTTTTTACTTTCCGCAAGGAAACGTGTATTAACAACCATACGGTGCCTCAACGAATTGAGACGAAATATTTTGGCATTCGCTTGGATTGCCGTCTCACACGGAAGAACCACATAAATGCAAAGTTGATTCAATTGAAACTTAAAACGGCTCAAATTCACTGGCTAATTGGGAAAACTCTGTACTACGTCTTGATTGAAAACTGCTGCTCTACAAATATATTTTCAAACCGATTTGGTGCTACGGGATACAATTAAGGGGCACTGCTTTTGCCTCCAACACTGAAAAAATTAAACGCTGTTAAAATAAAATCCTAAGAATGATAACTTGTGCTCCTTGGTATATTATAAATAGCACCATCTGCAAAGATCTGCAAGTTCCACTAGTTATATACGAGATCCTAAACTATGTGGGCAAGTATTTAAATAAGCTTAAAAGCCATCCATCAGCTCGCTCGAAACATCTTGCAATATAATGGACACACCCGTCTGAAAAGGAGGGATACTATTGCGCTAAGATGAGGTTAACTAATTCCATTATGAAAACTTAAATCACTTAGTTTTAAGATATTAATACTTATTGTTAGTTTTCAAAGGCAAAGATTCAATAATAAAAAATATGACAAAAAAATTTATTGTTTCCTTTAAATTCAGAAAATGTCTTTATTAAAATATAAGTATGTACGTGCGTTTTTGTGCTGGCATGTGTCAAAGAAAATTACAAAGGTTATTTTGAAACCACTTTTTTTTAATAAACTTAAGTGCTGCTACTTTAAACATCAGCGCATTACTGTTATTTCTTTGACATTTGCTGCTAAAAGAAAATACTTCTAACAATTCACTTTGCCTGTTTTAATTGGCCGCAATCTCTATTGAAAAAAAAAAATATTTTTTAACCATTATGTTTCCGCCTGAGGAAATTTGTAGAGGCTTGTAAAATTTTTTCTTAACTTTTAGAAAAAGCATAAGGTTTTAGTTTTTAAATAAATCATGTTTACGGTAGTTTAATTTAAATTTACTTAAAATGAAATATTAAATAAAGTAATACCTTAAAGCTAATTTTTTCAAATATATTTTTGATGCTTTTAAGTTCAATTTAAATTTAAAATTTTACCTTAAATTGCATATACATTTTAGTATAGTTTAATATTTATATTACTAAGTCCTAAAAAAACCCTTTAAATCCTTAATTCCTTAATTTTTTTTAAATAAAAACATAAACTTAATGGTTAAAAACATATGCATTAAGAAACCTAAACAATCTGTTTTACTGTTTCCTTCAAATTATGAAAATCGCTGAAAGTCTCATGCGGAAAAGTTTTATTAAGTTTATACTCTCTGTTACAACAACAAAATTTTTTTGTGTAAAAAAAGTGGATTTAATTTGAAATGTATGTTATTTCAGGTAACAGGGAAAGTGAATACATTTACATTTAAATCATAAAAAATATTTAAATTTTCATGTTTAGCGTGTTCCACATAAAAGATTATTTAAATGTTTTATGTGTGGTTGAACATACTTACCAAGTGGTCAGAAGGTATAACGAGACCTTCTTTTGGCCCTTTTAGCAAACGCAAGATGAGTTTGGATTTATGTAAAAGACTTTCCAGATTGAGATAAGACTTTTTCTTTTTTTTTTTGTTATTGCAAGGAATATACAAAAATAAAACTGGTAGATTCATAGATTTATTCTTCCTAAAAAAGAATAATTTGAATGTATTTTTTGTCTCATAAATAAAGAAAGTATGTGAGTAAACCAAATACTTATGCCATTGCTAGGGAAGCACTTTTAAAATGTCTATCGGATATTTTGCAAGAAAGATCAGAGGTCTTATTGATTTCTTTCAATGGAAGGCCATCTGAAGTAAGAAATCTGAAATTTGGTACAAAAAGGCCTTGCAGAAGGTTAAAAAAAGGATAGGCCTGATGAGAATTGCCGCTGGGTCGTACAAACGTAGCCGCATTTGTACGACATTTAATGTAAGGGAGTTTCATGCTTTCTTATTCAGAACGTTTGCAAATTATTTTCATATTGAAGGATCATTTTTGTTGGTTTTTATGTTTTGTAGCTAATTTGCTTTCTTGTGGCTTGTTTTTTCGTAAAACATACAGAATAAGGACAAATGTGTGTCATTTACACAAACATAGACGGATAACATTCTTACATATAACCAGGTCGCTCAGCACAAAACTTTGTTTTTTTTTTCTTTATTTAGAATAATTTGGCATGTGCTTGAGCTTAAATAATTTTGGCGGCAGTAGACGTATCGTGTGCTCGGAAAAAATGTACTTCTCAAACTTAAACAATATTTAAAGAATTTTAAATGGTTGTGCATTTAAAACTTCATTAGCGGGTTACTCTTAGTTTTACAGATTTGATGAAAACTAAACCAAAAATTTTAAAGAAGTGCAAAACAAACATCTTGAAAAAAACTTGTAGATAACACATCCCCATGTTAGTTATCTTGGTAACTGTGTCTTCGTTGTCACAAAATAGGATCTTAAACTTTACAACCAAAAAAGGCAGCAGGAACTTTTGGTCATTTGTTAAGAGAGTAAGAAATAACGCTGGCTCTTCAATTCCTGCTCTGTTAAAAAATGACATATTAATCACCGACCCGGTTGAAAAGGCTAACCTTTTGGCTGAAATATTTGCAGCAAATTCACATTTGCCGAAAAGCAACCAACCACTGCCCGAGCTTGAGAGATTGTCTGGGACTATGCCAGATATATTCTTTCGAGCTCGTGCAGTTAAAAGGGTTCTTTTGGATCTCAACACTAGTAAGTCCCCTGGGCCGGATGGCATACCAGCACAGGTTTTGAAAGAATGCTCTTCGACGCTGTCGCGTCCATTAGCTAACCTTTTCAGTCGTATTTATCATGCCGGAGTATTTCCGATGTGCTGGAAAGTAGCTAGTGTTACGCCGATCCCCAAAAAGGGGAAGGCTGAAAACCCTGAAAATTAACGACCAATAGCAATATGTTCAGCGATCTCCAAGGTTATGGAGAGTATGGTTAACTACCGCCTGGTTAACTATCTGGAAATAAACGGTTTATTAAGCGGCCGCCAGTATGGCTTTCGTAGAGGACGGTCTACGGGGGACATACTGGCCTTTCTGCCTGAAAATTGGTGTACCTCAAATTATCGTTTTGGCGAAAGTAAAGTGGTGGCCCTGGACATATCTAAGGCGTTCGATAGGGTCTGGCACTGTGCGCTTCTATCTAAACTTGTTGCTTTTGGTGTCGGTATAAAATTTTCTCGATTCATATCGAGTTTTCTCAGAGATCGCACTATTCGTGTTGTTATAGATATGATTTCTTCAAATGAGTTCAAAATCAATTCAGGGGTACCGCAAGGCTCCGTCCTCTCTCCTACTTTATTTCTAATCTTTCTGAATGACCTTCTATGTCAAACTTCGAACCCTATTTATTCCTTTGCAGACGACAGCAGCATATGCCATTCGTACTCGTTTGACCATAGGCCTAGCGCTTTGGAGATTGAAGCTAAGAGACAGACGATGGTTGTTTCGATTAATAGCGATCTGATGGTAATCTCCAATTGGGGCCGTGCGAATAGGGTCGATTTTAATGCCCGTAAAACCCAATGTTGTCTTTTGACACATAAACGCACAATAGATGTTGCTGCCTCGTCTGTATTATGGATGGTATATTTGAAAAGACAGAGACCCTTGATGTTCTGGGCATGAAAATCCAGTGTGATGTCCGCTGGATGGAACACATCTTTGTGGTGTCGAAGGAAGCATCGAAGTGTCTTAATTTCCTTAAACGGTGTAGGAATTACTTTACACCATCTGATCTTCTCAATATTTATACCACCTACATCCGACCGAAAATGGAATACAACGTACATTTATGGGATGGTGCCCCAAAGTCTATTTTGGGGCTACTTGACCGCGTACAGGAAAGAGCAAAGATACTCATCGGCGACGTTGTGGTATCTTATCGCCTTGATTCACTCGAACACCATCGTAATGTGGGGCGTGTTTCGCTGTTCTATCGATACTATAATGGAATGTGCTCTAAGGAAATCAGGGAACTTGTTCCCGAGACCCGGAATTTTTGCGTGATACACGTTTTTCTAGAAGAGCACACCCATACGTAATCGACTGGCCAGTGAATCGCACCACTCATTACAGGGAGAATTCCTTCTTCGGTCGCACAGTTCGTATGTGGAATAAACTTCCTAGCTGTGTCTTTACTGCCACAGTAAATATCGAGAAATTTAAATCAATTGTCCACAAACACTACTCCCTTTATCCTCCTTCCCATAACCTATTTTCCTGATACCAACACAATGCAATGCATGTATAGGGGCCATCCCTTGAGTGCTGGTTATTATTAAAAAAAAAAAAAAAAAAAAAAAAAAGCCAAAAAGCAGATACAAATGTATCTATACCAGATCGCCAGGTATGGCGTTTTTATCAGCGGCTGCTCTATGACACTCCTCATCATACCATCGGTTTTTCGGAAGCCACGCAGGGATTTTGTAGCATTTGATAAAGATTTTAAAATATTGAAACAAGAAATGCACTCTTGGAGAATTTGTCTAATTAACTGGAAATCACGTTGGTATTTTGTTGTGCTACAGGGAAGCGATATCAATTTTTCTGCGTACACTCCTTTTGTGTTAAGCAAAGCGCTGAATTACTTGAACAGTCCTGTTCATCCGAAACAACGTAATTGATTAAGTTCCTCAATGCTTAATAAGATGCTCCCAAGTTGCCTTATTTTTGTCAAGATATTTAATCTGATGCTGCTAATTCTCTTAGTACGAGACCTAAATTTAAAAGTGTCGAATCAGAATTGCTCTCCTTTCCACTGTCGTGGCTATAACTATCGTAAAAATCATACCTGAGGTATTCAACCATTTTCCTCAATCGGGATGATAGCACAAATTAAGTTAATGTAAATTTATTCAGCTTTAATTGTAGTGATTCTCTTACTCACTGGAGTGAATTGGAAAACTAGGTGCCGCATTATCCTGCTTACAAACGACCGCAACCAAATTTATGCCTGGTTTGAATAAAAATGTAGCAAATGTCACTTTTCACTGTTCAAGTGACATCATGCCCATTCCATTACATCTTTAGTAATAATATCTGACTTTTACTAAAAATTTTGCCAGTTGGATTTATTTACCTGCTCTAAAGAGCTTCCGGACCTTCCAAATGCAGATCCCTATATTAACGTTCTTGGCAATGTTAATTATTATTTTGTAGTAGCAACTTAATTAAAAATGCTGCGTTTTCGGATTCTTTGATTAAAGTTCTGTTATTCTTATCTTAAAAGCATATATTTTTAATTTTTAAAGCATAATTTTAACTCTTTACCGCATATTTAATGCTCCTAAAACACTTTTTTAAGAGTAGTGTACATTAAATTTTACCTTTTTAAAGTAATTCCTTTCAATATCAAGAACTATTTTCTTTACAAAAGAAAAAACGATGCACCCAAATTATCTTAAGCCTAAATATTTACAATAACAACAATGACAACTATTAGTTCAACCAAGAATAAAACCACGTTAAACTATCACTTAGTTTTTCTACACTTTTTACTTTTTATTTTAGTACTTTTCTTGTGCCTTTTAGTTTTTTAATGGCATTTTGGTTATATTCTAGTGTACACAAAATATGGTTTTTTGTTTGTAAACTGCGAAAAAAAGCTTCTAAAATTTAACAACTTGGAAAATGAGTTTGCCGAAAGAAAAACCTCATTTTGTCGCTACAATGTTGTTTAATTACTGTTGGCCAACAAATACTTTGTGGCCTGAAATTTGTGGTAAAAGACATAAGGCAGAACCACAAAGAATGTTTATAAGAACAAAAGCAGCAGACATCTAAGTAATTTAAATTAGTTTACATAATAAAATCATGATTTTTATGGTTATTTAGGGAGAGCCTAAAAAAAATTAATTGGTTTTTTAAATAAAAAACTAAAGAAAGCTTTGAGCGGAAACGTTTTTAGAAAATCAAGTTTAACTTGGTAAGAGTTTTGTTCTGTTTCCTTTTTATAAAAGGCTATGCTGTGTTTGCCTTAATAAAGTGATGTTGTTTTGTACTTCAAATAAAGAATTATTTAAGAATATTTCATTATCTTAAACAAAATTTAATTTTTATTTAAAACAGCTTCATTTGCACACAAAAAGTATTAAAACTCTTTCTAAAAATGTATCTTAATTGAATTTAAAAAGACGCTTGTTGGTAAAAAAAATATTTAATAATTTATATATTTAATAAAAATTGCATATAAATTACAAATAATTTGCATAATTGATTATTACGTTAATTGCCAATGTTAAAGTGAAAGCAAATAATTGTTTAAAACTAAATAAACACTTTAATTAATTATGTACATGTTAATTCAAAAATATTTAAACGAACAATGCTGGAGGTGTATAGAAAGAACCTTAGAGTATCGTGTAATTTAAAAACATTAATTGATCTGGGTAAAAAACAAAAACCGATTTATTAACTTAACCTTATTGACGAATTGATAGTTGTTAAGTAATAAACGGTTGTTGTCTTAACGGTTGTTAACTAAAACCCTTTATAAAAATCTTCAAAGAGGTCCTTGCGTGTAACACTGTTAGAACTTTTAATAGGAAAACATTTTTCTAAATTTCTTATAAAAATCTATAAAGATTTATTTATTTATTAAAATTTCATCAAGTTATTTAGCTTTAAACGCAGAAGGTTAGTAAAAGGCTTATTTGAACGATTTTCTTTAATAGGGGTGGTCCTTTAATAATATTATGAGTGCATATGCACACCGTGTAATTTACTATAGAGGCGTAGTGGCACGCTGCTTGACAATATAAGCACCTAATTATAAAGTGAACAAACCTATTCTTTATATAATTTCATTTAAATTTTAATATTTGGCTTAAAAGCTACTACTCGGAAAGCATAATATAACTCTCCGTGAACATTGAGATGATGGTCCTTTGCTATTTTTTGAAAACACAAGCTCGGAAGGTATTTTTCGTTCGTTTCTGCTATTTTGTTTCCAAAATATTTATGACTCTAAAACCTATTCGGTTATTTTTGACGAAACCACTGATTTAACAGAAAAAAGCCAAATTTTTTTGGCTAAAAATTATTTTAAGGTAAACGAGAAAGTTATGAACAGAAGAATTTATCGGCTTAATCGGCAGATTTGAAGACGCTTTAAATGAAATTGGCCTAGACGTCGAGGTCATCAGTAGTTTTGAGAGCTTTGAAAAACGTTGATCTTGATTTAGAAAATTGTGTAGTGATTGAAGACGACGGGTGTCCTTTTATATTGGCAGAAAATGGAGCATTAAAAAATTACAATAAACCGCAAAAAATCAAAACAAAGGCCTTGCTATTCCAATAGACCTAACAACTCGATATCAAACGGCAACAAGTTACCAAAAAAAAAATTATCGTTTGTTAAAGAAACCAACAAATTTTTTTTAAAACATTATCCTTATCGTAATGCAGTTTTTCGGAAATATCTAGGAACAAAGCTATCTCCATTATGTGAAACACGATATGTGGACCACCATGATTCAATTTTGCAGTAAAAATAAAGCATATAATAGAGATACCAGAGTGGAAAGATAGAGATACGGCTTCAAAAGACTTCTCTGAGCACTTTCGAATTTATTTGCGGATTACATATTATAAATGATATAATACCTGTCACACAGTCACTTAGTGTAAATCTTCAAAAGCAGGAGATAAGTAGATTAACAAAAAGGATCATATCTTATAAAAAGTCTGATAATGTGTCTTGAGACTAAAAGGAGTGAAGCCCAAACAGAATTTTAAACTATTTTTAAAAATGCAAGTGTGGTTTAGGGTATAATTTGGTGGGGCTTGACCAACTATCACATTCTTACTTGCTTTGTTGAAGTTTCTCCAATATTACTTGTTAACTTTCTAGGCATGGATTTATAAAAACTCTGCAAAGCTTTTCAATTTTTATTTTTTTTTTAATATAATAGTCATTGCTTTTGCAAACAAACTATTTTAACACTTACATACGTAGCAATAAATACCAAATCTCTTACGTACATTTGTTAAAAACAATTAGTAAATTTTTCAGCAAATACGTTTAAATATTAAATTATTTGCTTATTTTTGTGCTGCACTTGGGAATAACTATTTTTGCAAAAAAAAAAACCATTTGATAATATTTAATTTGAGTTTACGTTTTAATGTGTTCAAATTTGCATACAAATAACAAAAAACGTATAAAATGTTAATAAGATTTATAAAAATGTGTTTATTAACACTAAATACATTATTTTCTATTGAATACTTTATGTTGTGTAAATGTGTATTAAAGCATTAAAGTGACAAAAGTTGGTATCTAATACCCCAAATGATAATATTATTAAGGTCACATCCCCCAAACATTTAGAAAGGGTTTATAAATAAATATTCTTCCATTCATGCGTCCATTAGACACAGAGTCCAAATATTCTTGTAAACCAAGTCACATTTTTTAAAAATTAGAAAAATTGAACACATATATGTATTTGTTTTCTAAATAAAAATAATCGTTATGAATCTGGTTAAAATAAGTTCCTTATTTAACCTAATACCTATACTAAAGCAACCTTAGAAAAGTCATTTTAGCATATAACTGCTTTAAATAAAACCTTAAAAACTTAATGTCAGTAACTTATATACTGTAACTAATTTTTAGCAAAATTTTTATTCATAAAGTGGTAAAAAATTTTCTTAAACGGAAATAATAAACATAAATAAATAAATAAAGCAACAATTTCAAAAGAATAGAACTTAAGTTTGTATGTATGTATCATGTATGTGCTAAAACAAATAAGGATATTAACTTTTAACACATCTGAAAAACTTTACAAAATTTGTAGTATGACTTATAAATAAATAAATAAATTAATGAGAAGATTTTTCAATTCTAAGGATTTATTTTTCTATCCTCAACTAAATTACTTAAATCATCTATTACCATATTAAAACACGAAACGGAAATAGAACTTTAACTCGTTTATAATGCAATAAATCAAAAACAGTCACAAACCCAAAATTTATTGGAACTACTTTTTTTCTTAAGCAACTTCCAAAACCAAAACTTTTATCGAACGCGAAATAAGTACATATTTACATTTATAGAAACTTTAATTTATGAAAACGATTTAACTTTCAATTTTCATTCGGTGTCTGGTGGCAAATTTTAATTTTTAATTTGCCGCCGTTGAAGTTGTCGATTGGGCGGATTTGTCAGTCACAATGTGATTCGTACGTAATGGCTCGTTGACAATTTTGTCCAAAGTTTGAGATTCGGCGAACTCGTAAAGGACCGGCTGTAAGTTTAATTCATTCTTTTTGGTACAGAGATTCCACGCAATTGCTTTGAATATGAATGTCCAACGGTTAGGGCCCGGTCAATCTTCAAGGACTCCCAAAAATATTGAATTGGTTGAAAGCACATTACGTGGAGATCCCAGACATTCGATACGGAAAGGCAGCTTTACCGGAACTTCCAAGAGCGATTTTTCATGAAATTTGAAAAATGATCTAAAGTTCCATTCTTTTAAAATTCAAATTGATTAAAAAATTAGAGAAAGTGATTTTGATTTAGTCAGAAATTTTTGTGAAACGACATTGAGGGGTTTTTGGTCTAAAAATCCCATTTTCTGGAGCGACGAGGCTCATTTTTACTTAAACGGCCACGTCGATAAGCGAAACTGCCGCTACTGGTCCTCAAGAACGCGCAACCCTCGATTGAAACATTAAAACCCATTGCATTTCCCCTGGCCAACTGTTTGGTATGCCTCATCCACGTCTGAGATAATAGGACCATTATTTTTTTAAAAATTGTCGAGGCCAGGCGACGAATATCAACGGTGAAAATTATCGACGCATGATTACAGAATTCTTTTTGCCAAACCTGCGAGCACATTAATTGTACTCTTCACACATGTGGTTTCAACAGAATAGGGCGACTGCACACAAAGACAGAGTTTCTCTCAATTTGCTCAAACAGCTGATCAGTGGATTTGGGGATACCCCATGGCCACCAAGGTCACCTAATCTAGCTCTCTGGATTTCCTTATGGGGCTACCTCAAAGAAATGGCTTACAATGACAATCCCCAATCTCTTTTAAAAGAAAGTATTAATCGAGAAATCAGCTCAATTAAACGAAGTTAACTGCAGCGGCTGGCGCAGAACCCAAGGGTCCGTTTTGAACAATGTGTTCAACTCCACGGAAGACATCTGTATGACGTACTCTTTGAAAAATAAAATCTGCATTTCCATTCTATTGACCAATGTTTTAATAAAACTTTATTTCATTTATTACGTTTTTTATTCAAATTTTAAAATATAAATCTGCCATTGGACAAGTTGTACAAAAAAAAACATATTTTTAAACGCATAGAACTACACCATTTCCATTTGTAATTGAAAAATTTCAATTGAAAATGAGAATTTCCATTTGAAATTAGGAAAATTCCAATTGAACCTGAGAAAATTCCATTTAAAATTGAGAAATTCAAATTGAAATTGAATAAAATCCAATTTAAATTGAGAAATCCCATTTGAAATTGAGAAAATTCCAATTGTAATTGAGAAAATTCTAATTGAAAATGAGAAATTTAAATCCCAAAACAAAAAAAATTATCCTATAAACACATGCACAGCTTTTCTTGATAATTTGGACTCATTTACGACTTGCTTCAAAAACCACAAGCCTCTGTTCTCCCACATTAGGAGGACTAACATTTGATACGATCATCTTCGCCTTGACAATACTTTTAATTTTAAACTTAACCGTAAAAGTGTGATGGAGAATCGTCAAAAATACGTTGTAGGTGACTGTGGCAGGGAGCATTGTCACAGATTAACAAAAGGTCTGACAAGTGGTTCCCTTACCCTGCCTACTTATCAAGAACCCTCTTAGACCACTCACCTGCGCTATGTAGAAGCGTCAAATGAACCCCTGCGTGTTTTCATTAAAATTACCCCTAATGCACTTATTGCACCAATTAAGAGGTTGTTTTGCCAGCGGGAGGTGTTTTTCCTAATAACACCCTAAGGGGTTTATTTGCCGCTTCCCATGCAAGTGAAAAATTATGAAACGACTTGCATTGGTTTGTTACAATGCATCAGTAATTTATAACATATTTTTCACTATTCAACAGCCATTTTTTTAAGGTTAAGCTCCTATTCGCCAAAATTTTACTTAATAAAACTAATTTGGCCAAAAATTAAAAGTGTTTTCAAGGCAAAAATCATTGTACCAAACTTAAATCCTCTTAATGTGAGAGAGTAAAGGCTTGCCCTTTTAGAACAATTCGTCAATGTTTCCAAAAATCAGTTTCAGCACACTATCTTGTTGGCCAGAAAAACAGTGTGCATTTTTTTGTTAAATTACTTATATAAGTTGTATAATGATTTCATATTTCGCTTATTATTTAGTAATATTTCAATAAAATGTACATATTATATAAACTCGAAATTTTTTGTCTTGTAGTTTAAATTTCTCAATTTCATTTGGAAATTTCTCATTTTTAATTGGAATTTTCTCAATTACCATTAGAAATTTCTTAATTTGAAATGGAATTTCTCAATTTCAATTGGAAATTTCTCAATTTCAATTTAAAATTTTCAGTTTCAATTAGAATTTATCAATTTCAAATGGAAATTCCCATCTTTTATTAAAACTTTGCCAATTTCAAATGGAAATTATCATATTCAATTGGAATTTTCTCATTTACAATGAAAAATGGTGTAGAGCTCACACACCCAGAATATTTTTTAGGTAAATTTAAAGTGTTGTTTTAACCAGACCGCTTACATTTCATTTAAACTTCAAAATTTTTTTAGTTGATTTTGAATTTTAATTTTGTAACTGACAAGTTTTGTAACACCGCTCAAAATTGCTTTTATTTAAAAAACAAAAACAACATACTTTTCAATAAAAAGCAAATCTATTCAAAAAATTAATTTCTTAGTAAAATAAACAAATATTTAACTTTACGGAAAACTTTTTAAATAGACAAGTAAGAGCCCTATATTCGGCTGTGCCGAATCTTATATACCCTTCACATTGGCCTTTCGAAATCCCAAACTCTTTTTATTTTTATCCATTTTTTTACTTTTGAAATATTTTTTATTTTTAAAAAGGGGTCGGTGTCACTTTTTAACGCTGCACGGCTGACTACGGGAAAGTTGTAGGGGTTTTATCCTAATTTTTTCAAATTTTTTCAACCTCTTTAGAGTGATGAGATAGGGGGTAAGTATATTTTATATATATATGTTTGGAAGGGAAAACTAATGAGGGTCAGTGAAACATTTTATTCCTCTAGGGGTGACTCCGGGGAAGTTGTACCCTTTTTTACCTTATTTTTTAAAAGTTTGTATGGCAACCATGTTAGGGGCTGTAAATAGAGGGTAAGTATGCTCCACAAAAACGTTTGGGTGGATAAACTAATGGGGGTCGGTCGAAAAAGTTTTGGGCATTTGCATATCTTTTTTGTAATTTTTGTATGGCAACCCCCTTAAGGCATTAAGATAGGGGGTTGGTATGTTCTAGACAACGCTAAATTGGCTTCCTTATCTATAAGGATCCAGAATATATATATACTTTATGGGGTCCCAAATGGATAAAAAATATTACAAACGGAATGACAAACTTATATATAACCTTATCACTTATGTCAAGGGTATAATAACAGTCAGTAATGTAGAAATATGTATTTTAAGTGCAGAAAAAACTAATTTTTAGTTGTAACTGTTGTGGATTTACATAGAAACAATTTGGTGATTTTGTCACTCGTATTATCTTTAATCTATTTTATGTAAAATAATATTAATTTTAAGCTTCTTTAAATATTAAAACTTTATGTATGTTTTCGTTACTGTTTTTGTTGCTCTTGTTGCATTTAAATCTCTTAACACACACACAAACAGGTTGACTGATTTACAGGTTATTTTTCCAACCTTGGTAAAGCATTTGACCATTTCATATTTTACTTGAAAGATAAGCTTGTATTTAACATACTTAAAGTAACTCGACTACAAACCAAATATAAATAAAAGGCAAAAGTTTAATTTATCTACAAGGATATCAATTTTAAGTGATTATAAATAACCCTTTGTCTGCATATCTTTGAAACTTAAGCCAGGAAAAGCTTTAAAGTAGTAAAATGTGCATATAAAAACGAGAGTAGTAAATGTAAAAGATAAGTTGGTTTTAGTTAAAGCTCATAAGAACTAAGTATCTGTTTACAGTGTAAATAAAAGCAAAAGCCAAGCAATATATGGGGTCACAGCAAGGATTATTGTTTAAAATAAACTTCTTAATACACTTTACTATATAACAAGCTATTGCGCCCTAGGTCATGTTTTGACTTACAAAAATAATTTTTAATTGTTTTTAAAACAAGCCGGTTATTCAATGAGAAACCTAAAGATTAATATAAATGATAATTTTTTTAACAAAAAAATTAAAATTAAGTCACATAATTTGTTTGGCTCTTAACTACCGAAATTTTTTGGGGAATTTTTCCCAATTTCACTTTATTTATAGAAAAAATCTTGAAATATGCTTAAAAATTTGGCTAAGTCTACCAAGGGTCTGATGTTAGAACCAAGAAGCTGAAAGAAAAATGAATGAAAAGTGTGATAGCTTAATTAAGAATAATCCAGAAATAATTGTATATTTTTGCACCCGCACCGTTTATTACTTTTTTAAAAAGTCGTATTTAAATATATAAATTTGCCACCAGACACCCTGTATAAAGCTAACCTGTTTAACACAAAATGCCCAAGTGCAGTAATAAAATTTGTCAACAAAAATAATTTAAGTCTTTGCTGAACATAAATTTTAATATTATTTTTTCAATCGTTTTAAGACAGTTTTATAAAAATCAACTAAAAGGATTTTTGGTCAAATATTTAACTTGCTTGCAATCAAATGAGCCCCCTACGAAAATTCAAATTGAAATTCATGTTCAATATATAAAACCATGTATGAATTAATAAATAGGTGTTTTATTATTGTTAGTTGTAAGCCCACAAATCAGAATGTGTATTCGTTAATATGTGTAACATGCAGATATCCATTGATGGCTTTGATTTTTTCCAACTTTTCATATAGTTGCCAGTTAAAAACGTAGTAAAAACCCCTTATTAAATGAAAAAATTTTTGTTGCTGTTTGGTTACTTGTTTATATTTCTTTTTATATTTTTTTGTTATATTTTTTCTCCCATGATTGTTTGTTAATAACAGCATTTAATTTTTTCCCGTATCATTTTTTATTTGCCCCTGGTTGTTGCAGTTTGCAGTTAAGTTTCGAAATGACAGCTGTCGGAAGGTAAAAAAACAATACGCAACGAAATGTCTTTAACGCTTTCGAAAATTTACAAATCTTAAAGCTTTATGAAATCGCAAACGAAGAAATATTTGAATTTTTAAGCCCAATTAAATTAAGTGAATATATTTCATTTTTCATTTGTCATACAAATGACTTGATATTTGAGAGCATATCTGCATAATGGTGTCATTTACTCAAATCAGAAGTTAACAATAATTTAAGTAAGGCACAGAATTGGCCAAATAACACCAAGTTGAGCGTATCAACGCACAAGACGTCCGCAAGACTTGGGCAGATAGAAAAAGCTTAAAACTACAACTTTAAAATAGTTAACGATTTTATCCACTTTGGCACCGCAATTAACGCAAAAGTTAACATCAGTCTTGAGATGAAAAGAAGAAGAAGTATCAGCCAAAAGATGTAACCTTGAGCTAAGTATGCTCCCAAAAAAAAAATTTAAAAAATTTTATCGGTTCGACAAATAAACATTTCAAGGCATGAAACTAAAGGACTTTTAACATTTGTTTGTCTGCGTCTTAAACCAATTATATCGAGTGTTAAAATATGAAAGGCCGATGTTGATGTTAAATAAACATAACATAACATAACATAACATAACATAACATAACATAACATAACATAACATAACATAACATAACATAACATAACATAACATAACATAACATAACATAACATAACATAACATAACATAACATAACATAACATAACATAACATAACATAACATAACATAACATAACATAACATAACATAACATAACATAACATAACATAACATAACATAACATAACATAACATAACATAACATAACATAACATAACATAACATAACATAACATAACATAACATAACATAACATAACATAACATAACATAACATAACATAACATAACATAACATAACATAACATAACATAACATAACATAACATAACATAACATAACATAACATAACATAGGCATAATTGAGGTTCCACGCCGTTAATGTACCGAATTATCTCATTCATATACTCTAAAATTATTGCTGACTTATTGACGCACACGTTTTGTTTTAAATAACCACAAAGAAAGAAGTCCAACAGTGTCAAATTACATTATCTTGACGGCCAATTGACTTCGCTGCCAAGTGACATAACACGGCCCCTGAATTTTTCGTGCAAAATAGCCGTTGTTTCGTCAGATGTGTGGCAAAAGGCAACGTCCTGCTGAAACCACATATCACCCACATCCATATCTTCCAATTAGGGTCAAAAAAAGTTCGCTATCATCTTACAAAAGCGAACACCATTCACAGTAACTGCCTTACCAGCTTTGTTTTGTAAAAAATACGGTCCGATGATTCCGCCACCCATAAACCGCATCAAACAGTCACTCTTTGTGGGTGCATCGGATTTTCTATAATCACTCTTGGACTATCATTCCCCCAAAATCCGGCAATTCCGCTTATTGACCAATCCACTGAGGTGAAAATGTGACTCATCATTGAAGGTGATTGTTTCGAAAATTGATCATTCACAGTTGCCATTTCTTGCCCCCATTCGGACCATTGACGATGTTTGGAATGTTCAAGAGGCTTTATTTATTAAGTCAATTGCATCTTATAAGCGTGTAGATGCAAGTCTTTATGCATCAACGACGAGCGTGAGAAGTGGAATTGTTAGGCACGGCAACAAGTTGAGCTGGACGGCTCTTTAGCCACACAATTGCGAACAGCAGCAATATTTTCTGCAGTACGAGCAGTATGAGCATGCGCACATCTCCTACAGACCCGGTTTGCTTTTTTGAGCAAAAAATTTTTCCGATTGTATGCACATTTGGACGATAAAATTGACCGAAAAAATTACGAACGCATGATAAGCATTTTGATTAAAACACTGATTTTCATATAAAATCCTGAATAACTTTTACGCGTTGTTCAATTGTGTATCTTTCCATGAGGTTCAAACTAAGTTAGTTTAGAACTGAGAAATGTCAAAAGAAACGCAGAAAAAAAACTTGAAGTTTAGGTGTGGTTCACAATCAACATCGGCTCATAAAATTTAAACATCCTTTATAACTGACTTTATGCGAAACAATAATGCAGGAAAAAAACTAGTAACCAGAAATGTTTTACACTATGTGTCAATTTATTTTAGTTTTAATGCCTAATTTTTACTGGGCAGTTTATATCAAATCCACCTCCCGACAGAGAAAACCCCTTTTTCTTCAAGACACAGATGCTAAGTGTGCTTAACAATATAAGAATCTGAAGCATGGTTACTTTCGAAAGCAGGAAAGGCAGTGTTTAAAGTGCTCGAGAGGACAATTCTTCGAAAAATCTATTGACCAATCTTCATGGACGTAGGATGCCAGTGTTGTGGGAACTAGGAGCAATAAGAGCTTTTTTCCGAGATTGACATAATTAAGCTTATTAAGATTCAACGTTTGTGTGAGCCAGGATGAAGATCCTCGAGCTAGGAAGCCATTAAGCTTGTTGACGGATCACGCAGAATTAGAGAACCGAAACGGTGATTGAATGATTAAATGGAGGAAGACATTTCGAAACTTGGTAAAGGAAATTGAGATGATTTTACGTTCGGCTAATAAAACCAACGTTATGTAAAAACCGCTTAAGCTAGTAATTAAGTTAGACGCTCTTACGCAATGTTATTAATAACAGGCAGAGTTGGAAAATAAGAAAAGAGCTTAACTTATTTGGTCGCTTTGTGTTACGTGACTCCAGCTAAAGTTAAGAAAATTGAAATAGTCAGAACAAGATAAAGAAGGCTAATCAGAGTGTCAGGCGGCGAGCGAAATGACAAACTTATATATAAAGAGTACAACAAATAGTTTGTAACTAGATATATTATTTGTAATATTACATACATATATTATTATTAAATGTAGTTTCAACTAAATAAACGGATTCGTTAGTATAAAGGATGATAGTTCATAGTACTTAATATAAATTTTTACTCTTTATAAGCGTAGCAACTTATTTTCAGTTCTTTTGGATACAAAATATAATAAATTATTTCCTTGGCTATTAAAATAATGTGAAATATGTTTTCTATTTTTGTCCTTAAAACCCCAAACAGAATCACTAACTTTTTTTTAAAAAATCTTTTTCGACACAAATTATTTAAGCCACTTACCAGTTAAACTATTTTAAGCCACGAAAACAAATTACTCGCATCTATTTAGTAAGAATTATGCAAAAATGTGACGTTTATTTCTCTTGTGGACTTTGTTGAACACATTATTGTATTAAAATGTCACCCGTCTATTAACTTGTCCCATAAACTAAGTTTTCAAATTTTATAATGCACGTTCAATGTTAGCAGAAACCTAATTATTAAAGGAGGCACAAAAAAAAAAGGAGATGATATTTTAAAATAAATGCCTGGTGCCAGTTTGGCTGCAGCTAATTTTGGTAATGATGAAACTTATTTAGCATATTTGGTTTGTTGTAGTTTATTCGGCCGTAAAACAGTTTTGGGTTTTTTGGGCTTCTAAAAAATCAATTGTAAAATCGTATAAAAATTAGGTATTTAAAAAAAGAAAAATGCGGATAAGATTATCATATCGTTTTATATTTCATAACTTTTTTATATTTTAATTTATTAACTCAACTTTAAAAATGTTTTTTTTTTTAATTCTTAGCTATAAAGTTTTTCAAAACTCTTAGAGCAACCAAAATTGGAACTAATCGTAACCTAAAGCAAAGACTTGGTCCCTATGTCAAAGAACTGTTCCAAAATTTATTAAGATATCCCAGCCGGACGGACGGACGAGTACTCCGAAATGCTTCAATTAACTCAGGGATTAACTCTTGTTCGATCGGTATAGTTGACGGTGGGTCCTTAACCTCTTTGTAAGCGAGCATGGCAAGTACTTGCCTCCAATGTCATTGCCATGTTAAAATAATGGGTTAAATGCTAATGAGTAAGAGTTTTTTCGATTTTAACTCATTACAAAGTTTTTGATGGGTATTAAAACTAAATCTTGCTTCAAACACTTCATTAGCTTTAAAGGAATTAACAAGTAAACAAATAATAAAGTTGACATATTTTTGGCCCTGCAGGGATTCGATCTTGGGCTGCTTCTGTTTTGTGTGAACGTTCTAACTGCTGCACCAAGCCACCTCGTTAAAAGTATATCGCATTTGTTTCTATATTGCACAGGTTGTCCGCCAGGGAGGTAGACTACTTTTTTGTTGCCGCCATTTTGGTAAACATTAGTCTTAACAGTTCATATTCGGCAATCGTGAAGTAGAGGCGTGATAAATTTATTATAAAAAAATATTCGACAAACCAACGTGTTTTAATCGTTAAATAATGACAACCCCGATTTTCAAGAAAAAATCATAATGAATTACGTGGCTTATTTTCATTAAAAAATATATGCTAATAAGTAGAACTGTCAGTTCTGGACAATGGAAAACCCTAAAGTTATTCATCAGTCACCTTTGCATCTACCTTAAATGACAATCTTGTGTTCAGTTTGGTCAGGAGAAATAATTGGATCTTACTTAAATGGCGTAACTGTAACTGTCAATTGGGAGCGATATCGTGCTATAATTGAAAACTTTTTAATGCCACAACTTCTTGCTTTGGGCTGGGTTAACATAAGGTATCAAAAAAAAACGGTGCCATATTGCATACAGCCAGGATCACAATGGAACTACTGCGAGACCTCTTTCCACAACAAGTTATTTCAAGAAATGGTGATCTGATTTAACTGCTTCGGACTTATTTTTGTGGGATATCTAAAAAGCAAGGCTTAGGCAAACAAAGTAGAAATTCTGGAGCAACTTAAACAAAATATTTGTGAGGAAATTTATGAAATACCATGTGAAATAATTGTGAATGTAATGAAAAATATGCTCGAAAGGGCTCCATCTTGTAAGGATAACAGAGGCGGATATTTATCTGGCAATGTATTTAATACATAACTGCCGACATTAAGTAAAACATTTGTCAATATAAGAATTATTTTATAAAAATTGTAAGCATACAAAGCAAGGGACAACCCTGTATAAACATTGCCCTTTAAGTAAAAAATATTGTAAAAACTAAAAAAATCCCTTTTTTAATCAAATACTTTTAAGGTATTGATTTTAGATAGCGTGCTTTAACAAGCTGAATCTTTTATTAAAAAAATAGAAACAAAAAGAAATAAAAACAAAAAGAAAGAGTAAAAAGTAATGAGTAAAAATAAATTATTGACTATTATTATTGCTAGATTGAGACTCTACCGCTATACCAGCAAGCCAAGTGACTTTTTGCGAGAAGTAATTTTTTATAAAAAATCGTTAAATTTTTCAACTGGTGCCGTAATTGAGAAAAATATTCAATTTTTTTCTGTGTAATCATATAAGAAAAAACCTGTTTTAAGCAAATGTTAAGCCCGCAAGCTTATTAAGTTTGATGCGGTCCTAAATCAAATCGACAAACTACATTATCGAATTTAACGTCCGTTCTCTCTTTTAATTGTGGACTTGGTTGATTTTTTAATTTTTTACCAAATAACAGATATTTTAATATGCTTAAAAGAAGCAGTCAGTATCGTTTCTAAATTGTATGTTATTGTTGAAGTTTGTATTATTACATTTTCTATTCCAAAAAAATATTTCCCATACTTGACATACTTAAACAGGAACAAATTTAATTTCCTTAAACTTTAAGAACTACTGCAAAGATGAAATTTTAAAACTATTTAACTGTTTGTTGCTTTTAAATAAGATCATATATTACGGCTAATGACTTTAATTCAAAAAAAGTAGTTTAAAAATTGAGTAGTAAAAAGGTACGTTTTAGTTCTACATGTGTACTTTCAATTATATACAATATGCAAAAAAGAGATTAGTTTCAAATTGATGTATGTATGTATTAATTTGTGCATGTTTAGTGCATACATATATTTTTATAAATGCAAATATGTAAATTCATCAGCAGTTTTCGGTTGTAATATTTAGTTTTGTTAGGCCAAAGTTAACAAAAAAGAAGCAAACATTTTTTTAAAAACTTAAAGGCAAAAAATGTTTCTTAGTTTTAAGTTATTAACATACTAGAGATACAAAAGTGGAATCATAAACAAACATCGCACAGTATTGCAAAATTTTTTGAAAAATATTATAAATTTTTAAAATGTTCTTTAACATAGAAAACGAAATGTAATATCTCAAATTCCGGATATATAATAATGATTTTTACTATCAAAACATATACTCAAAATTAATTCTTTTAATCAGTTGCTCAGAATATACGTGTTTGAATATGTTCTGTACCACGGTAACTGTGAAATTAAAAATTATGTATATCTTTTAATATAATGACCAGGTTTTCCTTTCCTTCTGATAAACTGTTTAGGTGCCAGGAAATGGGTTGCATGAACATTTTGGATGTTGGCAGAAAACTATACTTGTTTGCAAATTAATTTTATCTTTCTGTTTTTTTTTTTGCTTCTTTCGTTCGTTTCCTTTTTGTTTTATTTTAGAAAAATAGATATATGGTAGTTGCTATTACTTACCGGATATATTTAAGCATAAATAAATTTGCTGCAAAAATCATAAAAATAAAGACTCAAAATATCAAAAAGCAAAAGGGTGATCCCTGTTTTGTTATTTGTAAAAACTTTTGTACTGGGAAAAGTTTTTAAAATTGTAAGTCTTTGTTGTAAGTAAAATAAAGTTAAAGCTAGACATGTGTATTTATAATTATCAAAACATAAAAAAGGTATTAGGGATCAGTTTTTCATTTAAGCCGATTGAAATATTACGAAAGGCTAATAAGTATTATATTTCGAGATCAAATAAATTTTCCTATAAATTTTTTTCTAGCCATAGCAAGCAAGGAGGTTCAAGTCGGTCAATCTCGCCCACACCTTAATCTAAATTTTTTACTAAGTGAAAGCAAATGCAAGAAGGAGGAGGAGATTTTCGTGAATGGGCTTACATGGGACCCGTGGAATTTTTTTTTTTTTGCCGATTGTCACCAAATTTAGGCCAATATTTTCGTTACTAAAAACATTTTGTTTTGCAACATTTTGTTTTAATATGCTAATTATGGGAATTAAGCTGATATTAAGGTGAAATCCTGCTTCTTTTGGGAGGTGCGGCCAATAATGGACACATATTCACAAAATTTTGTACAGCCATTTTCACTTCAATTAAAGACTTGTGAATAAAATAATACCGGGAGTCTGTTAGCAGATTAACAAACTTAACTAAGAGCATTAAACAATAGAATTAAAATGCAAATTTAATTTTTTAAAGAGTATGTCATCCAGATCTCTTCCGTCAAGTTGAACACAATGTTTAAAACGGAGCCTTGTATTTTGCGCCACACGCTACAGATAACGGATTTCTCGACGAATATTTTCTTTTAAGCCCACAATAGGTATCCTCATAAAAAAAATTCACGATTGCAACCTCGGTGACCATGAGATGTCCCCAAAGCGACGGATCAGTTTTTTGGGAAAAACTTTTTCGAAGCAAATTCATCAAAGCTCTAGCTGGGTGTGCAGTCGCCCTACCCTGTTGAAAGCTTGTGCATGAAGAATAGAGTGGATGAGCTCGCAGGTTTGACAAAAACAATTCCGTGGCCTTGAGAATTTTCGAAAAAAATGGTATTATTATCTCATGCGTAGATAAGGCACTTTAAACATTTACCTGAGTTTTGATGTTTTAGCCAAGGGTTGCGGATTTTTGAAGACCACTAACGAAAATTTTTCTTGCAGACGTGGCCGTCTAATCTCCTAAAAATAAAGGAGATTTACAGTGCGGAGACGCTCCAACATTTGTTCACAAAAATTTATGCGTTAATCAAAGTCACTTTGTTTTAGGTCCCTAACGACTTTAATTTTGAAAGGATCGAACTTCAGATCCTTTTTTAAAATGTAATTAATAATCGCTCTTGGGAGTCCCAGTGTAGCTGTGGATTTTCATGTAAACTGCTTTCAACCAGTTCAATATTTTCGGGAGTCCTTAAAAATCGATTGGGCCCTAGGCGTGAAACATTCATAGCCATAGCAGTTGCGCGGAATTTCCGCGCCCATGATTTACAATATTTATTGTATTTACAATTTTTGTTGCTAGTGCAAATTTGAAAATAAAAATTTATCAAATTTTTAGTTCGGTTGCTAACATGACAATTAGTTTGTCGAAATTTTTCTGTGTAGATATTAAGCCTCCTGTTCTTTTAAATCCTACAGCGACTAAAGGGCTTAGGTTTATTAGAAAAAAAATAATGGATTTTATACAAAAACTCCAACAAATATACACACAAAAAACTACAAAAAAAATTTTTCAAACAAATTCTTGTTCAAAATAATTTATTTTTTTAGTCAATTTATTTAATAGTCTCTAATAATATTTTTATTTGATATTTAAATCAAACAAAATTTTCGCCTAGACAAATAAAATATTTAACCAGCTCAGCAAAATTTTTTAACAGAAGCTAAAATTCTTGCAAAATTGTTTGTCTAAATTTACAACTTTCGTTGTAGGTCCTCAGCCAGACAAAATATTTACTGATTCTCTGAAATTTGTTACTGATTCTACAACTCAGTTTTTTCTGTGTACAAAATCGAAGGATGCTCTGAAAGAATAGCATGTAGGTACCCAAATGTATCATTTACTTATGAAATTCGTGTTTGCGTTCTTCGCCAGAGTCTTAAGTAAGGTATGTTTCCTCTTTCTGTTTTTTCATTTTAATTTTTTCTACACTTTAGCTTCATTCAGTAGTTGCAATTAAAAAAGGTCAACATCACAACAAAACAATTCGGATCTGCGATGCTTTTCTTTAAATAACTAAAACTATCTTCTTTGTATATATTTTAGTATAAGTATGAAGAGCAATTAACCTGATTCTTCGAACCTAAAGCTTACATTGTGAATAAGAAAAATATACTGAATACAAGTCACTAAAGAGTATAGTTTGCACGATCTTTAAAAAAATTTTAATCCAGATTCTCTGTATAAAAAGTAATCGTTATAAACACATGGATTTCTTGCTTAACTTGTGCTCAATATTCCTAAATTTATATGCCTGTACTTTAAATTTTAAAATATATACAAAAATGTACCTAAAAATATGACGAGTCATAGAAGGAGCCAAGTTTTTTTACGTAGTATCGTATCTCTAAAATCATATTTGAAAAAAATGTCAAATAATTACCAGAAACTTAAAAAATTTTTTTTGCCCCTTAATTGACTTTCAACTCCAACCCGATTTTGATAGGCCCTAAAATCATATTTCTAGGGTTACTATGTCAAAAATTTTGAAAAGTACCAACAATATAAAATGACTCTTTTTGTCAGCATATACCAATTTAAGCCTGAACTGTGCTCAAACTGCGCTTAAAAGCTACGAAAATACATAACTTAAAAGAACTAAAATACCATTTTAGTCAGTATCCTTCTGGTTACAGAAGTACCAAAAACTTTTTTTTATTTTTTTTTCTGGAATTCAATTGTAATTATGTTTTAATCTCCATTAATAAGAAGCAAGTAAGTTGACCTTAAAATTAGCAAATATATGCTTAATATTTTTTATTTTTTTTAAGTACTTTAAACGTGTAACTTGAGTAACGTTTTTAATGTTCAGAAGTTATAAAAAGTATTTCATTGCTACATTTTTCACCGTCATATATTCTTTTAGGTTTTTTCAATTTAATGTTAACTTTTATTACTAAAGAAGTTACTAGTTAGCCGCAGAAAGACTAAAATATAACTTTTATATCTCAGGGCCCAAAATTTCTAAAAAAAATTGTCTTTTTTTAATAAATTGCGACGCTTCTTTCATTTTTTTTTCTATCGCGTATATTTTTTTTTTTGTACCGCCTTAAACCCTTAACTCCCCAAAGTCATAAATTTGTAAATCTACACCCAAAGAGGCTCACGCGATCCAAATTTTTCATCTATAGCTGTATGCGTGGCTGATCCTTTGTGTATTATGAAAATAAAATTTTTAACATATTTGTCGTATCCAAAACTCATTTTTAAGGGCACTCTTATAGTACTGCATAGATTTCAAATTGTTTATGAACAACGTATGTTTGTGTGTAAGGGTTAATATATATTCTTTGTTGCTTTTTACACATGATAGTACTTTGTTTATTTTCTTTTTCTAATGTGTCTTATTTGCATAAAGAACACTATAACATAAGCAAATAAATATGACTAAAGGTACCCTTACATGGTAATACATATATTACACCATGTCAAAATATATTGCAGAACAACACAAAATCTCATCATGTAAAAGCATAATGTGTTAAGTAGAAGAGAATAATGTTACAAAATTTGACAAGTGCAATAAATGATTATTTTTTAAAACATTTCTGAAACTTACGTATTCTCATCACATCAGAGGTGTAAAAGATTGTCAGCACTAACAACAACATTATGAAGGTCCCTAGATTTAATGAAATAAAACACAAACTAACAATATAAAGAAAAGAAACAGCTTTTGATTTTACCAACACCATTTATGAAAGCATGATAAATACTTAGAAGAGACTTTTATTCTTTTATTTTAAATCCGGACAGAATTTCATAAGATTTTGATTTTACAAAATCTAAATACTTTGTATTACCATGTAAAGCCAACTTTATAAAACACACATTTGCATGTGTATCTACATACGTACATACATGTGTTAAAACATACGTATTCATGTTATAGGAAGACTTAATAGTACTTCTTCTTCTTAGTGTTTTTTGTTTTACACAAAATACCATTCATTTAAACTATACAACAAGAAAAAATCTAGTAATTTGTTAACCAAAGTCATAGATTACTCTTACCAAAACTAAATGTATTCATACGTACGTACATACGTTCATATTTAGACATTCTTATATTCATATGACTGTTTGTATATATGTTTTCACTTTTTGTTTTTTTTTTTTCTATTTTAAGTAAATTACTTTGTAGTTTTAGTATTGTTACTACCGAGGAATTGTAAACTTTGTACAACTTTCTGTTAGTGTTTTGTATTGTGTTTGCTTTAACAAAAAAGTATAAGATTTGCTAAGTTTAGGTGATTAGAGTGCAAAATACTTAAAATTTTGTTTAAATTCAGAAAAGGAATTAATTATAACTAAACGAGATGAGTACAACATATGCACACAATGATTTCATTGTAAATTTAAAGTTTTAGTATAACAAAAGGTTTCTTTAAGTAAATTACTAAAATTATTTCTTAAGTGGAAGGTATTATATACTTTGTTTGTAAACATTCAAATTAGTAAAGTTGTTTAAAAAAAAATATTTTTCAGATAAAAACATTTTTAAAATTGGTTTATTTTGTACAAAACAATAGTAGAATTTGAAATTTTCGTTAGAAATAATATGGTTGCCTTAATTACATCGCTTTTATTAAAGAAACTAGCGAACAGTTAAAACCTTTATAAAGTATTGTTTTTTTAATTGAGCAAGCAAATCTTAGTTTAAGCCTTAAAAAAATCCCTTTAATAACCCTTTAATAACAGCTCACAATTAAGATTATTAAATTTATATTTTTTAAATACACATTAACATTATAATGTACCAATATTAAAATTAATAAAAATTAATTAAATTAATAACTTTTGATTACAATTTTTTACAATAACTATTTTTAATAACACTCTCATACCTGCAGCTCGCAGCCCATAATGACAGGGGTAGTCGCATACTCGTTTACTCAAACGTTTGGTCATGTTTACTTTTATGTATTTTGAACTTTGGGCAAATATTTAAAAAAGAGCAAATGCACTTGCTATATATTTACCTGAAATTACAAACCATAAATAATTGTATTTGTATATTAAAATATTGTTAAAAATATATTAAATATAAAATGTATTTTATGGCAGCTAGTGATATAAGTAGACTAGCAACAATCAATGTATCAGCTATAAATATTTTAATTCATTTAATTTTAATTTTTAATCAGCTTTTAAAGCAATCGTTTTAAAACAATTGAAGTGGCATATACCTTTTACTGATTTTTACCTTTTACATAGTGATTAGGGTATACATCAGTTTTTCGTTTCATTTGTAATTTCCTTATTATCTATTTGCGACCACATAAAGTATATATTTTTTGGATCCCTATATATCTATTTGCGACCACATAAAGTATATAATTTCTGGATCCTAGGGAAGTCGACACAACCATATCCGTCTGTCCGTCTGTGTATTTGTTAAAATCGAGTTTTCGGACTTAAATAAAAAGTCACAGAAAATTTTTTTAAATAAAACAATCGCTATTAGAAATCAACAAAAACAGTTCACTATTAAACTAAATGCAAGCCAAACCCAAAATTACTAATTTTTAGGGCAAAATCCGTGCATATATCCCTATATATCTCAGTAAATATAATCACTCTTACCAAAAAATTTGGCACATATACGTTGAAGATATGGTCCTAGATTAGGAAAAATATTTATTTTTTGATACAATCAGGGAAAGAAGTACGTCCCCTACAATTTCACAAATTTTCTAAATATTTCATGCGCTAAAGCTAAAAATCTATAACAGCTATCGACCTAAAATGTTCCACAAGAAGTAATTGAATAAAAATTTTTTAAAATAAGCAGGGGAAGGGGTAGCTCCCAAACAAATAAAAAAAATTATGGGATTTTCGATACGCTATATCTCGGAAACTTGAACAGCTATCCAATACAAATGTTCTAGAAAAAGTAATTGGGCAATAAGACCTACACTTTGGAAAAAAATATTTGGATAGAAGCAGGGAGAGGAAACCCTCCCTCCCCCCCCAAATAAATAGATTATTTATTAATAAATTTTTATATGCTATATCTGAAAAACTATAACAGCTATTGACTTCGAATATTCTAAAAAAGTAATGATAAAATAATTTTGGAGAAAAATAGTTGGATAGGAGCAGGGAAAAGGGAATCCACATACAAATAAATACCTTTTATTAAACTTCTAATACAAAGAATGTCCTCCTCAAACCTACATGTTATTTATATTATACATACAAACGTTAAAATTTTGTAAAGTTTTCTATATTTAAAACTATGATTGCATTTACTTTAAATCGAGCACAAAGCATTTTTATTACACTATTGGCAGTGCAATATAACTCAGCTTAAAAGTTCGCTTAGGTATATAACAAGACCAATGTGTAGGATATATAAGATTTGGCATAGCCGAATATAGCACTCTTACTTGTTTCAGCTTAATTTAACTTACCGGATGTAATAGATACTAGAGCAAAATTACAAAGGCAAAGCCGCACAGAGTTTTTATATTTTACATTTCGTACATTTCTTATATTTTACGCAAGAATTTCGTGGTGCGAAATTATGAATAAGTTCGTACAACGAACGAACGAGTTTATTCATCTGTTGCATGGCTTTTTTGAGTTTCGTATATGATGCTGGACTCATCTAAGTAAAACGGCTCTAAACGGCAAATAGATCGACAATATATAAAACTATCACACCCGTTATCTATTCTAAGGTTTTTTAAGAAGCAAGTGCTATTTTAGTGTTTATTTATTAAACACAACAAAAAGACTTTAAACCGTAAAATATATAAAAACAGTTTTGACCGTTTTCTACAATAATTCATACCAAATACAATTTTATATTTAAAAATCTTTAAAATTTAAACTTATAGCCTTCTTGTAGTAAATATGAGCAAGTACACGTTATTTTAGTCCCCATTTGTGAACAAATATTTGAAAACATACATACCATCTTTACAAATTTAAAAAGCTTAAACCCAAAAAAAAATTTGGGCAAAATGATTACACCAATCTGCATGATATTCCCTTTTATATTTAATATTAAAGCCCAACAAAGGCTTACACTGTTTTATAATGAGTTGAAATGCTAAAAATCCCGTATCGGCACCACTTATTCATTATTTTTTTAACTCATTATTTTAACAAGGCGATGGAGGCAAACCCTTACCATGCTTGCTAACAAATATGAAATTAAATAAATACTTACTACGCTCGCCTACAAATGAGTACTTAAAAATCTCCTTACCTTTGAGGGATTTTATATGAGAGATAAGTATTAATTTTAGATGAGCCCTGGTATCAAAGATATTTAAGATTCAATACTGTATCTAAACTTTTGTCATTAAAAAAAAAATTAATTCGCTCATTGACATTTTAGCAAAAAAAATGCTTTAAAATAATAAGCTTAAATATGATTTGAAAAGTTATAATCCTCGAGAAAATTTATCCTCTAAAATATCAGATAATATATAGCTCCATATCTGACAACTTCAAACTAATTCAAACGATATGTAATAACCATTTAAAAGTAAGTTGTTTTGTAAAAACTAATCACTACAAAGTTCTTTCTAGGAAGTCTACGGTCTCTACTTTTTTATTTTTTAGATCAAAACAGATTTTTTAGAGCATACAAATTTCTTAACATGATCTTAAATTTGTTTTTTTACTGTACATAATGGGCTCCTTAATTCTTAAAACCTCTTTCCTAGATGAATATATAAAAAATTAATTAAAGTAATAAAATTAAAGTCCAAACATCTGAAAATGGCAAAAATGGAAAGTGCATTAAAAATGCAAAAAACAACATTCTGTTTAGTCTTATTTATATCTGTTTTATGATTATGACTAAAGTTGTAATTTATAATATTTAACTCAACAAAACAAGAAATTATTTTACCCATCCAGGCGGAAATATACTATTCTAAAAGGAAGTTCCAAAAATATTGTACCAGCACACTGCCATGTAAACACAAATTTCGACTCTTCTAAAAATATTGTTCCCTTACAATACTGTAGATTTAAAAACGACATCTTAACTTATAAATATTAAAATCGCTTTAAACAAAATTTACATTCTTTATTTAATAAAAATTTACAAAATTATAATGAAACTTAAGCAAGACTCTTTAAATGCGCTGGTTAGATTAATACATTTTAAGGTTTGCTTTGAAATACAAATTTGATTTAACAGTATTACAGCAATATAAGAGTCTAAAGATGCCCTTTTAGCGATATAATCTTAAAATCAAGACAGCATTAAAAACTTTGTAAATTTATTTAATTATGATATTGGGAGTCCTCTACAAACGTCAGGGCAGCGTCGGTCTGATTGTCTCTACCTGCCTGGCTACTTACCAAGTTATATGTGCTCTACAACCTGTTAATTATCTTTAACTGCCTTATAAAAACCTTCCAATCACTTCGGCCTTGTGCATGCTCTTAACAATTCGTTTAAATAAGGATTTGACCGACATGACCTAGCCAGTGTAATCGCTGTAGTGGGTTCATATCGGGGTATAGCTTATAAAGCTCACGGTTCGTTTGACGGTTGTACTTTCCATTAACACAGGACGGATTTTGCAAAGAACTTTTTTTTTGAAAACATCTTACAATGCTTCGTCAGTTTTTGCAAGTACTCATATTCCAGCATCAAAGATAAACCAGAGTTAAATAAGCGTGCTGTACAAAGTTATTTTAGTCGTTTGGAAAAACTGTCTACTAAGCCAGAACGATGTTTTGCTATATTTCGATGCTGATATCATTCTTTCTATTAAAAGTAAAGCCGTGGTATACAGACTCCTTTTCTATCTCCACGTTGTGATTGCAGGTTTTCGCTTTATTAATTTTTTATTGTCGCGACCTTCGCTTAGCAGTTGCAGGCAAAAGTTTAGTTTTGTCCTCGTTTTTCATCAGACGCATCTTATATAACTCCTTCTTAATTCTGGAAATAGCAAAAGTTGCGTCTCACTCAAGCGTCCCGGTTTTACTAATCTTCTTTTTTGCATATTTTTTTACCCTCTCGAAGATTTTTCGTAGTGGTGAATAATTTGTGGAGATTACTTCCTAGCTTTGTTGAGGATCTAATGTCACTTAGAGAAATTCAAGAAAGGCGTACAAGATATAGTGTACAGATATAGTGCAGATATAGTACACAGATATAGTTCAAAACAACCCTTTTTTTATGGACGTATTGAAGTCGGTCTTAGTACCGATAAAAAGCTGGCGGATATAACTTGGCTTGTCATTAAACTTTTTTAGGAATTTGGTTGGTTGTTTACCTGTTCGGTTTAAAACCACACCTAAGTACAGGGAAGCAAAAAATCTTTAAACTATGATGAACACATTATATAAGCATTAAAACATTTTTACACATATTTTTTGCTTAAAAATTACAATTAAATTTCTTAACATAAATTAATGTTGTTTATTTTGGTAAGTTTTCATTGATGATCTAAATTTCCTATGAGTTTTAAGCAATTTAATGTGCATTTATTACTATGAAGTGGGGTCCCGGGATGCCGGATTTTTTTTTAAATTTCCCGCTTTCCTAGAACACCATGATTTTAATTTTTTTACCCCCTATGATCAAATTTTCCAAAAAGTATCAAAATATATTGAAATTTAATTAAAACGTATTACTTTACAGGTTGCGTGTACGCAATATTTAATTCATTGAATCCCATATAAACATACGCAACAGTAAAAAATTACGCAGTTGATATCTTTGGTTTTGCTAACGCTTATGTGCAAAACACATCAAAGTGAAAAAAGTTGCCACATTACTTAAAATACAAAATTTCTAATATATAAAAACATATTTGATTAAGAAAGCACATTTTTTTATTAATTTTATTACCGTTTTTATCTTCAATTTATTGTACTTTATTATTTGGTTTAACAACCCAAAAGAGCAATTGTAATTTAGTTAAAACTATCAGATTTATTTTATATGATTCCAAATGACTTTTGTTAGGGTTTGGTATTTTTTCTTCTTTTGCTTTTTAGTTTTAACTCTTGCTGCTACCACATTTAAAATACTTGTTGGCAACAAATAAGAAAATGAAAAAAAAGAAAAAAACTTTGGAATGTTCGTGGCTAAAACAGAACAATGTCATTTAAAAATATTTGCAACAGCAAATGCAACTATGTCAGGGACTCAAGTTTTTTTTATTGTTGCAGACTTTTTTTTAGATTTCTTATTTTTGTTAAAGCGTTTTTATTCGAATTTTTGTTTTCTTTTAATATGAAAACGTATGATCACTTGTAAGTCTTGTATGTTCATTCATTTATATAAAATTTGTACAATATTTTTAAATTTTTGTTATATCTTATTGTGGTGATTTTTGTGTTTTATATATATATTCCAATAATAGCCCTAAATTTCATGTTATAAGGATTGTTGCGTCAAATCTTTATCTTTTGCATATATGCGTGTTATACACTGCCAATATTTAATCGACTATAAAGATTTTTTAGCAAAAAAAATCCAGGATAACTTCTTAAGTTGAAAAAACTTTTACTATTTGACCTTAGCGTTTTAGCTAATTTTGTATTGTAAATCTAAACTCATGAATAACTTTAATATTGCTATTTTCCAATTTAGGAAATTGTAGTAAAAGTGTTGTAAAACAGTTGAGTTAAGTAAATAAAAGATAGCACAAAGTATTTCCATTAAATAATTTCAAAAAAAAAAATTGCTTATAACAAAAAATTCGACTAAATAATATCAAATCCATACTCTAATAAAGTAACTGATTTCGAAAACTGGAAAACTTTAAGACTCATATCATAGTTTTATATTGAAATTAAAATTAGTTAAACAGTTGGGAGAATGACAAGAACTATCTGGGGCGGGTCAAATTATGGCCAAACTTTGGAAGCCTGAACTTAGCAGGAGGGTTAGTGTTGTCTGATATTTAACCAGATGTGGCCTTGAATTTCTGTGAATCTCCTCTAAGATTCTTTAAACCCCATTTCTTGCTTCGACGTATAGTTTTTCCATAGCATTAAAAGACCTTTGAGGTCTGCTTCTTTAAAACTTAACCTAAGTGGTTAGAAGACACAAATCTACTTCTTCTTTGGCTCGGGTTTATCTTTTTTGAAGTTAATTTTATAGGAAAGAAGGTAAGAAGGAAGGAAGGAAGAAAGCAATGAAGGAGGATGTACTTTAAATCAAACCCACAAAAAGCAATTTTCCAAGACTTAGTGACTCACCAATCTGAATATAGCCCTTTAGTACCCTTTGATAGTAGAAACAATATATACTATTAACTATAGTATCCACCCTAACAATGTGCGCCGATTAATTGAATCCTTTGTAGAATATTAATCATTAGCCTTTAAATTTTCCTTATTATACCCTTCACATAAGTGATAATGTGTTATTCCATTTGTAATTATCTGTCCGTGTTTTGGTTGAAGTCAACTTTTAAAAGCATCCCGATGTTGCGCAGACCCGTAAGTAGCATTAAACGGTACCGTGAAATAACTCCCAAATGAAATAACTCCCAATGGAAAAAATTAAATAACTCCCAAATGAAATAACTCCCAACGAAAATGAAATAACTCCCAATCGAAAAAAATGAAATAACTCCCAACGGTAAAAATGAAATAACTCCCAATGTTTGGGAGTTATTTCATAAAAGTCACAAAAAAGTGAAATAACTCCCGAATGAAATAACTCCCAACAAAAATTAAATAACCCCCAATTACAAAAAAAATAATTGTTTTATAAAATAAGTCCCAACGGAAATGAAATAACTCCCAACAATAATGAAATAACTCCCAACGAAAATAAAATAACTCCCAACGAAAACGAAATAACTCCAATTAAAATATATATAATGCGAAAACCTTTTGTATCCATAAATAAGATGTTACTAACGTAAAATTATTTTCTAAACAAACAAACCAAATGACTGCCGGCCTCCGTCTGGACGCAGGATAAGTTAACTCTCGTGGATCGAACCGCCGGTTTCGTTACAGCTTTAGGACAGGCGCGTGGACTTGAGGCACCTTTTTGGTTAAATAATTTTTTAGTAAAAAGAGTTATTTAGATAGCCGGCCTTTGGCCGGGCGCAAGGAAAGAAACATCCAGTGGACTCGATCCGCCGGCTTCGCAGTAGCCTTCGGCCGGGCAATGGACTTTAAGCTCTATTGCTTTCCATATAAAGCTTCGCCAAATAAAACATGAATTGACCATGAATTTTATGACACTTTAGTTATGAAGCTGCAAATACTTCCGATGCACTACAGTTTAACGTATATTCCCCGGCCGAAGGCTACTGCGAAGCCGGCGGATCGAATCTACTGGAGTTTTTTTTTTCTTGCGCCCGGCCGAAGGCCGGCTATTTATGCCACTTTTTTTAAACCCAAAATTTTCAATTCATTGTCACCTTTTGTATCCATAAATTAGATATCACTAACGTAACATTATTTTCTAAACAAACAAACCAAATGACTGGCGGCCTTCGTCTGGACGCAGGATAAGTAAACTCTCGTGGATCAAACCGCCAGCTTCGTTACAGCTTTAGGACAGGCGCGTGGACTTTAAGCACCTTTTTGGTTAAATAATTTTTTTAACAAAAGGGAGTGATTTAGATAGCCGGCCTTCGGCCGGGCGCAAGAAAAAAAACTCCAGTGCATTCGATCCGCCGGCTTCGCAGTAGCCTTCGGCCGGGCAATGGACTTTAAGCTCTATTGCTTTCCATATAAAGCTTCGCCAAATAAAACATGAATTGACCATGAATTTTATGACACTTTAGTTATGAAGCTGCAAATACTTCCGATGCACTACAGTTTAACGTATATTCCCCGGCCGAAGGCTACTGCGAAGCCGGCGGATCGAATCTACTGGAGGTTTTTTCCTTGCGCCCGGCCGAAGGCCGGCTATATATGCCAGCTTCGTTACAGCTTTAGGACAGGCGCGTGGACTTTAGGCACCTTTTTGGTTAAATAATTTTTTTAATAAAAAGGAGTGATTTAGATAGCCGGCCTTCGGCCGGGCGCAAGGAAAAAAAACTCCAGTCCATTCGATCCGCCGGCTTCGCAGTAGCCTTCGGCCGGGCAATGGACTTTAAGCTCTACTGCTTTTCATATAAAGCTTCGCCAAATAAAATATGAATTTAATGACACTTTAGTCATGAAGCTGCAAATACTTCCGATGCACTACAGTTTAAAGTATATTCCCCGACCGAAGGCTACTGCGAAGCCGGCGGATCGAATCTACTGGAGTTTTTTTTTCTTGCGCCCGGCCGAAGGCCGGCTATTTATGCCACTTTTTTTAAACCCAAAATTTTCAATTCATTGTCACCTTTTGTATCCATAAATTAGATATCACTAACGTAAAATTATTTCTAAACAAACAAACCAAATGACTGGCGGCCTTCGTCTGGACGCAGGATAAGTAAACTCTCGTGGATCAAACCGCCAGCTTCGTTACAGCTTTAGGACAGCCGCGTGGACTTTAAGCACCTTTTTGGTTAAATAATTTTTTTAATAAAAGGGAGTGATTTAGATAGCCGGCCTTTGGCCGGGCGCAAGAAAAAAAATCTCCAGTGCATTCGATCCGCCGGCTTCGCAGTAGCCTTCGGCCGGGCAATGGACTTTAAGCTCTATTGCTTTCCATATAAAGCTTCGCCAAATAAAACATGAATTGACCATGAATTTTATGACACTTTAGTTATGAAGCTGCAAATACTTCCGATGCACTACAGTTTAACGTATATTCCCCGGCCGAAGGCTACTGCGAAGCCGGCGGATCGAATCTACTGGAGTTTTTTTCCTTGCGCCCGGCCGAAGGCCGGCTATATATGCCAGCTTCGTTACAGCTTTAGGACAGGCGCGTGGACTTTAGGCACCTTTTTGGTTAAATAATTTTTTTAATAAAAGGGAGTGATTTAGATAGCCGGCCTTCGGCCGGGCGCAAGAAAAAAAAACTCCAGTCCATTCGATCCGCCGGCTTCGCAGTAGCTTTCGGCCGGGCAATGGACTTTAAGCTCTTCTGCTTTCCATATAAAGCTTCGCCAAATAAAACATGAATTTTATGACACTCTAGTTATGAAGCTGCAAATACTTCCGATGCACTACAGTTTAAAGTATATTCCCCGGCCGAAGGCTACTGCGAAGCCGGCGGATCGAATGGACTGGAGTTTTTTTCCTTGCGACCGGCTGAAGGCTGGCTATATATGCCAGCTTCGTTACAGCTTTAGGACAGGCGCGTGGACTTTAAGCACCTTTTTGGTTAAATAATTTGTTTATTAAAAGGGAGTGATTTAGATAGCCGGCCTTCGGCCGGGCGCAAGGAAAAAAAACTCCAGTCCATTCGATCCGCCGGCTTCGCAGTAGCCTTCGGCTGGGCAATGGACTTTAAGCTCTACTGCTTTCCATATAAAGCTTCCCCAAATAAAACATGAATTTTATGACACTTTAGTTATGAAGCTGAAAATACTTCCGATGTACTACAGTTCAAAGTATATTCCCCGGCCGAAGGCTACTGCGAAGCCGGCGGATCGAATCCACTGGAGTTTTTTTTTCTTGCGCCCGGCCGAAGGCCGGCTATATACCCACGGTTTTAAAACCCCAAAACTTTTAAATAAATGTCACCTTTAATACTAGTGTGGTTAAATTTTTTTAAATGCTCTGGTATATACACTTGCTTTTAGTAAAATGAAATAACTCCCAATAAAAATGAAATAACTCCCAACAAAAATGAAACAGCTCCCAATAAAAATGAAATAACTCCCAATAAAAATGAAATAACTCCCAATGATAGAAAATGAAATAACTCCCAACAAGAATGAAATAACTCCCAACACTTCGAAAAAATGAAATAACTCCCAACAAAATTTCATCGGGATTTATTTCATTTGGGAGTTATTTCATTATGAAATAACTCCCAATGAAAAATAATGAAATAACTCCCAACGCATTGGGAGTTATTTCATTATGAAATAACTCCCAATTTGTATGGAAAAAAATTGGGAGTTATTTCATTTTTTCATTGGGAGTTATTTCATTTGGGAGTTATTTCACGGTACCGCATTAAACTACTAAAAAAATTTGCGAAAAATATCTTACCAGATCTTTTGGAAACTTTGTACTTAATTCTGCTACTCGCGCCCCTTTGGAACTGATTCAGCCTGCCCTTGTTTTGTTTGAAGTTTGCTAAAAAATATTTTTGATTAAATTGCATTTATGTATGTATTTTTTGTAAAACCACCTGAAAAGCGTAATTGGTATAGAAAAATTTTATATCAACAATCAGACATAGACGGCTATTTTGATATCCCTATTAATATTCATCAAAAATAGAAAAATTAAAATATATCACACAGACAAGCGGTTTTGTAACTACTCTCAACGAAAAGCAACAAAAGGAAAAAAAACATTAAAAAAGACAAGCATGAGTGCTGTATTCGGCTGTGCAAAGCCTTAAATACCCTTCAAAATGTGTAGGGGATTATACGATAGTTTTTTTTAATTTTTTAATTCAACCCGTTTAGGGGGTAGAAAATGGGTGTAAGTATGCTCCACAAAAATGTTTGAAAGAAAAACTAATGGGAGTCGGACTATCATTGCACCCGTGTAGAGGAAACTTCGGAAAGTTCTAGAGGTTTTTACGTAAAAAAGTTTAGAGAAATCAACAGTGGTAGTTTTGGTTTTGGCCTGATATCTCTGTCAGTTATTGGACGATTTTGCTAAATTTAAATATTAATTAAATATTAACAGGGATATCAAAATAGCCATATATATCTGATTGTTGATATAAAATTGTTCTATACCAATTACGCTTTTCGGGTGGTTAAATGATTTTAAAGTATTTCCTTAGAAAAAATTTTAAAAGCAAAATTCTGACTTTATAAGACAACTCATATTTAAAATAATCTATGAATTAATAGCTCGCTTAAAAAATAGTTGGTTGAATATGTGTTATTAAAGTAATATCTTTTTTAAGTCCTTATTTCTAAGCGAGCATGGTTAGTACTTGTCTCCAATGTCATTGACATGTTAAAATAATTACACAGAAAAAAATGCCAACAAATATTAAATAATTACAAAAAAAAATTTCTTACTAACCTAAAATAAAAAAAATGAGCCAGTTGTACTTGAATGTAATTTTGTATTTACCAATAGCTTTAAAAAGTTTTTTTTAAACCAAGTACAACAACTGCTAACAAAACTATTCACTGTATTTACAATTTTAGTTGTAAGTGCCAATTTAATAACAAAATAATTGTTTGTAGTAATTTTTTCTGTTTACAAAGAAATTAAAATTTTTTCTAAGGATTACTCTTCTGTTAAAAGGCCTGCAACACCACTCAAGTAGACTCTTTTTCGTTCTAATAAAAATAATTTTAGTTTCGAAAACCATTTTAAGCTTTTTAAAAGTTTATTTTGCCACATTGTGGTAAGTTTTGAACTTACTAAAACTAATTTGTTTGTAATTTAAAAATACAATAACTTATGAGGTTTCAAAGAATTTAAATAATAAAAACCTTAACATAAATTTCAGTCCACAAAATATGTAAGATTTGTTTGTGCTTCAACAATTTACTTGTATATTTTTCTCAAAATGCCTTACAACAAAGTACTATTGAAATACATATGTTATAACATGCTTCTTTGTTAGGAAATAAACGCAATAATATTTACTTAAATTAAACAAATAAATAGAAAAGTTAAATAAGGCCACAAAGCCATATAATTTAATACTTTGAAGTCCTTACAAAAATGAAAGCAGAAAAAAAAACGCTTTAAAATATGGCTGCAGTTGAAGAGCTTTAATTTGTGTTTCTCCTTGCAAGCATTTTGTCTATTTAAATTGACCGTAACAAACCCTTCAGACATAGCATAACTCAAATAAATTTGAGTGTTGATCATACATTTTTGTTGACAAGACCATCATTTATAAATTAAAAATAGACAAAGCCCTGAAGAAGTCGACAAAAGATCGACGAAACGTTGGCAAAATTGTAATAAAACAAGTTTTTAGTTACACAAAGGAAATTAGGCCCTATAAGCTTAAGAAGTTAATGTATTTAAATTTTTTTTTTACTTTAATAACCCCATTTTTATATTTACATAAAATAAAATCAGCAATATTTTTAGTAAAGGGGTGTCAACAATTTTAATTTTTATTCACGCTTTCATTTTCACAATAACTATTTGCCGTTTTTTCTTTCTTACGCATCTTAAGTCAAGGAGGTTTTATAAGTTTTTGTAGCCTGCACAAATCACACAGTTATGTAACGCAAAAAAGAATTAACATAAAAAAAATTGTTCAGCAATTTTGTTAACCAAAATTTAAATTAGTTTAATTGATATCAATTTCCAATATTTATAAAATGCAAATATGTACTATTAAACATAATTCATTTAAAAACTTTACTTTCAAACACAATTTTTTCGCAGTCACCTAATTATAAAGACTCACTTAATACAAATAACAACAAACTTAAATGACTAAAAACTTTTGTAGAGGATGCAAAAAAATTTTAGAAATTTAAAAATTTTTTATTTGAATTAGTAAAAATTATTCAGGAAACACAATTGCACACACAGAACAAGCTGCAAAAGCCACAATAATAATTCAAGCATCAAGTTTTTTCTTTACAAATGCAAATTCTTTTGTGCAAAAAAATTAGAAAATATTTACAAAATTAAACACAAAAATGTTTGATTCATAAGATCCAAAAGTACAACAACAACAAAAAACAAGTAAGAGCGCTATATTCGGCTGTGCCGAATCTTATATACCCTTCACATTGGTCTTTAAATATACCCAGCCGAGTAATTTTGTACTGCAAATTATATAATAAAAAACCTTGTGCGAGTTTTAAAGTTCATAGAAAAAATAACAAAATTTTAACGTTCATATGAATAATAGAAATAGATGATGGTCCCGCTGCTCTTCTCCAACTTTTTTTCCAAAATGTATAAATTATTTGATTATTACTTTTTGTAGAATATTCGAAGTCGATAGCTGTAAAAGTTTTCCAGAAAAAGCGTAACGAAAATTTTATAAAAATTGTTAATTTGTATGGGAGCTACCCCTTCTTCATCCCCCACCCGAGAATTTTTTTCTTTAAAGCGTAGGCCTTGTGTTCCAATTACTTTTTGTAGAACATTTGATGTGGATATCTGTTATAGTTTCCGAGATATAGCGTATCGAATATTATAATAATTGTCGATTTGTATGGGAGCTACCCCTTTTTTTGCCCCCACTCAATAAAATTTTTCTTCAAAGCGTAGGCATTCTTGCCTAATTACTTTTTGTAGAACATTTCATTTCGATATCTTTTATAGTTTCCGAGATATAGCGTATCGAATATTTTATAATAATTGTCGATTTGTATGGGAGCTACCCCTTTTTTTGCCCCCACTCAAAAAATTTTTTCTTTAAAGCGTAGGCCTTCTTGCCCAATTACTTTTTGTAGAACATTATATTTTGCTATCTGTTATAGTTTCCGAGATATAGCGTAACGAATATTTCATAAAAATTGTTAATTTGTATGGGAGCTACCCCTTTTTTTGCCCCCACTCAAAAATTTTTTTTAAAGCGTAGGCATTCTTGCGCAATTACTTTTTGTAGAACATTCCATTTCGATATCTGTTAAAGTTTCCGAGATATAGCGTATCGAATATTTTATAACAACTGTCGATTTGTATGGGAGCTACCCCTTTTTTTGCCCCCGCTCAAAAAAATTTTTCTTTAAAGTGTAGATCTTTGCGTACAATCACTTTTTGTAGAACATTTTAAGTCGATATCTGTTATAGTTTCCGAGATATAGCGTATCGAATATTTTATAATAATTGTCGATTTGTATGGGAGCTACCCCTTTTTTTGCCCCCGCTCAAAAAAATTTTTCTTTGAAGTGTAGACCTTTGCGTACAATCACTTTTTGTAGAACATTTTAAGTCGATATCTGTTATAGTTTCCGAGATATAGCGTATCGAATATTTTATAATAATTGTCGATTTGTATGGGAGCTACCCTTTGTTTTGCCCCCACTCAAAAAAAGTGTAGACCTTTGCGTACAATTACTTTTTGTAGAACATTTTATGTCGATAGCTGTGATAGTTTCCGAGATATAGCGCATAAAATATTTCACCAAATTTGTGCAATTGTAGGAAAAATACCCTTTCCCCTGGTCCTATCTGAAAAAACTTTTTCTTTTATTTAGGTCCCTTCTTTAGGAGTATCCGTGCCAAGTTTTGTGGCAAGAGTGATTATACTTACTGAGATATATAGGGATATATGCACGGATTTTGTCCTAAAAAAAATGGGTTACTCTGGGTTTTCGCTTATATCTCGGTCAATAGTGAACCGATTTTGCTGATTTTAAATAGCGATTGTTAGCGGGATATTTGTAATCGTTTGACACCATTTGCTGATCTGTATCTTTTTATCTGACTCCGGAAACTTGATTTCAACAGACGGACAGACGGACAGACAGACAGACAGACAGACAGACAGACGGACAGACGGACAGACGGACAGACGGACATGGCTATTTCAACTTCCCTATCTATAAGGATCCAGAATATATATACTTTATGGGGTCGCAAATGAATAATAAAGAAATTACAAACGGAATGACAAAATGATATATACCCTATCACTATGTGAAGGGTATAACAATACTCAACCAATGAAATTTATTTTTCACACAAGTTTCTCACACACAAATGCACTCATGTGTGTAAGAGAGTATAACACTAAGTTCTGCTTTTTAAAGGTTGTTATTCAAAATTTTTTCACCTTTCAGAGTAATACCGATATAATAAAGACACATATTTTTTACTTTAGTTAAACACCATTTGGCTGTTAAAAACCAGAGAGTGGTTAAAAAAATATTATTTTGAGTTCACACGAAATTCTTAAAGTGAAAACCAGAAAAAATTCTATATTTGGCTGTGCTATATCTTATAAGCCCTTTCACCTTGAAAATTTTGCACTTGCTTTAAGAACTGACCAACTAACTCATGCTTCATTGCACAGCCCACAACGCGCAAAGCCACGGACATGAAATTTGATCTATGGGCACCCAGATCCACAGGAGATAAAATTTCTTAAATTTCGACGCTAAGGCCTAAAATAGGTAAAAATTAAAAACTCAGTAATTTTTTGTTTTCTTAACTTTACACGTAAATTTAAGGAGTACAGCAAAAATGTACCTACGTAACGTTTACTTTACGCAAGAAAACGTGGTCTTATTAACAAGCATATGGTGCCTCAACGATTTAATCCAAAGTATCTTATCATTCATCTGGGTCGCCGCCTCATTTGGAAGTTACATATAGATGCGAAATTGACGCAAATGAAACTTAAAACTACAGAAATATATTGGCTAATTGGTAGAAGCTCATGCTACCTCTGAATGTTAGCTTCTGCTTAAAAACTCAATTTTGAAACCAATTTGGGGCGGTGGCATTCAACTATGAGGCACATCTTTCGCTTCTAACATAGAAAAAAATTAATGCCATCAAAAACATCTTTAAATTCCACTAGCTAAATTTGAAATCCTAAACTATGTGGACAAGTATTTAAAAAAGCAGGAAACACATCCAAAAACGCTCGGTCGAAATAATTTTAACCGTAAAGAACACGCACGTTTGAAGAGAACTGATACCGTTGCCCTTTAATGAAACCTCTTAACCTATTTTTTTTTTCACTATAAAAACTTTAATTTTAGTGCGGCACTGGCTGGACTAATTATTATCAATATTTATCTCTAATATTTCAATACTTATTGTTGGATTTAATAATAAGCCTACGAAAAAGAGTGACACATCGTGCTCCTCAAAAAATAAGCGAACATGTTTCTGCTATTTTTTTCATATTTTAAGACAACAATTAACAATTTATAAAGGTCCAGAACCCTTTAAGGTATATTTTGCAGCATCTTACCTAACTAGTCGAATTTGCACCGAAAATATTGAAATATGTTTGTGGTCCTTTTTTGAAATATATACCCTGAGAAGTAAAAACGGGCAAAAAAATTGTTGGCACTTACAGATTATATGTCTAGAAATATGAAATTAAAGAATATTGACCCCTTTAGAGATTGAAAGTGAATTCAATCAATTGTTTGTCAATTTTTTTAATAATAAACTGAACGATATAATATTAGGGCCTTTTGATCCATAAATAGAACAAAAGTCAACTAAATGAAGGTAATGTTTTTTAAATTGTTTGCTTTTTTGCTGCATTATTATCAATGACAAGTATAGAAATAAGGAATTACGGACGTTTGACGTACATACATATATAGGGGTCGAAAATCAAAAGTGAAAGGTTTTTTTTTAAATTGGTCGTTTGTTTTGAGACTACCGCTCTGCTTACTTCTATCTTACTAATTTGTCTTAAAAAATAAAACTCTAATTACAATTACCTATACTTTGTTAAAGGTTTAAAATCGATATTTATTAAAGCTTCTGAGATATAGTTTATCAAATATTTTATAAAAATGGTCCGTATGTATGACGGCTACCTCATAGCGACTGCATTCTCAATCTCCAATTTGGTGTTATATAATACAGACCAACACTTTGGCACGGTTTTAAGAAAAGCGCTTGAGAAAAAGAAATATTGCTTTGCGGTATTTGTAGAGGTTGCTCGAGCATTCAATAAAGTATATGTTAACCAAGCTAAAACTGAACTTTCCAGTGAGCCCCTATAGCCTTTTGAAAAAGTATTTTACCAACCGACAGTTTATAATTAAATAAAGCGGCCACTTCAGCTTTCCTCAAACAATTGGGGCTGGCGTACGTCAAGTTAACTTTCTAGGACCAATTGTGTACCCGACTTACACAGCAGACACGGCAACCAATAGTAAAACACATACGTCGACATTTTCTGATGATACCGCTTTTTTCAGTGCTCATAAAGACCCTAAAGAGGCCCCAAAAGAGCTACAGCATCATAATATCTAAGTAAGGAAATGGGCAAAATTATGAGGAGGAAAAATTTCTGATTAAAAAAGCACTCAAGTAATTTTTAATTTACGCAAAGAAAGCTGCTCCAAAACCTTTTAATAACCAGATGGTGGCTCGACTAACTTGGCATTCACCTGGATCGTCGAAATACATGAAAGACGCTAAGTTAACAAAACTTTAACAGCCCAAGTTCAGTTTCTTATTGATAAAAACTCTTTGCTTCGTCTCGATTGTAAGCTTAAGCTCTACAGCTCAATTTGTAAACCAGTTGAGTGCTACGGTCTACAATTATATAGCAGTGCCTCCACCTCCAACATAACAAAGCAAAATCCTAAGAATAAAAACTGGTGCTTTTTGGTACGTTAAAAACAGCAACATCCACAAGGATCTGCATGTTCCATTAGTAAACGATGCAGACGGGCACTGGCTGGACAAATATTAAATACATAGTTTTAAGACTTAAATGCTCATTGTTAGTTCACAGAAGTAAAGATTTTATAAAAAAAATAAAAATGAATAAAAAAAGGTATTTTTGTTCGGTAGACTACTAAAACGGAGTTAAAAAAAACACATGTGCAACATTGTGGGATGGATAAGTAATATTTGAGTAAGTTAGTATTGGGACTATGTCAAAAAATTTATCAATCAAATCATCACTTAAAAACATTTTCACTTTTGTAAACATAAAATCAAGGAACAATCTCTCAGAAAGAACACAATGCAACGAATATTTTTTAATGCCAAAAACCAAAAATCAAAACGAAAACAGAAAGTTTTTACAACGCATTTTGTAAATTTCATTCGACTTGAAATTATAAATCCTTTCTAAGATGCTGCACAAATATTTGTTCATGTTTTAAGGGGAAATTGAAAAGCAATATGTTAAAGGGCTGAATGTAATGAAAGTAAAAGAAGGAACATTAACAACCTTTTGTGACAGGTTAAGAATTGCATATCAAGTTATAGACGTAAATGCTACGAAAGAGTTTCCGTGTTTATGCTTCTTTTTCTATTTTAGAAAAACACTCAAAGTTCCTCAAGTGTCAAAAACTCATAAAATTAACAAAAAAAAACGATTTTATAAAATAAACACTTATTTACATGCAAGATAATTTATGGTTTTCACAATAGTAATCTTAATGGATATTGTGTTGTAAATCTATTTCAACCAAAATCCAAAAAAATATCTAAAACACAAGGAATGTTAAATTTTTAGATGCTTATGCTGGTTTTAAAACTAAAGGAAATCCTACCAAAACAGAAAAAATTATTTCTATATCAAAACGGGCTTTAGCTAATTATATAATTATCCAAATAAAATATAAAGGTTTTTATTGTAAATTAACTTTAGCAGTGATACAACACTGTAAGTTAAGTTTATTGTCTCATTCTGACAATCCTTGACTGGGTAAAAAAATTTTATTTCTTCCCTTTTTATTTAAAATTTAAGTAACCAACGTTAACAGATTGTCCCAGTCTTATGAATTGTCTTGCTGTAGAAACAATCAATCACAGTAAATGAGGACAAGATTTACCATTAAAGCCATTCTTGCTGATTCTTTTTCTATATTAGTAAGTGCAGTAGTGCGATCTCGTAATGTTTGTCTAATAATGTTGATATAATCAACTTGTACAAGCAGCATGCGGACTTTGTAAAAAACTGTGCTGTACTGTGTACTGCTACGTTATGTACGATATTCTTAAGTAAAATATCAAAGTGGTCGAATGTAAATTTTATCATTAGTTTCTGATGGTCTTTCTGGGGGCAATTGTGGCCTGGCCGTTCTCTTGGGGCGAGCGAGTCTGTCCTGCCGTTAAAATTTTCGAGCGAGTGGATTTCCAGTTTATTCAAATACTTGTCAAAATAGCTTGGAATTTTCAAATTAACACTTAAAGGTATATGTGAATGTTGCTGTTTTAAGGTTAAATGAATCGGTAGTAATCTATCGTAGGATTTCTTTAACGGCGTTAAATTTTCTATATATTAGAGACATATGTTGTGCGCTTTAGTTGCATTTTATAGGGATTAATTAGCTTAAACCGGAATTTGTTGAGCAGGAGTTTTGGGTTGAGACTAGACATGGAGTTTCTACCAATAAGCCAATGAACTTCTGCTGTTTATAGTTTGACTTGTGTCAACTTTGCAACTATATGTGAGTTCTACAGAGGAAACGGTCCAAGGCCCCATCTTGTTATTAATAAGGATTCACTAGTTGGATTGTGCCATGCTCTGATACTAAGATAAGCAGTATAAGCAGCAAATGTGGAAGTATGTTTGAATATTCATTAGCACGCCTGCTACGTATACTTAGCAATACAGATTTGATTCAAAGAAACTTCCTTGAGGTACGCCAGTCCCTACTCTGAAAAAAATTACGACAAACTAATTGTCATATTATTGTTGAATTTGCACTAAAAACTAAAATTGTAAATACAATTAATATTTTTTTTACCAGCTGTCGAAAATTGATTTTTGAAAATTTTTAAAGACCATGGGGAAATTGTAAAAAAAAACATTCAAGTAAAACGGGTTAACAGAAAATTATTTTAATAATTTTAGTTAAGCGTCAAATATTTTTTTTGTAATTACTTGATATCTGTTTCTATTTTTTCTGTGTTTTATTTGGGGACAATTTAAGTAATTTCCCTCCTGATATAAAACAGTCGGTCGGTTATGTGTTTTGCAAGGATTTTTCCTAGTAAGTTCAAGTTAGATTCGCTGAAGTGTAATCAATAAAAAGCGCAGAACAGCATAATTCCCCCTATACGGTGTTTTTTTATCATACTGGTAAAGGTTTGTGGATTTTTTTGGTGGTGCTTTATTGTATACCTTAGCCAAATTAATGATTGCTAATGCAGTTCTTGTCATCTTGAATTAAGGTAGAACGATTTAGATCCAGTTGGTAATAGACTTGAAGGCCTGCAAGGCTTCAACTTTAAAAAATCCCTTTTGGTTTGGGATTAATCTATATGGAGGCAATTTTCCTTGTTTTGACGTTAAAAACTAGTAAGAGCGCTATATTCGGCTATGCCGAATCTAACATACTTTTCATTCCAGACCTTTCATTTATTTTAATCCGTTTTTATATATGAAATTTTTCTAATTTTAAAATAGGGGTCAGTGTCACATTTTAACTCTCCTAAGGTGATTAGGGTAGTTGTAAGGGTTTTAACCTAATTTGTTCTCAAATTTTGTAGGGACTTTTACTCAAATTTTTTTTTAATTTTGCATGGCAACCCCCTTAGAGATAGAGGGCAAGTATGTTTTAGAAATATGTTTGGAAGAGAAAATTACGGGGAGTCTGTGACACATCTTATTTCTCTAGGGGCGACTTCGGGAAAGCTGTAGTTTTGTATGGCAACTCTCTAAGGCCATGGAAATAGAGGGTAAGTATTTTCTAGGAATATGTTTGGGAGGGAAAACTAATAGGAGTCGGTCATACACTTTTTTACTTTGAGGTCGACTCTGAAGAAGCTGTGGCATTTTCATATCATTCTTTTAAATTTTGTACGGCAACCCCATTAGGAGTTATGGTTGTGTTTTTTTCTGTTTTTTATTTGTTTTTAAAATTAGGCAATAAGCAACAGATCATGATCAGTTTTGATTACTTTTGGCTACATACAGATGTATGTACATAAGTATGTGTGCAACTTCCTCTGTTTTTTTTTTGCATTAAAAAATAGGAGGTAGTCTTGGTTTTTGGCTTGTATCTCGGTCAGTTATGGGGCGATTTTGCTGACTTTCGACACCGATTTTTTCGCAGATACTTCTAGCATATTGATATCACTTGCGGTTCTATGCAACATCGGGGGGCTTCAGAAAGTTCATTTCAACTTTACATGGACAGACGGGCATGGCTAAATCGACTTCCCTATTTATAAGGATCCAGAATATATATAATTTATAGGGTCGCAAATGGATAATGAGCAAATAAAACAACAGAATGACAAACTTATATATACCCTTACGAAAATCAACAACACATGTTCATACATACCACACAGAAACTTAATGCTTATTTATGCACATCCATATGTATGCTTAACAGCGTTTCCAGCTGGTAACATTTATTATGACTTTTGTGTGTATTTTGCCTATACCCAGGTCTGTAGTGAACCAATCTTGATCTTTAACAGCGATTATCTCAGGAATATTTCCAAAAATTTGAGACCAATACTTGCTTTGCAGTACTTAAATTGACTTTGAAAACCAGATTTCAACAAACACACAGATGTACAGAGGGATTCAGGATACATATACTTTATAGGGTCGCAAATGTATAATAAAGAAATTACAAATGGCTTGACAAATTGATATTTACATATATCCCCTTATAACTATGTATATATACACAAACCTTATCATTTTCAATTCCATTTTTTGGGAAACTATATTTTTGAAGCAGAATCAAGGGCATGAAAGATACTTCAGGGCCAATTTTTATGACACAAAAATTATTTGGGGAATTTTTAATGGAAATAAAAAAGAATAAAGAAATTGCTTCAGCAGAAAAAGTACGGTCTTCAAAGCAATAAAAACAAATAGTTCATGTACCTAATCAACTTTTAAGCTATTTATTATTTTTTATATCAGATTTATGATTTAAATCTCATTTATTTATGTTTTATTAGATGCTTTAGCTATCTTTAATCTTTTACATGCAAAAATGAGTTTTAACTAATTTTTGAAAATTTGAAATAAAAACAGACAGGATTGACGTCAAGTTAGACAAAACAGTAATAAAAAAATAAAAGCTTTAAGAGCCAAGGTCAAAAAAATTACCTTTAATTTTGATTTTTTGTGCTCTTGAACATTTTTTTAAAATTAATGTCTCTTGACCAAGATTAAGTTGGATAATCTGATCCAATAGCCCGTCTTAAAATTTTCTTTTTTTATACTTCAAATATAAAATTAAGTGTGATTAAAGCAGATAAAAGTAAAGGTGGCGATTATATATTTAAGCGCTTCCTAGTATTTAATACTTTTTAAAAATCATTAAAATTGCGTTTACATATAGCGAGTTAGCTACTAGCGAATGTATAAAAAAATTGCTTAAATTTAAACTTACTTCAAAGATTCAAACAAATTTAAATTTCATTTCTAATTGCATTTTCTTGAATAATAAAATTTTAGTTAGTTATTATAGATGCTCCGCTAAATTTTGAATTTTATTTATGCCAAAGGGTTTTTTTGTTACCATCATGTCCAGTATTCTGCATTCAACGGGTTTTGTTCTGTTAAAAGTTAATTGCATTTTTGTTGTTGTATTTTTCATGCCATAATTAACAACAAACTACAACAGAAAGGGAGAGAAATTCTTTTATCATAAGAATAATATTTGAAATATTGTTTGTATTACAAACTAACTTTGTATTAGAATAGAAGTGTGTGTAAATATATGCGTATTATTATGTGTGTGTATAAGATTAATTACAATGTGCTATGTTGATGAGTGGCGAATGAAGTAGCCCACATATTAATTTATAGGTTACTCTTAGCTGAAATACCTTTTGGGCTTACGTTATATCCGGCTTGCATGTTCACTTTAATTTAATAGAAGAAAACCCCTAAACATATGCAATACAATTAAGTTCAGTTACATTTTGCATTGTTTTAATGAATGTAATTCTAATGTTATGGAAGTTGGTAATAACAATAATTAAAAACAAAGATCTTCCTGGAGTTATTTATTTGGCCCCTGTTGGTTAAGAAACTGGGAACGGTTGGCATTAGTGCAAACCTTTTAACAAAATATAACAAAATAATAACATACAATTTAATTTTGAATTGTTATATTTCGGTGAGTAGTTTTAATGATTAATTTAAGCTCGTCGCAGAAAGAAAAGAAAATTATACCAATTTAGTGAATAATAATTGTATGTTTGTGGTAAAATTAATTAAGCCTTTCTCATGGGAGTATTAGAAAAGCAAGGAAATTATCAAATAAACACATGTTTTTAGCTATAATAATGGTATATAACTTGGCTTTAATAAAATGAAAGTGTTGCTGAGGTAATGTGTAAGTAATAATTCAGAAAAAAGCGTTTAGAGCTTTAATCGAATTAAATTTACTAGAAATATCAAGCAGCATTTTTCTCTTCAAACGAAAAAAAAATGGAAAATTTAAAAATTAAATTTGTACACAGTATAAAGTATTCTATTATCAATAATTCTACCGATATAAGAAAAGAGCAAGAATGCCGTTCACAAGAAGTCAAAATAAGTATTCATCAATCACGCGTAGACGCTAAACCACCTACACCCAGAGAAAAAACAACCGAAAATCAACAATTTCCACCTTAAATCAACAAAAAACAACTTTGAAAATGAGCCAAGGTGGAAAATTTTAAAATCAACAACGTTCAACTTAGAAACCACTTTAATCTAAAATCGATGTTGGTTCAACCTTGATTTAAGGTTGTTCATAATTGATTCAACATCGACCAACGTTAAAACAAAATTTTCCAATTTTTAAATCCACAATGAACATTATTCATTTAAGAATATTCGGCATTGTTTCAAAGTTGCAAAGTTTTTAATTTAAAATTGCAAGACTTAGAATCAACGTTGAGCAACCTCATTTTGAAAATGTAGCGTATTTGAATTAAAAATTATCAGTGTTGATTTAAAGTTGCAAACTGCACTGATACAGCTGCACAGTGGGTTGGTATTTTGAATTTTATACTTACGTTTTACCTTTTTAATTAAAACTAAAATTATTAATTTTTTGTATGTTTTATTGAACACAATTCTTAAACTAACATTTTTGGGCGGATATAAGTTTTTCCATTATTAATACAATAAGAATGCATGGGAGCACTATCAAAACACAATATATTGTATGCATAAATTTCATTATAAGCTTCTTCAACTATTTCATATGATTGAAGGTGATTGCAAAATTGCTGTAAAACAATTGGATAACACAAAATATATACATTTTTATTTTGATAAATAAATAAAAATATTTTAAATGCCTTAAAGTAAGGTTCTTGTTTTGCTATATAATAATTTGTTTTGTATTTTGTACCTTTGTATATAAGTTCTTTAAATGTTATAACTTGTGTAAAATCAATTTCTTTGTTTAATAATATTTTATTAAAATAAGTGTCTTTAGTTATATCTGACATTGGATATTCTTCAAAATTTTGGGGCAAGTCATAAGAAAATTCATGTTCCAATAAAAAGTGTGCAAATTTTATGCCTGATTTAATGGCTAAAGAGTGTGACGGATTTACTCGTGATGTAATATTTTTTAAATAACTCTTGGCTTCCTTGTGTTTTCCTTCGAAACGCATTGCCCAGAGATATTTTAATGAACCACATTTTTTAATTGCCGTTACGTAATGTACGAGAAAATGATGTTTTGGTTTTAAGGGGCCATATAGATCAATATATGCCTTATGATGTTTTTCTATTAAAATTTTAAGTGAAGACAAGTCTTCAACGGTGAACTTTGATTTCAATACAAAATCAATTATTTGCAGCAGTATTGTTAACACCTGCCAGTGCTTATTTGAAGTAGGTATTATGTCACCTATCATTAACGGTAAAAAATGAATAAAACACCAAACTTCAACCGCTGTCATTTTTAAATTATATGATCTTATTTTTAAAATACTTAAAGGAGGAGAATTATTTCCCATTTCTATTTCACCAAATGGAAAAAATTTTTTTCTACAGTTTATAACATTTAAACTAATTATTTCATCGTCTATTAACCCTTTTAAAACGTTGCAAACGTCATAAACACATATTCCTTCAAACAAATCATGCATTATGTCAAAACAGAAATTGTCAGTAACATTAAAACTATTTAAATTGTTAAAAATACATTCATTTTTCACACCAGTTTCTTGAAAGTTGTCTATCACCAAGTCGTTTTGATAATCGAATGAATTTCTTAAACTGTTGCTATATTCGAAAGCATCGATTTTCATTTCCTCTTTTGATCTTTTGCAAACACGGCAATATCTTTTTGAATTAAAAGATTGAACGAAACCCAAAATACTATTCATTCCTAGATTATCACCCACAATTACACCTAAAACGAAGTATATTTTTTGTCTGGAAGTTTGAGTAACAATTTCAATACCTTCTTCTTCTAACAATTTGAGCTCTTCAACTAAATGATAGAATGATTTTTCATTCCCGCAGTCCTTTAAATTTTTAGTGGATATAAAAGCGCCATGAAATATGTAATCTAATTTTGATAGTAAATATGAAGGAATAGTAGGAAAGTTGAAATAGCACCCACATATTGAATATGTATGACTACCAAGGGGGTTGTTAATTTGAAAATCGTCAAAAAAAAGTGTATATGGAATAACTAAATCGGATTCAAAACGCTGCTTTTTACTTTTAAAGATTTCTCCACTTGCGAAGTTAGTTAAAAATGGACTCTGAAAAGATTTTTTGGTGCATTCTAAAGTAATATCTAAAAGACCAGGAATTTCGAAAATTTTTTTAAACTGAAATTGTAGAGGTAAAATGAAAATATCAGCAGTTTTTGGGTTTAAAGTGGGATTTCCTGATACAGTTTTTTCGGTTATTTGTTGTTGAATTACTACACATTGTGGGCGCTCATAGAGATTTATATCTTTTAGGTATTTTAAAAATTTATATTCTGATTGTAGTTCTGAAAAAGGCTCTTGAATAAATCTTAAAAGTAATTCCAAGTCTCTTTTAACGTCACATACTTCATATACATCTAATACACTTATAATAGCTGAAGAGGTATCAGAAACTAATGAACACATCATATTTTGAATATCATGCACCTGTTTTCTCGACATAGTATTTTTTGCATGTAAGCTTAATAATGTTTTCAATAGTTTACTTTTAAGATTTTTTATTATATTTAAAGTTTGAGGCTTTGATGTTGTACTATTAAGTGGAATAGTTGGTGAAACTCTGCTAGATGGAACCAAAACTGTCGATAATAACGGGTTATGCACACTGTTAGTCTGATCTGTGTTTCTATTTAAAACAGTTTTAGTCTTTACTGAAATCTGTCTTACATGTTGGGTCTTCAAGTGTTTTCGAAAAGAAGGATAATTTGAAAATGCTTGGTTGCATCTATTTTGCTTGCAAATAAGTTTAATCAATTTTCCAGCAATAAAATGATTTAATTTTAAATGGCGTATTAACAAGTCAATTTCTATAAATGAATCTAGGCATTTGAAACAAACATACATTTTTATTGGTCTGATTTGTTATTCATAAATGTTAAAAGAGATGTAATTTTTGCAGATTTTATGTCATAAACTGTAGATATTTGAAAAAAGAACTTTTGAATAAACACCCAAGATGCTTCACATGCTTGAGGATATTTTAGTGAAAAGACATGAAAAATTTTGAAGCAGATATCCAAACTTTCAATAAACGAATTAAATTTGTAAAGAGTTTTATCGAAATAAACATAAAACGATTTAACAGTATTTTCAGAGGGCCCTTCAGCAATTATAAACGGTTGAATTGTCAGTCCAATAAAATAATACTTGCTTGTACGTTCCGCAATTTCAGCTTCGTAATTGTTGAGTGATGTGAGACGAAAAATAAAACTTTCCTGTGCATCGATAATTGTTATTTTTTTTTTTAATTTACCATCTTCATCTTTAAAACGTGTTGACGGAAGTAGGACTCCAGTAAGAAGTAATAACAGTATGTAGTCTTCAGCATCTGGAAACAACAGTTAAAATTATACTTACATATAAACATGTTTGTTTAAGTATATATTATTTTGAACTATAATTACCTTTATTTTCAGTAGATTTGGCGAGAGAAAACAATTGCTTACAATAAACGTTGTGAATATTATCTTTAAAGTATGTTTTGATTTTTTGCTTAAACATATCCCATTTTTCATAAAGCATATATTCTTTGTCCGGGTACATAATATTAAAGTCGATTTTAATCTAGGTAAAAAAGGTTAAAGAAAGTTTTTATTTAAAATATATTTTATAAAAAACTATATTTATACATAAACACACATATATGCAGTTTCATAAAATTATTATATTTTACTTACAAGTTCAGGAGCTCGAGCATCTGAGTACTTAGACCAAGCTATCAAAAACTCATGATTATTAAGTTGTTTTAAATCTTTCTGCCTTAAATAGTATGTTTTTTTCCATTTTTCGCACACTTCCTGCCAGTTAGAGCTATCTCTATTAAGAGATGTTTTTAATGCCAAGGCGATTGACTCATTTATTTGTACTACCTGATCATTATCGTCACATTTTAATTCTAAAATGGATTGGTCAGGCTTTTTAGCATGTTTGCACCTTGCGTTAACATATTTAGAATATAATTTTCCGCTAGGATTCTTTTTGCCCTGACGTGCAATATAATAGTATTCCTGTTAAAATTTATTCATAAAAACTAAGGATTTTAAAACAAATTATAACTTTACCTTTGCAGATGTTTCACTGGGAAAAATTTCACAAATATCATTAACGATGCCCGAAAAGTCATTCGGTTTTAGAGATAATTTGTTGCAAATAATTTCTTCTATAATAATATTTATTATATCGTCGCGGTTGTTATCGGTAAGCTTTTGAGATTGTTTATATGATTCTAAACATGATTGTCCCTTGGTAGTGCGGTTTAATAAATCTGTCAAATCCTTTTAGTTAAAATCAACAGTTGTAGAAGTTATATCAAAAAATACTACAACAAAACATTACCTTATTTAAAACACGTTTCATTGATGAATTTGAAGAACACGGAGAAGGAGCACTTGTATTGAGCCAATGTTGAACTTTGCTTGGGTTCGATATTGTTTCGTCGTCAATGCCAAACTACAACGAAATCAAAACATATGCTCATAATAATAGAATTCCAGCAAAAGTAAGTAAGTAAAAAAAGTAAATTAGTAAGAAAAATTCATACTTCTTTTTTACGCCACATAAATAACTTCTCTCTAAACTCTACGCGAAGTCCTAGGTGGGGGATTGCTTCGACAAGGTCATGTTTTTGAATATACTTCAAGCATCTGTATGTCACATTAGCAGCTTTTATAAAAAAGGAAAAAATATATATATTTTTTTACACAAGCCTGATTACAGAGTTAAATTATACAAATATTAACTTACCTTGTAATGTAGGCAACAATTGAAGTAGATTAAATTCATTTAATAATGACTTTAATTTGCCTAGGTCATCGTCTTCAGCAGAGGAAGTTGCTGTAACCACATACTCCGCTGAATGCTCTTCAAGATAAATTGCTTCTGAGCTTTCTAGAGGTGTCCCTATTGCAACTACGTCATCATCGCATATTATTTCATTGATAAGCTCAAAGTTCTCCATTTTTATTTATTTTTCGCTACGAAGACACACAATTTTTAATAAAAATTTAAAAAATACACTTTTAATGTTTTAAAAACACTCTTTAACTCGATTCGACGCGCAGATTTCACACGAATAAAATTTCTTTCCTTTTTTCATACAATAACAAGATTTCCATCTTAAATTAAAAATGTCCCACTTAGATTTAAAGTTGCACAACCTTAAATCACAGTCGCACAATCTTACATTAAAGTGTACCAACCTTAAATCAAATATACGTATTTGATTTAAGCATGAAACAATTTTAATTTAAGGTTGTTTCACTATGAAAATATGTTCAACAATGTTTGTATTAATTTTATAGATGTTGTTACTTTGAATTAAAAATGTTCGTTCTTAATCTAAAGTTGTACGTTTTTGAATTGAAAAATGTGAATGTTTGAATTAACATTGATGCATTTTCAATTTAAATCCGACTTTGTTAAAATTTTGAAAACATTAAAATCAAAGATGTTCATGCTTAATTCAACGTTGAATGTTTTTAAATTAACAAAAACGTTTTTGATTTAAAAAAAAATATTAGTTTCTAAGTTGTTTAACGTTGATTTAATGTAGTTTTACTTTGATTTAAAGTTGTTACATTTTGATTTAACGTTGAAATGCTCAAAGTTGCAAAATTTTTAATTTAACATTGATCGGCTTTGATTTTAAGTTGTGATTTTTCTCTTAGTGTATCCACCCAGCCAACCAACCCTTTTGATGAATCCTGTGGTGTTCTGCAGCCCACATTCCAAAATTAAATAAACGCCCTCCTAACCATCTCTGTCGGCGGTTCGGCAGACTAGGACAGTGGCAGACATGGTGTTCCACAATCTCTATCTTCTAGTTATTCCCGAAAAACCCACAGAAATCTGAAGAGTTCCTGTTCCATTTACTCGTCATATATCTCACATCGTAGTGCCCGGTAAAAGTCCCAATAATGCACCTCAGAATCACACAGCTCTCCTTGAGTAGCAGGTTAGTGCTCATTTTGTCCAGCCTGTACCACAGAAGTCTGTAGATCCCCTAGTTAGCCCTGTACCTCCAGGTTTTGCCCACCTTGCCCATTACCAAGTCCCCATCAGTCTATAATAGAAGCCCCATGGTGGTCTCACCGGCTTAAAACAAAGGCTGATCTCGCAATTCATCGGCAGTCTCACTGCCAGCAATGTCACAATGCCCCGAAACCCAACAAAGCCAATATCGCCCTTAGAGCACATCTATAGTTGTCAACAAGTCTAGACCCGACACAATGTTCTTCTAGAGCCTTAAACATGTCCTGTTGTCAACGTAGATTGTCATGTTCTCTTTGCCATTTGCATCTTCCCCTATCAATTTTGCTACCCCACAACTGCCAGAATCTCAGCCTGTAAGACGCTGAACTAATCTGGAAGTCTGTGTGATATCCCTGCTCCCGAATCCATTATATAAACACCAGCATCGGTACCCACCTCCATTTCGATCCATCAGTGAAGACTGCACACCAATTATATAGTCTCTTGGATCTCTACCATGCCTCCCTCTCCGGAAATACTACTTGAGGTAAGATACCAAAGTCAAGTTTTGCGACCACATAGTCTGCCAAATCTGACTGCCGTAGGGGTCGACCAACCCTGACCCTTTCCAGAGCACCTGCGTGTCCAAATACCCTGCCCTCAGCATACTTGACTCACTAAGCCTAAGCAAACTCCTTGTCGCCAATTGAGCAACAAAATCTTCAATGGGAAGAAGATGCAGAGTCATATCCAGCGCTGCCAGGAGTATGCTAGTCTTATTTCATATAATGCCTTGTACAGCTTGTACAAGGCTTTCTACCAAATGCGGCTACCGTTTATAAGAATCGGTCTTACAACGGATATGTTTATCCAGATATCTTTACCTATACGCCAGTTTCACCTCAACTCCATCAAACTCCGGCAGCTAAAAATCTGCTACCTTGTACTTTTTGGTGAAGACAACTAGCTCTGTGTTCTCCAGCATTATCCCCAGTCACTTGTCCGTGGCCAGGCAGACAGATTGGATAATGAACTTATCATCATCTTGCTCGTGGTGTATAAAATTTTCCTGTCACCAAAACTTTGATGTCATCTGCATAAGCCACTACTTTTACCTCTCTCAAGTCAAACCCCTTCAGTGCCCCGTTGATCACCAAAATTCACACCATGTGGCGTTTCCCTGATCGCACTTCTTTCAGATGTTCATTCCCCAAACCAATGTTTATTATCCTGCTACCGAACATAGAAAATATCCATTCAATTAGGAGCCTTGAGTTCCTACTTCCTCCAGTGCGTTGATTTTCACATTTAAAACAAATTTAATTTATTTGCATTATCTTCGACCGTAATAAATTAATTTTAATAATTTTTTATGCACCAAAGTGAACTAAAGAATTCAGCCAACCAAAAGGGAAAATTGCATTCTCTTTCATAAATTATAGCACATGCAGACCTGAAGGCAAGTACACACACACATAAATAAGTTCAAACGTTTATGCACCTGGTTACTTATAATTGAATCCATAAAATCATAAGCGTGTTACAGTAAAAGCGTGATGAACGTGATACTCCCAAAATACAAAGGACGTACATAAAATTACTTAAAACTGATAACTGATATCGCAAACGTAAAAAAACGTCGAAAAATTTAATAAATGTTAATATAATAGCACATTTATAGGGAAGGAAGAGTAGCAGTGATGAGCAAAAGTGTTTAATGCATAATGTCCCAGCAAAAAATAATCGAGATTTTGTAAGCAGTAAATACTTTTTCTAGTATACTAATGCGCTTCGCAGCAAGCACTTATCTATTCCCTTAATTAATGCGATTTCACACTCGCTTAATCAGGTGCATACTAAGAAACACTACTGTAAGGCAGTGAGTAAAAAAAAAATTAGTTTTTCATCAAGTAACGAACATAATAACTCGGCAAAACATTTATTTCGATGACGCAATAAATTTAAACAACTAAAGAAGCACTAAAATTACATGAATTAACTGGATATTCATAGCCCCGAAATAAGCACTTAACATGAAATGCAACTAAGTGGGACATCGCGAACAAATACCATGCCATACGTAAGCAGGTTTGTAAGCTTTGCTGTCTTGATATTCCCTTACAAACCTACCTACGTCGAAGCAGCAGTTTTTGCTGGGGTGCTAATAAAATAGTTTAAAACCTTTGACATTATATAATTACTATTTGAGGCTTTAATGTAAATTTAATTCAAAAGACTTAAAGATAGTTTCAAAACAGTTCTACAGTAAATGGACTTTTTTGCTTTCTTGGTTTCGCCATTGCTTTATTTTTTTTTCATAATAATCTGCCACGTTTCACTCTGCACCTGCCAAATATGAACTGTCAAGAATAATATTTTCCAAAACGGCAGCAAAACATACTGCTTTGCCTTGCTGCCGGCGGATACCCTGTATCGTAGTCTATCGGGGCACCCAAGTATAGAGCTAAAGGAAAGGGGAAATTTATAGAAAGAAAAAGAAGCATAAATGAAATTTGCGACCACCAAACTATTGGAGTTACGACTTTTCGATGTAATAAGGGGCTCTAAGAATAGTGTAAAACGAATGTTATTTTGATTTTAAAAAGCCACACAGTTTTGGTCCATTGTCGTTAATATATGAATTAAAGACGTGCATACATATATCTGTTTACACCAGTTTGTGTGTTTTTCAGCTTTTAGTGTGTATTGTTAAGTAGCTTTGTGTTTTTGTTATAAGTGTGTATTGGTGTTTTCTCTAATTAAATATGGTGTGGTTTGGTAAAATGAGAGCAAGAATAACAAATTTGTTTTTCTATGTTTCGTTGAAACAGTTACATACAAATAATGATGTTTAACCATAAGTACTTTTGGTGTGTTTTCTTATTCTGGCTTCATGAGCCAGTTTTTCTATTTTTTAAATTTTATTTAAATACATTAAACAAATTTAGCTAAAAAAAATAAAACTGCATCTTAACTATATATATTAAAGTTAAATTTAAAATTTAAATTATTAAAAAATACAAAATAAATATATATTATTTTATCTTAATTTTTGAGCTTGAGATAAAAAAATACTTTTTTTAATTTATTTTATTAATTTTTAAACACTTTAGCTACAATAAACTTTAAAAATCAAATTTTTGTTTCATTCACAACCTTTTATATAAACGATCTTGTGTATTTGTTATACCAATAGTTATAAGAAAACATTTATGATACCATTGTTATTCAGCACAAAAAAAAACAAATACATTCCACACTCAATGCAAAACCATAAACAACAATATTTGTTTATAAGAGTAGAGTGAGTGCGCAATAGCAAAACCATACAATATCATTTATACTTATTCACACACTTACACCAAAAAGAACTGGTATGTTCATGGATGTACAAGGTATATCTGTTTTTGCAATACTTATTTGTTCTATTTGTGCACGTCTATAATATGAATCTCTAATTTAGCATCACCTACTTTGTTTTTATACTTTTTATTTCTATATACATCTAGCTTATAGCCCCAAAAGATCATTGTGAATTATCTACCACTTAAAGGTGGTATGATTAGTTAAAATTAAATTCGTGTCTTTCTACACATAGGTTATATAAACTTTCATGCTGCTTAAACTCCCTTTAATTGTGATTACATAATTTTTCTTAGCTTTATTTACTTTCTAAATAGAGCAACACAAAACCAACTACAATGAGAACTTGTCGATAAAATTTGCTAAAGTTTTTCCATACTACTTAATCGCACAACCTTTAAAACTGTATTAAGCGAATTTTGGGTCAATTAAGCACCTTTATTTATATTTGTTACAAAAAACCATTGTATCCTCAAATTTCTTTTTATAACATACGGCTAAATAGATCCCCCAGAAGCTTATTACGAAAAAGTTCATAAATATTTTCCTTCATATTAAAACCATTACAATTGCTATTTACTGTAATATGCAGTAATTTCCGATATGAAGAGCAGCAAGCAAAGTTCATTTATAACAAAGGAAACGAAATGGAATAAATGAAAAATCATTTAATACATTGAATACACTTCAGGTCATGAAAGTGCTGGTAGTAGAGTCAACTTATTTCCATTATTGCTAGCAGCGATAGTTTTTTATTTTATTTTTCATTAAAAACACATACAAATCGTTAAAAAGCAAGTGAATTTCGTTGAAAATGTTAAATTAATTGCATGTAAAGATAACCCAAATATGTTTGTATACCGGCTGTGAAGTTGTTGTAACACGGGTGGTATATATAGGTACAATCAAACTATTGAATATTTATAAGAGAAACTTGTTTGAATACACATATTTAAACTTTAATAGTTTTGCTCAATTAAAAGTTTACTACGTTGTTATCTAAGGACTACCCACACCTCACATTTTCGTTTAAAAGAAACAATCATGTTAATAGTGATATCTAAAATTACGTATCAAATTTAGCAGTGTTGTTACGGTATACAAGAGTGTCAAAATTTCGCCACAATTATCCAAAAGTCCATTTGAAACAAACTCACTATGGGGTTCATTAAAAAATAATACGTTTCATTAAAGTACAGCTGCCATAAAAGTCAGCAACAGTTCGGATGCAGATTTGTTGTGAACAAGGGCATATGTCACCTTGTCGTTAGTTTAGCACGAGGAGACGAACAGCTGCCTACAACCTGCGTTAGGATCAAGCCTAATTTGTGCTTCGACGCAGATATCAAAAGCCAAGTCTTACGAGTTCCAAGATCTGATTAATGACAACTGCCCCCGCCATGACACTAAACAACTCCAATATGACCGTCGGTAAACAACGTCACTTCCGGTAAAGAACTGAGGCTGGTTAACTTTCCTGGCACAAGAAATCCATAACACAACATGGCTGTCATCTCTATTAAAACAAATAAACAAATCGGTCATGTTGAAAAAGACGGAACGCATGCAGTCATCATAAAGGACGTCTGTACGTTTTGAACTATACGAATAAATTCGGATTACTAATTTGTATCAGCAGAGGTAAGCCCTCGGCCAAGTTTTACAAAGTACGTAAGCAACAAATTAATAAATTTCATTCACTTCTAACGTTCTAAGCCCTCACTACGAAGTTATTTGAACTTATTGAATCATCATCCTTTTAATGATATCGGCTGGTAATGGCAACATATACACAATTTACTAGAATGAAAATGAAAATTTTCTTATAAAAGCGAAAAAAAGGAATGAAGATGAATTAATTAGCAAGTCCAGGTCATCTATGAGTGTGCCTTATTATCGGATCCTTAGCTTACTACTTATTTGCCTTTAGGCCAAATAAATCAAATAATAGACTGTATGGGTGTAAATCGTCAAACAATACGCTTTGGGACATTTAAAAGCTTTAAGTTTTCTAAAATCGATGCCTGCGGCGAATACTATTTTTTTTAATCCGCAAACTATATCCATCCAAAGGCTCTAGAAAATAACGAATCAAAGAGAGATTTATAAAAAAAAAACATGTATCCGTAAATGGGAATGGCTTGGCCACACTCTAAGAAAACATTAAGAGGATGTCACACGTATGGCTACTGACTAGAATCAACAACGCAATTGAAGGAGAGGCCAACTTTCTAGTACTTTGCACAGACAAATTACCATGGAAGTTGGAAGAACGGCACACGAGGAGAGAAGTAAAAGCAATTGCATTGAATCGAAAGGAATGAAAAAATCTTAAAGAAGCCCTAAGCTTTTCATAGGATCCACATGAAGCTATATAATACAGGGTGTCTTGGAACAGATCTATATTTTCGAAATTATATAAAATACGTACTTGACACAAAGTTTAAAAAAGAGCATTTAACGATAAAATAAAAATCACCATTTAATTTTTTAAAGAGTATGTCATCCAGATGTCTTACGACAATTTGAATGCACTGTTAAAAACGCCACAAGCTACAGTAAACTTGATTTAACTGAACTGATTACTTGACGAATATTTTAATTTTATGCCACAAGAGATTGAAGATTTTAATTACTAACCCTCTCTTTGATGTAGCCCCATAAAAAAATTCACGGAAGCTAGATCGGGCAAACTCGGTAGCCATGGAATGGATGTTTCCAAAGCAACTGAAGCTCTTGCTGTGTGTGTACCATTCGCCCCATCCTGTTGAAGCCACGGGTGTGAAATGTACTATGGCAAAAAGAGTTCCGCAATCATGCGTCAATAATTTTTTTCCGCTGATCTTCGTAGCTTGGCCTCCATAATTTTCGAAAAAAAGAAATTGTCCAAATATCTTATGCGTTGATGAGGCACATCAAGCAGTTACCCTGAGACAATGCAATAGTTTTTGATGTTTCAATTGAGGGTTGCGGGTTTGTGAAGACCAGTAATGGCAGTTTTGCTTGCTGACGGGGCTGTTTAAGTGAAAATTAGCCTCGTACAGTGCAAAAACGCTCCAACATTGTTTCACAAAAATTTTAGAGTAAATCAAAGCCACTTTCTTTTAGTTTGACGATTTGAACGATTTAAGTTTTTAAATAATGGAACTTTAGATTCATTTTTAAAATTTTTTAAATAATCGCTCTTTCAAGTCCCTGTAAGGCAGCTCTTATTCCTATTAAAAGTCACCGGCTTTTACCCAAACTGATTTCAACCACTTCAATGTTTACGGGAGTCCTTGAAGATCGACTGGGCCCTGGTCGTGGACATTCATAGCCAAAACAGTTGCACGGAATCTTTGCACCTACGTACGAGTTAAATTTATACTCGGTCTATCACGTTTTCGCCGAATACTTAACTTTGAATCAAATTGTCGACGAGCAATTACGTCAGAAACATTGCTCTTATAAAATAAATACACAGCGACAACGCAATGCTCATTCGACAACTACGACATCGTTTTGGACAAATCCGCACAATCGGTATTTTCAACGGCGCCTCGCACCTTCCGCACTCTTTATTACTTTTTCACCCATAGTAGTAGTGTCTTTTGGCTGTAAACATCAAGTGTTGCCGAAGGGACTTTTAATACAAAAAAGCATAGTGTATATGGAAAAGTAAACTTCGTCCTAACTTACAAAATAAAACAGAAGGCAACAGTCATGCCGTATCCCTTTCTCTATTACATGTAAGTTAAATAGGTGATGTTTACAACCAAAAGACACTACTACAGCTCAAAGAGTACTGATGATGAAATTGCGTAGCTGCTTTCAAAATGCTTTTATTGCATATGGACTCATTCACATAAGATACCAGTATACTCTTTTTCAGCAAAATCGTTTAAAACTGCGCTAACAAAGAAGCGCTTTAATTGCTGCTAAAGAATGTTAATTTCAACTTTTGTTAAGCATCATAACACTATCCCACCACTCCCATTACTTTTGCTTTCGTCGCTTTCTTTGAGCTGCATTAGGCAAACTGTAATAAAAGTTCTTTATTTTTAATTTGAAATTTTGTTTTTATTTTCCTGATATTAATTTTTTTTAGATATTGCACCTACGTACGAGTTAAATTTATACTCGGTCTATCACGTATTTTCCGAATTCCAGCCTTTGAACAAAATTTTCGACGAGCAATTATGTAAGAATCATTACTCTTAAAACATAAAACACAGCGAACATGCAATGCTCATTCGACAACTACAACATCGTGACTGACAAACCCGCACAATCGGTATTTCCAACGGCGCCACCCACCTTCCGCACCCTTTATTACTTTTTTACCCATAGTAGTAATGTCTTTTGGCTGTAAACATCAAGTGTTGCCAAAGAGACTTTTAATGGAAAATAGCATAGTGTATATGAAAAGTAAACTTCGTGCTAACTTACAAAATAAAAAAGAAGTAAAAAAAGGTATTTCGTTTTCCTTTCTCTGTTACATGTAAGTTAAATAGGTGATGTTTACAGCCAAAAGACACTACTACCGTTTAAAGAGTACTGATGATGAAATTGCGTAGCTGCTTTCGAAAATGTATTCTACTCGGCTAGTATCGGTAGAAAAACCTGCTTTTTTGCAAATAAAAGTTTTTTTCAACATTAATGGAAAAATATTAACTTCTTCTAATAAAAAAGAAATTATGTGAACTTAAACCAAATTATAAAGCAAAAATTTTTATTAAAAACAATTAGTTCAACAATAAATAAAAGCACTTTTTCAACTTTAAAAATATATTGACATATTAATAAAAAATTTAGAATTTTTGATTACGAATGTAAAGAAAATCTTGTAAGTTTTGTTTTTATTGCTCCTTCACATTAGATACCAGTATACTCTTTTTCAGCAAAATCGTTTAAAACTGCGCTAACAAAGAAGCCCTTTAATTGCCGGTAAAGAACATTTAACAACACTATTCAAAACTTTACTTAAACATCTCTTGTTAAGCATCATAACACTTTCTTATCCCACCACTCCCGTTACTTTTGCTTTCGTCGCTTTCTTTGAGCTGCATTAAGCAAGCTGTAATAAAAGTTCTTTATTTTTAATTTAAAATTTTGTTTTTATTTTCCTGATATTAATTTTTTTAGATATTTTTTGCAATTTATATCGAAACAACAACAAAGACGTTAATATGAGTTTGTACTTTTATAAAAACTTATGGCTTTAGTTATTGCATTTATTACAATTAAAGTAATGTATTTACTTTATGAGTATATGCGTGCATGTGTGCTACAAACACACATACATATATGAGAGTTATGTACATGATTTAAATGCATAAATAAAAATACATTTTGTGTTGTTGACTGTTAAGGAAAATAAGAAATTGTGTTGGGTGTGTATCAGTATCTGAATAAGTTTTCATTATTTTTTATTTTATGAAACATGATTTATTAATGTCTTCTAGTTGTCAGTAATAAATCGTTATATGTATGTTTGCATGTGTGCGATGTTTTATTACTTACAATTATTTACTCATTTATTCGCTTTTAATTTCTTTTAATGAAAGTTGTTTAAGACTTATATGCAATTATTTTCATCTTATAACAAAGGCACAAAGGGTAGGAAAAAAGCTGGATAAAAAAAATTGCTTGATATGAATTTTTTAGGGGATTTTTAAAAAATTTCTCTTTTAACGAACAGTTTTGATTTTCTTCTTAACTTTTGTATATCTTTCGTTTGTTTACGATTAAATTTAAATATTCATTTGCGGTGTAAAATAAAAAATAATTAGAAATAAATATAAAAACCAGGGACCGTAAAAATTATGCAAAAAAAATAATTCTCAAAAAAAAATAACTACTTTTTGACTTTTATAATTTTTGTAAGATTTATTTAATATTTTTGATTTTGGTTTCTTTTGTAACAGAAATTGTTTTTGAATGTTTCTAATTTATTTACAGTAATTCTCAATAAGCAAATTAAAGTTATTATGTAAAAGCACAAGATATTCCTGAGGCTTTTTGTTTAATGCTAATTGAAAACATAACATTTATTTTTGCCAAAAAAAATATATCATTTAAATTAACGTAAAATAAAAATTTGTTCTTGATTAAAAATAAAAAAACAAAAATTATAATTATTTTTTAAAAACAATTTAAACAAAAAAATTTTGTAAGCACTTGATTTTCAATAAACCTAGTTCAATAACATCAAGATTGAATACTTCAATTAGTTTTCCGATGTTTCCTTGTACCTACCTACTAAAAATTCAAAAAAATTATTTTTTGAAGTCCCTGATAAAATAACGGTGAAATCTACATTTGATAGCATAAAATGTGGAGTAGATATTTTTTTTTTTTTACTTGAGCTCTTGCAGTTGGAGCAGCGTTAAAATTTGTATAATGTTAAATAGTCTGTCTGTGCTTTTTTTTTGCGTCCTTGCCTTGCCCAAATCTTTCCCCCATTTTTGCATTCCAACGCACTTAAAACACTTGAGGTAAAATTTTCAGCATAAGTTGGTTAACTCCGAGTTTCTATTGCTATATTTGAAGATGTACTATTTTTTTATTTTTTATTTGGGTTATCACATTGTGGCAGGTGTGACCATTTTACTCACACTTTTACCTATAACTCAAACAATTTAACATTTCAATTTAAAAAATTGGCATGATTTACAATAGCGTAATCTTTTCAAGCACACTGACCACTTGAAGACTGTGGCGCGTGTGACTAACAAATTTGACTTTGAGATCATGTTTTGTAAAATATTTTTGAGAACGTGGCTTATTTTAAAATCTTCACATTAGTTAGTGTTTTTTAGCGTATTTGTTAGCTTATTCCTTCCTACAAAAAAAATACATCATGACATTTTCATCAAAATGCTAGAAAAAAGGAAAAGCCGAATTTTAAATTTATGATCTTTTTAACTCTTGCGAAATAACTAAAAATTAAGTATGAACCAATTTATATCTATTTTTTGTTTTATTGTGTTCTGGACGTAAATTCATCAAATTTCTTTTAAAAGTGGAAAATGCTTTTGTCCAGTTTTGGGCCGTTTTCAGTGGAATTTTTACCACTATAAACTCAACATAAGTTTATAAAACCAATCAAAATACTTAAAAAACCATAAAAAATATCAAATCAAAAAAATACCAGAAAAAACTCACGTTTACTGCTTTAAAAGTTTCAACTTAAAAATGCACCATAATATACATATGTATGTAGAAAATTTAAAAAAAATTGGATATAGTTTCATGAAAAAATTTCATCGTGTAAGCATGGAATTACTTTTAAAATATTTATGAAACTTTTTAAAAGCATATTGTGTATTCACGAGAATAAAAAGTATCAAATACCACTCAAAAAGCCATTGAAATATTGACCAGAATTAACAGTGTGTCCCTACCATAATTTTGTTATACACAGGCCTATATTCAGCTATTCAGAATTTTTATTGAAAACTATTGAGTCCAAACAAAAACTTATTTCAAATTTTTTTTCATTTACTTACTAATCAGAAAATTTTGTATTTTTATTTAAAAGTTTAATTGTCTCAATTAAAATTTTATTCGTTTTTAAAAAGTAATGTTTAAAAAGAATGTTGTTTGTTTACAAATTCTTTTAAAAAAAGGTTAAATTTTACTTACGGCTTTTTTTTGCTTTTGCGTGTGCAAAGCTTATCTCAAGCTCAGTTGCTCGAGTTGAATATCTGAATGTATAGAGAGGTAAGCAAATAAAACAAAGCTTACCACTATAAAAATAGGGTGCTTTGTTAGTTGAGTGGATAGAGCGTGCGCCTTGCAATCAAATGGCCCATGTTTCGAGTCATTGTCAAAACTTGTAATATATACTTAATTTAATTAAAATTAAACATAATGTATATTTTAATTAAATAAACACAAATAAGGATAAATCAATAAACGTATGTATATAAAAAAACACACTATTTTTTAATGTATAAATTTAACTAAAATTTTAATTTTTTATTCTGAATTTTAGATTTTTTTGCATTAAAATTTAAATCGATTAATTAATTTAATTTTTTTTAATTAAAAATTTTTTAAAATTTAAAATTAAAGTATTTAATTGAAAATGCGAATTTCTTGATAGGTAATAATCTAAATTTTTTTTAATCAAATCAACAAATTTTTTGATTGAAAATGTTTTTAATTTTTTTTTTGTGTCTTTATGAAAGTATGTTCCATTCAGTTGGGATCTCATTGTCTTTATACAATAAATAAGCAGGAATAATATATTTTGACAGAAGCACGGAATGTTTAATGTTGGGTTTCAATCAGTAAGCAAACCGGTTTTTTTTGTTTTTTCAAATGCTTCTATGCCTAACAAACTGGCCAACAGCCTAACAGTCGGTTAAAAAAATATAAATATTTCCTATTTGTAATCAAATTATCGCTAAATGTATTTTTCTTGATTTTTTTAGCAATTTTTATTTTGGCTGACAACATATATATTCAGTGTGCAGAATTTTTATACTATTCCAATTCGTCTTTTTGTTTGCCAAGTCACCTGATCTAGGCAGGTAGTTTCTGAACCGTAGATACTATAATTATTTGAAGTGGGCTTAAAGTTAAAAGCTATCATAATTTTCTAAACCGAAAACTCACAATATTTAAGCCATTGGATCGACCTCCCTACCTTTAAGGATCTAGAATATATATACTATGCGAGGTCGCAAATAAGTATTTGAAAATATTACAAAACAAAATGAAAAACTGTTATATACCCTTACCACTGTGTAAAGGGTATTACAGCAATCACACACACTTTAACTTGAATTGTCAAACGTGTGCTGAAATCAACAGCACATGTTTATACATACCTACGTCCTAGCGTACATACAGAAACTCAATGCATATTTATTTACATCTATATGTTTGCCTAACAGCGTTGCCAATTAAATATTTCGTATGGATTTTGTTTTAGTTATACAAAAACTGGGCAATCGCAGGACTTTGCCTTTATCTAAGTTCGTGGCGAACCGATCTTGCACATTTTAAATAGCGATCATCGGATATTTCTGATAGAATGAAACCAATTCATAGTTCATAGGATTTTAATTGACTCTGCAATTTTGATTTCAACAGATACACAGACGGACAGACGGGCTTCCCCATCTGAAGGAATCCTGAATATATATACTCTATGGGGTCACAAATGGATAATAGAGAAATTACAAACAGAATGAATGACAAACTGATATAAACCCTTAACACTTATGTGAACGGAACAAAAATAAAAATTGCACTCACTGAAAACTGAACATTATGATTAGCTGTTAAAAAGAAACATTGAAACAACTGAAAACTATCAAAAACAATATTAGAAAAATTTTATTTTCCAATATTTAAAAACGCTCCTTTTAAACTAAATATAAATAAAAGTATTCGTTGGTGTTTGAAGTCTTTCTTTTTGAAGACGGAAAATAAAAAATAGCCTGAATAAACAAAAAATTTTGATGTTCATATCCCTAGAAAGCTTAAAGTTATTCACGCTCATAAAAAATAAAATAAAAAACAAAATGAAGGCAATAAATTTTTATTAAGTTAAGGTATCACAATGCATAAGTAATATGTGTGTTGCAATTGAAATAAAATGGAAACAAATAATGATATTAAAAAATTTATATATTTCGCATAAGAATTTGTCCTTTTTTAGGGATAAAACTTAACCAGAAATCTAAACATAACATTTACTTCCATATATTCAGGTAAATGAAAAAATATGTCTTTCAGTTTCTCACAAATTATTTAATAAAACTTTTTATGGTGCAAACATTTAGCATTAAACACACTTTATTGAAAAGTTTATTTAAAATAATTAATTAAAAATTTTGCCATTACCTAGAAATATTAAAAAAAAAACTTCATTTTGAGTTTAAAACTGCACAAAAACCAGTTAAAGTTTTTTAACTTTTTACACAAAAAAGAGAAAAATGGAAGTTTTCCATTTAAATTTTTCTTTATCAATAACGAAAAAAGTGTTTCATTCCTTTTTCTTTTATATTTAAAATATAACATAAAAATATTTTACCCAAAAACTTTTTATAGATGTGTGTAACAACGAAAACAAAAACTGAATAAACTTTTACAAAAAAAAAAAACAATTTTTGCACACAACGAATTTCTTACATTCATAAATAAATTCAAAAATATTTTGAATATTTGTGTAGTTTTAGTATCGGAAAAAGTGCAAAAGTTAGTTGACTACTTTGCTTTGTTACAGTCGACTTAGATCAGCACTAAAGACTTTTTTTGAAACAGGCAGTTACAGAAAGGTGATTTGTTATTAAATAAAAAGTGAAAAAAAAACCTTTTTAAAAAAAGGCCACAAGTCAAATACACATTTCGAAGCAAATTTCAAACAAAAAAGTTATAAAAATAAAAAAAAATTTGTGAATCAAAATTTTTAGCTGTACTTTAAAATATTCTTTAGCATTTATGATGCTAAAACTTTCAGACAATTAAAGATATGTTAAAAAGTATCTGAAACTAGTTTTATCCATGTTTAAATAGCACTTGAATTTGCATATTTTCTTTTTGTATCTGATATAAAAAACTTAAGTTATCAAATGCATAAATACTAGTAAAAAGTAACTTTCTAGTGCAAAAGATAACAATTCTTAGAAGTATTAAAGTTTTGATAGCAACAACTTTTAGCAAGAAATACAAACAAACTTGAGAACTTATTGGAAAGAAAAATCAACTAAATGGAAAAAATTTAAACATACAAATAATGTATTATTTTACAGATAAACATCTTTTTATACAGTACCGTGCATTAGCATAACTTTACTATACAAAACATTTAAATTATTTTAGTTTGTGAAATTGTTTGTCTTTAAATGTATAAGAGTTTACAGTTTTAAATGTTTTTAAAATAAAGAGAAATGAAAACTTTAAAAAAGTTCCGGATGACTACCACTCCCTATCCAGGCTTGAATCAAAAATCGAATACAATTTTAAAATTGATCTGTTCATATAAGAGCTACTACTCTCCGTGATCCTAACTATCCATTTCTTTCCAAATGTGAAAATAGCATAATCTTATAAAAAAAATATTTAAATTTGCCTATTTTTAAAGGAGCTATTGACTCTTGGGCTCCTATTTAACCAATTTCTAAATTAACATACTTTAAAAAAAATTCTGTTTGAACTTTTGTTGCTTTGAATTTGTAGGGGACACCCTGTAAAAAATATTGAGTACATAGTGCTTTCAAACCCTGCACTAACTTTGTTTGGAGTACTTTTTCTCAAAACCTGTTCCCGGATGAACCTTGATCCATATTTTTGGTGAGGCTTTTTAACCGCAGTTTAAGAAATATTTGGTCTAGGGGTTAAAAAGTACCCAAAACATACCAAAATATAGTTTTGTTATTCTTATCTTAGGGTCAAAACTAAAAAAAAAAATTAAACACTTTTTCATATTTTTAGATTTGTGAAACGATTCTTGTATTGTGTTTCCATTTTAAGTACTAAGTTTTAAATTTGTATCTTTTTTGGCCGATTGAACAAAAAACTCAAAAGAGTATGTGATACAAGTTGGTTGAATTATGTTTCTACCTTTTTTGGTTTAAAAGTAAGCAAATATAGTTAAGCAGTACCATAACAGAAAAAAAGTTAGGAAAAGATCCATTTGTTTTTTTTTTAATATAACCATTTTGAAATTTTCCTTTATTATGAATAGTTAAGGAGATAACTTTTTACCCCCCTAGTAAATTGATTTTAACTCTCTTAGATTCCAAGTTTCCCAAAATCATCCCTAAGTGGATTCCGGTGCGGAGCATTTCCAATTTGGCCCCAAAAAATTAATTTCAACCGAGGGACAGAGTAAGCACAAACTACATGTGTTCTTATTTTCTTAAATTTCAACAATCGATTAAAGGCCGTTTTAATTCTTTTTTTAAGGATGTCTTGGAAAAATCTAAATAATAATTAAATGCACACTACTGTATGTAGGTATTTTTTATTTTTTTATTTAAAAAAATATTTAAAAAAATGTTTAAAGATTTTCAGTTGTTGTTTTTTAGTAAAATGGCTAAAATTTTTACTTTTGTCAAAACCAAAAGATGAGAAATTGCTGCTACGAGAAAGATTTTGTGGTCAACAGAATTGCACACAATTAAAAAGTTGTTTAAAAAAATTTTTTTGTTAGTAAAAAGTTTGTAAAAGATGCTTTTGGGAGTTCAAAAAATATATACCGGAAATTAAAGTGTAAATTAGGGTAAGGAGGAAGCACAAAAGTTTTAACGGATATTAAAATGGAGGCCTTATATTAGATAATTTCATTAAATAGGAACAGAATAATAAATATGTTACTGTTACACGACAAATAAGCCTCCTCTTCTTTAATATTGAGGTATTTTGCCAAGAAAAAAATTATTTCCAGATTCCTTTATTTTCTGTAGTTTTTCCAGTTTTGTATATTCAGATCTTTAAGATGTTGTTAATTTTACAATTATCAAACGATCTTGAGTCGTCCCCTTTTTTGAATTTGAATACATTTCCTGTTATAGTATAAAATGTAATTTACAATTTTTACTGAAAATCGCATAAGTTACTGTTATCCTGCAAAGTCCTTTAATTTTTGCAAGAATGCCAAATTCAGATCAGGTCCGATATATATGTGCATAAAAGGACTATCAAGAGTGACTTTACAACCGATGAACGATTGAGAAACATCAATTTGCTTTTAAAGCGTTTTTTTTCTAGAAACTAACGAAGTGGAAACATCTGGTGTGGTTGATTTTTTCGATCTTAAATCGCATTAGTTAGAGGGTATGTTAGCAGGTCCAAGAGTAGATTGGCAACAGATTTCTGTACTTATTTCAGTAAAATTTATTTCCTTTTTTTTAGACGGATAACAGTACACTAAATTTGCAATTGCCAGGCATGCCTTCATGCAGTCAAACAGCACAGATATGTTGATGCATGATTCTTATCCACTCATCAGACTGGCTTTAAATAGCCCTGCTTGTGGACTGTCACTACCTACAGCTTTGTAATTTTTTAGACAAAATATGGCCGTTTTACACTTACTGTAGCTAAGTGATGTATATTAAACACCATCATCGATGATTGTGTCTCCTTTTCTTTATCAGGGGGCAAATTATGGCATTCGTTTTGAATTAAAATTCTACTGCTTTTAATATAGGAATTCTGATTAGAAGTTTTTAAAAATTTGATTCAAATCGAATGCCGTAATTTGCCTCTAAGTTTCCTTCCTTTAACCGTTAGAAATAGTCTTTAGATTTTTAATCTTGTTCTATATATAAATCTTAATTTCTCCGCACTAGCATCTTTTACGTTCTTTATCTTTCTTTTCGAAAAAAAAGAAGTTTTATTCTTTCCTTTGCAAAATCGTATGATTTCTTGTACGTCGCATTATCATATAATATTGTTATTCATCTTTTTCAGAGCTTTTGCAAAATTTTGGCATCAGTTCGATAGGGCATACCTTTGCATATTTTGCATATAACAGCACATTAAGGCTGGTTAAAAGTAAAATAACCAGGTATTAAAGCATTTTTTAATTCTTTTATTTAACTTAAAAAAAACCTTACAAAAAATCTTCGAGGGCTCATTGTCAGCTTTTGTAAGCTTTGTTTTTTTATTTAAATATTTTTTTAAGTTAAACCCATTTTTATTTATAGCGTTTGTTGTTGGTTAAGTTTGTCTTAAAAAACTCTTGAATATTTTCTGTATTTATATAATAACCTCAATAAACAAAATGAGAATTACTATAAGTAAACCAAAACGTTCATGTTTTTTAAGAATCCAACAAACCAAGAAATGTGGGATTAAATCCTAACTAATATTTTAAAAAGTGTTGTTAAACCCATTTTTATTATTTTATTATTTATTTCGGAGTAGATTGACATCTATTTTTTAGGGCATATTTTGCATCTTTTGGCATATTTTCTTTAAAGAGCACAACTTTTTTTAGAACCCATTTTTAAAGCATTTTTAAGCCCATTCTTGTTTGTTATTATTTGTCAAAAAACTGACATTTCATTAAAGATTTTTTTTGTTTTTCACAAATATTTTGTACTAGAATTTTTATCGATATTGGTTCGTTGTTTCGTTAAAGCAACTAGAATTTAAATTTTAAATGCTGCGTTTCCGTATTTTTTATCGCTCCTATCTTTAAAGTTTTCTTTTATTTGCTGATGCATATTTTAATCTTTTTACTGCATGTTTTATGCGCATAAAACTCTTTTTTAAGAGAATTTTTTTGGTTGCCCTGCAGTTAGGTTACCCAAGAGGATTCAGCATTTTCAGTATGTTGTATGTGAAGCCGCTTGACGTGAAACTTTCTACATGAAAGGGGTTGTACGTTCCATGACATAATCAATCGCAAGAACACTTTAACTGTGACGATAGAGTGGTTCGATCCGATGTTGGCACTTTGAAATTAAGACCAACACAATTAGAGGGTGTTATTTGAAACGGAACCAGTCTGGTTTTCGGTAGCTTGATTCGGTGATTTTTAAGTTGCTTTGTAGATATTTGTATACTGAACACTTATGCTGCTAACTCCCATGTTAAATGCCGCTGCGAATAAAATAAGTCTCACACCATTGTCTGCTGTTTTTTTGTGGAGCCTTTATTTTAATCACACTTTCCTTTCCTGCGTATTTTTTTGTTAATGTGATGGCTGGGGCAGGCGTTCATCTTTTTTTTCTTCCGTAGGAGCATGTGTACATTTTAAGCCAATATTAAAAATTTTCTCTCAATACGAATTACTGTTAGCCATTTATACACTAGTATAAGTCTGATTTAAACAAGGCTTATATTTCTGCTAACAAAATATTCGAACCCAAATTAATGCCTCGTTTAATGGTAGCTAAATGTGCGTACAATCGAAAAAATTGTGCGAAAATTTGAACAAACCGGGTCTGTTGTATAGCTCAACTCGTCATCATGCCAAACAATTGCACCTCTCACGCTCGTCGTTGACGAACATTATTCATAAAGACTTTCATTAAATGCTTACAAGGTGCAATTTACTCAAGAACTAAAGCCTTTTAACCATTCCAAACGTCGTAAATGAACCAAATAGTGGCAAGAAATGACCCCCGTGGATGATAAATTTTCAAAGAAAATCATCTTCAGTGGTAAGGCACATTTTCACCTGAGCGATTGTCAAAAAACCAATGCACCTAAAAAAGTGTTACTGCTTGGTGCGGTTTATGGGCTGGCGGCATCATACAGCTAACGAAACTATGGCTCTTTTGCGCGACAAATTCAATGGTCGTGTTATCTCACGTGGCGGCGATGTCAATTGGCCGGCCGGATCATGTGATTTGACACCGTAGGACTTTTTCGTTGGGGTGCATCGATAAGCTTGCAATAATTCAAGTGCTAATGGATAATATAATTTCGCACCTTAATTGCATAGAACCTCAACTATGCCTCAGCGTCATCGAAAATTTGGACCATCGGATGGAGGTGTGCCGCCGTAGTCGCGGCGGCTATTTGGTCGATAATTTGTTCCATACATAATTAAACCATACCAATAATATCATAATAAAAAGAAATAACGATAAAAAATTTGTGTCTTATGCAAAATTAACATCGGCCCTTAAAATTTCACTACCCGATATTATTAAGCGTTTTCTATAAAGGCATTTTTGAACGATTTGAAATCCAAAGCTTTTGCTGACACATTTAAGAGTTTTTGGAATAACCATTGTGTTTGAATTTTTGCCAACAACAGGAGCGTTTAAGCTTATTAAATTTTTAACTTATCTTAAGCTTAAAATGATAAGGATAAGCCTTCTCAATTTAGCTTGGTCTTCCTCCTGCAGAAAACTAACTTAATTCATTTACCTTCATCCTAATTACTTCCATTAAATGATATGCCATGAGATGAGTAGTGTAGAAATGTAAGCTCTTCATTAGCCTTTTTGTACACAAAAAAGCACCTCATTGACGTTATTTTATTAAAAATTATCCCGTGTAAATGTAGTTTTAATGAATGCATTCGAATTCGCATTTCATCAAATTATTCGGTTTTTAAAATTAAAGCTTCCTTTTAGATTTTCTAACTTTATCCAGTTGCTTAAGTGTGATAATGTTGTCAGGCAACTTTCGCAAATATAGCGTGTGTATTAGACCAACCTTTATTTGATCTTTCGAAAAATCCTCTGTGTTTATAATTGTCTTCGAGACACTTAAAAAACTTATTATTTACTGCTTAGTTTCAGTTTACTTTTTTGCAATTTAAATGCCAGTAGTTTCTGATCCTTAATTTTCTTCACTTCTTTAAAGGTAATGATTATATAATAATAAATTAAACATAAAATTAAATGTTTAACAATAAAAATAAAGTAATTCTAACTGTTATTTTATAGAAAGCTGTTGTACCCTTTTTTCGATTCTGTTTAATTGTGCGTGTGGCAAATAACATTCTGTCATTTCCAGGTTTTCTATTTAAGCTTGAAAAACAGAAAAACATTTCCGTTTATATCGTAGTTTTTTGCCATTTTTCTTTTCGAAGTTGTCTTAATCCTGCTTCTTTTTGTTTATCATTTTTTTATTTTATTTTGCTAAATTGTTTGGTTTTTTTTTTTTTGTTTTTAGCAAAACCAGTTTTCAGGTTTAAACAATTATCTTTTACTACTGCTGCAGCTCACATTGTTTTTTAGCCAAAAGCTAAAAAAAAATATATGAAAAGAATAAATTGCAACTGTTTGTGTCTTTTTGTGTTTTTACTATGTCTTATAATGTTTTCATTTAATTTTTCCTCCTTGTTTTCAGTGCTCTTGTTTTCTAAATGAAAATTATAGTTGTTGTCCCAATAATTGTTATGTTTATACTCTACCGCACCTCAATGCTAAAGGTATAATGAGTTGGTTCAGATGTCTATAACCCATATAAATAATAACACTATATTATAAGTGTATAAAAATATATATAAAGCAATTAGTTATTTATACTGATCAAATTAAAACTAACTCCAAAACCTATTTGATGATGTCCATCTGCCCGCCATTAAAGACTTAAAATTGATGTCCAAACAAAATTTAAACATCGGACGTAAGTATATACTATTATATTAACTTTTTCGTTCTGTTTAGCATTTCAGGACTTTTTCTATTCCAAACAGTTCAGAAACTATTGTAGAGTCTTCAATAATTCAAACAAGTTTCTAAGTGCAACCAAAAATTAAAAAATAAAGAAATAAGCTGCTGCGAAGTACCACGTAAAGAATTATTTTCAATATTCAATTAAAGCTGTGTTGTTTTTAACAAAGCCAAAAAATATTACAAAGAAGAAAATTAGGTTCGTTACATAAAGCGCTAGACTAAAGAGATATTTGAATGACTTTGTTTAATAACCATTACTGGAATTTGGGATCTGGGATCTAGATACTGACATATCGAACATGTTGAAAATTGTGAAGACAAGACAAAAATTGATTCCAATATTGTATATCAATCTAATCTGTCTTATTTTCTAATAACCAGAAAGTGCTGTAATTTTAATTTCCAAAACTTTAATAATATCTTACAGCATTTTCAAAAGACCCTGGAGGTAAGTAATATTGTGGCACGGATATACCGATCAAGTCGAGAATCAAACACTATTTTGTGAGGAACCTCTCTGAGCCTTATATTCAAGCAACTTATATGTATCTATATTGAGTATATTTTAAGACCTCATGATTTTGTTATTTTACCGTTATTTTAATTGAACTACAGGGTGTCCGCCGTCAAGGTATACTAATTTTTTTTGCCAACATTTTGGTAAACATTTGTCTTGACAGTTGATATTTAGCAGCCGTGAGGTAGAGACGTGCCAAATTGTGTGGAAAAATAATCGCTAAACCAATTGTTTTTAATCGTTAAAACATTTTACCAAAGTCAATTATCGATTACTGTGACGATGAGAAAGTTACGTGAATTTTTTAGGAGAAACAATGTGCCAAAAAATGCATTATATATCGTGTAGTGAATGATTTCAAAGAAAGAGGGATTGTAGCTGATAGGCCCAATTATGGACCACAGCGTACTGCAAATTCGGCTGAAAACATTACTGCTGCTTAAGAAAGTGTTCAAAACTATCCATTAACCTCAATTCGACGCCGTGTTCAGGAACTTTGTTTTCAAAGAACAACTTTGGCCAAAATGTTGCACAAAGATTTGCATTTTTTTCCAATTTAAGATTAAATTAACACAAGAGCTTCTTCCAGAAAATCATTTACGCGACCGTACATATGCCAATAGGATGTTTCACCTCGACAATGGCAACCCCGATTTTCATGAAAAACCATAATGAGTGACGAGGCACATTTTCATTTGAATGGACATGTGAATAAAAAGAACAGTCAGTTCTGGGCAATGAAAGCCCTCAATTTATTCATTAGTCACCTTTGCATCCATTAAAAGTGACAGTCTGGTATGCAATTTCGTAAGAAGGAATCATTGGACCTTACTTTTTTAAAACTGAAAACGATGTAATGGTAACTGTCAATGGGGAGCGATGTCGTGATTTGATTAAAAACTGTTTAGTGCCACAACTGCATGCTTTGGGCTTGGTTAAAATGTGGTATTAACAAGACGGTGCCACATCGCATACGGCCAGGATTACAATGGAGTTACTGTGAGACCTTTTTCCACAACAAATTATCTCAAGAAATGGTGATGTTGATTAGCCTCCCCCGTCGCGACGCGTCGCCTGATTAAAGTGCTCTGAAAAGCAACGTTTATGCAAAAAAACCCGAAATTCTGGAGCAACTTAAACAAAATATTCGTGATGAAACAAATAAAACACCGTAAAATATGTGAGAATGTAATGAAAAATGTGCTCAAAAGGGATCGTAGATATTACCAAACCATATACAGCAGTTGTCTTTCCCCATTGAAATATCTTGTGGCTAAGAAAATAGGAGCTAAAAGAGAATAACAAAAGCACAGATTGTCTCCTTGCAAAATCATGCTAAAGAAATTTAATGGACTCACATAGAACAGGATCTTTACAGGCATATTAAGATGGCCCAGATACGACTCCTTAGACAATTTGTTCCCTATGGCGATCAGCAGAAGGTTTTTAGGAGTTTTTTTTTGTATAAAATAGCGAGAAAAAACAATACATCAATGTTAATTCTTTTAAAAACGTACTTTGTTTTAGTTTTTAGCGCTGGCGTGAATAAACCACCAGCTGTTGCTGCTAAACAACCTATAAGCGCATCATTTTAAATCCTTAATGTCATCAAAGCATTAAGTATTCTTCATGTAAGAAAAAACCAATGTTTTTTATAAAAGTTAAAACAAATACCTTGCACCACACAAAGAACTATTTGTATATTTTTTGAACTTCATAATTTGTTTTTTATATAAAAATTGCTTAAGTAGAAATGATTCCCAAGCCTGCAAAGAATCCTTTAAAAGTGAGCTTAAGAGACCCCAAAGTCTGTAGCCAAATATTTTTAAATTGATTTAAGAAACTAATAAAACCAAACTAACTCCAAATCCAAATGACAACAACTGCATTCTCAATTATCAATTGGGCTTGGAAGACAATATATTCCTTTAAATAGATTATACGAAATTCCTATGAGAAGAAGCAGTTTTCATTTTCTTAAGGACTCTATCAAACAAAGAATTTGTAAAATTATTGGAATTGACATTGGCCTTTAATCAAGAGCTTAAATTTATTTGAGGAACTGTCTGGACTTAAACGGATTATTTATGTTTAAAACTTGAAAACTTATGTCAAGTTAATGAAGTTAATAATAATAATAAATAATTTATACCCCAATTCTTTATCAAAGTTAAAAAGAAATCTATTTTAACTAAGAAAATCCTTTTTAAAATATTCACAGGCATACAAAATTCCACACAACCGAATCAAGAACTATTACATGTTTTTTGCCAGTTTTAATTTTTTTTATTATCTTTTAAGTGTTAACGTCTCTATATTCATGTCCTTGTATTTTTATTTGGGTTATTCATTTATGTTCATGTATATATTGTCTATGTGTGGAGGTGTTTTAGGTTTAAGTGTATTCCTAAGTAGACATAAGTGGTTCTAGATAGTAACAACAGCACCAACAAAAACAACAGCATAAACAGAAGTAAAAACACAAGTTCCCAAAGTATTTTTTTGTCACGTAAACATGTTTATTTTTAAGTACTTTCTATTTAGTGTTAGTGAGTAAACAGTAGCAGTAACAGTTACATGCAATATTTGCACTGATTTCGTCTTTTAAAATCAGGCACTTAATAAAAAAGGTATTTCAAACTAAAAAGTACTTAAATTTCTTAAAATTCAAATATTTTATTAAACAATTAACTGAAATATCATGTGTGGGCAGTTTCAGCAAATTATTAAGTTAGGTTCAGAGGAGTGCCTCAGTTTTCACTGCGGTTGATCTCGGAAATACTACACAAGCTGTTCTTGATACGACCATCGATTTAAGAAAATCTACAACCATTAATACTTTGACACTCTGGAAATCAAGTACATGGCACGATTTCCGTTCAGAAAATGCGAGAATACTGACTGATATGGAGAGGATCGAATAGATGCTGATCATATTCAGTGAGTCTGACAACTTGTCACCATATCTGGCCTTCAAATTAAGCATGAAAATAGTTATTTTGGACAGATCAACACGGGTGGATGGCCACTTACCACTTGAGAGAACATTTACGTACACTTGTGGGTCTAATGTGCTGTTTTTTAAGGCAAGTAGTAATCATCTGGGTACAATTTTATGCATTTTGTTATTGTTTACAACAACAAAATGCATACAATTCGTACCCAGACAATCACTACTTGGCTTATGAAAACAGTACATAAGACAACATTGAGACAGGAGCGGGTAACTTCAGTGACTAACTTGCAATCGCCGAGTCATTCAGACTAAAAGAGCAGTGTAATGTATTCCTAACAGAGATATTTTCAATAATGCGAACCACACTCCTAGGGTGGCCGTATCTCATAAAATATCAGAATTTTGTTTGTCATTACCTCTCTAGATATGGAGATACTCGCTATAAGTTTGAAAAAATTAAAATTTTTGCCTAAAAAGCAGATATATAGAGCCATAACTCCAGCATAATAAATAAATAGAACACTTCTAATATCTCAAAATTTATATTCGGAACATAATGGTTAAACAGAGTTAAAACAGCCCAAAATCATAACCTTGTACCAGTAGCATCATACGTCGTGTATTTTGTTATTAAGAGATAAGTTTTGTTTTTTTGGTATATTTTCAAATTTAAAGTAGAAACATAAAAAAAGCAAATAATACGGATAAGTCTAATGACACTTTTTATTAAGAATTTACAAATTAGTGTAAGCAAAAAAAAAGAAAATAAAAAAAGCACAGAAAAGATACAAACGCCTGGGCCGCCGTCACTTTGGCGAGTAGTTCGTGGACTACTTACCGACTATATCGGACTGGGACGCTAAGGGCCTAAAATGACTAACGAGCGCTACTTAGCACTTTTCGTTCTTTGACCATTTATCATTTTTTTGCACTTTTCTTTATTATCCTTAGCTCTATTCAACTTCCTGTTTAATATTTGTCTTTTCTTTTTCTTTCTCTTTGTTTTCTAGGGCAATACAATATACAACATATTGTCTCCAAATGGAATATGCTTGACTGGTCCTACCCACCTACCAACGTAACGCCAAATGGAGTATGTCCCTTTCTTGGGAAAGCTTAACTTTGTTTGCCATTACAACTTAAATAACAGAAGCAAAATTTTCTAAGTAACTGAAGTGGAAGTCACCAATAACTTTTTTATTTTTAAATCATTAAAATATTCATTATAGTTTTGTAAATGGTAAAATCTCTTTGTGTAGTTTACCTGAAAAATTTTAATCGATACTGTACATTTATAAAAAATATTTTTGTTTCCGCATATGAATGATTTCAAAAAATAAATTGTTTTACCCCGCATGAAAACAAACATTTGTTTTTTAACATTTACATGGTTACATAAACACTAATACTTGAGCACACATTAGCACATGTCCGTTATAACATCTTTAAGGTCATTTGACGGTGATGTGTTTAAGAGCTCTTGTGTTGAATTTTATTTTTTATTTAGAAAACAAATCTTTGCAATAATTTTTAATGTTTCAAAAATAACACGTTTACTATAGTGAGCTTTGTTTTTGTGGAGTTATCAGTTAAATTAAAAAGACTACGAAGCAGTCCCTTAATACAGGGTATCGGATGGCAAATTTATATTTTTAAATACGATTATTTTAAAAAATAAAAAACGGTGTGAATTTGTTTGTGGTCGATTGCGCATAGCGCGTTTGCTGTGGAGACATTTTTTAAGAGTAATGATTCTTATGTAATTGCACATTGACAAAATTATTTCAAGTTTGGTATTCGGCAAATACGTGATAGACCGAGTGTAAATTTAATTCGTTCGTAAAAGCAGAGATTATGCGCTACTACTTGGGCTATAAATTTTCTTAGGTCAGGGCCAAGTTGATCTTCAAGGACACCTGAAAACATTGGACTGGTTGAAAGCGGTTTACATGAAAATCGGCGACCTTCAATACGGAAAAGAGCGGCCTTACTAGGACTTCCAAGAGCGATTATTAATAAAATTTTAAAATAAGATCACAAGTTTCATTCTTTGGTATGCCTTACCCACGCATGAGATAATAAGACCATTTTTTTCGAAAATCTTTGAATCTATACCGTGGGGCAAGGCTTCGTTTAGAACAGTGTGTTCAACTCGACGGAAAGCAACCTGATAACATACTCTTAAAAAAACCCGAATTTCTTGTTTATCGTTGTATGGTCCTAATAAAACCTTGTGTCAATTATTACGCTTTTTCTTTAAGTTTAAAAATACAAATTTGCCACCAGACACCCTGTACCTTTTTATACTACTACCGTTCAAAGAGTACTGATGATGAAATTGCGTAGCTGCTTTCGAAAATGCATTCTACTCGGCTAGTAGCGGTAGAAAAATCAGCTTTTTTCAAATTGAAAGTTTCTTTCAACATTAACGGAAAATAATAATTTCTTCTAATAAAAAGAAATTATATGAACTAAAGCCAGACTAAAAATCAAAAATTTTATTATTCAAAATATTTACAAAGCTATTTAATATACACCTAATTTTAATCTATATCATACAATAGGGGTAATCACTTTTTAATTTCTTTTTTTGTCAACGACAAATTGACAGAAATTATTAAAGATCATTTTTCACCGTGCCATGTGTCCGTTAGTCAAGTGTTGCCAAAGAGACTTTTAATGGAAAAAAGCATAGTGTATATGAAAAATAAACTTCATCCTAACTTACAAAATAAAAACAGAAGGAAAACACTGATACCGTATACTTTTCTCTGTTACATGTAAGTTAAATAGGTGATGTTTACAACCAAATATACTACTACCGTTCAAAGAGTACTGATAATGAAATTGCGTAGCTGCTTTCGAAAATGCATTCTACTCGGCTAGTAGCGGTAGAAAAATCAGCTTTTTTTCAAATTGAAAGTTTCTTTCAACATTAACGGAAAATAATAATTTCTTCTAATAAAAAGAAATTATATGAACTAAAGCCAAACTAAAAATCAAAAATTTGTATTAAAACAATTAGTTCAACAATAAATAAAAATTAACATATTTTGAATAATTTTTAATGTGTTTTACCTTAGTTTGGCATGGATTTTTTGCAGAAAAGAAATATACTTCAAATGTAATTTTTTTAATATTTATTTTCTAGCGTATTTTGAACAATTTTTATTTCTAAAATTTCCTTTTATCTTTCATTAGGCTAATTGGTTCAAATTTTTTATTGTGAAAAGATTTTTGTTGAAGAAATAATTTGAAAAAGTTTAGTTTCCCGACACTAGCCGAGTGGAATGCATTTTCAGAGCCCGCTACAACTCCTCATCAGCACTCTTTGTTCGGTACTGTGCATTGGTAGTAAATATCTTCTATTTAACCCAAGTGTTAATTAAAATCTGAATACGGAAATACTAATTTGTATTTTACACATACTCTCATTAACAATTGTTAGTTCTTGGGTTAGAACGAAATTTACGGCCTGCCATTTTTTACATCATGGCAACACCTTTTCTTTTATTCTTCATCTCATCACTTTATGTTTTGCCTTATTCATCTCTATTTAGATGAGTATGAAGGTAGCATGCTTTTGCATGCATTAGTTTTGTCTCGCTTTTTGTTATATTTTTTAAATTCTAATTTGCTGATCATCAGTCGTCAGCGAACTGTTGAACATATTTTTAACATTGCGGACGTATTTTTCATATTACACCATGCCTAGTGTTATTTTTAATATTTATTTTTATTTCTAAAATTTCCTTTTATCTTTCATTAGGCTAATTGGTTCAAATTTTTTTAAGCTTAGAATCTTATTCTTATATTTGTTATCTTAGTATAAAATAAAATATTCCTGATGATGCTACACAATGGAGTGGCGAAATATGGAAAAAATTTTTGAAAAATCAGATATTTTTAAAAGATCTTGTTCTTGAAAAAATAGACTTATTAAATAAAATTTTTTGGTAATTTTACATACCATTTCAATGTAAAGAAATATTAGTGGGCGATGCTTGTCGGGTATTCTTGTTATAATCATACGTTATTTACCATTCAACTATTCCTGTGTTCCCTCATTACATTATATATGTATTTTACAATGTACATATTTTAAAAAAAAGGTTTATGTTTGCTGTGTGCTATACATAATAATTATATCTGTCTTTCTTTCTAATATGTATTTAAGTAAGAAATGCTTTATATTATTTTAGAGTTCTAGTTGCAAGCGTTGGGGTCCTAAAATTAAGTAAGTTCATGTTTTTAGAGGTGCTTAAGCGTGGTGTTACTGGAGATATATGTTTTATTTAAAGAATCGATAAACGTAAGTTTCTTAGCAATCTAAACAGAAAAAAATATTTGTCAGCAATTTGTTAAGAAATTTATACTACAACTTATATTGGCGAGTTTCCTTTCAATTATTTTAAAGCTTCTAAAATTTGTTTCTTATTTTGGTATTCTCTAATCTTAAGTTGCTTTTTTTATATATAGGATTTATTTTAAATACGACTTTTAAAAATTTTTGAACTAAAATATATTGTGCAAACTCGTTAAAATAGATTTTAGGTTTAAACCATAATATGATATATTTTCATAAATTAGTTAATCATATTACGGCAAATTTTGAATTAAGGCGTTAATTATTATCACCTGACAAAGCACTTGACGTCAGAACAAGCAGAAGTAAGATTTTATTTCTGTTTGGCGGTTATGTCGGACGTAAATAGATACAAATGGAAAAACAAAAATAATAAACAATCTGTGAAATGACAACTTTGCCAATTTTTTGATTGCATATGGTTTGCATAAGTGGCAAGTAATATATAAATTTTATCCAGCGTTAAAGCAGCTTAACTATGAAAAAAAACTCTAAAAATAAAATCTTAAGACACAATTGCTTCAGTAGGAAAAAAATTATTTTGCAAGAAAATTTAATATTTCAATAAATGCTCACGTATTTAGTTAAATGGAAAAAAGATAAAAAAAACTTATATATTGTATCTTATATATTGTAGCTTTTATTTAATATAATAAAATCAATCTTAAGTTATTTGACTCGTTGGCATTGCTAGTTTAATTAAATACAATTTGTTTTGAAGTTATTTCTATAATTTTAAACTTCTTGGATAATTTTGTAATATTGCTTTAAATATAATTTTAATTTGGCAATACTGATATTAACAAATAACTATTTTTTGAATAGCCTCTATGGGCATTGTAGCGTATGAGCAATATTTATATTTTTTTCACAATTTATGCTTCATACGGTATGTGAAACACGGTACTTATATACATAGGCGCATATTCAGAAATCGTAACTTAAGTCGAAACTTATAAAACAGAAACCAAAAAAAATTGTTCATAGATAGTAAAAGATCCTATTCACAAATCATTACTATCGCAACAACTGCTTTCAGCAATGCAACACTGTATTCAATAGATTTTTGTTGGCTAAAAACACATCTCTAGTTTGTTTTCTTTTTTGTGTGAGTTTTTTTGGACGAAATGAACGCAATTAGTGGAGAAAGTAAGGTAAGTTTATTTATTGTTAGAAAAAAATATGTATTTATTACTTTGGATATTTTAGAGAGACTTAAATTAGTCGCCAGATGAAAAATTGTTGTACTTTTCAAATATGTAAATAATGAAATGAAATCAATCAACTGTTCTTTAAATGTATTTGTTAGTTGACACTTAGTTACAGCTTTACCCATAATTAAGTTAAAACTTGTTGTGCTGATAGTAATCAACTAAGAATAACTTAAATAGGTACCTAAAAAAGTTTACACTTAGATATCATTTTTGAATATGTGCCATATTGATTAAATTTATTTTTTATATAGTGTGTACATACTTATATATTTATGTATCTGTACATGAATTTTCTTCCCTTATACTATACATGCAAAACTGTTTAAATTTGTGTTTTATATAATACTCATGTGCACGTACTTCATATATTACAATGTCCTTGATTTACGTGAAAATTTCTTAAGTGGCCTTGAGTTGTTTCAAAAATTTTCCTTTAAACCAAAAACATCAAAAAGAAATAATTTGTTTTTCAATAGTTGCCTTTTTATTACAATACTTAAAAAAAGTTTTAAATTAATCACATATGTTTATGACGTTAAAATAATTTATAAAAATATATTAATTTTAAATTTGCAAGCACAATATAAATAGGAAAATCATATGCATATTTATTTCAATTAAGGCATTATATGAAAAAATTCAACGATTTTAATTAAAAAATAAATTGTCCTAATTAACGACCTAATTGTGTTTGAAAATTAAATGCCAGCAATGATGTTTTTTATAAATAAATAAAAAAATCAATACTTTGTATAGAAGTTGTGTAGTTTAGTGCTTTTGTGTTAGTGTGCAGCACATTTTATGTTAAGTTTACGAAAAAAGAGAACATGAACGCTTACATAAATCAGAACTTACATAAATCAGATTTCAATAAATGCTCACGTATTTAGTTAAATGGAAAAAAGATAAAAAAAACTTATATATTGTATCTTATATATTGTAGCTTTTATTTAATATAATAAAATCAATCTTAAGTTATTTGACTCGTTGGCATTGCTAGTTTAATTAAATACAATTTGTTTTGAAGTTATTTCTATAATTTTAAACTTCTTGGATAATTTTGTAATATTGCTTTAAATATAATTTTAATTTGGCAATACTGATATTAACAAATAACTATTTTTTGAATAGCCTCTATGGGCATTGTAGCGTATGAGCAATATTTATATTTTTTTCACAATTTATGCTTCATACGGTATGTGAAACACGGTACTTATATACATAGGCGCATATTCAGAAATCGTAACTTAAGTCGAAACTTATAAAACAGAAACCAAAAAAAATTGTTCATAGATAGTAAAAGATCCTATTCACAAATCATTACTATCGCAACAACTGCTTTCAGCAATGCAACACTGTATTCAATAGATTTTTGTTGGCTAAAAACACATCTCTAGTTTGTTTTCTTTTTTGTGTGAGTTTTTTTGGACGAAATGAACGCAATTAGTGGAGAAAGTAAGGTAAGTTTATTTATTGTTAGAAAAAAATATGTATTTATTACTTTGGATATTTTAGAGAGACTTAAATTAGTCGCCAGATGAAAAATTGTTGTACTTTTCAAATATGTAAATAATGAAATGAAATCAATCAACTGTTCTTTAAATGTATTTGTTAGTTGACACTTAGTTACAGCTTTACCCATAATTAAGTTAAAACTTGTTGTGCTGATAGTAATCAACTAAGAATAACTTAAATAGGTACCTAAAAAAGTTTACACTTAGATATCATTTTTGAATATGTGCCATATTGATTAAATTTATTTTTTATATAGTGTGTACATACTTATATATTTATGTATCTGTACATGAATTTTCTTCCCTTATACTATACATGCAAAACTGTTTAAATTTGTGTTTTATATAATACTCATGTGCACGTACTTCATATATTACAATGTCCTTGATTTACGTGAAAATTTCTTAAGTGGCCTTGAGTTGTTTCAAAAATTTTCCTTTAAACCAAAAACATCAAAAAGAAATAATTTGTTTTTCAATAGTTGCCTTTTTATTACAATACTTAAAAAAAAGTTTTAAATTAATCACATATGTTTATGACGTTAAAATAATTTATAAAAATATATTAATTTTAAATTTGCAAGCACAATATAAATAGGAAAATCATATGCATATTTATTTCAATTAAGGCATTATATGAAAAAATTCAACGATTTTAATTAAAAAATAAATTGTCCTAATTAACGACCTAATTGTGTTTGAAAATTAAATGCCAGCAATGATGTTTTTTATAAATAAATAAAAAAATCAATACTTTGTATAGAAGTTGTGTAGTTTAGTGCTTTTGTGTTAGTGTGCAGCACATTTTATGTTAAGTTTACGAAAAAAGAGAACATGAACGCTTACATAAATCAGAACTTTAAGTTTGAAAATCGTATAGCTCGTTGGACTATCGCTAGAACCCTCCACCTTACCACCATTTGACAGGGTTCAATGCTTACTAGACTGGGTCAATTAATTTTTTTTTATTTTTGTTCTTTGTTTACGTTTTGTTCTTTTTTGGTTCGTTTTATTTCTTCCTATTTTTTTGTTGTACATTGACATATGTTTGTTTAAAAAAAGTTTAACTTTTTTATTCGTTCAAGTAATTGAATTGTTTTAAGTAAGCTTTATTTTTTACCATTTCAGTAATAAAAATTGCTGGAAAAAATGTTTTTTTTAGTTTTTACAATATCTTTTATTTTTAGGATAGTGTGTTTATACAATAATTATGTGTAGTAACTAATGCAGTATACTTTTGATATGGTGACACAAGCAACCCAAGTTCGAGCCCTAGCAGAGCCGAAAAAACCAATTAATTAAACTGCAATATAAGATCTGGGGAAAACAGAATTACGAATAAAGAAATTGAATTTACTTTTGCTCCAAAAGCGGCAAAAATATGCATTGAAATATACAGTGGCACGATGAAATTTGCAAGAAAGACTTAAAAAAAGTTTTCTTTGTTTCAAAAAAAGCTAAAAAATATTACAAAGAATAAAACAAGGTTCGTTACATAAAGCGCGAGACTAAAGAGATATTTGAATGACTTTGTTTAACAACCATTCCTGGAATTTAGGATCTGGGAGCTAGATATTGAGATATCGAGCATGTTGAATATTGTAAAAATAATACAAAAATTGATTCTAACATTATATATCAATCTTATCTGTCTTATTTTCTAATAACCAGAAATTGATGTAATATTAATTTTCAAAACATCCATAATATCTTACAGCATTTTCAAAATAAATTTTTGATGCAAAAGATCCTATTTTAGCTAAAGTTTTGAAAATTACTACAGATTGATAGATTACTAATGTGCATAATTAAGCTAAATATGAACGGAAAAGGATTAATGGACGCAGCACCTTCCACACATATATTTAAATATATTTCAATAACTATAACAGTTGATATCTTCAAACTTTGTACGGGTGTTTAAAATCTTAAAAGCCATAATTAAGCTGTGTATGGGGGAATATAAGAAATGGGTGTGGCATCTCTCATACAACGAAAATATTTTAAAAAATATCTCAACAGCTGTTGCAGCTAAAGTCTTAAAATTTTACATTGGCATTAATAATAGCAATGTGCATAAACGACCTATATATGGGCAGAAATAAAATAATAATTACAGGCGACAATACAATACAATAATTTATATAGTCACTCATCTTTTTTCTGGGTGTTATTTTTTATTATTATTTAAATATGCTTACAAAATAACTAAACGCACTAATTCTTTTTGATTTTTGTGAAACGTGTTTTTGTTAATCTTTTTTAAAAACAGTAAAACATCTTAAACCTCTATAACTATTTGACGACCGGAGGGAAACTTACCTTCCCAAGGATTTTTGCATAATCCCGTGTCGGAGCAACACAAATGACATGGATGGTATATTTCTGGCAAAATTTTCCTTCTGGATGGCTCAAAATGTGTTCTAAAGGTCACTTTATCTTAGAAAGGAGCAGAGCAGAGTGAAGGGCGCATCTAGCCAAAACCAAGGTGTATTTTGGAAACACTTCATAACTTTCAAAACGTATGGAAAAATTTTTGTGTAGGTTTTAGCTTGACCAAGTGAACACAAAATATGCTTGGCAGATATAATATCCTGTAGTTGAAATCAAAGTGGTTGTCATTGTATTAACGAATGCGTTTCGAATTTTACTTTTTTAGTGTATGTTTGTTCTTGATCGTAAATAATAAAAGTAAGTTTAGCAAAATACATTTTTCTGAAGGCCGGTCTTGGTGCATCTGTCGTTTTGATATTATGTTAATCAATACTAAGCCACTACTAATACAGGAGGAAATTTACTGCATCAACTTTTTTACTAGCGTAGACTTACTCGACGTTTTAAAATAAAAATATAAAAGAATGCGGAACACAAATCAGATTTCAGCAGATGAAACTACGAAGCGAACGATACCCTTATTTAACCTCGGATAGCAGTTTTTCTTTTAATATATGAATTACCGCGATGTTGACTTGGCTTTGATTTTTGTCAGCTTTGCTGCGGTATTTAAGGTAAAAGACGTATTGCAGTGCAAGCAAATAAATATGATTAAGATTGCCTGTTAGTTGTACTTAATTTAAACTGTGGAATGTAAGGGGCCTATATGTTTACCCAAAAAACATTTACAATCAGGGGGATCGCAAAAAGCTCTTTATATTCGATTTTTTCTTTGATCTCTTGGAAAAACGCGTCCATAATATCAACATGGTATACAATAAACTCATATTGGCTGGCAAATTTCTTTTCCACCCGGATGCTTCGTTATTTTCAAATCAAACTGATTATAAACTATGAAACCAAAATAATAAAAACTTCTAGGCCGGCGGAAAAAATCGCATCCTCAAGGGGATAAGCAACTTTGATCCAAACTATTTTTTTGGTGGTATAAGAGTATTAAAATATGATACGAGAAATTAAATATTTTAAAAAATGGTTTTACTTTAAATATGTTTTAATATTTTCCATATTTTTCTTTTTACGTTTGTAAAAGTCAAAATTACATTACATTACATTAATATATTTTTATAACCATTACTTTAACAGCAATAAATTGAGTGGAATGAATATAAATTGAATATCCCAAAACAATTAAAGAATAAATTTCCCTTTTTTAATATTTTAAAACTCACGTAAATTCCACATTTCATTTAAACAAACATTTAACATCCAAAGTAGCCAACCACCTTACAATGCATATTAAAAGCATTTTTGCATCATCTAATACTCAGACTTAGTACTTTACATTATTTATGTCATGTCAAATCGAACAAAAACTAAAATTTAGGTAGAGCTTTAGGTATTCATTCGCTTATGCATTAAACATTTCTTTTTCTTTTGATTTATGCAGTCAACCATCTTTGGCTAATGGTCTCTGAAGACAGCAACATAACGAGGCAGCAGGTGATCAAAATGCTACTGCATAAAAGCTGATAATGCAAGCCAGGGACTTGTAACCAGAAAAAAGAAACAGAGAAATAATAAAAAAAATGATGGCAAGGACATGCACAATATCTATGTAAGTTTGAAAGTTAAATTTTATATTTTTTTAGTGGCCACTACTACTTTTAAGTTAGAATTCTACAAATGTATTAAAAAATGTTCAATATAAAAAAAAATGTCTGCAATTTACTGCACACAATTGCTAAACTGTTAAAAGATACTTCTATGTATGTTAATCCTGTTTGTGTATGCATGTAGTTTAATGCTGCAAAAATTTGGTTGCCAATAAAATTTCAAATAGCTTTAAGTACCGAGGTCCACTTTGTTTATAAAAAATCTAGCGAAGAACTAAAGCAATAAAATTTAAAACAAGTTCAAATTTTTTGGCAAAGCTTAAAGTTTTTTCTTCTAAATTTGGGCAGTATTGATTTTCTATTTCAAGAGCCAAATAAATCCATCCCAACCAAATAATAAAAAAATCCAAACAACATCAAAACTAACAATTTTCAAATAAAGAAATAAACAAAAGTAAGGAAAATTAAACTTTTTTTTATACATAGAGTTGGATTAGAGTCAAAATATTTAGCATCGTTACATACATATATACATCTCTATGCACATATACATATCCATGAATGTGTTTGTTTGTATATTATTGTCTATATTTCGCAATGGCGTTAAATTTTGAATGGCGCCGTCTAGACTACAAACAGTTGGCGCGTGTATTTCGTTAACCTTCTTTCCTTTTGTTTTTTCTCCTTTTTAGTAATTTAAGAGAATATAGATGTCTTTAAGCATCACAAGAGTATCGAAAGGAAATGTAAATGTATCTATCAACTGTAGCACATTTCAATAGAACTTAAAAAAAAATTTAGGTTTTTACTTACCCTCATAAACTACTAAATTTAAGGAAAATTACTGAATTTAAAACGCTTGTGCTACTTCTTTTATTTCACAGTTCTCTTAAATTTTTTTTGGAGTTTGTGTGGAATTTAAGGAAATAGAGATGGGAACAAGCTTTTGACGTAGTTTATTCGATGAAGTTACAATGACAGTCTAAATGCATCTTTTTATAGCCAAACATATACGTGGTAGAGAGAAGTGTTATGCGTTTATGCATATATAGTAATCTGAGACCCACCTTCAGGTATTCGTGTCGACTCAGAATAACACCCTGCGTCATTTAAAGCATATCTGCCCGTCTATCCGTCCAGCTGGGTGCTGGTGCTTATAGATCAAAGCACAGGTCGCAGGTTTAAAGACTCTTAAATGAATTTTACCAGTTAAGTTCCTGGGTAAAAGAACCCAGCCAAATGTTTGTGGTGATTGGTTCATTTCTAATATAGCCCCCATACGAATATTCTTCTGGAAAAAGTATTATAATACTCTATAGACACAAAACTGGGCATGCGTGTGCTGCCTTATGCTGCAAAATATTAGACTGAGTTTCAATATGATCAGTCCATGTTTGGCATGTCCTCTCTAACTAAATCGAATAATTGTCTTTGCCACGAAACTATGAATATGTGTATTAAGTGTTTAATAAAATCAAAAAACGAGCATTTCACAATTCACCTTGGATTCCATATAGCTCTCAAAAATCACATTAAAACTTAAAAATTTCAAATAAGTTATTACATCAAAATATATCCATACATACACAAGTCTTTATATAAAAGGAACTACCTTAACGAATTTGTGAAGTTTGCTCTACTTATGACCTTAACTGCCATGGTAGGCTTCCAGCCGAAAATTGTGTTAACAGCACTTGCGATGGTCACCTTAGTTTAGGTATATTTTGTACTTAGTCCAATAAAAAGTGGTGTTGGGTATAGTATTGACGGTCTTGATCGACTATAAATAATTACTTCTTTTATTTTCTAGTCAATGCCGGAATGCCATTAGGATCCCACATAGACCCTTGGGTATTGGGTGTTGCCAGACAAGAAAAAACGATAAGCCTCTATTTTCGGTTAGGTTACTTGGTCCGATGAAATTAACTTTAGGAAGCTTCACGTTTTCTTTTCAAATTACAGCAGCCTCGTGTTACCAAGTTCAAATATTTTTTTTAGATTTTTAAAGAACTGAGACACCATATACTTTTATGATATATGAAACGTACCAACGCTAGATTTATATTTTAACCAAGCATCATTTTCTTTTAAATTCACAGTCAAGTCAATGTTTTTACTAAAGAACTTAAATGGAGTCCACTGCTCTCCCTAAGGTTAATAGACCCCTTGCTTCTTTAGCATATCTGTCATCTCATTCTACCCCATAACTTAGAGTCTACCGCTGCAGTAAACATGCACTTGCTTCGGTACATTAGGTTGCCAACTAAGTTTTATCTACCTTAAACCACAAAAAAACATCAGTAAATTTTCTTTATTGATGCCAAAATGTCAATTTATTTGTTTACGTAAGGATTTCCAGTTTAGGAGGACAGAAAAAGATCAGCGGTTAATTTGGCTGTTGGAATCTTTGATAAGAAGACACGTCAGTCATCAGGATTATCGTAGGACTGTGTTACAGCCAGTTTTCGGTAAAATACTGCAGGCTTGGCCCTCTCCTTTTTCCAACTATGACCAATACATAGGGAAAGTCCTTTAGTTAACCGAAGACCCGCCAACGAGCCGTATTTCTCCACATTTACACTTGGCTTTCCAACGAAGTCAATGCTTTATTTTGCACCTAAAACCATTTTGCCATGACCAAATAGTACATGGGTGAGTTGTCTTCTTGGTACCAATCGAGTTGCAACAACCTCTACAACTAGACCACTTGGTTTCAAATCCAAGTCTATGAGTGCTTTCTTCACCCAGGAACAAATATTTTTATTACCAGCCATCGTGAATTGATTTTTGAAAATTGAAAATGATATGTAGAAATTTAAAAATACTTACATTTACTAAATTGTAAATAGTTTTAACCCCCCATATTCATAAAGCCTAAAAGTTAAAGTAGGGCTATTAAGCGCTTATTTGACAGATGTCAATAGCCTAGTTTTCAAATAAGCCCCTAATAAGCCTTCTTTAGTTACTATGAATGCGATCGTTAGTTAATAATCAAATAAGTTTTTGTAATTACTTTATACCTGCTGCCATTTTTTTGTGTATTAAGTTAACATTTTTCCTGTATTCATATAAAACAAATAACAAACTTTTAAACTTTTTATTAATGTATATTTAAAGCAACATAAAGGATCTCTATATAGAAGACAAACGAAATAAATAGCAAAAAACAGGTCACTTTTACCTAAGTATTTATATTTAAATATCTTAAAACTTGTGTTTGAAATCATGCATTAAATTGCTTTTTATACTGTTTAAATTGTTGTAAAGTGTTTGATTATCTTTACAGGGAAAAGATACATACTTTTGTTAATGTTAAGGACAATTTCTCTTTAATGTTCTACTCATTTTATTCAGGTCACAAAGGCACTAGTAAAGATTTACTTAAGGTAAAATACCCTGATTTTGTTTTATAAATTTAATTGGAAATGGCGAAATTGATACAAACAGGAAATAGGTATACATTTTAAAATGCGGAAACAAAAATATCGAAGCTTCGACGAGGCTATTTAATAGGACTAGATTACCGCTATTTTTTTTGTCTTCTAGACATCACTTAGCGGATATAAAACAAAATAAGGTCTTTAAAAGAAATGTAAACATAAACTGCTGTAATATTCTTGTGAAAGTGTGACTTAAAAAATGTCCTGCGTGTATCTTTACAGGGCTTGTGGCCTTTTCGCGGTGAAGGGGATCAGTAGGCACAATCACGCTGAGAACTTCCACTAGAGGCTCCCATGCTGGTAAGTTCAAAGTATAACACTTGCACACCACAGCCCTATGTTCCTTTTAGGAATTATATAAATTATATATGAAGATGTGTCCTTATTGAGATAAATATGTTTTCCAAAATCCTTCTTGTCTGAGAAGTAACTGCTCTCGTCTCCCTAAAATAGCTTTTTATAAGCACAATATCACATGATCTATCCAGTACATTTTTTTCTTTAAATCCTTAGGTTCTGACCAAATAAATTTGTATTTTCCGCGCACTGAGGCTTCCAGTTTATTAATCTTAAATTTATGGGACTCGGTGTGTAAAATTTGAATTAATTTTAATACAACTGGGTAATCAATTTATTTGCAAACTTACCAGGAAAAAAATCAATAAATTGTTGATTTCGGCGTAACAAAAGGGTTTTTCTTTAACTACAAGGCTCGGTGAGAACACTTATCCACAAAAATCACCATTAAAAGTCCTCTCCACGTTGTAACTAGTGTTTTTTTTCTTATCTTGAAGAACCGACCATTTTCAAAAGTTTTGGCTTATAACTACGGAAACTAGCATCTTGTATATGCTCAAATTCAAAATTTGTTTAAATTTTCTTTTGTTTTTTGTTTTTTTATTTTGGAAATGAAACCAATTCTGTATTGTTATAATTTGTAAAAAAACGATACTCAACTAGTTTTAAAACCGTTTAACTAAACATTTTCTTAACATTAATTTAGTTTCCCTTTTTTATTTTGCACCGGAATTATTTATCAATGTGTATTCGTTATTTTAATACCACAACTTAATTTTAAATGCTGCGTTTTTGAATTCTTTGGACTAGGTTCCTCTCACTGTTATCTTTAAAACAAATATATTTAAATTATTGACGAATGTTTTCATCTTTTTACCGCATATTTTATGCGCATAAGACCTTTTTTAAGAGCATATTTTTGGTTTTCTTGGCCGCTTTCCATATTTGTTAGTATCACTCAAATCCAGGAAAAATAATTGATAAATAATTATTTAATTAATTTTATTGATGAAAGACAAGGGCGTCCCCAAATTACTGAACATAGCGGCTAAGACGGGTCCCACCGACTAACCGTCAATCTGATATTTAGATGCAGTTGATAGATTAAGTTAAACGGATCGTAGTAAAGTTCCAAATTTTGTAACAATATCTAATATACCTGCAGCCAGACAGGCCTGATTTGGCCTGATTTTCAAGTTTTTTAATGAGCGTCAAGTGTAAAGTGAAAAAGTAATTTGTCAAGTTTTTTTGTGAGTTAATAATAATAATACTTAAAAAAGTATGTTTATATATGTATATAAAAAACAAATCTAAAGCCAATATTTTTATTATCAGTACAACTAAGGACTAATACGATACATTTTTTTCTGTGGAATTAAAGTTTAATAAATATTGTTCTCTTTCAGTACAATTATAATAAAAGTGCCAACACTGATATTTACCCCATTGCTCAACACTAGTAAATTGATATCATTGAACAGCTGTTTTCCAATACGTACATTGAAGCATTTGGAAATAAAAATTTATACTTTTGTTTCTTAATTTGTTTCTGGTATTTATACTTTTTATGATATTTTTGTTTTTATTCTAATAATTGTTATGAAAAAATAAACAATTAAATAAAAAAACAATAGTATGGGTGTTTTAATTTGTCAAGTTTTTTTTTGGTCAATGTCAAGGCAAGCCTAATTTGAAGCAACTACCACATCCTGTTACCAGATAATAAAAGAAGGCAAAATTCACCCACGCAACTTTTACTTTACTCTGGAAATGGTCCCTAATTTTTACTAAAAATCTTATCACTTTGAGGCATTCGCTTAAATCTGGATCTTACAAAAACTTAAGATCAAATGCGAAATATAGAGAAATAAAAGTAAAAGCAGCCATAATTTATTAGCTAATTGGTAGAAATTTTATTTCTTACTTTTGCTCTAAAGCTCGACCTTAAAACCAATTTGGCGCTGTTAATTGGGGTACAGCCTTTGCCTCCAATATAACCAAAATTAAACTTTGAAACATTTGAAAAAATACAACATTAAAAAAGAGATTCAAGGTCTCTTAATGCGATAGGAAGATTGGAAGCTTTTCGCCAAGCTGGATATACATATGTAAGCCTCAGCCCCCTCGCTCGAAAAATTTTACATCATGGCGGACATGCTCGTTATAAAAGAATGGGCAGTATTGCCAGATGGTGTTTTCCCCTTTCGAAAGAAATGTAAAATTGTTTTCCCTTTAAGCAAAAGAGGGCAATTTGGTGTTGCATTCTTAAAAGGTCAAGTATTTTATTAATTTTTTGCTTCGTAAAAATATACAGTGTGGTAAGATCCCTAAAAAACGCTGATAATTAAATGGTTCATAATTCATTTTAAAAAAGAAAAAAACGGTATTTTTAAAAGTTTTAACTTTAAAGATAAAAAATAAAGGGACTAATATAAAAAAGCAGTGCTTTCCCTTTTTTTCTCAAAATGTGTTCTTTTCTTTACGAAAAAGTGCAAGCATTGTGACAGGGTGAGTTACACATTTTATATATGAAGTTTTATTTTGGTTTATATATAAGACTTGACTTCTTATTTTAATTAAATAAAACCTTAAACAAAATAAAAACAATATGACAGAAGTATTTAATTTGCGCAAAATCGATCAGGAATAAAATAACCTCCGTTTGATATCTTCTTTTAACAGAATATCTCAGCAAACTAATAATTTTATAGGTTTGTTAAAACATATCAGCAATTTCAATTAAATAATTATTATAATTTTTTCTTAAAAGTTTTTTAATTGATGATTTTATAGCAATATAAAATAATAAAAGAAAATGTAAGAATATGAAATGTGTACATTAATATTATTTTTAAATTTCTGCTTTTTGTCTTGCCATTATGTCTTGTTTTTGCTTAAGTTTATGACTCTATTACTAAAAAGTATAACAATTGAGTTGACTATTTTTTTATTTTATTCCATTTTTTTCTCTTCTCCTTTTCCAAAATGCTAAAGGAGAGGGAAAAAATTATATAAAACAAACCCTAAAAACAAGGAATAAAAAATGGTTTTCATTGTTAAAGTGTTCGTAACCTACACAGGATTCAAATAAATAAAACTTATTAAATAAACTTTTACAGCTCGACCAAAAACATAAATTCAATAACACAAAATATTTATGATAAACTTAAAGCAATAGAACAAGCAAACATATTTAAAGGATAACAAAAATTGTGAAAAAAGGCAGATAAATGGCGTCGATAAAATAAGAAGTCAATAACAAAACCTGTATATAATAAATAATAAAAAATAATATTTGATGGATAATATAGAAATGATAACAAGTAAGAGCGCTATATTTGGCTGTGCCGAATCTTATATACCCTTCACATTGACCTTTCGCAATCCCAAACTTTTGTTTCTTTGTAACCATTTTTTTACTTATGAAATATTTCTAATTTTTAAATTGGGGTCGGTGTCATTTTTTAACGCTCCACGGGTGACGGGAAAGTTGTAGGGGTTTTTATCCTAATTTTTACAAATTTTGTATGGCAACTCCCTTAGGGCGTGGAGATAGAGGGTTAGTATATTCTAGGAATATGTTTGGGAGAAGAAATTAATGGGGGTCGGTCGTACACTTTATTGCTCTAAGGCCAACTCTAAAGAAGTTGTGGGCATTTTCATATCATTTTTGTAAATTTTGTATGGCAACCCCCTCAGGGCGTGGAGATAGGGGGTAAGTATATTCTGGGAATATGTTTGGGAGAAGAAATTAATGGGGGTCGGTCATACACTTTATTGCTCTAAGGCCAACTCTGAAGAAGTTGCGGGCATTTGCATTTAATTTTTGTAAATTTTGTATGGCAACCTCCTCAGGGCGGGGAGATAGGGGGTAAGTATATTTTAGGAATATGTTTGGGAGGGAAAACTAATGGGGGTCGGTCGTACACTTTATTGCTCTAAGGCCAACTTTGATGAAGTTATGGTCATTTTTACATCATTTTTGTAAATTTTGTATGGCAACCCCTTAGGGCGTAGAGATAGGAGGTAAGTATGCTCTAGGAATACGTTTGGGAGGAAAAACTAATGGGGGTCTGTGATACATTTTTTTCCTCTACGGGCGACTCCGGGGAAGTTGTAGCGGTTTTTACCTTATTTTTTAAAATTTTGTATGGCAACCATGTCAGGGGCTGGAGATAGAGAGTAAGTATGTTTTACAAAAATGTTTGGATGGAAAAAATAATTTGGGTTGGTCTTACATTTTACCTTTGTAGGAGGACCCTGGAAGCCGTAGGAGCGAATTTAAAAATGTTGAAATTAAGCTTTGTATGGCAACGCTGTTATATGTATGAACACTAATACTAATAAAATTTTTGTTTTGGGTGTATTTCAATAATATCAACATGACTGATTCTGTTTTTTGCTTTTTTTGTTGTTTTGTTTGTTGTTTTTCTATTATTACATGTAAAAGTATGTTCTTTGTTGTTGTTGTAGACTCAAAAAACCGAGGTAGTCTTGGTTTTTTGCTTATATCTTGGTCATTTATCGGGCGATTTTGCTGAATTTCAATACCGATTTTCTTGCGACTATCTGTGACAGTTTGATACTACATTCGGGTCTATGCGATATCGGGGGGCTTCAGAAATTGATTTCAACAATAACACGGACAGACGGTCAGACGGACAGACGGACATCGCTAAATCGGCTTCCCTATCTATAAGGATCCAGAATATATATACTTTATGGGGTCCCAAATGGATAATAAAGGAATTACAAACGGAATTACAAACTTATATATACCCTTATCACTTATGTGAAGGGTATAAAAAGCATAAAGTGTACTTAATAAAATCTAAATGTATCGGATTTAAAAATTTGTTCTAGGCACAAAATAAAAAATGATTTTTGGTTTCCATACATTCAGAAACCAACTAATTGAGACTTAAATTAAAAGACAACAAAAAAATGTTTCAGGAATAAAAAAACCCATCATACAAAATATTTCTTATATTTCTTTTTTAACTTTTACTTATAATTCTTGTAAAGAAAATATTGTCATTTAATTCTACAGCAAGTATTCATTAAATGACAATGAGCATTAACATCTTACTGACATTTCAAATATTTCCTTTTGGTAACTAAATTGTTTAAATTTTATTTGTTTTTTTTTATCGACAACTTAAATATGTCAAAAACAATAACAGTTCTTGTTCTGACAAATTTGTTCGTTTCCTTTAGGGCAAAAACAAAAAACAGCTAAACAAAACAATAAAATATTATTTAAAAGCTTCTTATTTTCTCTTTACGGTTTATATTTTGTTTTGTTATATTGTTTTTAATATTAAAATTTTCTTTCAATTTCATTAACAGAAAAGAAAGAACAAATAATTAAAGTTCTACCCTCTCTTCGTCTATTAATTTGTTTGCCCTTTTTTAAATAATTTAAAAAAAAAATTTGTCAAAATAACGTGCAATAAACGTATAAAAAGTACTTCTAAAAATATTGGGGAGAAGTGGTCTTATTTTGTTAAAATCACTTTTAAACCCTAGGAGTAAAAATGTGTAAATATTATAGTTTGATCTTTAACACTGAAAAAATCTCGATAATTTTTTGTCATATAAACAGTCAAATTTTAAATACAAATATTTTATTGTTGAATTTGCGAAAACAACTAAAGCTGTAAATATAATAAATATTTTTGGCTCCAGGCCAATTTTAATTATTTTAAATATTGTAAAAATCCATGAAAAAATTCAAAAATACATTCAGGTGCAATTGGCTCAACAAAATTCTATTAAAAGCATTGAACAAAAGAATAGAAATGTGAATTTTATTTTTTAAAGAGTATATCATCCAGATTTCTGCCGTCGAGTTGAACACACGGTTCAAAACGGAGCCTTGTGTTCTGCGCCACAAGCTGCAGTAAACTTGCTTCAACTGAGCTGATTTATCGACGAATATTTTTCTTAAAAGTCACAAGAGATTGGGGATTGTCATTATAAACCCTCTCTTTGAGCTAGCCCCATAAAAAAATTTATGGGAGTTAGATCAGGCCAACCTCGGTGGCCATAAGATGTCCTCAAAGCAATGGGATGTCCCGAAGCAAACCCATCAAAGTTTTGGCTGTGTGTGCATTTGCCCCATCCTGTTGAAACCATGTGTGTGAAGAGTACGATGAATAAGCTCGTAGGTTTGGCAAAAAGATTTCCGTAACCATGCGTCCATAATTTTCTCCGTTGACATTCCTCGCCTGGCTTCAAGATTTTTCGAAAAAAATATTCCAATTATCTCATGCGTGAATGAGGCACATCAAGCAGCTAACTTGAGGCAATGCAATCGTAACTGCAGTTTTGCTTGTTGACTGGGCTTTTTAAGAAAAATGAGCCTCGTCGCTCCCAAAAATTAGATTTACAGTGCGAAAACGCTCCAACATCGTCTTACAAAAATTTTTGCGTAAACTAAAGTCACTTTCTTTGAGTTCTTGAATGATTTGAATTTTAAAAGGATGGAAATTTAGATCCTCTTATAAAATTTCATTATTAATCGCCATTGCAACAAGTCCCAGTGAGGCTACTGTTTTTCATATTGAAAGTCGCTGATTTGTACGTAAACTGCTTTCCTTCAGTTTAATGTTTCGGGAGTTGCGCGAAATGGCTTCACCCACGAACGAATTAAATTTATCCTCGGTCTATCACGTATTCGCCGAAAAACGAACTTTAAACAAAATTGTCGACGAGCAATTATGTAAGAAACATTACTCTAAAAAGCCAACACACGATGCTCACTGGACCACTGCGACGTTGTGGCTGACAAATACACATAATCGATAATTCCAACGGCGCCGCTGTCTCTCCGCACCGTTTATTATTAAAATGTAAACTTGCCACCAGACACTCTGTACTTCGATTCAATATTCTATTTTATCGTGAATTCATAACCAAAACATATCTTGTAATGCGTTAAAAAATATATATTTATGTCTGTATTTAAGTAAAAAATGTCAACAAAGCGTGATGTTGAGCATAACAATTTAGTTGCATATTAATTCTGTTATATTAGCGCTTTTAATTTAGCGCGTTTTCACTTTAACTGTGGGTTTACACATGCAAGTAACAACACAACAATAAGCCTCAATATATTCACATTTTCCCTCATTTTTTCACTAGTACAATTATTTTAAAACATGAGAAAACGTTTTAGTAAAGGGAACTGCACGCTTTTATTTTTCAAAATTTGACAACGTTGACTATTTCCATACGAGGAAATCATTACAATTGTTGCTTACTTCCACTTGATAACTTTTTAGTCTGGCAATGGCTGGACTTGCTTAAATTATTTAAATTTATGATTTGAACACTTATCCTTAGTTCGCAAAAATCAAAAATTCAATAATAAAAAATATATTTCTTATATTATTATTTTATTCATTTATTCATTTGTAAAATATTTTGCAAGAATCCCTGGTAAAAAATTAGGAATAAATTCCCGCTCAAATATCTCACAGAAAAATTACGTTTGTAAAAACAAATAACATAAATAAAAAAAAAAAAAACATAAAAAGTTTTGAATATATAAATAAATACGCTTAATTAAAAAAACATATTGTGTTTTTATGATTGTGCTTTTGATAAAAAAATCTACATACGAAAGTAAAAGAACATATTTAAGGCGAAATTGCATATTCAATAAAAATCTTTAAATATATTTTGACAAGCAAAAGTATAACGTTATTTAAGACCTTTATTTTTTTTTTTAATATTTTTATCATTAAATCTTTGCCATAAAATATCTTTATTTATATTTATTTGGTATTTTTTTAAACTCTCTTCTCTTCTATCCCTTGTACATTCTTCAAGTATACTCCAGTTGTACTTGTACTTGCACTTGTCACGTATGCATCCACTTTAAAAGTATCACTTTGATTGAAGGACGAACAGTTTTCCTTAAAAATAGTCTCCTAAAATAGCAGCTAGCAGTCGTATGTAACTGTAAGGCAACATCTGAATGAAAATATTGTTACAATCTTTAAGCAAACAAACACAGAAACATAAAACTATACAGACTCATGCACAAGGATACTTGGATACAATTTTAGCTTATAAACAATTGCTTGTGCTTAATATATATATGTACATTCATATATGCACTTGTAGTTGTCTTTGTTATTGTTTACCTACTATTGTCAACAAACTAGATATGGATAGAATAGAATACAATACAATAGACTTGGAAAAGACATGTCAAACCAAGTTGGTCCTGTAAACATCCTTTATCTTATGAGTTGCATGTGGCATGTTATGATACGACGACGAGCGTCTCTTATATAATGTTTTGTGTTACTTTGTTTTATTGTGACATGAACTTTATTCATGTTGTAAGTAATAACTAAGGGCCAAGTATTTTCTGAGGATATGATGTTTGTCACTTATTTTGAATACAAAGTTTAAAGAGCACTTGTTTGAATTGTTTATATAAATATCAACAGAGGCACACACATGTATTTACATTAGTATAAAATTCTTAAAATTAATTTAATGAGAATAGTGTTCAACCCCAAAATTACTGAAGGATTTCAATAAAAGATATCTTAACTTTAGTTTGTAGTTTTTTATTTAATCATAAAGCTAAAATAATTGAAAAAGATGCAGTTGTAAAAAGCTTTGACCGCTTTGCTCCAAATTTAATTTTTTTTAATTAACGCAATTAGAAGTTAAGATCAAAATCAAAATGTTTGTTATTCCAATGATATATTAAAAGAGTGTTAATGTGTGGAGCTTCCAATAGGGACAAGAGTAAATCTGACTGTAAAATAAAATCTCGTGAACAGATTTATAAAATATTTTACGGGCGCCTAGAAAAACCATGTGACTGCTGACCCGCCCATGACGTTAAAATCATCCTAGAAAATTTTGGGGGGAAAGCTGGAAGACAATATACTTTTAATCCAACAGCCGGAAAAAATCAAAAAACGAAATAACTCTAGTTATCTTCACCGTAAAAAAATATGCGAGCTAGCAGGACTATAATTCTAAAATTGGATAAGCATACGGCCACGTTACTGCCATTATCCATCCAGTGTGTTAAATACGATTGATTCGAGAAGCGAGCATTTATTCGGATCTTTAAAACGTGGCAGCAAAGGTTATATGTAAAGAAACTCACAATCTTACACGACTTACTCCGCTCTACACAAAACATCACATGTTACTTGTTTTTAGTTAAAAATGAGAACAATATAGGCAAACGGATGCCACTTCGGACTGAGAAGGCAGTTCAAAAACAAAACTATCTCTTGAATTACAAAAAACGCTCTCTACAATACACTGATACCTGCTGTTTTTTAAATGGCTCTTAAGCAATGGTAGTTGCAAAAGCAGATAAGGATGTGCTTAGATCGTTTGAGAAAAAAATTCTTTAATATTAAATGATAGCACCACTACCACGTAAACAATGAGCTGTAGAAGCTATTTTCCGAAATTGGCATAGTAAGGTATATAAAAATTCAATGGTTATGTCATGTTGTAAAAATGAATGAATGAATTTGCTGCAGCTAGAAAATACTCTGAATAAGATCTGATGACGGATCGTGCAGAAGAGCTTCCCTTTGCGATGGAATGATCAAGTGAAGAAAGTCATCTCGAAACAAGGTGTGGGAATCGTAAAAGGCCGAATCACTTGGAAACCTATTGTACGTTCGTTCAAAAAATTCTCTCGAGGCTTAGGAGTCGTCCTAACTAAGCTATATTTACAAACTAAATGCTACATATCCTTACCAAGATATATACATATTGGGGAAAAGCATTGAAATCGTAATATGGCATTCCAAAGAAATAAATTTATTCCATCGGGTGATCAAGGTAGGTTTCAAAGCATGTTTCTGTTTTTTTTAATCAAAACCATGAGTTTTTTAGCATCTAAATTATTAGTAACCTCTATGACATCTTTAAATTCAAATCGTATTTCTATATGACATCAATCACTTTTTATTGTAACAGTTTGAGACACGTTCAAAGAGAACAAACTCGTAGGAAGAAAAAAAAAACTGTTGCCCTCAGATAAAATCTTAAAAACTGTTTTATGTTTTAATTTTAGAACTTAAATTTTAGTCTGGCGCTAGCTGGACTAATATTAATCATTTAGCTGTAAGATTTGAATACTTAAATATAGTTCGCCAAAAGCAAAGATTCATAAATAAAAACTATAAAAAAAAAAATTCACAATCCAGCAAGATCAAGGCTCATTTGTTTATTGTTGATAATTTTTATTCTGGGGAATAATGAACTTGTTTTGTGATAGAAGGGCTTAATTTCATACTTTCCAAATTTGTTTAACTTAAACATTTCTTATTACAAACATAAGTGACAAAAATTTTAATATAAAACAGCTGCTATTGACATTAAGTACTTACTATTCAGAGTTACAATGTAAATATGTATGTATGTATGTACGTGTATGACAAACTTAACTCAAACACAATTTGGTCCTACATTTTTGTTAATTAGAACGAGTTCTAAATCAACTCAACTAAACTGCTGCCTTTACTTCTTCTGTTCTGTCAATAAAATTTTCATTTCAAATTTTTTTTCTTTTTTTATCTTCTGCAATTAATATCTCTCAGTATTTGTGTTTGACAAAAATTAAGTATGTAAATTTGTCCTATGTAAACTACAATTTAATGATGCATTTAGTAGTTGCAACAGAAACAGTTGTAGCAATAGTTGCTTATTTAAATATTTCAACAACAAAAGGAAAATAAGAATAAGAATAATAAGAGATAATGCTAAAGGAACAATTATATGAAGTAAAGATGCTGATGACCATTATTAACATAATAGTCAGTCAACACCTTTTATTTTTAGTTCAAAATAATTTGTCTCTTTTTAGTTTAGTTCATTTTGTTGTTTTCGCAAAATTTTCTCTTTGAAGGAAAAATAAAAAGACATGGAAATCTCCACTTAAGTTCATGGTCTACACTTAAGGAGTTTAGAAAAAACAATGGTTTCCTCTGCACCATACACTCCTTAGCCTCTATGCCTTTAAGTAAGCAGTTTCTTTTTAAAATAGCGATGGTGATGCTGTTGATGATTGCGATGAAGAGTAAGACAAATGCCACATTAGCACAAATTGTAACAAATTGACGCTGAGTTCTAACGCTGTTGGTTAAAGCTGTAGCAGAAGATGAATCGAAAGAACTTTTCAAAAAAAGTTTTTTTCTAAAACACATTTTTTACATAAATTTTTTACATACATGTATATTGTGAATATGGCTTATGTACGCTGAACGTCTACAAATGCATGCTTGGATGTACATGTGCTCTAACAACTAATGGTTACGAAGAAAAATTACTTCAAATTTTAACGCACTGATAAGCAAGTGTAAGATGTGCTGGTAGTCATGCCTTGCCAAAAACTTTCACCTCATCTGCATACAAATTACGTAAGTTTATCATTTTGAATGGAAAAAGAGAGACAAATCTTTCAATCACACACATATTGGAAAATCAAGAGATATAGTCCCATGTTTATATTTAAAGATTTAAGATAGTCTAAAGGATTGCCATAAACTACCTCAGGCACTTTGCTTAATATTAGTTAAATGCTTCAACTTAAAATTTAAAGCGCTATTCACGGCTATTAGGAATTTCATAAGCCCTTCACATTGGCCTTTTTGTATTCCATAGAAATCGCCTTCGCAATGACAAAATTACAAAAAAAACCTCAAAACTGATTTTAACAGACTAGAAAGGCGACACCAGTTTTTATTTTGACTCTAATTTATTTACATACATAAATCAGCACTGCAGACAATGCAGTTCCATAGATTTCATTCTCATACCTTCTGAAGATATCGTTAGTTTCAAATTGGACATAGGCTGAAGGCATCATCAAGGACAATATCTTTAGTGACTTTTTGGCCAACTGTGTAATTACAAAAAAAAACCCCAATTCAAAATATGTAATAGTAATACAAACACCGACATTTTATATATTACTTTAGTAAAAGACAAAGCAAACAATATTTACTGACAAATACACACACACCCGTTTAACATTTAAAGCCACCTTAAGAAAAAACACAACATCATACAAAGAAACAAATTTATATCACAATCTTTGTGGCCTTTTGAAATTTTCCCTTAAAAACGTACAAACACGCAAAGAGATTTACCCAGAGTCAAGCAAAAAGTATTATAAAGTTAATGATGATGCTCTTGTTTCAGGGGTTTTCTGAGCACTTTAAGCCGCCATACGTGTAGAATACACAATAACCAGTTCGCATGTGTGTTCTACTCTGTGGCTTCTTGTGAGGGTTTCGAAAATGTCACCATGAACGATGCTGTAGCGTTAACCGCTACGGCCGCTCTGTTGCGGCTGCTTAATCTTCGTGCACTATTTAACCTGCATTTTTCAGTGGTGACGGTAAATGATCCTTTAGACTTTGTGACAACAAAATTCGTATATTGCCGTGACTTTTTTTGTTTTTGTTTTTATTTTTACTACAAGTTTTATTGTTTAGCTTTAAGGAAAGTTTGCCTGTTGCCTTTAGGGCAGTTCCTAAATACAAGTATCATTAAAGCGGTGACAAAAAGGTGTTGCAAAGGAAGTTGTTTATACAAGTATTTAAACATTTTTTCTTTGTAATTTGCGTGAAAAATTTTAAATAAAGAATTGCAGTAACAGCAGAGATGTTAATAAGAATTTTAAATAAAATTAACTTTTTCTTTAACGGCATTTTTTTAGGTTTGTAAAATTTTTTCACGTGGAATATTTTTAAGCTTAAGAAAAAATTGTGCGGCTGTCTCGGCTTGTAGCTTTAAATAATTCGTTATGATTAACATTACCAGCGCAGGTTTTAGGTTTCTTCAATATTATTCCTATGCCGTTTTCCCCAAAGACTTCTGACCTTTTCTGAGCCTCATTGAAGGAAAGTATATCTAACAAAAGTATGCAACAAATGCACATAAGTTAAAGAATTAGGAAAAAAAAATTTTGTTCCCAAAGCCGACTTTCGAAAACCATATTCAATAGCCCCTATTTTCATATTTTCAGAACCATAGCCCCAAAAAAATTTAAAAAAAAATACAAAAAAGTTTAAAAAAATGTACTTTTTTCCACCTCATTGACTTCCGGGCATTGTCTAATAATTCCAGAGCTGTGGTCCAAGGTATCGAAATAGGCGAAAACTAATTTTCCAATTAGCTTTCTTTTGCTGTATCATATTTTCAGAATCAAAACCCCATAAAAAATACAAAACAAGAAAAAAGGTAGTCATTCAAGCCCGACGATATTATATCCTATACCACATTTATCAAAATATTGACCTGTATCGTGTTTACACAAATACATGGCACCGTGCCATACGTAGGAATTGATAGAACCCCTTAAATTGACTGGGGAAGTGATTCTCAGGCAATCGGAATGCTTAAAGGTGGGACCCAGATGATTACTTTTGGGGGTTACAAACTAGAGAACGGAATGAATGATTTCGTTTTTATTGCCTATTCAAATATTCATTGCTATTGCATTGCTTTTATTCAACAACAATTACTAGGGCTATTGCAGTGCAACCATTCATATTTTTTGATAATTGCTTTTCATACACTCGCGTTGAAAAATGCCGTTAATTGCCGTTAAAGTTGCGAGTTATTAAGGACTGTATCGAAAAAAAAAATTTGTAGTTGCATTAAGTTAAATAAAATTCAAATCGTGCAATAAATAATTTTTCTTTTTATCACGATAGCTTTTATATATATGTCAGATACTTCTATTTTGAGACTCATTAATTTTCAATTGTTATTACGATCAGAATGGACTGCGAAAAAAAGTAGGTGAAAAAGTAATTTAAACTTTTCAAAAAAAACCCGTCATGGACTTTTAAAAAAATAGCAAAAAATTTTAAAATTGACCCTCGAACTGTTTCAAATGCCAACAAACGGTATAAGGAACACCTGAGCATTGAAAGAAAACCTGGATCAGAGAATAAAAAAGGTCCAAAGGATATTGGTAAGGTAAAAGAAGTCGAGCAAAGGTTTCGAAGAGCACCTAACACTTCTATTAGAAAAGAAGCGCGTACGTTGAAAGGCTCTAATAGTTTTGTTCAAAGGATCAAAGCTTATGATGGGTTAAAGACATACAAAGTTCAGAAAGTCCAAGATCGCAATTCGGTAAAGAGGTTAGAAGCAAAAAAACGAGCTAAAAAATTTAAGGTAGATTTTATAAAAAAATACACCTGTTGTGTGATGGATGACGAAACCTACGTACTGGCAGACTTTTCTTAACTTCCCGGCCAAGATTTTTATGTTGCTGATGAAAGAGGTAATGTTCAGGAAGAGTTTCAGACAAAAAAACAAACGAATTTCCAAGCATTTGTGGCATCAGGTACGTTAACACAAAAATTTATATCACGGAGTGCCTACAAAAACGACTTTTACCTTTTTTGAGACAGCACCAAGTGCCTACATATTTTTAGCCTGATTTGGCATCATGTCGCTATGAAAAAAGGCACTTGAGTGGTATTCAAAGGATAATGTAATTTTTGTACCACGAGAAGCAAATCCACCTAACTGTCCAGAACTTAGGCCTGTGGAAAGGTACTGGGCTCTTGTAAAAAAATGAATTGAAGAACAGGAAGGGCATCCCGGAATATGTCCGTTTTTAAGTGTAGATGGTCCACCTCCTCCAAAAACGTAAAATAAGCAACTGTAAAATCTTAAATGAAAGAACTTCTGAAAAAAGTTGATAATTTTATAAATACGAAATAATAATTTAGGATTTCAATGTTAAATAAATTTGTACAATATGCCAATAAATTTGTGTATTTTAAAAAATTTCTACATTGCACGATTTGAGTTTTTATTTAACTTAATGCAAGTACAAATTTTTTTCGATACACTCCTTAAGATGACGCATTGAAAACATCGTTAAAACTCGTTGCATTAAAAAAATTTCAGAAAAATTTAAAGGTTGAATTTCTTATTTAACTTTATAAAAAAATGTACATATGGCTTTACTTTCTCATTATTAATTAAACTAAAAAAGTTAGATGATATGTTTTAAATGTTTAGTTTACTTAATCAGCATTCACATATTCATTGCTTTTGCTTAATAATCGCTGCTTCAGCTGGATATTCATTGCCTTTTGACGTATAAACAGAAGGCAAGCAATACACTGCATCGTTTTCGTTACTTTTACATTCTGTTATTGTGCCGTGTCTTGCTTTTTTGAAATGATGTAAATTAACATCAACGCAAATTTTTTGTGAAAACATTCACTAGCCTAAAATATGGCATTCAAACAATTCTCCGTTACAAACATCTGCAGAAGCACATAATACGTCTACTTTGTATGTTCACCATGGTGTGAGTATAAAAATAAGAAAATATTTCTGAAGCCGCTGTCTAAAAATTTACCGGAAAATACAGACACTAAATTTTTTCATATATTTCTAGAATCAAAATCTTAAAAACTAATTTAAAGAGAATAAGAAATGTGCTTCTTATAAAGGTCAGTTGTTCTTAATTTCTTATTAAATGCTTGGTAATTTAAAAATATTTAAAAAGAACCTAAACTCTCAGGAAACTGTTTTTTATCTTTTTAACTATTTGTGACCTTTTTTGGGTAAATTTTCCTTAATTTCACTTTTGAAGACTTTTCTTGAGGTCCTAAACTGAGGTAAAACTGATCTCAAAGCCCCTCGATCTTTTGCCTTTTTTCGCCAATCCCGGATATTCAGATCAGGAAGATGCTGTTGAATCTAATCTTTCCAACATAGCTTCGATTATACCCTTTTCGCTTGCCTTTGACATCGTTTTCAAATACCTTTCTGGCTGGAGCATCTTTTTTTATTCATACAACATTACCAAGCTAACGCCATCTTCACATGATAAACAATTACCTCCTCTGAAACCCCGTTTGGTGCCGACTGATTCAGAAACATTATACCAAATTTAAACCGAAGATCTTGTTTCAAGTAATGTTATTCTTAAGAGTCTTGTTTATTTCGCAGCAATGTGAAATAGTCAGCAAAACTCAAATATATGTATGCACCTTTTCGCAAATTCGACTGTCAAAATCGGTTTTATATTAATCGAATAAATAAAAAGTGTTAAAATGCTTTTCATGGGTTTTCTTCAGTATCTGGTCCAACATTGATCCGTTGAAATTTAGTTTTAGACGTTCAAAAAATATTGAAACCAGTTGCTTAGACGCTGCCGAAGCTATTTTGGTTTAAAATTTCTTTATCTTAGAAAGTCATATTTGAGTAGGAGCAGAGGAAGAAATGCCCCAATACAAACGAACCAATTTTAGGGAAAATTTGATGCGCTAAAACTCGAAAACTGTAAAATCTATTGATTTTGTAAATATGTATCTCAAAGTAATTATGCAGAAATGTCTTTATTTATTTATTTCTTTACTTATTTATTTACCTAGATATTGTTAGTTTCTTTACAACAAGTTAAAATTTTATATTTAAAGTATAAGAACGTAACATTCGACAATAACCATCATATATAATTATATAATAATAACATAGAAATACCAATAAAATTATATACAAAATTTTACAATTTGGAAAAAATACAAACAAAATTTAGCAAAATCAATAAAAAATTTATTTAAATATGGGCAAAATAATTAAACAAAAGATTTTTGAATTTGTTTGTATTGATGGTTTAGTGTTTGTTGGTTTAGTGGAAGAGAATTCCAAGGACGAATATTTTTACATTTTAAGCGCATAGGAACATCGGTAGGGAAGGTCAAGAGGGGTAACTTTTAATATACCTAGAACTTATTTGATATTTTTTAAAGTGATTGAACCCGTTTTTTTGTTAATCGGTTGAGTCAAATTTAACATCTCTTTGCATTTCAGTCAACAAACTTTTTCCATATCCATTTTTTGTTTTTGTTTTTTTAAGGGCGCTTATAATAATATTTGTGTGGTGATCATATTTACTAACTACAGGGATAAACAAAGATAAAGACCAATCCACTCGGCTGAAAGCTAACCCAATCAATTTGTCTTTATATCTTCATATGTTCAAACATAACATCACCACCGTCTGATTTAGAAGCCATCCTTCTTTTTTAATACATTACAATTTTAACCAATTTACTAAAAAAAGACTGCTGACGAGAAATTTTAGTGGGTTCCGAAAATGCACTCCACTCGGCTAGTGTCGGAAAAACAACTTTTTTAATATTTTTTTTAACAAAATTATCATCAGAAAAATTTACTAAAAACTTTGTTGAGAACATCTAAGAAATGTATGAAACGAAAATAGTTTGTAAATTACGCTCAAAATTATAGAAGAAGGCATAATTAAGGATTTTATATATTTACCTTAATTAAAATAGCTATTTTCTATTATAAAAATTTTCCAGGATATTATTTCCAAGTAATAATGAACTCAAACGTATTACTGTCCCAACGTTCTAGTACAAATTTTGAGCATAGTGTTTTTCGTTCAGTGTAAATTAATTCCTAAACTTTTTAGGTTTAAGCAATTTTGGATATTACAGTCTTATTTTCACTTTAAAATAAAATATATTTGTGTTATAAATAGAATAACACTCCCACGATTAAATAATCCATATCTGTTATCCTTCATACAATTTCATTTAAAATATTCTTTTTATTTACCCTAAAAAATCAACAAAACATATTCGTGTTCAATTTTATTAAGTCCATTTGTATATTATTTAAAGTACTTGTTGTGTCTTCGTTCATTGTGCTAGACAATAATGACAATATTTATGAAACCTGTTAAACGAAAACTGTCGTAATCAGTATAATAAATGTCATATACCGAAATGCAACACAAAACCTTCTATTCACATAATATTTTGCATGTCATTTATGAAAAAAGTTTGACAATGGCATTATAGAAAATTAAGCTTTGCTATAAATAACTTCATAATGGTTGAGACTATGTTAAGTCGAACCTGTTGCTTTGATAAAAAAATATTTTGTTTATTCGGCTCAAGTATTATTTTTTCAATTTTTTTATTTTGAAGAAGCTAATTTTATACAGTGCATTTTTAAAGTCATCTCCTTAACCACGTGCGTACTTAAGCGTATACTTAATTTTTAATTCATATAAAATAAAACTATTTATCATACGTTTAGGAATAATATGACGAAAGTTAAGTTTAACATACGCAGTGTTGCCAAACCAACAAATTTTAACAACCAAAGTACATATGTTAAAAAAGTAAAAAACCCAAAATAAAAATTATTTTGAGTTATTTCAAATAAATTTTATTTTTTAAGTCATATTTTCTATTTTTATTTAGATTTTTACTAAATTTAAAAAAAAATAATAGCAAAACAAAATTCATTTATTTTACATATTAAGTAAATTCTTATTTATAAATTAAAAAATTAAATCAATTTTTCAGAGATCAACAATTTTCAAATTCAACACTAAGTTGAAAAATATATGTTTTCCTCTTCCTCCTGCTTCCATCATGGTTAAAACTATGATCGGAAAATTTAACACAGAAAATAAAAAATATATATGAAGTTTTAAATTGATGGTTGAAAAAAGAAAACAAAATGAAAAAAAGTACACAAAAACATATTGGAAAAAAGTAACTAATTTTGGTTAAAAGCAACCAAAACGACAACTCTGATTATACGTGACAAAGCCTTGCACCATATTTATGGTAAACATAACTGTTAAAAATTTAATTAAAAACCAATTGAATCCAATTAAAACCCAATTAAGTCCAACTGGAAACCAATTGCATTATCAACAATTACGGCTATGGGGTAACGGCTAAGTCGTGTATAATTTCAACTATATTCAGGGTTGCCATTTTTTCAGGCGTAATCGCTAAAATGTTTTTCAAAATCACCAAAAAATTTTCTTTGAATTTTAACAATTTAAAAGTCTAACTTAAAAAACGCATGTAAAACTGGAGGAAAATTACGGAATTAAATTTATTTTGAAATTTTGCTTGTTTTAGGGCCATTATTACAACTTGGCGACAAAGTTGGCGGTAGTAAATGGTAGCGTTAACAGAACAGGGCGATAAAGTGGCCGTTAGCAAATTTCCATTATTACAACTTGCCGGTAAAGTTAAATACATATTTCTTATTGTGTGGCAATACCGTTAGCAATTACCGACTACTTTTGAAGGAGTAATAAAATTATAGTGGCAACGACGCACTTTTGTTTACATTTTGAAAAGCAAAAATTGTTTAACGGATAGTGATACCATATTAAAATAAGAAAATATGGTAACTTAAACATAAATCCTCCTTGTAAAACTTACCGCCAAGACGAACTTGCCTTTAATTTATCGCTCATTTTTAGGTTAAAAGAAAGTTGTAATAATGAAAATGTTTTTATCCGACCGATAAAATCTCACTTTAAGCTAACGCCAAGTTGTAATAATGGCCCTTAGTGAGCTGTCTATGCTTCTCATATATGAATTCATATACAAAATACCCTCAAGTGTTGCTAATAAAACTCTAACATACACATTTAACGCATAAACATATACATACGTACAATAACGTGTGAAAACATGCAAACGAATCTTTACAAAATAAACCTAGATTATTAAATTTTAAATTCCTATACAACTATTTATAGCTAAGTTTTTTAGCTTATTATTAAAAATTGCTTCTTAATAAAATGCTATAATACACTCTATTGGGTAGTTTTTCCATTTGGTGCAAAAATGTGTAAATTTTATTCACTTGATACCCTGGAACAGGTGACATACAACTGCCCATGAGAAAAGCGGGGGGTTTCCAAGTGCAAGCCTTCAACCTGGAGAGTTTGACCATAGAATTTATAAATTTTTAAAGCAAATGCTAGGCTAACTGGAAACTGCAAGCCCTAAAAATTAAAATGCAACATTTTTGGTATGATTGGTATTATCTCCCCCTGCGGATTACCCTGCCAGTACTGTTGCTCCAATAATATAAAATTTTTAATATTTTTCAAAAGAAGTAAAAAGTTTTCTTATATTGTTATACCTTAATTTTTTATGCTTTTGTGCAAATATATAAACCTCCTAAAAGTAAAGGTCTGAGACCAACCTTCAGTAACACCGATCGATACAGAAACACTTCGTGAGTCGATTAGAGCATGTCCGCCTGTCCGTCTGGGCGTAATGTGTTCTTGACAAGAACTTCTTGTGAACAAAGTATAGGTCGCATTTTTACAGATATTTTGGTGAAATTTGGAATAGATTAGTTTTTTGGTATTTTGGTTTGTGGTGCTGATCAGTTAATTTTTCGACCTAGCTCCCTTACAAATGCCTATTATGCCTATAACTGGCTTAAATTTGGCTCTATCTTTACATAATTTTCCACGTTTGTGCATCTTCATGCCACACACAAAAGTACGGAAAGTAGACATTATCGGTCCATAAAAATTGTAACAGTATAAGAACCAGAATAAAGACTTTAAACTTTGTGGGTGCGGCAACTCCTAATTTTTTCGTTTCAGAATTTCAGAATTAGAGGCCTTCCATATGTGTACAAAGTTTGAAAAAACCCGCAAAGTAAGAGTGCCATTATAAACAGTTTAATTTTTGTGGGCGTGCTACCGTCCACTTCTTTACCTTTAAAATTTTAGCTTTAGAATTCGATAATATGCGAACTAATTTTCACTAAATCGGTCTGTCAGAAGTACCTGTAATATGATTTTTGTTTTAGGGGGCGTGCCCCTGCCTCCTTTTTTGCCTTAACAATTTTTCCGTTAGAGGCCTTATATATATATATGTGTAAAAAATCTTTAAAAAATCGGTACAGCAACCGCGCCACTATTAAAAGTTAAATTTTTTAAGTAGAAGTACAGTTAGATTTAAGGTGATGTGGGCAAAGCACCTCCTCTTTTTCCAAAAACTTATAGCTTATCAAACACTCAGGGCTTAGAAATATTAATGTTTTAAATTTCATGAAAATCGGCTCAGGCGTTTAGGTGTGATTGAGTGACCAACAAAGAAACTAACTAGCAAACTTTAGCCTTGATTTCATAAAATATATGGCGATATTGATATTAAACCTATATTTTTCCACCGAATTTCATAAAGATAGGATAATCTTAATTAGAATGAAAAAATAAAAGTTAACTTACAAGTTTCAAAAATTTAGGATTTTGCCAAATTTTATTTTTTATTTATTTCCAAAAAGTAGATATCTGGAATTTTTTGAGAATAAAAATAAATATCTAAACGTATAATTAAACTTTTTTATTACAAGCCTTTTGGTCCTTCGTCGAAATCGGATAATCGATCTTTCTTCTTAAAAGCCGTAAAATTTTAAAGCAATTAAAAAATCTTATCCATAAAATTTTGAATTTTTACCGTTTTTGTACCGCGATAATCAGAACACATCAAAAAAATTTTTTGGTTATTAAAGGTGACGACAAAACTAATTTCATAATATTTTGCATGCTTCCATATAAGTTTTTTTTTTTAAATGTTAAAACTCGATTTTTATATAAAATTTTTAAAGCTTACTGTTTAAAAATACAGTTTTTTTTCTTTTGAATACTTAAAAGAAAATCCTTTAAAAATCCTTTTCTCTACATAAAATGTTGATTTATTCATGAGTCAATTCGTATACAAGAGCAACAACATTGAATTGCAATTGATATTAGCAAAAGCATCAATTCGGTTTAACTTTTTTGTAAAAAATTTTAGAAAAAAACTATAAAATATTTAGTTTAAACTATCATCAACAGATTATTGAAAAGTTTGTTGTACTCTTTGCGAAATAAAAAAAGTTTTCTTTTTGTTATACGAAAACTAGAAAATCAAACATATGCAGTGCATATGTACTTGATATCAACATCATACATTCACACATTTAAGTAGTAAAGTGGTAGATTGAAGGATTATTGACTCGGATGTTATATGTTCATGCATGTACCAGTTTTCAAATTTTTACTGAAAATTATTTACTTAAATATTGAAATAAAATATTGTATTTGTATTCAAAGCAACTTACTTTTTATTTAAACTAGATTTAGAATATAAGAAACTATGTATATCTACATACGTATGTATGCATGTTTGTATGTGTATGTAGATACTCTTTTAAATACTTTTGGATCAATTTAAAGTTTATGTTATACATTCTTACATATCGTCATCTGGAATGCAAAACCACGTTGTAGAGAAAAGGAACATGACAATTAATTTATTAAATGTTACCCACAAAACCTTAAGCAGAAGGCCGGGAAAAAGTAACAATTTACAAGCATTGCCTTTGTAATTTAGAAAGTGCTTGTGCTTCTCTTAATTCAAGTTTAAATAATTTCTGTCTTCTTAGTAACTTATCTTAATCGGCAATATCCGCTTTCGGTACTACTTATAGCATTCTACTGCCTTAAAATACTTCTTCCAAAATTGGTATCTTAATTTCAGAATTCTTAACTTATATTTTAAAATCCCTTGCCATTGCAGTATGTTTTACTACTTTAAGGGCAAACATCTGCAAAGTTTACATATGCAAATCCACTTCACCTTTTACCACAAATGTGAAAATATTACTATATTTTTTTATTTTTTAATCCTTATATTTTGAAAAAAATTAAAAATTTTATACAATTATTTTATGTTGAGTATGTAATATTTTTACATTTAAATATAATCTTAATTTGTTTTGTAAAAAAATTATTAGCTCCTCTTTGTAAAACCTTATTTTTTTCCAACAATCATACCTCTTCTTTATAAATCTCTCAGTCTACACTGATTGCGTTTTTCTGCTTAACATCCCAATGTGCATCACTCCTTTACTCTTGGCAGCCAACTCTTGTTTTTTTAAACTATTCCGGTACTAAATTATTGTTAATTACCGCTGCTTAGTGCGTAAAATATACTTTAAACGGTTTATAAATTTTTAAATTTATTGTTCCACTACTTAGACATGGAATTTATGGAACGACAAGATGTATACAAATTAACATCAGACGGTTTTTGCTTAACAAGTATTTAGTGCTTTAGCAGCAGGAAATTTATATAAAAGCTACGACGTTAGGACTGTCATCAAAATTCGTACGCATCTTACGACTTTATTATGAAAATAATACAAGCCAAATTCGTTATGGTAAATCCTATTCTGAACCTTTCTACGTAGATCGTGGGGTAAAACAAGGTTGCATTTTGAGCCCAATTTTGTTCGCTTTATACCTAAATGATGTAGCTGATGCATTACCTGGTGGTGTAACTGTCTTGGATTTTCCAGTTAAAATTCTCCTATATGCAGACGACATTGTCATCTTATCGGATACACCAAAAGAGCTACAAACTATGATTGATGCTTTTTATAAGTACTGTAATCAATGGTGTCTCAAGGTAAACCTTGATAAATCCAAAATATTAGTTTTTCGCTCAGGCAATAGAATATCCAAGAACCTTAAATGGACCTATGGCTCGGATGCCATAGAGATTGTTAACAGCTACAAATATCTTGGAATTGATCTTAACTACAATTTATCTTTCAAGAATTACATTTCTAATAAATTATCTTCTTCCAAAATGGCAATTGCATCGGCATGGTCCAGGTATATAGATCACCCCAATATATCAAACAAAAACAAACTTAAAATTTTTAATGCAGCAGCAAGATCAATAATGTTTTATGGATCACAAATATATGGGTTTTCAAAATTTGATGATGTCGAAAAACTTTTTAGATATTTTATTAAGAAAATGCTGTTTCTCCCACAAACCAGTCCTAACTATATGCTATACTTAGAAACTGGTTTAAACTCCTTATACCTGCAAACGTTAAAGCTTCACTTTGACTACGTTAATAGAGCTCTCCGTCTACCGAATAGTAGACTACCTCGTATTGTTGCTGAAAAGATTATAGCCAAAAAAACCTTTTGGGCTGAAGAACGGTTAAATATATGTGAAAACATTCAATTTACTCCTGAAAATACGCTTAATCCTCTTTGCATGTATTCAACATTAATCCTAGAAGCTCTTAAAACAAGGGAATTAAACAACTTAGTTAGTGCTGCAAAAAGCTCGCAATTCCACGATCTATACTCTATACAATAATTATTGTATGAAACCCATTGCTGTGTCAAAGTTTTCGTCGCGTGCTACAAGTTTATTAATAAAAACTAGAGGTGGATTATTAGATCTCAATGCCAGATGCTTCAAAAATTCATCAGTAGGCCTATGCACGCTTTGTAACTTAGATGCAACGGATATATTGCTCACTTCTTAGGAGTCTGCCCAATTTATAAGGAATTTAGATTAAAATACTTTGGTAAAACTATTCTAACTTTTGCTGAAGTTGTAAATATATTGAACAGCACTGACTGTTATAATTTATTACATAAATACGTAGAAGTTTGCTTAAAATATAGAAAATTTATAATTAATGAATTTGATTAGCTGTTTTTTAAGAAATAAATCAATAATTATTGTATTTTATGTGCGTACATATTGTTAGCATTCACTAGACTTTAAATATAGACAACCCTGATTAAGTAAAGAATTTAAATATATATTAAACTGAATTTCAACAAGCTTAAAAAGCCAATCTGGCCCTCAACTATTATGTTATGCCAATTATAGATAGTAACAACATTAAATCATTAGGATTATGTATTATTTTTGTTATATCTATTAAATAAATAAAAAAATATAAATAAAACAAAAATAATTTATGTTTGCCTGAATACTTGGCAACGCTTGGTGCATGTCTTGTGTGAGTACCCGTTCGACAACGACCTAAAGAAGACACTGATATCAGTAAATGAAGTAAGACTTTTAAAATTAAACAAAAAGTATACAATAAAAAATAATAAAAATTTTTGTTTAAGTTTAAGTTTTTTTTTTTTATATATAATTATTTTTTTTTAAATTATTTAAAAGAGAAAACTAATATTTTATAAATTTAATTAAACCAAGTAATTTCACAGTTTTTTTTTCGCCAACAACTCAATAAAATTTCATTTTGGCGATACCATTTTACGTTTTCATTGTTAAATCTCCAAAAAAAAATTGCCATTTTTGCAGTTAAGCTTAGAAAAAGAAAGACCAACTATCCGTAGCCTAAATTTTCGATAACGATCGAGACCAGTTTCTCCTTCAATAATTTTTATGTAAATAAAAAAAATTTATATAAAAAAAAATTTCTACAACTAATTTTTTTGAATTTATCGTAACTCGCTTACAGGATTGGACATGTGCTGGTGCGTATGGAAATCAGTGCATTTTTGTTTTTCTTTTCGTTTTTAAGTTTTTTGGTTTTTAAAGTCTATGAACCACTTTCGGTTATGGCGATCGACCTAAAGTGACTTTCTAAGTTGATTTAAGAATATCTGTCCTTCCGTCTTGTTTTCTTTTAGTCAAAGTGCAGGTTGAGTTTTTAAAAAACATTAATTAAAAAAAAAATAATGAAAAAAAATTTATTAATTAAAAAAGTTCGATTTTTTCTCCAAAAAGCCACAAACGATAAAAAAAATCACTCTAATTTTCTTGGTTCTTATAATATGTTTGATGTGTCGCTTACGTATGGCAATCCTTCTTTAGTTCGGTTGCTGGTTGCCTAAATCATAGTACAGATGCCGACTGACGACTGACTAACTGTTCCCAATTTTAATTAACAAATGTTTTACAATGTGGCAACCGAGAAGTCTTGGTTGCCGATGGGTAACGCAACTAAAGTGGGGATGCTGTACATAATTGACACATATAATGGTTTTATATTTAGGGGATTCACAAGGTGTCCTATTATGTCCTATTGTCATATTGTTATAAAATTTCAAAATGGTTTTTTTGTCTTTTATACAAAAATAGTTCTTAAAAAACACTACGTCGGTTAATATGCTTATTAAATTGTCACAACAACTCCACATACATCTGCGCCGAGTGTCAAATAGTTGGTAAAGGCTTTTAAATCATTGTGAAATTTTATGACAATATGACAATAGGACAAATAGGACACCTTGTGAATCACCTTATTGTTTCAAACGAGTTTGTTTACTTTTTCAACATAAATCTGCAATATTTATTCTCCATGGTGTATTCTGGAAAAAATAGAATTTGTTTGTTAAATTTAACCTCAAAGCAAACAATTTTTGCTTTATTTGATTGTAAGGATATTTTGGGATCTTCCTTATTATTTTAGTGGCCAAACGGTGCAGTGTTTGCGCAGTCGGTGCCGGACGACCGGGGAATCGATTACGGAATTTGCTCTGCTCCAACCCCACAGACTATTTGTATCGCTTGTTCACTTGTATTTTACATCTGTCTTGTTCACAAATGTCAAAACAGATTTGACATTGTCCGTCATTTGCAAAAATAAGAGAATCTTTCAATAAGGGCACTTCTTTTATCCCACTTTGTACGTATGTTGAGTTAACTATCTAGTTCAGTGGTAGCTTAACAAGTTTTTTAGGAAAAAAATTTAAAATAGAATTTTATATTGAAATATCAGTACAACCAGTGCTTTTTCTCAAACATCAGTACATTTCAGTACACAGATTTTTTTATCAGAACACTAAACCAAAAATCAGTACGAATGGTTACGCTATGTTTAAGTCAAAAAAATAAATGGGAGAGCTGCTGTAATACTTTTGTGGACATACATAGTTCAAATATCAATTTCTGCAGTTGTTAGTCTGTTGCCTGATTTTTCGTTACTTAATCCTTTTTCTAAATAGATGGATGGGCAAACAAGCTATTGCACTCAATGTTTAATTGTGCTTAAGACATTTCCGATTGCAATAGTTTGCATTACTATTTACTACCAACATTTGTCTATACGAACGACTAGTACGTGTTGTGGCTTACGACTTTTTACTAATAAAAATGTTAAAATGCTAAAAATAAAACATGTAAAAAAATATAAAAAGCATTTTTTACTCAGCTATAGTTAAAAGTAAGCAAAGTTTATTATTGCTGTTGTCATTTTTGATTTTTATTGATAGTTTTTTTACTCATTTATTTTTTCTATCTAAAGGAACAACAACCTCATATTTGCCAACGTTTTGTCACTCTATTTTTAATCTTTTTTTATGGGTTTTAAAAAATGTGTTGTCATTCTTTTCCTAGTTGCATAAAAAACGACAAGCATTGCTTCAAAATACAAACATATATATTCATGTTTTTACGTTAAGATATTAAGGTATACTTATGTACACAGAAAAAAAATCAAAATTATCTTTAATTAAAAAATTTGTTGATTTGGTTAAAAAATGCTTAGATTACAACCTATTAAGAAATTTATACGAATTTACATAAATTAAATAACTTAACTAAAAATTCTCAATTAAAAAATTAATTATTCGATTTAATCTATACACAAACAAATCTAAAATTAAATAAAAGTTAATGAAAGCATTACTTGAATTATTTTATAAATAAAAAATATATTTATTTTTTGAGCAAAAGCAAGACAAAAAATCTTAAGGCAAAACTGCAGCTTTTTTTAAGAATTTACTTTTTAAAAACAAATAAAATTGTAATTGAGACAATTAAATTTATAAATAAAAATTAAAAGTTTTTTGATTAATAAATTATTTAAAAAAAATTTGGAAGTAATTTTTTCTGTGTATGTATATGTTTACACTTAATAATCTCACACTGATATGGGAGGAACTAAAAATAAATTTAGGAATTTCAGCAATATTGAAACTCAGTTTTGTAAATGCCCTTAAATATTAATTATAAAAAATTTAAATTTAAAAAATTTAGAAATTCTTAACCCGAGGATTTTTTTTACTACTCCACTGCTAGTCTATGCATTAACTTTCACTACACCCTATATTTTCATATATAAAACTCAAAAACGGTTATAACACAAAATTTCGCCATAAAACTTTAACTTAATATTTACATCCGTGCATGCTGATGACATTAAGATGTCATGCGACAAAATGGCGTCATATATGGCTAAAAATAATGTATTTCCATTCTGTTGTTGCTGTTGCTTTTTTTTTCTTGTTTGCTTGCTCCTGTTGTGATCAAGTTTATTTCAGGATGCAAATATGCGTTTATTATAAATGTGTAAACGTGTTAAGACAAGCTTAAAATTGCAAATTTAAACCCATCATCATAGATGCATAAAATTTTTGGATTTACATATGTACCTAAGTTTATACATATGTACATACATATGTGGGTTATTGCCTAATACCTATCGCTCACTTGCCAGAACAACGTCGTAATTTTAAAAAAATCATTTCGAAAAAAATGCGCTTAAAACTTTTTACTTTTGCTAAAAAAACATTTTTTCTTTAAACGCAAAAAGTAAAAACAATCAAGAAATAAAATTTATATACAGTACACAGAAAAAATACAAAATTAATTTAAATTAGAAAATTTGTAATCCCAATTAAATTTGTATTGATTCTCAGCCTTCAAGAAGTTGATAGTATCAATTAAAAAAATTATTAATCAACTTTTTAATTGATTTAATTAAAAATGTTAGTTGAATTTTAATAAATTGAAGAAAAAATATTTTTTTCTACTAATTTTATTATTTATTTGTTTTATTATTTTATTAGTGTTTTATTATTATTTAAAATATCCGTGAAAAAAATAAAGGGAGTCAGTCTTACATTGCACACATGTAGGGGCAATTTCAGGGCAAATTTAGGAGTTTTAGTACAAATTTTAGAGAAATAAACAAAAGTTGTCGTGGCTGCTGGCTTATATCTCCGTCAGTTGTTGGGCGATTTTACTAAATTTCAATAGCAAAATTTACACCCAGTGTTTTGATATCACAAACAGTTTCAAGAGAAATCAAGGCACCTTAAAACAGGTTAACGGAAAAAAGGACAGGCGGATATAACTAATTCAACTTTCCTATCTATAAGGATCTAGAAAATATATTCTTAATAGGGTTGCAAATGGATATTAAAGAGATTACAAATGGAATGACAAACTTATATATACCCTTATCACTAATGGGTATAAATATCTGAATTTGTTTACAAATTTAAACTTTAGCAACTTCCTTAATAATCAAAAGTTACATAAATGTTTAGATTTTCTTTCCCTAACGCTGCAGTGAATAGTTGTAGAGTTTAAAATTTATAACGTGCAAAATACACATTTAGCTGATTCATTATCCAAAGCGACTGCATAAACTTAATATTTATATGACTGTGTGCTTTAATGCTTAGACCAGTGATTCTCAACCACTGTGTGGCGGCACTTTCATTGGCAGCGAAATTCTAAATGTGTGTCTCTAATTTCTAAATGTGTGCTACTTAATTTTAGACAAAGAATTATGCTAATCTTATATCTAATATTGTCGCAGAAATGATGAAGAAGAAGAACTCATTTTGCCTTAGAATACTTTAAATTCATATACAATTACTACAAGTAGATTTTAAACTAAATTAATGTTTAGGCAATCCGTTTATAAAACTTGCAATTATAATTTTTAAATTTTTTAGACATTATTTTATAGGACTTTTGAAGGTTAAGCTTATCTATATGCATTTCAGTGGTTCTTACACCAAATCATCAGTAGAATTCAACCAATTCTTAAAAAAAAACTGATGAATATTTTCTTCCTTTTTGTAATAAAAAGTATTTTTTTTTAATAAGTAAAGAAAATCGGGATCAAATCCTGAATTACCTTTGGAAATTGTTATTATACATTAATTGTATTTAATTTAATTCAAAAATTTACATTTTCTATGTTGTTTTTGACAAATGTTTAATGCTTTTAAAAACAAATCTGTATTTTTGGATTCTTATAATAAGGATTCTATAATTTGTTTATGAAGACTTTTGCAAAAAGTGATTCGTTTTACAACATGGCTCGGACTTAATAATCACAAATTTAAAAGCAAATTTTAAATTTTTGTTTAAATAATAAAAAAACTTAAAATAGCTAAGAAGAGGCGAAAAATATTTGTGTTGGTATAGGAGTTTCAGTGGATAATCCTGTTTTCCAAGACTTAAAAACGCGTTGCTCAAAGGACGTCTTTACATCCTCAGGTTTTTGCTTTTTATGTAATTATAATCATTTTAAATAAATTAAACTTTTTTGTTGACTTCCTGTTTTAATAAACCGATAAAAGCTAGTTTTTAAATTGTGTGATTTATTTAGAATTAGCCCCCCACCAAAAAAAAGGCTTGAGCTGGCGCAAAACTAAGATGTTTTGAAAGAAATGGTCGCCTTAAAAAAATGAACTATTTTTGGGAACACTAAAATATCTGATCAGAACAACACAAAAAACTTTCTTAATCGAAAAGACTCTTTGAAAATTCGAAAGACATTATTATATCCAATCTCTGCATAGCGAATGCTATAACAATTTATTTTTTACGACCTAATACAGGCTGGCTGGTGAAAGCTGCTGCCAAAACAAGCGTATTTACTTTTTCCTGTGTTTCATTTTTGTTTTATTTTATAAATTGATCTTTATAATTAACAAAAACGGTGAATCGGGACAACGAAACAAGAGTTTGGATAGTGCGCCGCTTTCACGCTTAAGAGTCCGTAGTCTTCGCCCAAAGACGCAGGAAACTATTAATGCTGTAGCTGCTGCAATGCAGTCCGATCCTAGAGGTCTGACAAGGAGCTTATCTGCTCAAAAAGATGTCAGCAGACAGTCATTGCAGGCAATTTTATTTCAAGATTTAAATATAATTCCATATAAGATTCAAATAACAAGCAAATTGAACACAACAGACTTTCCGATTCGCTTGGGATTTTGCAAGAATAGCATTCAAATGGCGGCAGGAACTGGATTTTTATGCATGACGAGGCACATTTCGATCTAAACGGCAATGTTTATAAACAAAATTGTCGAATGTGGATTAGTTCCAGGCGACAGATATTCAATGAGATTTAATTGCGTCGCGTCACAGTGTGGTGTACAGTTTTATTAAGCTTCATTGTCGGACCTTTTTTCAAAGAAAACGGTCTTCCTGTTAAAGTCAATGGAGATCGTCACTTAAAGATGTTGAAAGAGCTTTTCTTTCCAAAACTGCGCCTAAAGAGAATCCCTTTCAATCCTGTGTAGTTTTAACTAAGATAAGGGCAACTTGTCACATAGCCCTGCCTGTTATGACAGAATTGCGGCGAATGCCAAATCTTATATAAATAAATTTGTAAATTTCTTAATGTAGCAAAATTTATCAAGTGTGAAGCAACAAAACAAATGTTAAGATCCACTGGACACAGACATTAACAAGAGCTTGCATAAGAGGAATAAATGCTAAAATCATCGTAACACAGTTAACAATAAGCGATATTCCGTACACTAAAATGATTTGGTAAACTAAAACATTTATACACTTAAAGAAATAAACTGCATGAAAAACATTTTGAACCAAATTATTAAATTTTTCTTTTAAATAAAACAAATATTTTAAAATATTTTATATATAAGAATGTATAAAGAAAAAATTTTACATTTTTTTCATAATTTTTTCATTGTAGTTAAGTATCGAACCCAAAATCTTTTACACATTTTGCAAATTCTGCAACTAATTAATCCAAACATCATAAAGGAGTGTTTAAGAGGAATACCTATTTGCTGTTTCACTGACCAAACATTTTTGTGCGTTTGTTTGGACAACAACAATCATTGTAGTGCGTTTACTGTTTTACCAGAATTTCTGTCAGTAGTATTATCAAAACTGAAGCATTTTTAAGTAGAGAAGCTTAAAAGCCTGCAAAATTTTTCAAAATTTTAAAAAAGTTTTTACTATAAGCAAAGACACTTAATTTGTTTAATTTTATTTTGTTTTTATTTAAATTTATTCACATGTTTTTAATTAACAAAAAGAAGAAAACTCTAATTTTCTTAGGGTTCATTAAGCAAACAAAAAACATATTTTATATAAAAAAAAAACATATTATTAACAGGCACAAAGTTTAAAAAGTATACTTATTCTTACGTAAATACTTTTTCAAGAGATAAAAATTTGTTGCAAATCTGGAATATTTATTTGTCAAAACAGTGGATATTTTACTACCAAACCATTTTTTGCAGTTAAAATTGTAAAAAAAAATTATGTAGCATGGTGAGAAGGATCCTTCTACAATTGCATAGATTACGCTACACATCAAAAACTATTGCAGCGTACGCCTGCAAACATGCTTCGAAATACAGGGTATCCACCCGCAATGTATACTACTTTGTTTGCTTGAATGGATCTCATAATGATAAATGTTTTATAAAAAAAGTTGTTATTTAAAGACAAAGCTCCTGAGCACGTCTTCGGACTGAGGTTGATGGATTGTTTTGAACATTTTTTTGAGCAGCAGTAATGTTTTCAGCCAATCTTGCAGTACGTTGTGGTCGTTGCTTGGGCCTGTCAGATACAGTCCCTCTTTCTTCGAAATCATTCACTACACAATTAATAGTGCGTCTTTTTGGCACGTTGCTTCTGCCAAAAGGTTCACGTAACTTTCTCATCGTCACAGTAATCGATGATTGATTTTGATAAAATGTGTTAACGATTAAAACACGTTGGTTAACGAATGTATTTCCATAAAAAATTTGCCACGTCTCTACTTCACGACTGCCCAATATGAACTGTCAAGACTAATGTTTACCAAAATGCCGGCGGACACCCTGTAGCTCTAGTAGAATGCGTACATTAAAAAAAATAGTCTAATAGGAGCACGCATACACAGAAAAGAATTTAAATTTAAACAAAGTGCAGTTTTTTTGAATATTTTTTTGGGTATTGCACCTGGACGCTTGCAGCTAAAGACTAAAAATGCCATTAGCTTGACGCTGAACCCTGGTTTTATTTTCTACTATATAAGGCTCAGTTTGGGCAATAGTAAACATACGTTTGGTTATTACCTGTACGCGTTCAACTTTTTAATTACTTAACGTAAGTTAGATCTTTTATTATATGTGCTAAGAGAAGTTACAATTCTTTATATTATGTATATCTATTTAATTACATAATTTCTCTATTTAGTTAAAATAAAAAATATATTTGTATAAATTTGTTGAATTCATTGCTGCAACACAAATTTTGTTTTATTTTTTTTTTTTTTTGGTTTTAGTTTACTTTTATGTAGTTTACTTTTTCCTTAGAATAACTTAAATATATTTATTACATGTTAATTAAGCGCAACTTATTTTAAAAAACCAAGCTTGCCTATCAACACCACCCGCTTTACATTGAACGGCAGCAGTTCTTGGCTGCAAGCGTCTGTTTAACTCACATGCTTTTAAAAAATGCAAACGGGATTGCTTTTTGCTTGTGAGTAAAAACAAAGTTTACCATTTTTTTCTAAAGCTAACTTCATGTTATATTTAGTTCATTTAATTAAAGTTCAGGTAAAAATTATAAAACAAATATATAAAATGCAAGTTAAATGTTAAGTTCGTATTATAGATACACTTAAAAAATTATTACAGTAACTGACTGCAAGTTATTAAGGAAGTATTCCGTAAAGTTATTTTTAAATGAAAAAACAGTTAAATTTAATAGAATATCTTATTTAACTGGTTTGAAGGGTTATTTATAGCCTTAAATAAACAAAAATAATGATTTTCAGTTGAAGTTAATTTGGCAGTTATTTTTTTAGTAATATTTAAATTTGTATTTTTTTTTTTATACTTCGTGTTTTGCTGTAAATGACAAAAAATCTAGTTAGATTTAGACGAAAATGTCAGTTAATTTTTTGATGTCTAAATTTAAATGATATATTTTGTTAATTTTAATGAATATCTTGTTGGACGGTTTTTAAATCAATATCCAGTTATTTTGAGTAGCATTTCCTGTTGGTTTTACATAAATAATTTTTTGAGTGTATATTGATGGTTATTACGATTTGTTAAGTAAAATGTTTAGTAAAAAACGAAACGTGCGCTCAGCTGAAATAATTTTTTCTGCGAACAAACGGACAATTTTATAAAGCGATCGATACGATATATCTGAACAACTTTAGCTATTGACTTTCAACCTGTTACAGAGTATCTTTGTTTTTGAGATCTTTATTTGGAAAACATTTCAGCTATTGGATATAAAAAGGCTAGCGCTTTAAAAGGTTTCTGCTTTAATTGCAATTCTATACCCATATTAAGCAAATTTATTTTCCCAAAAGTGTACTGAAGTCTGTTTGAATTTATTTCTAAATATTTCCCGTACTTGTTTAAAGTTTTATAAACATTTATTTTTAAATTAAATTTGTTTAATTTGCTATGCAATGAAAAACTTTTGTGTGTTTTCGCCTTAAAGTACATGAAGTTAATCTAAAGTGTGATGAATGTCATTTATTTCTTAAATAAATTATTACATTTCTACTCGTCTGTCATCTAATAAAACTAAAACAAAAAAGCAAAAGCAACCAGCATTCTTAATACGATTTAACAAAAGTAATTTTTAAACGTGGTGGTATTGTTTTGCAGAAACTTTTGTTTGCCCTACACTTACATATGTACATACGTTTCAATGTAGTATTTTGTAAATTTTCTTAAATTTCTTTATATTCAGAACAAACTTTGTCTGTTACAAATAAATTAATTTTTTATTTTTAATTATTAAATGATTCTTATAAAAAATTCATAAAATACAAGACATTCAATATTCTGTCATATATAAATAACTAACGAAACACAAAACTCAAATCAAATTAACAACAAAAATTTCACATACTAGATATTGATATAAGATGTCTAAACGTAAAATCTGAAACTTTCGATTGATAAATTTAATATACCCTGAGATAACTACATACAGCACCCTTATAACAAGCTGTATGTGTACATTTTGTATTGTCTTTGTTATGAACAAGTGCTCTTGCAATCATTCTCAACATCATCAACTTTGCCCTAATCATTTCAATTTAAAATTAACTTATTAAAAATCAGATAATTAAAATAATTAATTTATCATTTATTTTAACAGGGATAGAAAATTTTGGGATTTCGCAAAGTCTTAACGCACACACGTGCCACACGTACACACATGGCGACAACCATTTGTTTTGTTGTTAGATGTACGTTTTATGATTTAACTTATATAACTACTGCATTTTCAAAAAATAACAGTTTTATGTATTTTTTATTTATGCAGGGTCTCTGGTGGCAAATTTATATATTTAAATTCAATTATTTCAAAAAGGTTTACACGGTGCGGAGGGAGGGAATTATGGATTGTGCGGATTTGTCAGTCACGATGTCGCAGTGGCCGAGTGAGAATTGCGCGTTCGCTGTGGCGACATTTTTTAAGAGTAATGACTCTTACGTAATTGGTTATCGAAAATTTTGTTTAAAGTTCGATATTCGGCGAAAACGTGATAGACCGAGTGTAAATTCAACTCGCTCTTGGGTGCAGAAATTGGGCCTACTGCTTCGGCTATGGATGTCCCACGGCCAAGGCCCAACGGATCTTCAAGGACTCCCGAAAACATTGAACTGGTTAAAAGCGGTTTACTTGAAAATCCGCGACTTTCAGTATGGAAAAGAACAGCCCCACTATGACTTCCAAGAGCAATTATTTATGAAATTTTAAAAAAGGATCTGAAGTTCTAACCTTTTAGGTTCAAGTCATTCAAGAACTAAAACAAAGTGACTTTAATTTACGCAAAAATTTTTGTGAAACGATATTGAGGCGCTTTCGAACTGTGAGCCCCATTTTTTTTAGAGCGACAAGGCTCATTTTCACTTATATAAGATTTGGCACAGCCGAATATAGCGCTTTTACTTGCTTTAATTCTAATTTTTCTTCACAAAGTAAATGAAATTTAAATAAAGTGCGATAATATAATTGATATAAATTCTTGTTCAAACTGATAGCATATGGGCATTTCCATGAATATGTCAACTACGGCTGGAAAAATAAAAGTAATCGCAATTTTTTTTAAATATACCAAAGAGCAATAAAACACCTCAATTTTATTATGTAAAATTATTTATAACTAATTATAATTTTAAAAGAGCAAAAATAGCAGATTAAACTGGTAATCTCTTTGGTCAATTTCCAGAATTTGAAATTAACTATTTTCTCTTAACTAGTGGCTAAATTTAGGTAATTGTAATATTCCAATTATACTTTAAAAATAATGTTACAACATCAATGGCCAAGTTCCATTATGAAATTAAAAATTTAGAGTTCGAATAGCGGTATTTTTTATAGTTTGCTTTGAATGATACTGTAATGTCACGTACGTAATGCAAAAACGTTATTTGTCGTCATCATTTGAATTCGACCGGTCGCAAGTAATTAAAAATAAAAGTGCAAAGCAAAATAAATCTCGCAAACAAATATTGATCGATTTTTTTTTTAAATTTGATGCAATAAAAATTTTATAGTCTTTCAAAGTTTGTAGCATACGATATTGTAAGTAACATAATTCAATTTAATTCTTTCAAATTCCTTTAAAATTATAAATATTTTATTAAGATGGGTAAAAATAGCTATGAGACTACAAAGAAATGGAGGGAGGATTTGAAGAAAAACGAAGAACAAATAAAGAAGTACCGGAAAAAGAAGGCTGAATGACAGCATATCTATCGAAAAAAGTTCGCAGATGCAGCCAAAAAAGACAAAAAAAATAATTAACGACAAATTAACACACAATAAGTTTGATGTTTACTATTTTATTACAAAAACTATGCTTGAAATAAGCGAACAATATGTAGATATATCGTCTATATACATATTTTCTGATTGGAGTAGCGCTCAATTTAAAAACAAATTCATTTTAAAAAGTATTCCCTCTTTTGTAAACAAATTTAGCTGCCAACATTTAGAATGGAACTTTTTTGCCACATCACATGGTAAAGGTGCAGTTGATGGAGTAGGTGGTACTGTTAAAAGAAAGGTCTGGCAAATTGTAAAAGCAAATAAATTAATCTTGCCAGATGCTTTCTCATTTTATGAATGTGCTCATAAATATGTGGAAGGAGTTAATTTGTTTTATGTTGCTACCGAAGAGATTGAAGGGTATTCTGCTCATCTCCATGAAAAATGTCAAAATGTCCAGCCCATCCCAAAAATAAGGAAACTTCATTCGTTTACTTATCATGATAGTCAGTATATAAATGTGTCTCGAACTGCGTATTCAGTAAGAGAAAAAATTTTAATTTAATAATTAAGTGGCAGCGCCCAAGTACATAGTGTATAGTAAGAAATGAAATTAACCTTTTATTGTTTTTATTACTATTATCACCGAATAAACATTTTTTAATTCTTTTTAAATTTGTTATGTATGTATATATTAAAAAAACCTATTTTTTTTTCAGACAAATACTATAAGAGAAAAATCTGTCACATACGGTATGTCACGAACGATATTAAGATTTGTTCGAAACAAAATCATCTAAAAATCTTTTTGTATTTAAAAATTATGGATTATCAAGGAAAAATATTTGGCTTGGTGAAAGAACTTGAAGAAAGGAAAAAAACTTTTACAATTCGCAGATTTTCGTATATATGTGCATGCACCTCGACATCACTTCCGTTTTTTGTCACGTACGATATGCGCCTTTTACGCCCGATATTTTGGCCGGCAAGGTTTTCAAAGTCATGATTTTTTTTTAGATTATAGTACTCTCTAAATGTAACATATTGACGAAACAATTTTTCAGTTACCACTCTTTTTGCAAAATCTACACCACTTTGTAGGCGTACAAATGTCACGTACGATGACATGGAAATGCCCATATGAAAAATTGCTATCAAAATTAAATAGTTTCTCTTTTATAACTGCGTTAAGCAGCATGATTTCACGTGGAGTTGTATGGAATAAACGTTATGCCCCAGCTTTGTTTCAGCATTAATTGTTGATTTTTGAAAGAAATTTTCATTAAATTAAACCAAGTGTTTTACCGATACTAGCCGAGTAGAAATCATTTTCGAACTCATCAGGAGATTTTCATCATCAGTACTTTTTGATCGGTTACTAAATTTTTCTTGACTGTGAACATTTATTGTAATTTATTTATTTAGTTAACTAAACAGTTTCTCATAAACAAAAAAAATTGATGTAATGTTAATTTTAAAATTTGTGTTTATACTTTAAATGATGCGAAAGATCGCAAAGATAGATCTTTGCATAAATCGGCTAAATTAATCAAATCAATAACTATACATCAGTAAAGACATTAATAGCCTAAAAAACATATTGAAAAAGCCGCTAAACATGCCTCCTCTACCTGCTGTTTCTGTCTGAAAAAATTAAAGGCCGAATAGAATGGTCTATCTATGCTACACTAAGATGAATAAATGCATAAACCAACCCAGAAACTAAAGGCACATAGAACAGCTTTACTTATACCATACTTAGAAATACGACACCTTAGACATCTTATTCTTTGTGTTAATCAATAAAAGGTCTAAGAAGACCCTTTGTCGTAAAACCACCACTTCGTAATTTAGTAAGATCTTAGGCAAGATATAATGAAGAAAAATATGATCTTTTTGCAAATTATGAAAAAAATGCATTCACTCAAAACACGTCTCAATGAATTAGTAATGCAGGAAACCCTATACAAATACAATTTCAATGACTAACTGTTATTATTGATAATTTAAATACTAAAAAGCGTTTAAAAATTTGCAAAGGAAAGTTAAAACTCCCTTCAATTTCTAACACCATAGCGGGCCATATTACTGCTTGAATGCTTTAAGCCAATAGGGAAAAATGCCTTAAAAATATGATTCCTAAAGCTGGCTTTAGTTGGCAATACAAAGTATTTAGACTTTGTAGAATCAAAATATTATTAAATTCTCTCCGTGTTTTAGAAAAGAGAATAAACGATTTTTCGCAGTAGTTTTCATGATTATTAGTCCACCCAATTAATAAGCTATTTGTAAGATTTTAATAATTGGTATTAGGGTATCGAATAATAAAAACAAAAAATTTGAAAATGCTAAATTGGCAAGGTTTTATTAAAAAGACGGTTTTTCTTCAGTTTTGTCTAACTTAATAAATTTTAATCGGGCTTATGATCATTAGTTGGGGCGACTTGTTTAAGATAATATTTTTTAAAAAATACTGAGTTATTTGGCGAAGCTCTATTTTAAAGGTTTTTTTATATGAAAAATATTTAAAGGAATGCATTATGCACATTCCACTATTAATATGACATGCAATGCATCAGACATATTCATGTCACAAAAACAAATTAAAAATGAATTAATCATTCGCTATCAACATTATCATATTACAGCAAATTATTTTATTTTAATTGTTTCTTTCTTTTCTTACTCCATTCTCTTGATGTTAATAATTATTTAACCCCCAGCTGACTTTTGATGTTATTATGACGTTGACGTTTTCATTCCAAAAGTAACTAAAAATGCATTTTATAGAAAACCTTAAAATGCTTTTAAGCTGCTAAGGCTTAGGAATTTATAAAAAAGAGATTCATATAAGTTGAGACATCCCGATAAATTCAAAAATAAATCTATATGCTAAGATGGGAATGTAGTTTAAAAAATCGCTTGGCAAGAAATAAAATAAAATAAAATAAAATAAAATAAAATAAAATAAAATAAAATAAAATAAAATAAAATAAAATAAAATAAAATAAAATAAAATAAAATAAAATAAAATAAAATAAAATAAAATAAAATAAAATAAAATAAAATAAAATAAAATAAAATAAAATAAAATAAAATAAAATAAAATAAAATAAAATAAAATAAAATAAAATAAAATAAAATAAAATAAAATAAAATAAAATAAAATAAAATAAAATAAAATAAAATAAAATAAAATAAAATAAAATAAAATAAAATAAAATAAAATAAAATTAAATAAAACAAAATAAAATAAAATAAAATAAAATAAAATAAAATAAAATAAAATAAAATAAAATAAAATAAAATAAAATAAAATAAAATAAAATAAAATAAAATAAAATAAAATAAAATAAAATAAAATAAAATAAAATAAAATAAAATTAAATAAAATAAAATAACATAAAATAAAATAAAATAAAAAAAAATAAAATAAAATAAAATAAAATAAAATAAAATAAAATAAAATAAAATAAAATAAAATAAAATAAAATAAAATAAAATAAAATAAAATAAAATAAAATGAAATAAAATAAAATAAAATAAAGTAAAAAAATGAAATAAAGTAAAATAAAGTAAAACACTTAGCCGGAAGGGCGGGTAGACATGCTTAAACTGACTCAACAAATAATTCTGAGTGATTCTCTTCAAAAGGCTGATAGTGGAATATTCTGATCATGTACCTTAAATGAACCTCAAGGTTTATTAAACTGTGCTGGTTCCAAAACGAGAGTCCTGTTTGAAGGGGGCTCTATGACAAACGCCTGCAGAAACGTATGCTATATAGGTGGCTCTAGGACAGAGAGAAGAACGGAACTAGATATATTTGCCAAAAAACTGGGCATAGAGATCTAATTTACCCTCCCAGACCACAGCACTGGCCTATAAGCGATGGTTCGAGCAATCGCGGAATATTTATTTGGGCTCAAAGTACAGTTCGGTCCAACGGACAATAAGAAATTAGATTGAGGACAATGTTGTAAAGAATGAGGATGAATAATCATTATACAGAGTGTGGTCAACTAGCACTGTTTGTCTGTTGAGACATTGCAGGGTAATCAAATAAATACAGGCAAGTAGTCTAACAAATGAAGCTTGAAAAGTTGACTTGAAAAATCCAAAGCCTTCCGTTGCATATAAAACGAAAAAGTGGGCTGCCCTCTGTAAACTTACATGCAATACAACAGTAGGCAGAATGACGATAATCCTCTGGGGAATACTTTATCCTCAGTCATTTAAAAAAATTCTATGTAACTTACTAACACGGCTAATGTTAAGATTTAATAATATTTCTCATCATTTACTATAATGAAAGCCATATGAATAATAACCTTTCAATCATAGACAGTTTTCCTAAAAAAATTATAAAAAAAACACATATTATTTGTACAAATCCACACGTTAGTGATTAAACACATGCACTTGCAAAATCAATTGAAATTAAACAAAAAAATTCTTAAACTTTTATGTGTGAATAATATGCTTATACCCATCTGTCTGCTGATTTTTTTACGTTTTTACTTTAATATTTTAACACTTTGCACTTAAGAAAAAACAAATAAATTTATTTATTTTATTATAAAAAAAGTTTAATCCTTGTTTTGTATTGAGTAAATTCTGTTATTTGAAACAAAAATGAACAAAAGAATAAGCACAACTTAAAAAATATCACATAAATAATAAAAGGTATTAAGAGCAGATTTTGTGAATACGCTATATAAAATCTAAAGTCAGTAATATGAGATGTTTTAAACTTTTTGACTAACCTTGGAATACTATCGGGGATGTCATAGAAACCAATAGTTGTCGGAATCGGATTTAAAAGCGAGTTATTAAAACGTTTGTGTAACGATTTTTTATATTATAAGCTTGGAGCTTAAAAAAATACCAGTATTCTAATTTTTGAAATAAAAACACGACACTCAAATTAAAAGGCATTTTCAAAATCGATTCTGACAGCTATCGGTTTTCATGACAACCCTGTATATTAAATGAATACTCAGATGTAAAAGAAATGGCAAGGCATTAGTGTGAGCGTATCGAGATGTTCAAGAAATAAAACAGCAAACTGAAGACTTTGGTATAGGTATATTTTCCTGCAAAAATGAAGAAAGTTATCTTATACAAGTAGTGTGCTCAGAATATGGAAAGCGCATTTTAACTCTTGCTAATACCTGATAGTAGTATAAAGAAGCACAGAATACATCTTAATCTGGCTAGAACAACACATACCTGAGAACTGAAACATAAATATTTCAAGACCTGTTCAAAAAGATACATGACAGTATGTGCCAACTACGGAGAATCAGTCTTTTTCCCATTGATTACAAAATAGTAACCAGCGTATTATGTGAAATATTTAAATCTAAAGTCGATAAAATAATTAAGTCATATCAATGCAGGCTAAGACCTGGCAAGTCCATTATCGACAAAACATACACACTTTAAAAAAAAATCCTGGAAAAATCCCTTATTAAACAGATTAATGTATAACATTCGCAGTCTTAACAGCGAATCAAACCTTGGACCTTATGATTTAAAGGCGTACACTCTATCCACTCAATGAACAAAGCAGTCGGCTTTTGAAAGTGTTAATATTAGTTTTATTTACTTACCATCGCGTTTAAAGCTGAACTCAACTCAACTGATCTAAACTCAATACACCTCAACAATCATAAGCAAAAAAAACAGAAAAAAAAATTTTAAAAATTAAAAAAAGAACACAAAAATTAAAAAACCCAATCAAGGTTTTAACCTGGCATCTTCTAATTATCAGGCGGAGGCTGTAACTACTAGACTACAGAGGAATAGCATTTTCTAACTTTAAATCCTTCTAAATATCACGGTACAACTATGGCTTAAGCGTTAATGTTTGTTTTTTATTTTTTTATACTCAACTTTAAGTACTTTAAGTACGAGGGTACAAAACCGTTAAACTACCAAATGTCTATGGAAACAATTTTTTAAATAAGCATGCTATGGTTAAATTTGTATAAAACCCTTTATATTTTATTCAGACAATTAGATAAAATCTGTTTTAGTTCATTAATTAAGTTAAATATTGGAGTAATTTTTTCTGTGTATGCTGCATTAAATTTGTTGCTAAAGTATTACAAATTTAATAACCCGCTAATCGGCCTTGTTTAGATAAAAACAGGGTACTAAGTAGTTCAGTTCAATGGGTTCTTTTTTGTCGTTACTATATCGTCAAAAAGTGGCTTTTTACAAAGAAAACATGTCGAATTACTCAATTATAGAAGGATCAAGTGGAAAAATACATCTTGAAATTTGGTGTTAGAAACTAGAGAAGATCCGCAGAAGACCCTAGAGCTACGAAATCGATTATACATCAATCAAAGGATCAAACGTTTTGCAATGGCCACTTAATGAGTAAGTATGTACTTGGGTGACTCTTATAAATTTTGAGGAATTCAAGCAGGGGCTGCAAACATCTAAATATGCTGCATACTGGCAAACAAAAGGGTCATGAATTGCAAAATGCGACTAGGTAAAGGTTGTAATGTTTTTAATTGAAATAAACTCTAAAAGCTTCACTAATTTAAAACTTACTTAAAATTTTTGCAATTCAAAGGGTTGCACATTATGCTACATTAAGCACGCTACTTAAAAATCATTTGTTTACAAAATTTAAATTTATATTAAAAAAAAGACTCCCAGATAATGGCTCATTAAAACTTTATTGCTAAAGTTGTTGTTATGACGTTTTATTGCTGTAGGGAAAGAAATGCAAACTAAAAAAAATTAAAAAAAAATTTAAAAATTATACACACCTTTAAGGCTTTATCGTTAATATGTAGCTTACGTGCAAATATTTGTTACAGTGGCATACAATATAACATATGTACATACACAAGCATGAACATTCATACGCATATAAGAGTGTGTCAGAAAAATTTTGTGCACATATTATATTAAATAAAATTGTAACCCATCAATTTTAATTGTTTTTTTTTTTTTTTTTTGGAACTATTTTCAGTTTTCCTTATTTCCTTTTTTACAAAAAACCCAACAGCTTTCTAAAGGCAGCTGATTTAATTTTTGATGCAAAAAAAATTATACATCGAGACGTAAACTTTTGAGCACTTTTCCCGGTTCCAAGCTCTTAAATACAACTCAATTTGAATCTTTCTGAACTTTGACTTTGTTGGCTCTTTGAACTAATTAATTAGAGCATTTTTAATAGGCAAATACTACTAACACATTCCTAACGCATTAATTTAAAAAAATGTCCATTTTTAATTAAACATTTAATTGTCACAATTAAGCTTTTAATTGCAGTTGCAAATAAAATTCCGACAACAGCTTACAAGGTCTTAAAAAACACTACATTTTCGCATTGGAATTTCGTAGCCTAGCGCTTTTGTACACCTTTTAATCAGCGTTGCCATTTGGTTACATTTGTTACATTTTATGTATCTTTTTGGCCCTCTACGTAACATGTATAATTTTAATGGTTTTAGTCTAATTTTTGCAACTTTTTGTACTAGTCGTACAATAAGGTATAATTTTTAGTGTAGAAGATATTTATAAGATCTTTTAATGTGCATTATGGATATAAGGATATAACTTAACCAAATAAAAGTAGTTGTTGACAAAAAAGCCTGAAATAGGGAACTTCTTTGTAACGGGTGGAACCATTTCATTCACATTTTTAGTTAAAAATCAAAAATTTTGAATTATAAATTACAAAAACGGCAATGATTCCTTAGGACGGTAGAAAAACGATAATCAAAAATTTTTTTGTTTTAGTGGGTTTGATTCAGATGTCTTATGTTTAGGTGAATTTTTGTCCTATCTACACAAAGTTAATTACTTGTATCACTATTCTTTGGAAGCCAATTTAAATTCCATTTTTAAGTGAGATTTATTACCTGAATTTTTAAGATAGTTGTCCTCAATTTCTGTCACTCTAAAACAATTAACATAAAAACATCAACGTAATCTGCACTTTAACTTAAATGCGAAAAATTTTTTTTCGGTAATTGCTTGTTAAAGTAGTTTTTAAAGTGTACTTTGTATGCCTGAACATTTACCATACTTATTGACAGTTATAATAGATACATACCTATATAAAAGATTATTTTAGCTGAACAGGTTAAAAACTGTAAAAGTCCTTATTCAAAACATCCCAGCACGTTTGCCAGCACTTCCCCGATCTTTTCTTGCACCCAATAAATTAAACTTCTTTTGAAAATCTTTTAACAATGCGGCAAGTTTACAAAAGAAAAAAATAAAAAACAAACATGAATGTTAGCAAAAACAAAATTTAAGCTTTGAAAGACAATTGCCGAATTCACAAGGTCTTGTGAAATCATATGTTGTGAAATAATAGAACCAAAAAATATGACTGTTGTGAACAACCTATCATATATAAGTGTAGTATTTAAAATCTAAATCAGCTGATACGACTAAACGAAAACACAATTGTTTTGCCTAAGATTCTAGTATTATACATTTTTACGGGTGGCGAGTGCTAGCGGCTTCCAAAAATTAAATAGAAAACTCGCCGTTTTGTTTTAGGCGCTTGGCGCATGACTTTGTATATAATATGACATCACAATAAACATATTAAAATTTCAAAATAAAAAATTATTTAAATTAAGTTAATATTCTAAAAACAATTTAATTAAATCTTTAACTCTTAGCATTAAATTTTTAATTTGAACATTTATTTATTGATATACTATTAAAACGTTAATTGTATTTAAAAAATCGTTTACTGGTGAAATATTAATAATATTTATAATAAATATTACAAATTTTTGAATTGAAAATAATTTTTATTTTTTTCTGTGCACACACTCATGCTCGATTTTTAACACGAACGCATAGATTTTAATTTAACCATCATAATAAAACCTCGCACTAACACTCTGATATAAAAAAAATACAAATAAAATTGGTTTATAAAATTACAAACACATATGTCAAGTGCAAAAATAAAGAAGAGAAAATAACTATTGTTGAAAATTGTAAAGTGAAAACGCACAAAAAATATACTTCCATATACACACATTCAGCGAAAAAATAAAATTGTTTTCGTATTTACGTTCAAATAAATTGCAAGGATTTATCAGATCCTAGTGTATATGTTTTTTACATGCGTATGTTTATGTTCAATTATTTTATACAGTGGGACAGCAGCAAAATTTTTTTTTTAAACTGGAGACACAAATGGTTATCGAAGTTAAGTCGATTTTTTAACCTTTTTTCAATAATTTTACTTAACCATGAACTTTCTGTATTTTTTGGCAATTTAGCTTAATACATAATCTTAAAAAAAGGACCAAAATTATCAAACAAAATACTTTTTTCCACTTTTTTTGTATTTTTATGGATAAATAGTCTTTAAATTTTTATTTTTATACTTTGTATCTTAAAACAAGACAAAAAAGTACAAAAGGCAAAAAAATTATATTTTCCACTTGGTTTACCTTCAACCTCAATATGGGTTAAGGGCTCTTTAATTCATATTTATACTTGTAAATAGTCCTGAATTTCATATTTCCAGATTTATAATATCAAAAAATCCCTAAACGCAATTCGAGTTTTGTTTATATCTTTGTTTTAATTAAAAGTAACAAAAAGTACACTAAACTAAAATAATGTTCACCCCTTCCTTGCCTCTTTAGGTCTAAAATATTAAAACAGTACGAAACTCATATTCATTTCAAGACCTGTCGAACGCAATTGTAAAAGTTAAAAAAAATTTGTTAAAAGTACCAATATAGAATTTTATCCTTTTTTACCTCTAAGAGTCAAAATTTCAGAAAAGTACTAAAAACTAATTTTTTAACAGATGAAACCTCCTTAATATTACTAAGCTTAGGCATTAAAACTTTTATATTTGTTTCTACTTTAAGAGTACGCTGTCGAAACCAGATCATTTTTTATACTCGATCTAAAGCGAATTTTTTTAGCTTAATTTTACCGTTTCGTCGCTTTCCTATTTGGGCTTGTCAGTTGAAAAATTATAGCTTGAATTCCTATATTAAAAGCATTGACAATTCAATCGATCGAGTAAAATTTCGATTTAAAATGAATGCTGTTGTTTGCCACCTGTAAGTTTCACTACTTAATTGCGAAATCCTAAACTAAGTGGGCAACTACTTAAATAAGCTGAAAAAACATCTGAATCTACTTGCTTGAAACATCACGTTTGAAAAAGAGTGGTAGTTTTGTGCTTAGATGAAACCATTGGAATTAATTAACTTTATGTTAAGAACTTAAATTTTAGTTAGACTTAATGTTAGTTCGCAAAGGTTAAGACTCAAAAATTAAAATTTATTGTCTATAAACAACTGTGTAAACAGTACCTCTCTGGGAACATAAGAACATACACATGTTACCTTAATACAGAATGACCCTAACTCGTAATTTTTAAGACGAAATTATAAAAATGTACGAGTAAGGACTTGATATATTATGGCAACGATATTTAAATGCGTGCAAAAGCAGTTGTTTGTTTAGATAAACAACGAAACTATATAAATTTAAAAATATGTTGCTACGAACATTGGATGGGCTTTGAACAATTTGTCCATGAACAACAGATAATTCGACATACATTTACATAAAAACGCACTCGCATCAATAAATAAAACAGAGGTGATCAGAAATTATTACTTGTATCCTGTAAACTCTACGTGTGAAGGAATGCATGATACTGTTTAAGCTCTAATCTTATCATGATTTATTTACAAGCCTGTATTTACGATTGCTAAATAATTTAGTTAATTTTGTGAATTTTATCTGCACAAAGGTGTTCTCATGTCAAAATTAATTAATAGATTTTTTTTCACACAGAATCTAAAATTGTAACAAGCTGACAGATAATACTCAGAAAAAAAAATTAGGATTTTAAAAATCCTAACTATTGATTTTATTTAATGGATCTTTATAAATAAAAATTAAAAAATAAGTATGTGTGTGTCGTTCTAATTGTTGAAGCTGCATCGGCTTGAGACGAAAAATCTTGGCATTCACCTGGGTCTTCGCTTCAAATAGAAGTCACAAAAAGATGCGAACTTGACAAAAATGATAACATGATAAAATTATGAGAATGATAACTGGTGCTCCTTGGTATATCAAAAACAGCAACATCCATAAGGATCTACAAGCTCCACCAAATCAAAACAAACCCCTAAAATATGTGGACAAGTATTTAAATAAGCTGAAAAATACATCCAAATCCGCTCGCTCAAAACATCTAACAACAAAGTGGACACACTTGTTTAAATAAAATGAAAATTGTTGCCTTCATATGAAATCCAATGTTTAAAGTTAAATCAATATATAAAAAGTATTTAACAAGAAAAATTCTTTTTTTATTACAATTGTTGTAATTAATGTAATTATTTTGGTAATTTTACCGATCAAATTAAGAGCATGGAAATATCCCATAAAAGTTATGAGCACTGCCTCCCAATATTATGAGATTTGATCCCGTTGTGCTTTTTCTTATTAGGTTTTCTTAAGCAGGCTTTACATGGTTATACAAAGTATTAAGATTTTGTAGAATCAAAATATTATGAAATTCTATCCATGGTTAAAACTACATGCAAACTTTTGAGGCGAACCTTTTAGGTACATTTTTAAACTTGATATCAAATTATCGCAAGTTTATCTGACCTAGCGCACAAAAAAATTGTATTTAGAAAACAAAAGAAAAAAAACATCTAACAAAAAGTGAAAGTTTACAAATATATATTTAAATAAAAACATAAAACAAAGAAATAGTAAAGAGTAAGAGTTAAAATGAAAGCAGAACGGAATCTTGATTGAGAGAGCTAACCTACTGATTGATATTATCGTGAACATGCTAAAATTCGCAAATCATTGCAAATATGATAAGACTAACAGTAACCCTCCAAGCCAATATTGCCAGAATAATAAAAAATTTAACGTTTTGGATGCTCGATGTTTATTTTAAACACAACGATATCTACTACTTACTTAAATCAATAAAAATTTTGGATGATATCTTACATACACTTTGTTTTAATTTAAAAATAGGAACACTTCGTGAAACATCCTTTAGTTAAGGCCTCTGAGTATGGCATATATAGATATAAACAAAAAACTTATTTTTTTACATAAATAGTACGAACTCTATCAGTTTTTAGTTTTGTAACCGCTTATTTGTTAATATTTTATTTTATATTAATATTAAACATTTTATTGTAGTTTATGAAAATTAAAAAAAAGGGATACAATGTTTATTAGTGATGTTATTGACAGTCCGTTTTTTCTCTCTTCTTTTTCCTTTTTTTAGAAGGTGGTTGTGATTTCATTTATAACTGTTAATAATTAAATTTGTTTTTTTTTTTGCAAAAACAAAAACCTTTTAATTTAACTTCATTTAATATAAGTTAATTTATATTGTTTTTTTAAAACAATACTTTTTTATATTATTTAAGTTACAAATTAAAAACAAAATTAAAATATAAAGAAAAATAACAGCAACAACAACGTTCACAATAAAAAGGGAAATTAATAAGAAAAAAATAATGCAAAAGAAAATTAACATAAAAACATCAGAATTGTTGGAAAGAAGTTAATTTTGCATTAATAATTTGTTAACAAAGTCATATACTCATTGATGCAACTATAATGCAGATTATCTGTGATTTAATACGTCCTTAAGCTGAATGTATTATTAAAACTTACAAATGTGGTTGGTTGCGAAGTAAGCAGCATTGAAATATAGAAACAGAGCTTTAAATGCACAAAATTATTATTCTGATAAAATTCAATATAATCATAACAACAATAAATTTTTTAACTTAATTAAAAATTTTTACCAATAATTGTATTTAATTTTACAATTTAAACTGCAGTCCTTTGTGTGTGTGTGTTTTTTTTAATGTTTATTTTTGCAAAGAAAACTAAAAATCAGAAAATAAGCATGAATAAAAATTATTATTATTTCTGTCAAAAAAATAAATATCATAAAATGACAATTATTTTTGCTCAAAAAACTGAAAATCAATTATTTAAAAAGGGTTGATAGATAGATCGTTGAACGATTTATTCTAGTAAAACAAAAAATTAATTTGGTTCACATCTGTTATTTGTAAAATCTATGATTATTAATTGACAAAAACTTTTCTTACACTACATTTATTTAGCCTTTCTTCACTTATTGTTGATCTAATCCCCGTTTTCAATCTCCATTTTCAGTGCGATTTGTACAATTTTTTTATTTTTTTCCAATGCAATATTTCTGCGCCTAGTTTTGTACACCCAGAAAATTGTTGCAGTTATTGACTGTTATATGGCATTCAGGCTATGTCACTTGTAACACGTTACTGTTAAATGTTACATTTATTTGAGGGCGAAGGGAGTAGAGAAGACAGAGACGTTACAAAAGTAACACGATTCCTGTTTTTCATGTTACTTTTTGACGTTTCTTTTTTGACGTTTTCGCTTTTTCTTCTATTTTTCTTTATTCTCTTTCGTATATGCCATTTTAATGGCAATCAAAACGTTCAAGAAGAAGAATAAACAACGAAACCAAAACAAAAAATAGACAAAATTTTGTTGTTTTTCTTAATTTAGTCAATACAATGCTCGATGCCAACTTTCAATAGTTTAGGACCACTCCTTATATTTTTTGCACAAAAATGTATGAAGCAATACCACTGTGTGCCGTGTTAGTTATTTAAGAAAAATTTTCAAAATAAAAAACAGTTCAATTGTAGTACAACAAATTTTTTAACTGGTTTGGCTCACAAAAAGACTGATTTTCAGTTGGAGTTAACTTTTTCAGTTATTCTTAAATAAAAAGACAAACAACTACCTACCATGGGCAGACAACAATAAAGTAACATTTATTTTGGTAGTATTTTTTTCTAAAAATTGATCTTTATTAGGAAAGTTGTTAAAATATTGTTCGTCACTTAACATATGTTCAAAAAGCTTCGTTTTAACTTGCAAAAAAAACTCTGTTTGCTTTTATGGATAACATCCCTACGGGGAAGTGGACTGGTCCAAGACTATTGACGTGAACGGTCCCTTAGGGTAGGAACTGGTTCTAGTTCCTGCACTTCATATGAAGAGAACCTATCACTTTTACATTGCGTTGTCATTTAAAGGCATCTATCTATTCCAATTTACACGCAACTTTTCCAATTTCCTCTGGACTGGTTCCCTGGATCGGTACCTGGTTTTATGCATATTATTACTAAATAGCTGTGTTTTGTTTTTTAATCTCTTATAACTTTTAAATTTTGATTATATACCTATTTTAATTTGCCTTTTTTAACTAAGATTTTTGAACTCAAATATTTTTACTATTATTTAAATTTAACTTAAACAGTAAATAAAATCAACTTAGACTTACTTCCCCCATTTCCCTAGCAGGTAAATCTCATTGCACTTCTTTTTCATTTCACATAAATTAAACCAATTTTATGTACTTTAGTATGTAAATATGTGTATGTATTTACATATTAAGCAAAAGATAACGAGAAAACACATAAAGAATATGAAAGAAAAAGTTTTGATTCATTATACTGACACGAAATTACTCAATGAAAAAACATTTATGACAGTTTAATGATAAATGTCTAGCAGATATAGAACAAATTATTTCATTTTAATTAAGTGAACATTTTATATAAATATTATAAAGATATTTTAGCCATTAGCTATTGGAATTCTCATAAAAAATTTAAACTCTAACAGTGAATGTTTATAAGGCCGTATCGCTTTACAAGTAGGAAAAAAAGCAGTTCACCCTACACCGGCGGATATCGTTGGAAGGAGATTAGAAAAAAAATTTTATTTTTTATGCCGAAAGTATGAGTCGCCATTAAATTTTTTTTTCTTCATATTTGCATTACTTGCTGTCGGATTTTTAAGCGCGATACATTAATGGTTTTCTCCTAAGGAGACCAATGTTTTAATCCAGCATCCATTAGCCTCTAGCATCCCTTTCAAGATTTTACCCACCAGATCTCAACTCGTTCTACCTTAATACCAAAGAATTAAAGCTCTTAAAAAGCCATCAACCTTTTGTAAAATAAGTATTTTAATATCTCTATTAGAAACAGTTTAACAAAAAAATACTTTTGTTTACAATTTGGTTGTTAATATGACAATTAGTTTGTCGTTATTATGCCCTCCACATAAGAGGTAGAAGTATATACATATATGTAAGTATGTAAGTTTGTCATTTCGTTCCTTTCCGTAGTTTTCTTAATATCCATCTGCGACTGCATAAAGTATATATTTTCTTGGTCCTAAAAGATAGCGAAGTGGCCTGTTCGTCTGTCCTCCTGCCCGCCTATCCGTGTTATTGTTTTTGAAGCCCCTTGATGTCGCATAGACCAGCAGCTGGTATAAAACTATCAGAAATATCTGCGAGCAAATCGCTATAGAAATCCAACAAAATCGCCCGATATGTAGCCGAGATATATTCCAAACACCAAGACTACCTCTGTTAATTTCTCTAAAATTTGTACACAAAAACCTCCACAACTAGCCCGCAGTTGTCCGGTACAATGTTCAATGTAAGACCGACTCACATAAATTTTCCCCTTCAACATTTTTGTGAAGCATACTTACACCCCACTTCGCCCCTAACAGGGTTACCATACAAAGTTTAAGTTTTTTTAATTTATTTTTAATCGCTCCCACAGCTTCCGGGGTGCTCCTACAAAGGGAAAATGTGTGACCGACCCCAGTTAGTTTTTCGCCCCAAACATTTTTGTGGAACATACTTACCCCCTATCTCCAGCCCATAACATGGTAGCTATAAAAAATTTAAAACAGTGTAAAACCCCTACAACTTCTCCGGAGTCGCCCGTAGAGGAATTAAATGTATTACAACCCCCAAATAGTTTTCTATCCCAAACATATTCCTAGAAGAAGCTTACCTAGTGCCTTCATCATCTATGGGGATTGACATACAAAATTTACAAAAATTATACAAAATGCCCATAACTTCCCCAGAATCGGCCTTTGATAAATAAAATGTACGACTGACCCACATAAGTTTCCCCTCCCAAACATATTCCTAAAACATACTTGCCCCTATTTCCATGCCCTAAGGAGGTTTCCATACAAAAACTGAAAAAATAGGGTAAAACCCCTTACAACCTCCCCGGAGTTGCTTTTAGAGGAATAAAATAAAATTAGTTTCCCCTCCCAAACATATTCCTAGAATATATATACACCCCTACTCCATCGCCTCAGGGCTCCCATACAAAATTTGGTTAAAGAGTAATAAATCCCCCCAAAGCCCGTAGACAGGTCAAATGTAGAGCTAACCCCAACTCATTTTTCCTTGAAAACATTTTAATGAAAATAAAACAAAGTTTGGCGTTTCGAAAGGCCAATGTTAAGGGTATCTAAGATTTGGCACAGTCGAATATAGCTCTCTTACTTGTTTTTTTCTGTGAATGTAGGGGACCATTTGCATTCGGATTTTGAAGAATGACTTTATCTTAAAAACGCCAATTTAACCCAATTGTTCCCCTCTGAGTGAGTAAGCAATTGGATGTTTAATTATACAACAGGAATTTGAAAAAGTTTAGGGAAAGCTGTATAAGAAAACTTTGGGTCGACTATATGTCAACGTTTTTCAAATAAGCTGTTAATTTTTGAGTCTCTTACAAAAATTACAAGACTAAATGTGGCCTTTTTGTTGCTCCTCGGTAACCGCCATGACAGATTCATGTACTGCATGAAAAACGAAAAACAAGTGTAAAATTACTACGTTTATATAAGAAAATTATCAAAAAAAGTTTTATTTCTCATTCTAAGCTGGTAATAAGGTAATCTTTTTTAAATACTCTTACACTTTCAGTTGGCTTGTGTATTGAATTATAAGTAAAAGAGTTTCGTCTAGTCGGACATGGTATAATTGGTCATTTAGAAAAGAGATTCGCCCTCGGAACTTAAAAGAGTATTTTCTCGTGGCTTCATTGAAGAAAATTACTTTTAAGTTTCAAAGTTTAAGCGTGGCAACATATATGCTAATATTGCAAACGAGACAATTTCTATTAATTTTTAATTATATTGGCAGCCCTGTAGCTCGAAATTATTAAAACAATTTGAGGCAGGACCTTAACTTAAAATGTTATAACTTTTTTTGTGTCAAAGACATTTAAAGTATTTTTTGAATCTGAGATTTGTAAGATTTTCGGGGTTAAGAAATTTAATTTAAAAAGAGTTTTTTAAAAATATTTCAAAATATTAGAGCAACTCCACCTAAAACGGTTCTAAGTTGAAAAATTCAGTTTCTTGTTTTTAGTTAAGACCCTTTAATACACGTCTAAAAAAGGCGATAAATTTTGTAAAAAAGTCGGATGGGTTTTTACCATAATTTTTTTAAAGTTTTGTATGGCAACACTCTCAGGGGGTGAAGGTAGGGGGTAAGTATGTTCTTTGGAATATGTTTTGGAGGGGAATTTAATGGAAATTGGCCGTAAACTTAATTTCTCTAAGACCGACTATGGGGAAGTTATGGTCGTTTGTACGTCATTTTTAGCAACTCCATTAGGTGATGGAGGTAGGGGGTAAGTATGTTCTAGGAATATGTTTGGAAGGAAAAACTAATGGGGGCTGTGTTACATTTTGTTCCTCTAAGGACAACTTCCGGGAAGTTGTAGGCATTTTCACACTAATTTCGTGGGGAAAAATTAATGGGAGTCGGTATTACATTGCAACGGTGTAGGGGCCACTCCAAACCAGTTGTAGAGGTTTTTATATAGTAAACAGAGGAAGTCATGTGTTTTAGCTTATATCTCGGCCAGCTATTGCGCGATTTTACTGGATTTTGATAGCGATTTTCTGATAGTTTGATACTACTTACGGGTCTATGCGACATTGGGGGGCTTCAAAAAGTTGATTCCAGCCATTAGACGGGCAAACGGACATTGCTAAATCGACTTCATTATTTATAAGGACCAAAAAAATTTATACTTTATGGGGTCGCATGGATGGATATTAAAAAAATGACAAATAAATTGACCGACTACCTATATCGCTTACTACCAAAAACAAACGAATGAAGCTTCAATTTATAAAGTCACGGCCGTAGAAGCCTTTTACTGAAGTTTTGAGTGCAAACCATTTTCTTTAAATTTTTGCCAATAATCAGAAGTTTTAAATGTTACTATCCTTGGAAACGGCAAAAAAGTTAAATTTTTTAAATTATAACTAAAATTTTGAGGAAAACGGCAATTTTTTTAATTTAAAAAAGGAGACTTTTTGCAATATTCTATTTTTAAATAATTAAAAAAAAACAAATATTCTTTAAATTTTTTCCCAGTAATTTTAAATTTTTATCATCGTGGAGAAAATAATTTTGAAACCGTTAAACAATTCAAAAGATTTTTTACACGGGTTTAAGATAATAATACTGCAAGTCTTCTAGTGGTTCTTTTGAAAAAAACGGATAAGGTTTTTTCATGCTATGATACAAATAATTGAGCAGCCTCCTTAAAAATCTCATATTAAAAAAAAAAATTAAAAAACTTAGCCTTATAACTTTGAGTTTTGACTGTTTTTGTACTTAGGGGACCATAACATATCAAAAAATATGGGGTCAAAAAATTTAATATTCGTTGTTGCATAGTGCTATCGTTCACTTAGGTAAGTTAGCTTTAGTGAAAACAAATAAGTTAGATGGTCATTGGGCTATATTTTGTTTCTGCTTGTGGTAATTTTATCCGTCTCTTTCGTTCTATCAATCATTCGAAAATGGTAATTAGCATTTTGCTTACCTATTTTCTTGTTTGCCTTTTAGAGCTGGGGTTCCCAGCAGTAGTTGTATTTATGTGTTTTATGTTAAACTCATTAAGAAATAATAAACAAATTGTTAACATTATAAATAGTGCACGCAAGAGAAATTTAACACCTAATAAATTTACCTAAAGAAATACATACTAGACTTTGACGTATATAGAGGAAAGGGCAGAAAAGTACTTTATTTGCGTAATTAAATTTTCTATTGGTTGAAAAACTAAATAAGAAATGACTTAATTTTGTTTACAAACGGCATTAGCTTTTAACACAAGCATTTAAATTGTGTAACAGGTAGAAAAGGTTATAGTCGGGCTTACCTGCCTATTAGGGTCATTACTATTTTCATTATTATTATTTACATTACAACATCAAAACCCCTTTAATTCGAGGAATAATTGCGTTCAGATGATATTAGTAACATTAAGTTTAAAAAAAATTTTAAAAAGTTCCCCCTTTTTAATTTTTATAATTTTTTAAATATTTTTTGTGCAAGTCTTACTAAAAAGAAGTCATTTAATCACTTTTAAAACACCATAAATTTCAGCGACAGTGTAAAGGCAAAGATGTCCATTTGGACGAAGAAGCTAGCTTCCTCTACTAAACAGAAAAGGGATGCAATCATTCTATCTGTTAAAAACCCATCCAATCTCACACGAATGCCGACAAGCTGCCGAATTCTAGAAAACTTTACTTCAAGTTTAACAGCGAGAAACGGCGACTGGTTCGAATTAAAATTTTGATAACGGATATAAAATCGCTCTGTAGGGAAACTGTAGACTTTCCACTTTTATCCAGCGTACTCATCAGAAAAAAACTTAATCGTCTGTTTGGTCTAAATGGCAAATACTCCTACACTTTCAAAATTATTTGACGTCACTAACGTAAATGGGGAATAGAGTAGCTTGAAAGGTAAAAAGTTCTACCAGAGTCAGGTTGAGAGTGGAGGAAAGGTTGGTTATTCGACAGTCAAACAAGCCCCTTTGAACTCAATCCACCCAAGAAAACGATTGTAACTATCAATACCTCAAGCCCAAACCAGGACCCACACGTGATATTATCTCTGAATATGCTTCCAATCCTTCACCCAAATCTTAAAGCTCTTGTTCCACCATCTTCTTCAGAATGCAAACCAAAATACAAAAGAACAAGCACTACAACCGCGAATTTACTAGTGCTAGAAAGCAACATTTCTACACATAAAGCACATAACTTTCTTGCAACCGTAGCTAAACAGGGCCATGGTGTGTCGGTTCCAAGTCAGTCGGGTATCTGGAAACAAGAATCTTAGAAGGACAGCAAATGAAAGCCCAACTCTTTGAAAAACTTCAAAGCAGAGATCCCTATTTTCTTCAGTTTGATGTTAAAAGAGTCCAAGGGGAAGAGTATAAGGTAGTTCTGCTGAAAGACACCACAACCGAAATTAAACTTGGTATTCTGAAATGTGAGAATGGTTCTGCCGCGGCAATTCAAGAGCCAACGACCAAACCAGAACTCAACTATTCCTTCAATGAAAAACTAAAAAAAACTATGTCTCTCTTCAGGCCCTTTACCACCAAGTTGCGACAGATGATGTTAACACAGACAAGAACCCTGGATTTCGAGATGATTTAAAGTTCCTATGTGAACTATATCAGGCATATCGTCTTTACAGAACGACTTTACGATGGGACCGAATCAACTGGAAAAAACTCCCAAACCTTCACCAGGCAAGATGGGACTAGCGTGCAATATATACTGTTAAAGCATTTTTTTCTAATGCCGGAGTCACATGAATGAAAGGAAAAACTTTTTTTAAAAAATACAAAAAATGCAATTACTTTTCCTAAACTTCCCCGATTCCACTTGCAATATAATTTTTTTTTTAATACACTACTGACGTTGCACAATTTATATTATTTTTCGTCAGTATTAATTCTTTTAGAAATTGCTTTATACTAAAATTCACTTCCAACAGAAGGTCTTTTATGAAACCCATCGAATATACCATTCAGTCAGACCAAATTATTTCTGTATTAACACCAGGGTGACTATTGGACTATCGGTATTTAATAATATTTGTGATAGTTTAAGCTGACAAAGTTTATTTCAGGGGGACATTTGTAAAGAGCTACGTAAAATAATCATCGTCAGTTTAAAAAGACTTGGTCTTATTGCCAAAAAAAACTAGTCGGCGCCGATCTTATGAAAATGGGCGGACATAGTTGATCCGATTCAGGAAGTAATTCTAAGTTAACAGATTTTTTGTGTTTTCTTTCAATAATCCATAATCCATTCTTCGGCATCTCAAATATGTTGGAATAAATTAAGGTCTAAGCTTCCTTGAAATCTTTACTTTACATTTTAAGAAGTTATAAGAAGAAACTAGCACCTTTGCTTATCGTATGTCAACCAAATAAAAGTAATATGTATTTGTGTTCAAAAAGATTAATTGTGGCACAAACACTTTTGTCTTAAATTAATTTTATATTTTTTTTTAAATTAAGGTTTTAATCGAAACGAATGTTTCTTTTTAAGAAAAATCTTGGGTGTATATATTTGTCAAATTCTTTTCAAATATTTATTATCGTTTTTTTTCAAAATCACTTTAATGTGCCGGCAGTAAAAAAATCAAACATCAATATGTGTTATATGTTGATGTCATGAACTTATGTTCCAGTTAAACAATCAAAAAAGTTAGAAGTGGTTTATAAAAACAATTTTTGATGAAATTTATTAAATTAAAATTTGATAATGTTTGTTAAATGAATAAACCTTTCAACTTTATATAAAAACTTATTAAATTACCAATAATGCATAGGCTTTTGTAAATGAATAATACAATTTTTACTTAAAACTCTTATATATTTTAAACTTTTTCCGCGAACACATATTAATTTAAACACCCATTAAAATTTAAATAGCAACAATCATTTCTATCGCTAAATACAAACAAAAAAAGATTTAATTGAAAATATCTTTCTCCGTCAACTAATTAAATAAAACAAAAACTCAAAAGAAACTCATTTAAAAGTTTCTACAAACATTACGAATAAACTGACTCTTTAACAAAAGTGAGAAGAAAAAAATAAGTAAAAATAATTAAAAACTTTTTCGCTGAACTTTAACCCTTTAATAAATGAATCTTTCACAAAAGACGACGACAACTTACAAAGAAAATATAAAAAAGAAGACAAATGCGGAAAAAAGAAAAAATATAAAATAAAAAACAAATTAATATAAAAAAGAAAGTAAATGTTTAACTTTATTTAATTCTTCTCTATTATAAAATTTGATTAAAAAAAGCTTTTTTTAAATAAACTATAAATTTATAAAAGATTTGTCAAAGGAAATTTCTATACAAAATCCCTTTTATGAACCATTTTTTTTAATCAAAAATTTATGTATAAATAGCGGGGTTATTATGTGGAATGTAAATTTAATAAAAATAGCTAAGGGTTTCTTTACGTGTAATATGTTGTTGAAAAATACAAAACTGATCAAGTAAAAGTATTGAGTAGGAGAGAATACGGATACAAATTTTGACAAGTGCCCGGTATCTAAATGTTTATTTTCCCAACCATTTTAGAAACCTACGTATTCTCATTACTTCAGGGTGTGAAATATCGGCAGAACTTACAACATCTAATGAAGATGGCTACATTTTTTGAATCAAAGCACAAGCAATCAATATCAACGCAGAAGTTTTTTTTATGTTGTTTTTGTTAATATTGTAGAAGTTAAAACATATGCCATTACCACAAACAAAAACAAGCAAAATGAAAAACAGCTTTTGAGTTTTCCAACACCATCCGTGTAAACATGAAAAATACTTAGAACATACCTTTATTCTCTTTTCTTAAGCACGGAGAGAATTTCATAATATTTTTTCATTCTACAAAGTCTCTTACTTTCTATTACCATGTAAAGCCAGCTTAAGCATACATATCTGCATCGAATTCGGAATGTCATATGGTATGTCCACGGCTACCAGATTTAACGATTTGTCGATATTTTGGTGATTTATCTTAAAAGTGAAAATTTTCTCGATTTTCAAAATACTACAACCTAAATTTGCTTCAAATTTCATATGTTAGCAATTACAGAAAAAAATACATTTTTTTAAACGAGACAGATACGGGGAAACCAATATTCTACATGCAATTCTTAACCTGTTTGTATAAAGAGTTGATCTTGGTAGTACGATAGACATTTCCTATGAGTTTATTTAAAAAATATCAACGATTACTTTGGCGAATAAATATATGAAAATACATAAAAAGTTGCCATCTTTTAAGCTGAGGAAAAGTGTTGTGTTAAAGTAGCAATAGAGACTTAAGCTGAAAATATTTTTTAAAATTTGTTAAAAAGTAAAATATCTAAAAGATATAATTAAAATAATAAGTTAAGAGAATTTGTGGTCAAAAATACATTAGCCTCATACATATAAAGAAAGGACGAACTTGTATTTTTTAAGTCGATTTTTTTTAAACTGTTCTTTATACCAACATAAAACAAGATTTTGGAAAAAACCTAACAACTACAATTGTTATTTTTTGTTAGTCAATTTTAAATAAAAAGCAGCAGTAAAAAGATACATTTTCGAAATCTCCGATTTTTTTACTTATTTTTTAATAGAAATAGAATGTATTTTTGTTATTTGACGGCTTTTGCACAAATTTATCTGGCAGCCCTGGGTATTTCAGATATTAGATTTCGAAATTCGAACATTTAAATTTTTGCATTCTAAAACTGGAAATTAACACAATCCTATTAGCATTGGTTTTGTTTACTGATAGACATTCATAAAGTTAAGTTTGTTTACGTTGTTATTTTCATTATATTAATACTTATATTATCTCGTGCTACATATTTTCATGAATGCGACATATTGTTCTGAAATACTTAAATTACATACATACATACATATGAATATAAATAACCTGAAAAAATACAAAAGGGGAAAATGTATTTCTCCCTTAAAAAAGAAAATTCTTAAAATAGTGAATGTAAAATACCTCAATAATTGAAAAAATAGGCCAACAAATGAAATACATACATATATACTTATGCTTGTCTGTATCTGGATGTAAAATATACTACGGTCTTTATAAAGTTTCCAGTGGCTTCGACGCACTGTGGGTCATCTTATATAACGAGTTGTCAAAAATAGAGTAACTGACTGTAAGCTATTTAGGAAGTATTTCGTAAAGTTGTTTTTAAATGAAAAAACAGTTAAATTTTAATACAATATTTTTTAACTGATTTGAAGGGTTATTATAAGCCTCAAATAAACAAAAATACTAATTTTCAGTGGAAGTTAATTTTCCCAGTTATTTTTTATTAATATTTAACTTTGTTATTTTTTTTCTTATACATTATGTTTTTCTGTAAATGACAGAAAATCTAGTTCATTTTAGACGAATATGTAAGTTAATATTTCGATGTCTGAATTTAAATATTTTGTTAATTTTAATGAATAACTTGTTGGGCAGTTTTTAAATGAATATTCAGTTATCCATGTGTCCTGAAAATATAATTTGTGCTCCAATAATGCCCACAAAATTGCAAAAAGTCACTATCCGAATATACATGCAAATACAATCATGTGTGTAAACTTTCATTTAAATCAGACCAAGAACTGAAAGTCCTTACAGTTATCCTTTTTTTTAAAACCGCTATGAACATCTACAAAAATTTTCAAATTGTAATTAAATTTGGTATGTAAATTGAGGCTTGTAAAATATAATATGTATACGTTAATGCTTAACTTGGGTAGAATCGAATTATTAATATGAAAAATACAAACACTTAATTTATTAAAAAATGGATTAAAAAACACTTAAAGCGCTTTTGCAAAAATCAAAACACATATATATTTTAGTATTTAAAAGATAACATAAATAAAAATTAAAGGAGAAAACTAGCTATATAAACGGCATTAAAAAATCATAAAAAAGGCTTTTGGCGCACCAATTCCAAAAGTGACTTAACTTAAAACTTTAATTTTTTAGATCAAAAGAAACTGTTTTTGACCGAAATAATTTTTGCGGGACATACTTACACCCTATCTTCACCCCCTAACAGGATTGTCATACAAAAATAATTTTTTTTTAGCTTTTTTAAATCATTCCCACAGCTTCCAGGGTGCCCCAACAAAGGTCAAATGTAAAGCCGACACCAAATAATTTTTCCTCCTAAACATTTTTGTGAAACCTAACGCCCCTAAACTTTCCCGGAATCGCCCTCATAGGAATAAAATGTATTACATAATCCCATAAGTTTTCCTCACAAACATATTTCTAGAACATACCTCCTATCTCCATTACCTAAGGGGGTTGCCATGCAAAGTTTGGGATACTGTAATAAATCCCCCCTACCGCTTTCAGGGTGCCCATGGATAGGTCAAATGTAGGGCTGACCTCACCTTATTTTTCCTCGCAAACACACACTCTAAGATGTTGTCATATTGACATACAAAATTTTACAAAATCATCATATAGCGCTCTTACTTCTTTTTTAAGCTATGGCGAAAATTAGTAACTTATCAAAATAAAAAAAAAAATATATATATAATTTATATATTTTTTTACATCGTTAAACTTAAGTAGTTTTTGAATATTCAACAAAAAAAATGGGGTTTTTAGAATAATAAAAAAATTATTTTTTGTAAATATGTTCTTAAATCTTTATTTTAACTACAAATATTAAAAAATGTACTTAAAAACTAAACTTTGAATTTGAAAATTAAAAAGTAAACAAAAATCTTGAGAATTATTTATTTAGAAACCACTAAAACTCATTTTTCTGTTAAGTGATGTTTGCATTCAGAGACTGGCTTACTCAGAATAAAATTTGCTCATGATTTAATCATGATACGAAAACTTATTCAGTTTGGCTATTTTGTTCAAACGTATCACATGACATAAGCCAATGCATGATTTAAAATCATTTCATTCAATCTGTTGTTGTTGGATTTTTGATTTTATTCAACGTTCAAAAAAATCAACATAAATTCAATCGTATCAGCATCAGTGAATAAAACTAAACAAAAAATTCTAGCATTTAAGGGATGTTGCTTTTAATGAGAATAACAGACAAAAAAATGGCGCCATGCTCATGGTTTAACGTTAGGTCACGTAGTCGTTTCTCTTTAACATTGCCAGTAGTGTATAACGAAGGTTTGCCATAGTTCTTGTCATATTTCTTGTTTGGCACTAAAGGTTTTAAAAACAGTGCTAAGTGTTAGTAAAAACTTCTCTTTCGGCTAAAAATGATTGAATAATTGTGTTAAAATTGTCAAAAATTAAATGTTTATAATTTTTAATATTAAATTGATTCACCATTATGCATAATTAACGTCAAGTTAATAGTATTTTAAACGTTTATGCATATAAAAACACTTATTTTTATGTGTAAAATTTTAATTAGCTGATGTAATGTGATATAATTGTTTTCCAAATATGTTTTTAAACAATTAAACATTTTGTAATATCAACTTAGAGCAACACTGATAAAGCTTTGACAAAAGTACAAAAAACACCAGCGGGCAAATTACGGCATTCAACTCGAGTCGAAATTCTACTCGATCGATCGAGTTGTCACTGCTTGTATTAACAAACTTTTTAAAAGGTTAATTTTTATTTTATATGCATAGCTTTGGTTTGTTTTTAAAATAAACAGAAAGCGTTCAAGTCGATGACTTTAAAAATTTTAAAAAATCATAAAATACGTAGAAACTTTAAAAGAGAATTAATAATAATTAAATAAAAAAATTCATTGTGTAAATCTGGAAATAGTTAAAAAAAAGTTTATAATTTCCCCTTTCTGAACTTATAGTTTTCAACTTAAAATGAGTAAAAAATTATAACTACTTATTTTAGCTGTTATTTGTATAAAAAAGTATCCTAAAAAATTTAATAAATATATGTGTCGTTCAAAACTTATACAACGGCAACTCTGCTTCTTCCACAGTTTTGTTTACTCTGATTTATTCACTAGCAACCGTTTATTTGTTAAATTCAATCATGTGAGTAAAACTCACACAATGAATAAATTCACAATGAATAAATTCATGCTTTGACCAAACGAAGCTGATTTTATTCAAGGCAGATTTTAATTCAACTCATTCAAATCACTTAAAATTTAAGCATCAGATTAAATCAAGAGAAAATGTGATTTTGCTATTCTCTGGTTTGCATAAAGGTCTCCGAGTTAAGCACCCTCTCGTGGTGGCAAAACCCATCAAGGGGAAGATTTTTGTTAACATTTATTTAAAATACCTTATTAAGTTTCAAAAACTCCATATTTTAACACAATTTTAATAGGATTTTTAAAACAAAAAACAGTATTAATTTTGCTTAAAAAAATTGTTGCCGCTTATTTCTGAATAACTCCTCAACACTAGAAAATTTTAAAAAATGTTATATGCCTGATTTAAAGGAATTTCCTTTCTAATAAATTGATTTACTTTTCATCAAAATCGGACAAATCGATCTTATGTTATGATAAAATATATGAGAATAACTGCCTTTTTTGGGGCGAAATATTTGTAGGGCTCGTAAAAAAACCAAATCTGACTGACAATGTCACCAAAAGGGCAAGAAAATAGTCGAAAAAATCGGTGTATACGTTTATATAAATATTTTTTATCTCTAATAAAAAAACTGTTTTTATTATCAGTCCAACCTCGCTTTATCCCGGAAAATAATTTATATTTTCCCGTTTCCCGAGAAAAAAAATTCTGGCTAAAAGTAAACTCTAAATTTGTGACAAAATAAGTTTTTTTGTTTCTGTCTATGGAACGAAGGATAGCACTGTGTGTAATTTTTTAAGTCATGGAAAAATAACCATATACGGACATCACTACGTGAAAGAAGACCAAAAAAGAAAAGACTCGTGTCTCTCAGTTTTGCCCAAAGTCATGCACTTTTTTTATGGGCCCCCAAAGATTTGGGGCCTTGGTGCCATTTTTGCAAAAAGTTATAATTATCTCAGGCTCATATCTTGCAAACCGTTCGGAATTTTATTTTACTCATTGAGGCAAAGTTATAGCCCTTTTTATAAAGAACAAAAATTATGAACATAAAAAATTAAAAAAAGAATAATTTTAAATCAAAATCGCCAAAAATTTTAAAAAATTCAAATTTATTTTACCTTTTTTCCCCTGTTCAAGTCCATAGGTAGCAAACCGTTCAAAATTCAAGGAAACAGTCAACTACAAAAATTTACCTTATATTCCAATAAACAACTTTTTAGAATATATAAACTTCCTGGGAATGACTCTTAACATCGTTTAGGTAGCGCTTAAGTAGCCGCAAAAGTTAAAATTTCCCCAAAATGTATGTATGTACATACATGTATTAATTTTGATTTAAAATTATTCATTTTTTAATTTTTTATTTTCATAATTTTTGTTCTTTATAAAAAGGGCTACAACTTTACCTCAAAGAGTAAATTAAAATTCCGAACGGTTTGCAAGATATGAGCCTGAGATAATTATAACTTTTTGCAAAAATGGCACCAAGGCCCCAAATCTTTGGGGGCCCATAAAAAAAGTGCATGACTTTGGGCTTAACTGAAAGACAAAAAAAGCCAACATAGACTGTCATAATTATACAACTGCTGATGATGGTAATGATTAAGATAAGTACAAAACAAAAAACTCACCAAAAACCACAAAACAATTGTTGTCAACCAGACAACAACATGGCCACAAAACTAAACCAGCCAACATATTAAACCTTTTTTTTAACTTGTACGAGTACTAAAACAAAAGACTACTTTTTTTATCTAATTTTGTTTTTATTTGTTTTTCTTTAATCCCAGAGGTAATGTTATGAATGTCCTAAAACATTTTTTTTGTCCACTTGCTTTGGGGCTTTTCTTTGTTTCTTTTCGGTATTGTTTGGTTTATCTCATTTTTTTTTTTCAAAAAATTGTACAATAAATTTATAAAAAACTAAAACTTTATATTCTTCGTCACTATTTATTTAAACTGTTTAGAATAATAGTAAAATTTTTAGAAAAAGCTAATAGGTTAAGTTTGTTAAATAAATTTATTGAAAATATGTTTATCAATCGTCAACAAGATCAACACCTCTTTAAACAACTGTTTCAGAACAGCCTCAGGTCTGCGTCGAACAACGCCGCTAGATAAGTTGAGAAATGAAGCCAAATTTTTTGATTTTCAGAATCTGTTGGAAAGAACTGCAGTTAATATGGCATCCAAATGTATTACTATTTCATCTGATGATCTAAATGAATCATTTTGGAAAGTTCTAAGTTCTAAAACCGCTCATCCGTCGTCGGCAATAAGAAATGTAATCTCAATTCTGAGGAAATTTAAAATATCTATACCACAAAAACCAAACATTATTATATTGTGTAACAGTTTTGTTAAAGCTGATGACAATTTGAGTTGCCTAGCTAAAAACAACACAGAACCTACATGTTTTAAAAAAATTGCTTTCTAATAAGATTTCTGAATTTCCCCCCGACGAAATTTAATATACTGATGGATCGTATCAAAACGGGTTGACGTCTTATTTTATCAGCAAGCAAATTACTAGTACACCGTTCGAAACCATGCAAAAAGTTAGGATTCTTGACCACACAGGAATTTTTACGGCAGAAATGGTAGCTATAAGAACAGCAATTCATCTCGCCATTGGTCGCGCTGCAAAAACACTAATATGTACTGATAGCCTTAGTGCAATTAGGGCTTTAAAGAAAAACTTCAACGGTTTCTACGATAATATATGTATTACGACTGCAAAATGAATCAGAAAAATTTTTGTTGCTGTGGATTCCATGCGCTTTGAAATTATATAAAAAAATGCTCCTCTTACATTGGGTCTCCATGTTCATAGAAAAATTTGTTTGTATATCATTTTTCAAAAAACGCGTTTGTTAAAAAAATTCAATGATTTTGATTAAAAAATTAATTGCCACAATTGATGAGTTTGGGTAAATATCTGGGTAACCTCTTGCTAAAACATCTATTATATTTTCTGGGCGGTCTTTATAAATTTTCCATTTTTGTTTCCAATACAAAATGTCAGCTTTTAATTTCGATACAAGCAGTTTTAACAGTTTTTTTTTTAAATTTCATTAAATCTGCAAGATATGAAATTAAAATGTCAAAATCAGTGTGTTTTTAAGATTGTAAAACAGATTCAACCGCATCGAGGGATACATACTCTTAGTAGCCCTCGATGCGGTAGTATAATAGGTTGAGGGAAAGGATACAGCTCACTTGGGTCCGCTTAATTCGGTCCCTTTGTGTTATCTTAAGAAGCAGATAGAATAGGTTGAGATGGAAGGAAAGAAAAAATTTAGAGAAGGATAAGAAAGAAAGAACAGAAAAATGAAGCAAACTTACCAGGGTCTGGTGGGAATCAACCCCCCAAACACCTGACTGGTAGACTCGTCACTTACCACTGATCTGCCGGGCACCCCGCGGTAGTATATTCCGACATCTTAAAAATGATTTCTTCTTTCAAACTTAGGCTTTTTGACTAAAATTCCAAAAACAATGCGAATATTTTTTTCCTCTTCAAAAATTGTTTGGGCTTTATTCCTTTTGGTCTCAAGACACATTATCAGGCTTTTTATAAAAGATGATCCTTTTTGTACACTAAGCGGCTGTGTGACAGTAAGTATATAATTAAGAATATGTAATCCGCAAATAAACTCTAAGGTGCTCAGAAAAGTTTTTCATAATAAGGTTTTTGAACACGTATCCCTATCTTTCCACTCGGGTATGTTTTCCAATGCCTCTATTATGTGCTTTATTCTTACTGCAAAATGTATATTTGAATCATGACAATCCACTCAACGTGTTTCGGATAATGGAGACAACTTTGTACCTGGATATTTCAGAGAAACTGGATTACGCTTAGGATAATGTTTTTAAAAATATAAATTTTCTGGTTTCTTTAACAAACGATACAATTTTTCGTATTTATTGGTACCTTGTTGCCTTTCGATATTGAGTGGTTAAGTCTACGGGAATAGCAAAGCGTTTGCTTTGCATTTTTGCAGTTTCTTGTATTTTTTGACTGTTCTATTTTCTGCCAATATCAACGGACACCCGTCAGTTCCATTCCCAACACAATTTTCAAAATCAAGAAAAACGTTTTTCAAAGCTCTCCAAACTTTTGATAATAGTGTGTTTGCATTAATTGATACTTTGACGTCACAGCCTCTTCAAATCCATCGATGAATCCAAAGAATTCTTCTTTTGCTTACTCTTCGTTTACAAAACTTTTGGGTACAAAATTAAAATAGGTACCAGCCTTGTGCCTATTTATTTATTAAGAACAATACGTTACGTTCCTATTGTCTTTAGTTTCTTATTCCCATAATATTTGAATAACCAAAAATTACGGCTGATAGTACCCACAGTCATAATTGCAAGCTAGTTTAAGAATGTACGATTATAAAGAAGTCAGTCATTTTATCAGTTAGTCAGTAACGTTACTATAGATCGACATTAAAGAAGCATGAGCGATGGTTACGTCCAAGGTACGTTAAAAGGGGTAGAAGCAGCTGATCAGCTGACTTTTATTTCCGTAATATGTTTCCTACATAGCTTGTCAATTTTTTTAAGTTAAATTTTTGTTGTCTACACTGGGTGTATATGTGAAAGCAATTTTTTTAACAACTTGGCTAGAATTTAGCAACAACAAATTAAAGGCCGATTTTTAGAGGAAGTTATTGTTATAGGGACGAGGTTACGTCATCATCGTTATACATCATGGTTACGTCTACACAAACGGACAAAACTAGTGAAGTGTCCACAATTTCATATTAAGCAAATTTTTAAATCTTAGCAGATATGATTATAATATTCACATTTTGGAAAAATAAATTGGGTGTAAGCATGAACAATGGCAACCCTCATCGTACGAACCAATTTTGTACATTTTTGCAATACCGTATCTCAACTTTTTACTAGGTGCTATTTGCCTTTTTTAACAATTGTTACATTAAAAAAAATTATTGTCAAACATTATATTAAAAACTCAACACAACCCTGTAGGTAACTTGATATTGATAATGAAGCATGTTGTGAAGGTACTCGTATATACGATTGTTGTTTTTTTTTTTTTTTTTTTTTTATTAAATTAAAATATTTTCAAATTTTTCTTTTTTTACTTCTTTTTACATCTTATTAAGTAAAAAATACACGCTGATTCTTAATGTAATGTAATGCGACTGCATAAGACACGTAAAACATAAACTCTTAATTGCTAATAAAATCTGAAGTATTTAATTGTTTTAGAATGAACGTAATAAAACGTGTAAGTACGTCAATATATTACGAGGGAAACGCACAATTAAACAATCAATTTAACCTAAAATATTTTTTTAAACAGGGAGTTTTACAAATTTTTCACACAACTAAGATGATAAGGCAAACAGAAACAGAATGGCATACAATTAAAGTCCATACTTTGGAACAAACAAATTTTTTGGATTTACAAGATGGGCTTAAAGAAATCACCCTATTGGAAGATGCTCTTATTTCTGCAAACGGCGGCCAATGTCAAATGACGCGGAATAAACGTGTCTATTTTTTTGCGTAGCAATTCGTATGTGGTGTTGGCGCAGCGCAAATACCGTCGTCGATACCCCGCTCGTCCGGCATCCTTGAATAGTGTGGGACCACACGAGACGCTGCCAATAGTGGCCGGCCCCGGAGCGCTCGTTTTGCCGAGAATATCGCCGCTGTTGGCAAGGATGTCGAGCTGTCGCCAGAAACATCGACCAAACGCCTTGCCTCGCAATTAGCCATGAGCCGGTCGTCCCTAAGGCGACCAGTGGTAGGCAGCCTATACTTGAAGATGTGCAGATTCTTAATGGTACAACAAGGTATTGTTAATTAAACAGGTGCTTATTGTTTGCTATAGTTTGTTTACCACTGACTGCATTTTGTCAAACCAATTTTTGCTTTAGCGGTTTTTGACATTGTAAAAAGTGTTTTTACAAAAACATCATGCATTTAGTTTTCGCTTCGTTGTAGTTGTTGCCGTACTGATATTACCTTGAAGGGGTAATTGTTCTCTCATTAAGAATGAACTTTAATTTTTCTTTTGTTATTTCACATTGTTTTTAGTCTAAGTCAAACAACAGGCGGCAACATGTGATTAAATTTACTAGTGTTTTGTATACGTCAAATATGCTTAGTGGCAATGTTTTATCTATCACTGTTATAAACGTTAAGGCCGTATGTTGCACAGTGGCTGAAAATCGTTTTTTATCGGATAAAAAATTTGTTACTTTTTTTTGCTAGAGAGGTTTTTTGAACTTTCCTGCAGTTTTAATTTTTTTGGTACATCATTAAGAAGTTGCTATAAAGTCCAAGGAAAAATTTTAACTTTAAATTTTTTTTGTCATTTAGTTTTAAAATTCTATTGATTGAGATTGGGAAATATGATTTTTTTTTTAAATTAAAAAACAGTGACCTTTTTCAGTCTATTATTTTAAGAATTTTTGTTGTATATAACTACAAAATCTTAATCCAATATCTTTATTAATGTGGGATGTAAATAATATTTGCCTTTAAAATTTTTATTTTTGCTCATATTAAAAGCCCTTTCATCCATTTACATCCATCTATAGAAACAATAATGTTAATGTTTAACATTCTTTAAATCAGACTGGATAGATATATTAATGCAATTTTGCATTTATTTACACTAAAGGACCTTAAATCAGTGAACCGATCAGTTGCATTTTAATACTACATGCTAAAAAACCTCAAAAGTTCGACTTTGACCTTCAAACTTCTTAACAACTGCCAAACCGATTAAAATAATAATAAAAAATCCCAAAAAGGCATTTGTTTAGCAAAACAAAAATTGTATAAATATCTTTATCAGTTTAAAAGTAACATTACTTTTGGTCCTCTTATTCCCCTGACCTTCTGATTTATATAGAGACTGAAAAATATTTAATGACAGATTAGGTATTAATGCTACAGTGATAAAGCTTATACATTAAACAAAAAAAAACCCAAAAAATATTATTAATAATAGTTTGTGAAAAATCATAATTTTTTGACTAACTCAGTTCTAATATATTTGCTTTCGAATAGCATTAAAATTTTTGAAATCGGCGATAATAACCATGAAAAACGAATTTTAGACACTGTGCGTTATTTGTATTGTATTTTCTTCAGCAAAAATATATTTTGCTTTTGCTAAATAAATAAATCAATACTTTTATTTTCCTTTTGCATTTCTAGTTTGTCATATTCTGCTAGCACAATAGTTTTTTTGCAAAAAAAAAAGCCAAGAAAGGTTTAAATTTTAATTTTAGAAAAAATATTTAAACAATTTGAGAGTATTTGTATAACAGTAGAATACTTTTTTCTCCGATACGAGGAGCAACGAAAAAAATAAAACAAACAGTTTGAAGTTCAGTAAACAAAAAGCCTTTATTCTTTATTTTCTACTTTCTTAAATACTATTATTTTGTTTATTGCTGCATTTTTGTTATTGGAAATGCAGCTATAAAAAATACAAGTTAATTGTTTAAAATAAATAATTTACATAATAATTCTTAAGAACTTTGTCTGGTGCATTTTGTTAATTGTTGCATTTTCGTTGGTGAAAATGCAGCCCAAATAAACTAAAAACTAAAATGTTAAAATTCTTTGGAAAAGAATTAATTAAAATTCTTTGGAAATTAATATTTGGCAATATTGGTACTAGTTGCATTTTTGTCAGCGGAAATGCACCCAGACAAGGTGTAACAATTCTTTGGAAAAAATACAATTAATAAAGTTATAAATAAAATATTTATTAAAATTCTTTGGAATTAAAATTCTTTGCGTTGCATAATGTTTAAAACAATTATTGAAATTCTTAAGAAGTTAAAACAACAAATGTATGTATATTTGTATGACCAAAATAATGTTAGGGGAATAGTGGGAGACACTATAACTAAGGGAATAGTGGGAGACACTATAACACCCCCACCGTTAGTTTGAGGCTCCGACGAAATTATATTATTTTTATTGGGTTATTTATAGTGGTTTCATTTCTTAATTCCAGGTTTGGAATATATGTTGTTTGTTTGTTCTTAAAGAAATGTATAAAAATAATTAGGATACATATTGATATGATAATTGAGATATCTATGCTATAGCTAATTATTTTTGAATTTTTATCTGTATACAGTACTTGTTGCAATGTTTTTTCGTACTCTATTTGTTTTAGATATAAAGATTCAATTTTTACGTCTGCTAGTGTTGTATTACTAGTGTCTTTAATTTTTGTTATCAGATTAGGTAAAATAATTTTATCGTACAATTTAATTTTAACATTGGTAAAAGTTTTATTCAATACGTTTATTTCACAATTTTCAAATTTGATTAAATAATTTCCTGTAATTTTCAATTTAGCTTTGTTGCAGTTATGGTAAATTGTATTGTTAAAGTGCTTAAGAACTAATATTCCAGGAATTATTTCGATTACTTCCCGTGTATTCAATGTTTGCATTTTGCAATTAGCTTCTTCAAAGTTTAGTATATTATTTAAACAATTATCATTAATTTTCATTAGATTTCCTTTTAGATTATCTTTAATATATGTACTATAAATATTGTTTTCTAAATCTAAGAGTACATCAGAGTGGTTAAGCATTATGGACCTATTATTTTTGTCAGGAATTGGTACGAATGTCACCATAGATAGTGGGTCCTGCGAATATTGTGGTATAGAGAGAATTATTATTATGTTACCTTCGTGAAGTGCTATGGCTACTTTAATATTGGTATAACTGTCAAAGTCTGTGATAAGTTCAAGTTCGGTTTGAGTTAAAATATCTGTGGGGATGATTCCAAGTTTTCCCTGTTTTTATTGGTATGTATCCGTTACTGTTCGATAGGTCTTGTAAGTCGATCGTTTGTGCCCTGAATGTTGGAACAGTTATTACCATTATTATTATCCATTCAATCATCTAAAAATAAAAATATATTTATCTAATTGTTGCCTTGATTTTGGGGTTATTCCTGTCTTGGTATTTTTTCTTAGGTCTAACGTGAGCTTTATAATATTTAAGTCCGGTTCCTGTCGTCCGTATGTGGTCGTCATCTATTTTCTCCGCGTTAACCTTCCTATATTTTCTGTGATTTTTCCCACCTCTTATCTCTTTTATATAATTTGGTCCGCCTTCTATTTCAAAATCTTTACGGTTTTCGTTTAATTTCTGAATATACTTTTCCTTCTTTGCGTTTATAAGATCACGAATTTCTGTATATCTATCCTCGTGTACCTTTCCATTTACAAAATCAATCGGTTTGATGCCGGTTGTACTGTGTGTTGTGTTGTTGTAGAACCCTATAACTCTTATCATCTTATCTTCCATGCTTTCGTCCGTGTTTTCTTTATCATGCCTTAGCAACTTTATATGTTTATTGATTGTGTTATGTAGTCTTTCAATGTCGGCGTTAGACGTATGGTTACTATTTGAGGTATAATGAATATCTATATTCTCCCTTTTCAAAAATTCCTGCATAGGAATGGCTTTAAATCCTAGTTCATTATCCACAATAATCTTATTCATTTTCCCATAAGTGTTCATTATTAGCAATAACTTTGTTTTAAATTCTGTCCAACTTCTACCGTTTATTTGAAATGCCAAAGCGAATTTTGAAAATTTATCAATTGTTGTCATAAAAAGTTTCTTGTCTAAAGTATAAAATACGTCTATATGTAATATTTCGAGAGGTTTAGATGGGGTTTCTGTTATTTTATAAGGGATCTTTGGAGGTCTCCTGTCGTATTTTTCTAGGTTACAAATTTCACAGTTATTTATGAACTGAGTTATCCTTAGCTTCAATTTCGGATTGTAAATTTGCGTAATTAATTCCTTATATACTGCCTGAATTCCTCTATGGTTTTTGTCAAGATGTTCACTTTTGATAATTTCAGTTAACCGATTTTCATCTTCTATGTCTTCTGTTATGAGTGTACATCTAATTACCTTAAAATTTGTGTTATTTGAAAACAGTTCCCCGTAAACATTTTTAAACATTGTATAAAATTCATCATCAATTAAAATAGCGTTCAGCTGTGTTGGATTAAAATGGTTCTTAAGTATTGTAATGGCTGTTTCCCTGTCCATTTCTTTCATATAAATAATTTTCCTTTTATTCCTAAAAACAGATTTATTTTTTATTTTCAATGATCCTGAGGTTGTTTTTATTATGACTACTTGATTTTTAAACATATTAATTGGTGAAGTAGTGCTTTTTATTGTTTCATTATCACATTCTAGTACATTTATGCTGGGTTCGGTTTCAATTCTTGACAAAGAGTCGGCATTGCTATTCTTTGTTCCCTTTTTGTACCTAATTTCGTAGTCGTATTCAGATAATTTTAATCTCCACCTAACAAGTTTTGAATTGGGTTCCTTTATAGAGAAGAGCCATGTTAGTGGCTTATGATCTGTCTCTATTATGAATTTACGACCAAAAAGGTAGGGTCTAAAATATTTTGTAGCCCATACGATAGCTAATAATTCCTTTTCTATTGTGCTATAATTAATTTCGTGTGTATTAAGGGTACGGCTTGCATAACATATTGGGTGATTATCTTGCGAAAGCACTGCTCCCAATGCATAATTACTTGCATCCGTTGTCAGTGTAAATGTTCTAGAAAAGTCCGGATATGAAAGTATTGGATCGTGTGTTAGTAGAGTCTTGAGCGTGTTAAAGCTTTTTCCGTACTCCGAATCATTTATGTCTATTTTTGAATCTTTCTTTAGGTATTTAGTCATTGGCTTAGCGATAGATGAGTAGTCTTTTATAAACTTTCTGTAATAGCCTGTAAGTCCTAGAAATTGTTTGATCTGTTTTGTTGTTTTAGGTATTGGAAAGTTTACAACGCATTCTATCTTTTTAGGATTGGGTTTGACTCCTTCTGTTGTAACTATATGCCCAAGGAACTCTGTTTCCTTTTTTAAAAATTCTGATTTATCCAGTTGAACTTTCAGGTTTGCTTCCTGTAACCTTGCGAATATAAGTTTGAGTGAATTTATGTGTTCCTGTAAAGATGTTGAAAATATGATGATGTCGTCCAAGTATACTAAGCATATTTTGTTGATGTAATCTTGGAGTATATTATTCATTAATCTCTGGAATGTTGCAGGAGCTGTTTTCAGTCCGAAAGGCATTCGCAGAAATTCATAGTGTCCTCCTTCAACACTAAACGCGGTTTTATGAATATCCCCCTCCTCTATCTCAATTTGGTGAAAACCCTTTGCTAGATCGAGTGTGGTGAAATATTGGCTTCTTCCCAATTTTTCAAGTATCTCGTCTATATTTGGGATGGGAAACTTGTCATCGATCGTTACTTCGTTCAGTTTACGATAGTCGATTACGAGTCTCCACTTTGGTTTTCCGCTAGCATCGGCCTTCTTTGGCACGATCCAAATTGGAGCTGAATATGGAGAATTGCTACTCCTAATTATCCTATTTTCCAACATCTCTTGGATTTGATCGGCAACTTCTTTCTTATGTATATATGGGTATCTGTATGATTTTGAGAATATTGGTATATTGTTCGTAGTCCTGATTCTATGTTTAATTGCGGAGGTAAATGAAAGTTTATCATTTTCCTGATAAAAAATACTTTGATATCTATCTATTATTTGTAACAATTGTGATCTTTCTTCAGGGTTCAAGTGACTTATTCTAATTTGATCACTCAATGGTTTAAATTCTTTATCCTCGATAATACTGACATTTTCGTGATCTACCTTCTGCGTAGTCAAACGGTTATTTTCAGATAGTAAGTTTATTTCCACTTCTCCATTTTCCACATTTACAATACCTTCTCTTAAAATATTTCCGCCGTTTTCTTCCTTATAATATATTAGATCGGAATTAGCTGGTGCTATTATCCTCTTTTTATTTAAGTTTTCATTTTCAAAGTACATTGGTAGTTTCTTGCTACCGATGGTTATTTCATTTTTCCTATAATCTATACATGCATTTAGTGGTCTCAATATATCGTTACCTATTAGTCCGTCGTAAAAATTATGAAATTTAATTATGTAAAATTCAAGTGTCTTATCTGTTTCAATGTCGCTAAATTCTTCAAAAATAGGTACTACTGCTTTTTCATTAACGTAAATTTGATGCTGAAGAGTTTTAATTAAAAGTGGGTTTGTTGAATGAATTCTGTTTGGGTCACAAATCCCTGGATTTAAAATTGAGTTTGTTGCGCCTGTATCTATTATAAGTTTTATAAAATTTATCTCTGTTCTTATCATTATAAATGGTAATTTGTTCCTGAGGCTGATTCCTGAAAATTTTCAGCCACTTCTATTTTTCCTATGTCCATTGGTTCAGGTTGGTTTCTAAAATTTGGTCTGTTGAATGAAGAGTTTTGAGGATTGTGGTTTTGTGGGTTTACTTGTTGATATGAGCGCGGCTGTTGGTATGGTTGTTGGTAGTCTCTTCCGTTATTATTGAACATTGGTTGAAAATTCCCTCTGTTGTTCTGGAATGGTTGTTGATAGTCTCTTCCGTTATTATTGAACATTGGTTGAAAATTCCTTCTGTAATTTTGGAATGGTTGTTGGGGGTCCCTGTATTGTGCTCTATTTCTATCTCGACCACTATCCTTTTTATTGTATTGATTGCTATTCTTATCATTCGAATGGGTTTTAAATTCTGGGCCATTCACATTATTGTTCCCAGTATATGCGTACCCGGCTTGAAATAGTATATCCATGGCTTGTTCTAAATCTCCTGGGTTCCTACAGAATAAGATGGATTTCATCGGCTCAGGGATTTTGCTTTTAAAGATATTGAGGGCAGTGCGTTTGTTGTTCATTGCACTCTGTCTAGTTGCTTCGGTTTCTCCTAGAATAACTACCAGTTTGTTATTCAATCTATGTAACTTATTTTTCACGTCGTTATAGAAATCTAAAGTCGTTGTTCTAAAAGTCACGCTTCGTAGTTCGTCGAAAAGTTCCTCGCATGAACATCTGTCCCCAAAATTGTTTTGTAATGTATTTTTTATATCTGTCCAAGAAATCGCGTGGCAGTTTATTTCGATTGCCTGCCTCGCCTTTCCTTTGAGTTTTGATTTTATTACGTCCGAAAAAAGTAGTTGAGACAGTTCGTCATATGTTCGTAAGTGTGGGTATATTCTGTCAATAAGTGTGGTAAACGTCTGTAAGTCCTTTGAGTCGCCACAGAATTCAGGTAAGGTGTTTAGGTATTTCAAAGGATCTATAGTTAATCTGTTCATAGGGCCTTCAGCCTGTTCTGCCATTTTACAATTCGTTTAAGTGGATTTTTTTAAAAAAAAATTTCAAGGAAAGAGAAAAAAAAATGCTCTCGCGCTTTTTTTCTTTTTTTTTTTTTATTATACCCTTATGCGTTTTTCTCTCTTAGATTTAGACTTTAAACACTTTTTCTTAGCTTTAATTTTTATCAAGGTTATTTTATGTAGAAATTCTTGCAACTTTTCAATTTCTTGTTCTCTAGACGTATACAATAATTTTCTTTCAATTTCTGACTCTATGCTTATATCCATACATTTAATAAATAAAATATAATATAATAAAATATAGTTAATTAAATGAAATTCTTACTTTCTGATATTGTTGATTGCTGGCTGGTGGAAAAAAATTAGTTGGTTGTCCGCTTGGCTTTGCGTTTCCACAGGTAAAAATTGTTGAGTTTAGAGTTGATTGGGATGTATTGCCAAAGATGAATATTCTTAGTTGAAAATTTCTTCACTGTTGAGTTAAAGTTGATAAGTAGTTGTCTGTTTGATTTTGCGTTGCGAGTGTTGAGTTTGGAGCTGATTAAGATGTATTGCCAAGGATGTATACTTAAATTTTGTAGCTTAAAATTTCTTCACAGTAAAAATTGTCATTGTTTTTACATAAAAGTAATGTTTCTATAGGAATAATTCTTTATATCCCCCTTTTTTTTTTTGTGAGCAATAAAAATTATATATTTTTTTTCACTTTTGCGTTTATAAGGATATATCTTTATATCCTGGCTTTTGTATGAATATATCTTTATATTCTTTTCTTTTCACTTCACTTTTTTTAATGTTGGTAAGGATAAATCTTTTTATTCTTTCCCTTCACCTTTTTTTCGTTGTCTTTTCAAGGATATATCTTTATATCCTTTTACCCGTTAATGATATTAAAATATCAAGTATACTCTTTTTATTTTTCTTAAAATAAAAACACTTTACGAGAATACTCGGGTATCCTACCGACTGCGCCACTTTTTTCTCCGATACGAGGAGCAACGAAAAAAATAAAACAAACAGTTTGAAGTTCAGTAAACAAAAAGCCTTTATTCTTTATTTTCTACTTTCTTAAATACTATTATTTTGTTTATTGCTGCATTTTTGTTATTGGAAATGCAGCTATAAAAAATACAAGTTAATTGTTTAAAATAAATAATTTACATAATAATTCTTAAGAACTTTGTCTGGTGCATTTTGTTAATTGTTGCTTTTTCGTTGGTGAAAATGCAGCCCAAATAAACTAAAAACTAAAATGTTAAAATTCTTTGGAAAAGAATTAATTAAAATTCTTTGGAAATTAATATTTGGCAATATTGGTACTAGTTGCATTTTTGTCAGCGGAAATGCACCCAGACAAGGTGTAACAATTCTTTGAAAAAAATACAATTAATAAAGTTATAAATAAAATATTTATTAAAATTCTTTGGAATTAAAATTCTTTGCGTTGCATAATGTTTAAAACAATTATTGAAATTCTTAAGAAGTTAAAACAACAAATGTATGTATATTTGTATGACCAAAATAATGTTAGGGGAATAGTGGGAGACACTATAACTAAGGGAATAGTGGGAGACACTATGACATAAAATCCCCTCAGTTCTTGTAGCAAACATTTAATTTTTTCTGGGAATTAATTTTTTTTAATATCGCCCAGTTCAGAGTTTTCAGTTGCCACATTAAAGTTTTGAATAAAAAACATAGGGTGTGCGATAAGCTTTTCTTTTTTGAAAAAAAGGGGCGATCTCACGCCCACAATAACTAACAACTTAATATACTTTTACTGGAAAAAAAATTAAATTCTTAATACTGGAAACTTTAATGTACCAATTTTATTTTACCTTTGTGCTCATATAAAGACCTCTAGCGCCAAAGTTTTTAAAGCTACAAAAAGGCGGGCTCATGTCCACAACAACTAAAATCTCAATGCAGGTAGTTCCACCTAAATGATTTTAATGAAGTTTGTTCGCATAACAGCCATAAAACCTCTATTATAACTGCCCCGGAGTTGCCTCGTACAATGTGCAATGTAAGACCGATTCCTAATAATTTTTGACCACGAACATTTTTTTGGAACATACTTTTATCTCTGCCCCATATCAGGGTTGCGATACAAAGTTCCATTTCTTTAACTTTTTTTAAGTCGCACTCACAGCTTCCAGGTTTCTCCTAAAGAACTAGAATGTAAGACCTACCCCAATTAATTTTTTCTCCCAAAATTTTTTTTGAAATTTATACTTCTTACCCTCTATCTCCAGCCCCTAACATGGTTGACATATAAAATTTGAAAAAAATTGGGTAAAAACCCCTACAACCTCTCCGGAGTCGCCCCTAGAGGAACAAAATATATCACATACCCCCATTAGTGTTTCCTCCAAAACGTATTCTTAGAGTATACTTACCCCCTATCCCCATCAACTAAAGAAGTTACCATAAAAAATTAACAAAAATTATGTAAAAACGCCCATAACTTCCCTAGAGTCGGCCTTAGAAAAATAAAGTGTAGGACCGATCCCCGTTAGTTTCTACTAGCAAACATATTCCTGGAACATACTTACCCCCTATCTTCACGCTCTAAGAGGGATGCCATAAAAAATTTAAAAAAATAGGGTAAAACCCCCTACAACTTCACCGGAGCCGCCCCTAGAGGAATAAACTGTATCACAGCCCCCCCTAAGTTTTCCTCTCAAACATGTTCCTAGAACATACTCACCCACTATCTACGCCACCTAATGGGGTTTCCATACAAAAATTATGTCAAAATGTCCACAATTTCCTCAGAACATACTTACCCCATATCTCCACCCGCTAAGTGGGTAACCATACAAAATTTTAAAAAATAAGGTATAAACCCCTACAACTTCCCCGGAGCCGCCTCTAGAAGAATAAAATGTATCACAGACCCCCATTAATTTTCCTTCCCAAACATGTTTCTTGAACATACTTACCCCTATCTCTATCACCCAAGGGGGTTACCATACAAAATTTAAAAAAATTAAAATTAAATCTCCTTCAGCTGCCCTAACACCCCTTAGGGGTTAAAATATGAAACCAACCCATAAAAAAAATAGGTTCGGGGTTTCAAAAGTCCAATGTGAGGGGTATCTAAGTTTTGGTACAGCCGACTATAGCGCTCTTACTTGTTTAAGATAAACTTTCTTATCTGCAAACCAAAAAAAAACACTTTTTTTTGGTAAGCAGTTGTTTATTAAGAATGCATGAAATAGCGATATACATATGTACATATACCCAACTACTTATTACTAAACATGCCCAAGAGGGCAATTCGTCTTAAAAGTTAACTTTAATGTAAAAATAATCTTGCCCTGGTAATATGGCTATATTTCAGTTAACAGAAAAAAGATAATAAAGTGCAAACTTTTAACCCTAACGAAATTTCATTTTCTACTTCAAAATGGATCATTGACGTTGTTGGTTTCCGTCAAAACTAGTTAAACCTAAGTATGTACATACCTGACCGAAAAGATAATTACTGTTTCTTTGATGGGGGAACTAAATACTTATACTAGAACCAGTTACACTTATTTTTGCATCACAATTATCAATAAATTAACGTAGACAAACGAGATCTTGAATTTTCTATTTGGAGCAGCAGATAAACAAAAACTGAACCCTAAGGAGCCGACATTAGCTGCGGGGAACAGTTCTGTTGATAAAAATTGTTTTTTAAATGCTCGAGGATAAATTAATGCATTAAAGTACTTTCTATTTAACTTATCCCTTAGTAAAAAATAATAAAAATTAATTTTCAAAGAAATCGGTGCAGTAGAAATGAAACCAGTATTAAAGATTAACTATTGTTGGCGCGGCACTGCTCACTTTTTTATCTTGACAACTCCGACGTTAGACGAATTGTATGTTTATGCGTACAAATTTAAAAAATCGGTACAATAAAAGAACCACTATAAAGATTTAAACTTTTAGGAGTAATATGGGAACAAACTTTCATTAAAATCGGTCAGACAGAATTACCTTTATTGAAATTTTAGTTTTTGTGGGCATGGGCCCGCCTTGCCCCAGGTAGTGTTTCCGGATGGGGAGGCATGGAAGGGATCCAAGAGGCTGTTGAATAAAGGATCGAAGTTGGAGGCGGGTACCGGGGCTGGTGTCTATATAATGGACACGGGAGAAAGGACGTCATACAGACTTCCGGATGAGAGCAGCGTTTTCCAGGCTGAAATTCTGCCGTGACGGTGACGAAGACCGTGGAAATGATAAGGGAGGACCCAAATGAAAGAGGGGACATGAAAATCTAAGTTGATGGTCAGAGCGTGCTCAAGGCTCTAGAGGGACATTATGTCAGGTCTAGACTTGTAGAAGACTGTAGACGTGCTCTTAGGGCGATCATGGCGACAAGCAGGAATAGGCTCTGCTGGGTTCCGCGTCATTTTGACGTTTTCGGCAATGAGACTGCCAATGAACTGGCAAGGAGGGGATCGGCCCGGTGGCTAATTGCGAGGCACTGCGTCTGGTCTATGTTTCTGCCGACAGCTCGACATCCTTGCACATAGAGGCGATATTCTGAACAAAGCGGGAGCTCCGGGCCGGCCACTTTTGGCAGCTTCTCGTGCGGTCCCATACTCTTCAAGATTGGTGGCCAATCGGCGCAGTGTTGGGGAGTGTATCGCTTGTTCACTTGTATTTAACATCTGTCTAGTTCATAAATGTCATAACAGATTTGACACTGACCCCCATTAGCAAAAATAAGAGCATCTTTCAATAGAGTGATATTTCTTTTAGCTCACCTTGTAGTTTATCTCCCCTAGCGACCAAAAAAATTTTAGCATAGAAAAAACAAAAAAATTTATGTGTTAAAAATTAAAAAAAGATTTAAAAAATTAAAAGTGCATATTTACATACATATAAATTAAAAAAAATAAATAGTAAAAGGTAATAGTAAAAGTAAAAAAAGAACAATCGTGTGAACACCTAGGTTTGCATTCTTAATTCACAGAGCCAACCAAGTGGTTAATATTACCGCGTGAATAATCTATAATCTAAATTCAATTAGATAAAAAAAAACTCATGATTCTCCTTTTAAAACTTGTATAGAAAACATTGTAGTTTCGTTGAAGATTAGGAGTTTAAAAACGACTTCAAGAGCGAAACAAGTAATTTTTCAAAATATGCCTATTGTGAATGGTAGGAATAAAAAATATTAATTTTATAAAAGTAGGTTTTTTTATTATTAAAAACACAAAGATTCCAATTTTTATATTTTTGTTCACTGTAACCATTACATCAAAACTTTAACCTCTTACTTTCACAAGTTTGCAAGAACATTTTGTATTTTGGATCAAAAATACATGAAGTAAAAATAAATTACAATAAGAGAACAAGAAGTGCAAGCATAAAAACTGACACTCACCTGTTATGACAGCGAAATTTATCAGCAATCCAATTAGTATCATTATGAGTATTTAGTTGTATGATGTCAGGAAAATCGAATTTGAAGAATTTAGGTGAGAAGAAGAAATATTATAGGCTCTTTGAAAGCTTAGTTAATTAAAAAATTTTAAGGAAATTAAATTTTAACCCAAAAATATATTCTTTTTTAACTGGCTTTTACTGTTATTTACAATTTTTTTTAATTTAATTTGAGACAAGTTAATTACAAAACACATACATATGCACACTTTTATAGATTTCTTTTATCTTTGTAATATTGACTTTTAGAGGGTTGTATATATGACACAAATTAAGATTTTTTTCTTGCTTTTATTCTTTCATTGACAATTGACTTAATTGACCCGCTGTGGTATGAAAAAATATTTTAATGGAAACTGAATTTCAAAAAATACAAACACTCTTATTACAATTATTTTTTTTTACAAAATTACAATATTTTTTATGGTTTCAAATTTTAAATATTAGAAAAAACAATAAAAATTACCCACAAGTTTAACGTTCAAGTTTTCAATTATCACTGAGAACTTTACAAACATTTTCCCATTCTCACTTGGCTACCAAAAATTTTTTATGATCTGGTTTAATTTTTTTTTATAAAACGGGTGCCAAAACTAGGAAAAGAGTTAAAATTCTTTTTTTTAAGTTGTTTTTTAAAATAGGGATTTCTTTATTTTAATTAAGTTGTTTTTGTTTCTCGAGATTTTTTCTTTGCAAAAGACTTAAAAATGATGACGTCAATTTGTTGTTGACATCAAAAAGATTTTTTTGGTTTTTTTCTTACTCCCTTAACTTATTGAAATTGCCCAATATTTACCAATGTGAACAAATATTGGCGCACTACTGAGTAAATAATATGTTGCAAAGATGCGCTTTACCCTTGTTTCTTTAGAAGAGTACATGAGTGATAAAAATATCTCACATAAACTTAAACAAAAAGCCGGTTTTTTCATTTACGACAGAAAGAGTAATAACCACTTGAGTATCTCACAATGATACATATCTGCAACATGTTATTGTTTACGTGCTAAACTACAACAAGTGGTTGTTGCTAAACTCAAATGCCTACTGTTGAAAATAGAATAAAATAAGGGTGCTTTTAATGCATGCCGGTGTCATTGTATAACAGTTTTACATTGTTAATCTACTATAAAAATTTCCTAAATATTAAAATTCATTGGAGGCCCTCTTGTGGTAAAACTTGAATTGTAAACTTTTTATCCAGGCCAAAAACCTTTTTATATGTTATAACACCGTTTATATGGTTCTTTTATTGCCTTTTTATAATAAAGATTAAATGATTTACTAAGGATTTATATATAAAAACAAGTAAGAGCGCTATATTCGGTGTGCCAAATCTTAGATACCCTTCACACTAGCCTTTTGAAACTCCAACTTTTTTTTATCCTTTTTTATTTATGAAATATTTTTAATTTTTAAATAGAAAACGTGCCATATTTTTACCCTCTTAGGGTGACTAGAAAAGTTATAGTGGGTTTTACGCTAATTTTGTATGGCAACCCCCTTAGGTCGTCGAGATAGGCGGTAAGTATATTCTAGGAATATGTTTGGGAGGGAAAACTAGTGGGGGTCGGTCGTACACTTTATTTTTCTAAGGCCGACTCTGGGAAAGTTCTGTGCGTTTTGATATAATTTTTTTAATTTTGTATGGCAACCACCTTAGGTGATGGAGATATGGGGTAAGTATGTTTTAGGAATATGTTTGAGAGCGAACACTAATGATGGTCTGTGATACATTTTGTTCCTCTAGGGGCAAGTACGGGGAAGTTGTAGGGGTTTTTATATTATTTTTTTCAAATTTTTTATGGAAACCACCATAGGGGGTGGAAATAGGCGGTACGTATGTTCCAGGAAAATGTTTTCAAAGAAAAATGAGGTGAGGTCAGTCTTACATTTGACCTACCAAAGGGCACCCTGGAAGCTGCTGGAGGGGACTAATTACAATTTTTGAAACTTTGTACGAAAGCCCCCTAAGTCGATGAAGCTAGGGAGTAAATATCGTCTCGGAATATGTTTAGGAGGGGAAACTAATGGGGGTCGGTCGTACACCTTTTCTCTTTAAAGCCGACTCTGGAAAAGTTATGGGCATTTTAACATAATTCTTGTAAATTTTCTGTGGGTCTGTGATACATTTTATTCCTCTAGGGGCGACTCAGGAAAAGTTTTAGGGGGTTTACCCTGTTTTTTTTAAATTATGTATTGCAACCACGTTAGTAGCTGGATATACAGGGTAAGCATGTCCTAAAAAAAATGTTTGGGAGGAAACATCAATTGGGATCGGCCTTACACTTTAGCTTTGTAGAAGAAACCTAGAAGCTGTGGGAGCAACTAAAAAAGATATTTAAAAACCAACATTATGTGGCAACCCTGTTAGGGGACGGAGAAAGGGTGTAAGTATGTTTCACAAAAATGTTTGTGGGGAAAAATTAATAGGTGTCGGTTTTACATTGAACATTGCACGGGGCAACTCCGGGCCAGTTTTGAAGGTTTTTATGTACCAACTTTTGAGAAATAACAGAGGTAGTCTTGTTTTTTTTGCTTATATTTTGATTAGTTATTGGGCGATTTTGATGGATTTTAATACCCATTCGCTCGCAGATATTTCTGTTATTTTGATACTACTTACGGGTCCATGCGACATCGCGGAGCTTCCAAAAATTGATATTCATTTGTGGCCTCTAAAGTACAGGGTGTCTGAAAGCAAATTTATATTTTTAAATAATATTACTTCAAAAAATAATAAACAGTGCGGAGGGAGGGTGGCGCCGTTGGAGCTATCGATTATGCGGATTTGTCAATTACGATGTCGCAGTGGTCAAGTGAGCATCGTGCGTTTGCTGCGGATACATTTCTTAAGAGTACTGATTCTTACGTAATTGCTTGTCGACAATTTTGTTCAAAGTTCGGTATTCGGCGAATACGCGATGAACCGAGTAAAAAGTTAATTCGTTCGTGGATGCAGATGTCCCACGGCCAGGGTCCAGTCGTTCTTTAAGGACTCCCGAAAACATTGATCTGGTTGAAAGCAGTTTACGCGAAAATCCGCGACTTTCAATACCAGCCTCACTGGGACTTCCAAGAGGGTTAATCTTGTGGCTTCAAAGAAACATATTCGTCAAAAAATCAGCGCAATTGAACCAAGTTTACTGAAGCGTGTGGCACAGAATACAAGGCTCCGTTTTGAACAGTGTACTCAAAAAATAAAATCAGCATTTCCATTCTATTGTTCAATGCTCTTAATAAAACTTTGTGTCAATTATTACGTTTTTATTTAAGTTGGAAAATATTAATCTGCCACCAGACATCCTGTACATACATACCCAGCGGCGAACTTTTGAAAGCCTTCACTAATCAGGCCTTCTGTAACACCTTTCTAGACTTTTTTAGATCCAGTACTCATGGTCGCTTTTCTTCTCAGGAAGGGCCTATAGAAGGCGTACTTTCAAAATTTATATATCAAAATAATTACTTTATGGCAGGAATATACTTTCATAAAATTTCATAAAAAATTTAGGTTTGTATTGGGGCTACCATTACTGTTGCTCCTATTTAATGGTTTATCGTATTGAAAATTTTATTAAATTGTCCTAGTAATCATGTCCGTATGTCAGTTTGATGGCATTTGGTTTCCGAGGTCAACTAAAGTCTTACGAAACCCAAAAAAACTCGAAAAAATGATACGTTTGCTTTGGGGCTACCACTTCCCTTGCTATTACCTCATTGATTTTTTTCAAAATGTGCATCTTATACTAGAGTAGAGAATTAAGGTCAATAGCTCTAATAGTTAAAGTTATAGATATATATCGTATATTAAATCTCATAAAATTTCCCATTTTTATGGGTGCTTCTACTTCCATTGCTTCCACTTAAGCACTTAACTACTGAGCAAGTTTAAAGTCAATAGTTTTAATGGGGGCTACCATTTTTCTTTTTCTTATCTAAATTTTTTTCCTAGTTAAGTTAACCCAGATTAAGGTCAAAAGTCAAGAAATCTTTTTCCCAGTTTTTGTATTTTTTTTTTCATTGAAATCCCAGATATATGAAATCCACGACCTTTACCCTAGATCAAATTCGCAAGTCAATTAAGTTGTCTAAAAACATTTTTTTATATGAAATATAGGGATATTGACTCTGAATAAATTTGGAAGTCATAAAAATGGAAAACTAGATTCTGTATTGAGATTGTGTAGAAAATCTTACTTTTTTGTTTCGCATTTTTTAGTTAATATTTTTTAGCTACTATATAAAACTTTGCTTACGAAGTAGCGGGTTAATTGCTAGTATAAAAAAAAATATTAGATTTACTTGTTTTTATTGATTATATTAATTTTGTTGACCTTTACTTTTCTATGAATAGTTCAATTGAATTAGTTTGTTCATTAACTACACAACTCTAAAATTTTTTGAATTAAACAAAAGTAACGCCCACAATATAATTTATTTTATCAATCAAAAAGTTTTTGCTTTTTTATTTTGGCTTAAGTTCATTATTTAATTTCTTTTTATTAAAAGAAATTAATATTTTTCCGTTAATGTTGAAAGAAACTTTTATTTGAAAAAAGCAGTTTTTAAATTTTATTTTTTGCCGCTAATAATTTTTTTTTTAATTTTTGAACAACGTAGCTACTCACATAAGTAAGCAATTTATTTTTTTTAGCCATATAAGAAAGAAAACACATTAATAGAAACGTAATTAAACATTTTTGTTTTTTGTAAATAACTAATGTAAGTACTACATACATATACCGGCTTACCGAAACCGATATAATCAAAATGCCGATATCGATTCCGGTATAAAAGAAATTTTTAATACCGATACCGATATTTTTTTCTTATCCAAGCTAATCTAATTAAATGTCTTTTTCTCTTCCCCAAATATCGCAAAGGGACCGAAGAAATGGACTCCAGTTGATTGCACCTCATTCTTTCACTATTACGCGGCCGCCTGCTTTACCTACCGGTTAGGGAATGGCAAGCAAAGCCGAAAATCGATTTTCGATATTACGATCTACTATTTTAATCTCCATTTTCAAAGTCGATTAATCGAAGCTCATAATAGATTAAGATTCATAGTCGATTTTTATTTTGATACCTTATTAGAAAGAATAGATATCCTCAAAAATGATTTTTAAGTAAGTTAATTAAACTTTTCCTAAAGAAAGAAAGGTATTACTGGAAAAGGTACATACATATTTAATGATTACAAAGAACGCAGGTCATAAATAAATTCAGAGACATAGTTTTACTTCATATGCACATAAGTTTTTATATATCCATTATAATTTCAATATATAAAATTAAAAGTATATAAATTAAAATACGAACACACAACAGATATACACATGTAATTTTTAATGACGATAAGTTATTTTTCTGTACTGCGTACTGAACTATTTTTTTCTTTTTTAAAGTGTTTAAAAATTTTTGCAAATCTGACTAGAATGCATTTTTTATTAACTTTCGCCCTCAAATATCACAAATATTAAAATAATATAATAACGCTTCATATTGACATATGAGTTTTTGGTGCAGATAGTTTAAAATAAATTGTTTTAAAGAAGTAATTCTGAAAATTTATGGCATTTTAAGGTTTTCTAGGTAAAATAGATTTTTTGACTCAATAATCGATTTCAGTATTATATCATTTACAAAAAGCCGATGAGTCAAAAAAAAAATCGATTTTGCCTAAAAAATTTTAAAATGCTAAATATTTTAAGAATTATTCTATTTACGCAACTTATTTCAAACTATCTGCACTGAAAACTCAGCTGTTTACATGAAGCGTTAGTGTATTATATTAAAATTTGTAATATTTGTAACAATTAAAAAAATAAAAAAGAGTAAGTAACTTATCGTCTTTGAAAGTTAAATATTTATATACATATGTTGTGTGTGCGTATTTAAATTTTCACTTATTTAATTTTAAACATTGAAATTATAATTGATATTTGCACTTAGGTATATAATTATGTATGAAGTTAAACTATCTGAATTTGTTTATAACCTGCGTTTTTTGTAATCATTAAATAGGTACGTACACCTTTTCCAATAATACCATTCTTTGGTAAAAGTTCAATTTACTTACTTAAAAATCAATTTTGAGAGTATCTATTCATTTTAATAAAGCATACAAATAAAAGTCGACTTTAAATTCAAATCGATTATGAGCTTCGATTAATCGACTTTGAAAATCGAGATTAAAATAGTTGATCGTAAAATCGAAAATCGATTTTTGCTTTGCTTACCATTCCCTAGGATCGTCCCTAAAACAACAACTTCCTGTAAAATTCCAGCATGTATTTTGTTGTTGCTAATTCCAGCTTGGTTGTGGAAAATGTTGCGAACACACATACACACAGTATACAGAACCATTGTATATCATAAACCATGGTGGAATAAGGAGGTGGGAGCGTCCCTAAAACAACAACTTCCTGTAAAATTTCAGCATGTATTTTGTTGTTGCTAATTCCAGCTTGGTTGTCGAAAATGTAGCGAACACACATACCCACAGTATACACAACCATTGTACAACATAAGCAAGTGTCCAAGCTAAGCTAGATAACATATGGCGGAAATGGTTTATGATCAAGGTATATTCAACAAGGTAGGGACAACTGGTCAGCTGACTTCTATTTCCGCCATATGTTATCTAGCTTAGCTTGGACACTTGCTTATGTTGTACAATGGTTGTGTATACTGTGGGTACGTGTGTTCGCTGCATTTTCGACAACCAAGCTGGAATTAGCAACAACCAAATACATGCTGAAATTTCACAGGAAGTTGTTGTTTTAGGGACGTTCCCACCTTCTTATTTCACCATGTCATAAACAATTGTCCAAGCTAAGTTAGTAAACATATGGCGGAAATAGAAGTCAGCTGATCAGTTATTCCTACCTTATTCAATATACCTTGTAACCAGTGTGGCCATATTAGCTTTTTTGGAGCTAAATTTAGCTTTATTTTTCTTCATTTAGCCCGAAATATTTACATTTAGCCTTTAGCTTTTTTTTTAGCTTTTTTCGAAATTGGATTCAGCTTTTTTAGTAGTTTTTGAAGCTAGATAAAAGGTCAAAAATTTGTCGTATTATATTTTTTTGGTATATATCTCAATTATATTGAAAGGTATCAAGCTCCAAATTTTCTTCGAATTTACAACATTACAGTTTCTGCACCATTGTTTTGTTTAATAATTTTCTTCTAGCGACATTTAAAAAACGTGAAACAGCACAAAACTTCAATAAAACAAAGAAATAAGGAAGGTATGGTATTACAAAAAAAAAATGTAAGAATTTGTTTTCCAAAACAAATACTTTTAAATGCGGCAATTTTAAAGAAATAATCCAAATGCGACACAAACATTTGTTCCGTCTTTTGGTTAAATTAAAAAATGTTTTCATGTATTGCTCAAAAATGTAAAACACTTATGTCTTTCGTTGAAACAAATTATTATATTAATATTTTTATTTAATAAGAATTTTAAAGTTTATTTTTTTAAAAAATCAAATCAAAGAGTACCGAAATAATTTTTCAAGAAAAAAGCAGGCACAATGAAACATCGTAGGGTCAAGTAAATCTCATAATTTTGATGGTATTAAACTATATTTGTTGAAAATCATGTTCTTTGTAAATTTAGTTTTTTTAGCAGGACGGTCATTTTTTAATTTAAATAAAACGGTTAATAACGATAATTATTATTTTTATGGATAGGGTTAAAAAAATAATAATATTTTTTATTTTTTCATTGTTACAGTCATTGGTTTTAAATACATATTTAGACACACATGTACAAATAAAAATATTTTTAAAAATGCTTTCTTACAAATTTACATGAATAAAGGCATTTTTCATGATATATATATGTACTTATGTAACTTGAATGAAAATTTTCGATTTTAAACGAACTGTGTAGAAAAGTAGTCTCTTTATACTCGCTTTGTTAACGAAGGAATATTAAAAAAATTGCACCGTGTAAATGTAATCTTATTGTTTCGATTTTTTATTGTTTTCATGTGTTTGTAGTTATGAAAAAAGTTTGTAAATAAATTACTTAATTTTACGTGTTTTTGTAAAAAAAATGAACGAACAAAGTGTGTTGAGTATTTATATCTAAAACAAATTTTCGTTTTTTGTTTTTTTTTAATACATATCTTACAAATTAGTTTTTTTTTTACCAAAACAGGCAGCAAATTAACACCTGCTTCTAAAAACTTTTTAAAAAAGCTCTTGTACATGCATATGTATATGAACACATATTATCTTTCTTCTTACTGAAGGTATGGGTCTACCAAATTTTCGTAAATAAAACCAAAATTTTAAAAACAAATTTTCGTTTTAAATATTTTTAGCACAAAAACATTTCGTTCCTATTATGAGAAATTTCTAAATAACAAAGAAATTTTTTAAAAAACGAATAAAAAAATGTAGCGCTATTTTTTGGCTTTAAGTTTTTGTTTTTAGCACTTTTTAGCTGTTTTTTAAACGTGATTTAGCTTGAACTTTACTTGAAAATCTGGTCACACTGCTTGTAACAAAACAAAGAAGAAAGGCGTCTATTAAATATTCTTTGGTGACCAATAGAAATCCATCCATTTGCTTATTATGATGTTTTCAAAACAACGAACTGGCAGCACTGTTGTTTATTAGTCAGATGTTTTACACCGATTCATTTTTTTTGCAAATTATAAGCGTGAAACACGCTATCAAAGCAATAGTTGTATTAAAAATTTACTTAAAAATTATATTTTAAAAGTTGTGATAGGAGGAAAAACATCCATACATCAAAATGGTTATACCTAAAGAAATATTAAGCGACTACAAGGAAGCATACGAAAAGGCAATTAAATTGGTAAATGAAGAAAGTAAAAATGACCCACCCACAGATCCATATCGATCACATTATGAGGCTCGAGATTTATTGCTGCAAATGAAGGAAAATCTCAAGAACTCGTTGATCTCAGTTCAAGCAGAGGAGGCGGATAATGGGGTAGATGACTTTACGTACCAAGTCATACTGGCCTTTGTGTGTCGTGACCTTGGTCGCATTTATGTTTTCTGTGAGGAACCGGCAACTGGTGAAAACTATTTAAAAGAGTGCTTGGATCTGGTTAAAGAAAGAAAACTTGAGCCCCAAGCCGTTATACCCTATGTAGGAGCTACAAACGAGTTGGGTATAGTGTGTGCCAATCGTTCGGAATACAAAAAGGCACACGAATATTTAATTGACAGTGAAAAGGCTTATAAAGATTTCAAGGGATCTTCCAAAAACCCTCTGGCCATTACCGATGTATTTGGCACAGAAGACGAAATAGAAGAGGGTAAAGGGTCAAGGGAGCTGGAAAGTCTTTACACTTTGTGTACTTTCTATTTAGCTCAAGTTTATGGTCATCTGGAAGAATTGGAAAAATCAGCACAATATTGTCATTTGACTTTGAGGAGACAATTAGAAGCTAAATCATATGAGCCCATAGATTTTGCGTTAAATTCTGCAACCTTATCGCAATATTTTATTGGCCAAAATATGTTTAAACAGGCGCGTCATCATTTAGCAGCTGCCACTTTGATAATGGCTGAACATGAAGCACAAATGTTAACACCGCCTGGCCTCACGGACAAACAAAAAGAGGATATCCAAGAAACTTTTAAGCATCGCTATGCCGACGTGGCGCGCTGTTGGGCCAAATATGGTTTGTCTCTATTGTCGTCTTCCAAGGATCGCCTATTTAACGATGACGACGAAAAATTAGCAGAAGGTAAGTATTTTTACAAAATAGGTACTTCGTAAATTTTTTTTACTTTGTTATTTCCCACCCGAAATATGACTTCGACTGTTTACGATATTTTAAGATTTCGTAAATAAAAGTTGTGGACCGATTTAAATAGAATTCAGTAGGTATTGCAATAGGAGGCATTAATTCCTGAACAGATGCAAAATTATTGAAGGGATTTACAAATGTACATACATATTTGTTTTGGATAAAGCTTATTCGAGCAGGACCTCGCCAGTTTTCATACCAAACTTCTCTGTTTTAATTTTTAAAAAAATTAGACACTTAGCTAGAAGTCTGACATCGGTTAACTTAAGAAGGCATTTGTAAATGATCAATATAATCAAAGTTTTTTTTTAATGCCGGAATTAAAATATTGTAGGAAAGGAATTTTTATGAAATTTTAATTTATTTCAAATAAATGCGCTATCTTTGGATGTGCTGAATCTTGTCTACCCTTCACATAAGTGATAAGGGCATTATATGCTTGTCATTCCGCTTGTAATTTCTTTAGTATCCATTTGCGACCTCATAAAGTATATTTTTTCCCGGTCCTTATACATATATAGGGAAGTCGATTTAGCGAGGTCCGTGTATTGGTAAAATCGATTTTTTTTAAGCCCCCCCGGTGTCACATATACCCGAAGGTGTTATCAAACTATCAGAAATATCTGCGAGCAAATCCAAAAAAATCGCCCGATAACTGACCGAGATATAAGCGAAAAACCAAGACTACCTCTGTTTATTTCTCTAAAATTTGTACATAAACACCTATACAACTGCCCAGGAGGTGCCCGTACGCGGGTGAAATAAAGAACTGGCTCCCATTAGTTTTTTTCACAAGCATTTTAATGGAATATATTCATACTCTATATCCGTCCCCTAACAGGGCTGCCATACAAAGTTTATTTTTTTTATATCGCTCCCACAGCTCCTACAAAGGTCAAATGTAAGACCGACCCCAATTAATTTTTGTGAAATAACTAACTCCACATCTCCAGCCCCTAACAGGGTTGCCCAACAAAAATATGGTAAAAACCTCTACAACTTCCCCGGAGTCGCCCTTAGAGGAATAAAATTTATCACAAACTCCCATTAGTTTTTCCTTCTAAACATACATATGCATATGTACCTAGAACATACTTCCTATTAGGGAATGGTAAGCAAAGCTGAAAATTGATTTTTGATTTTACGATCAACTATTTTAATCTAGATTTTCAAAGTCGATTAATCGATGTCGACTTTTAATGATGGTATCAAAAATGATAAGTAAGTAAATTGAACTTTTTCCAAAGAAGGGTATTATTGGAAAAGGTGAACGTGCCTATTTAATGATTACAAAGAACGCAGGTCATAAACAAATTCAGATAGTTTAACTTCATACATAATTCTATACTTAAGTGCAAATATAAAAATAAATAAGCGAAAATTTAAATACGCACACAAAACAGATATACATTTTTAATTTTCAAAGACGATAAGTTATTTTAAGTGTACTGTGCACTGAACTATTTTTATTTTTTAATATTTTGAAACTTTTTCCAAATCTGACTGCATTTTTAATTAATTTTTGGCGTCAAATACTACACTAACGCTCTAAATTAACACATGAGTTTTCGGTGCAAACAGTTTGAAAAAAATTGTGTTAATAAAATAATTCTTAAAATTTATAGCATTTTAAAATTTTTAAGGTAAAATCGATTTTTTGGGCTCAATAATCGATTTCAGTATAAACTCGTCAACAAAAAGCTGATTACAAAAAATCAATTATTTTTTTTTGGAGTCAAAATCGATTTTAGACTATAATTGAGTCAATTTACCAGTCCCTACTTCCTATCTCAATCACCCAGGGGGGTTGCCATACAAAATTTAGAAAAATTATGTAAAAACGTCCATAACTTCCCCAAAGTTTAAGACGGGCGCCCATTAGTTTCCCTCCCAAACATATTCCTAGAATATACATATCTCCATTATCCATCGCCTAGAGGAACTCTCCTACAAAGTCTTGGAAATTGTAATAAATCCCCCTCTACAGCTTCCAGGGTGCCCGTCGATAGGTCATGTGTAGGACTGACTAACTCATTTTTCTTTACAAAAATTTTTATAGAACATACCTACAAAATTTGAAAATAATTGGGTAAAAACCCCTACACGTTCGGCACAGCCGAACATAGCGCTCTTACTTGTTGTATACCCAGTGATCCGATCTAGTTAAATTGGTTTCAAAATATAAATATTAAGAAATTCTGAAAACCAATCGGTCGGATAGTAGAATGGGAAGTGGTAGCCCAATACAAACGGACCAATTTTATAAACATTTTAGATACGCCATACCTTCCAAATTATAGAAGCTATCGAGTTTAAACCTGCTGCAAGGTTAACGGTATCATATATTCATTAAAAAAATCGCTGGTAGCCCCGATACCAACAGTCCAATTTTTGTAAATTTCCGTAGGACTTAAATTGATTCCTTAAACTTAATTTTTACAGACGAACAGAAGGGTATGGTTAAAACTGAATTACAAACTGTTATATACCTTTATTACTATGTAAAGTGTATAAAAATGCACATACCGTTACCTTAATATAGGCTCTTGATATATAAGCAGACTATTAATCGAAATTAACGAAAATCTGGGATTAATGAAAAATACAAGGCCCATCTATATTAAGGCAACAATTCGTATGTTTTTGAAATTAAAAAGAATCACCTGATGACCAGCCACTCAAGTGACCCTACGTTAACATTGTCCTCTTTTTTTTAAACAAATAAGCACATAGCTCAATTTTTTTAATCATGATTTTGAATTGTTAAAATATATTTCAGACACAAAAAGCTTGAAAATAGACACCAATTCATATATATTCCCAAATATGCCGCTGGACGTGTACGAAAAACGTATAAGCTGTGATTACTGTCTAACGTTTGATGACGCCAGAGAAGTATACCATTTTGTAACCAAATGGTTAAATATTGCCAAAGAGTATTACACACCAGAAAACGAAGCTACCGAGTATGCTAAAATTATCAAAGATTTTGCCGAGCTTTATTTGCATATAGCATTCTTTGAAGAAGACCCAACCAATCAATCGAAAATGCAAAAGCGTAGAGCTAAATATTATGAAGAACTATTGGAATTACTAAATCCTGTTTTTTATATGGCCATATGTCGAGAATGTTGGTACGGAGCTGGTCTCGCTTACTGTGCCATTTTGGATATCAAACTGGATTTTTTTAAAACCAATCGCACAGCTAATCCCCAAGAGTTGCATAAAATCAATCAAGTATGCCAGAAGGCCATTAAGAATTTTCGAGAATTTATTAACTCTTATACAGATAAGGATGGTTGCCTTAAACCAAACATTGATGTGGATGAGCTTCGAACTGTACTCTATGCTCATTTTCATTTAGGAAGATTGTATTACAAAATAATAACGCCTGATCTTAATCTGCAATTGGAAAATCTCTCCAACAGCCTCAAGTATTACAAGTTATTTACCGATGAATGTGCTAAAAACGAAGAAGCAGCTAAAGATTTGCAAGCTGAAATTGGAGTATGCCGCGAAATGGTAAATTTGTTGCCTTTAAAACTAACCAATATTAAAAAGCGTTTGAATACATAGATTGCCTGTTTAAAAAATATTTTAATTTATTTATTTAGTAGTTGTGATATTCTAATACATAAAAAATGCTTGCAGTGCATTTTAAAAGTAAGCCGTCTCAGTTATTGTCTGTGTCTAGTAAAAAAACAGCTTTCTTTTATTTAATACATAGCTTAAATAAAATACTCAAATCAAATTCCTTTTTATTTATTTAATATAAGACTTAGTAATTATTAAATTAAGCCTCTTAAAATAACAATTTTCCATTTTAAAAAACAAAAGAAAAATTGGCTGATTAAAAAGGGTTAAATATATATTAAAAGATTTTTTTCTATAACTTGGTTACGTATTTATAAATGCGCTTCTACAAAATCATAAAGCAATCAACTTTTGTTCTCAATAAATAAATTTATTTAAGATTTACCTTTGGATTTAACTGATACACTATGCACCGAACCTAGGGAATACCTGACTGTCGTTACATTACTTGGTCTACGCTTTGTATATTCTTTTTGTACTCTTACAGCCAATTGGCGAATAGGTATGGCAGTAACAGTATCTAATAAGTTGGTCTGGGCATATTCCACAACATTTTCTACTAGCCCCTCAATACTAATGCTGCGTCCATCAAAAAGTGGTTCCTTTTCTAGGTTATCGACAATAAAATGAACCGTTTCATCACTTTGAAAGTCTTCCAAAGGCAAAACTTCTATTAGCTCCTTAAACATATGGATCAATATAAATTGTGCTTTATTTAATATCCCGGTGGTTTGATTCAAAGCTAACTTAGCATTGTCATAAATACCAGATACCAAATCTTCAGTATTTACATCTGAGCGTTCATAATCAAATACTCCTAATACTTCTATGAATATTTTTTGTAAATCCTCCCGGCTTAAAAGAATAAGATATTTTTTAGGTACAAGATCTTGTAGATTCTCAACAATGCAATCCATAATATTATCAGTGACATCTCCCTCAAAACTGTAAGCAGCTTGGCCCAAATATCGCGTGACTTTGAAAGCATATCGTCGAATATTCTGCTTACTAGTCATATTTCCGAAATGCTGCATAAACATCTTTTGCACCACTTTTTGGCAACGTTCCATTACGAAATCATCTGGTACCAAACGATTTTGGAATTCTTGTTCATTAAATATCTCTGGGCGAATTTGCACATCTTCATTTGGTATTGTTTCTGAGTGTAAAATCGTTCCTGCTGCTTCCTCCTTACCATCTATTTGCAATGGCTTCGATTTCATGCGTAAAGTACAAATTTCTCTTTCCAAAAACTGTTTTAAAATAGAGTTGAATTAATTATTACTTTGTGTTGCATTGTCTACCTACCTTTATTTGTTCTTTCTGTTCACGATCAATTGCCATAAGTTTCTCTATATCTCTATCCAAGTTAAGACATGGTGGCCTTAGCCACTTTTCATAGTTCCTTTCTTGATTAATTAAAATTTTATCCAAATATGTATTTTCTTCAGTCAAAACTGCTAGAATATTTAGTTTATCGGAATTCTTTTGGGTCTCCACTATGAGTTCTTCTTGAGCCAAAGCTAATTCTTTCTAAAAGTACAATATAATAACGATGAATATTTTCTTATGTTATGTATGTATGTATATTTCTGTAAGTATTGAATTAAGTACTATGTTTCACAAGACATTGGGTTAAGGTTTCTTGATCGTGGGTTTGTTTAAAATTTTTATATTTTTATTTATTGTTGAACTGTTTTTAATACAAATGTTTGCTTTTTAATTTGGCTTAAGTTTATATAATTTCTTTTTATTAGAAGAAATTAATATTTTTGATAAAAAGAAACTTTTATTTTAAAAAAGCAGGTTTTTCTACCGCTACTAGCCGAGTAGAATGCATTTCGAAAGCAGCTACGCAATTTCATCATCAGTACTCTTTGACACTACTACCGTACTGTAGTACTTCTCGATAACTATAGTCTCTGTTATCACTAGAAACTAGTGTAGAGACTTTAAAGATGATTATCCTATAGGAGCACTAAAAGTAGTAGCCCCGTACAAAATAGTTTGTAATCTTATAGATTTTTCAATACGCAATATATCAGCTATTGACTTCAAAGCTGGCACGAAGTAATTTTATTTCAAGTCCCCATTGTTTAAGAAAACTAGTAGGATTAGGCATGAAGAGAAGTGCCACACATACAAACGGATCAGTTTTATATATTCTTACCACAGTAAAGAATAGCGTTGCTGTTATATAGACTATAATAGATAGGTTATGGTAAAATAGATTACAATTAAAATGGATTTCTCCAGCATCCTGTTCAAGTTTATGCTTACTAGACCTCACTTCGTAATGCCCCAATTTCAAAGAGATAAAATCTTGCAAACATTTAATAAGCTTTTGCAAAGAAGGTATTTCGTTTAAAACATAAATATGTATATTTTTTGGACTTGCGAATGAGCTGTCTATAGGTTTGAAATACAAGGAACAAAATAAATGGCAAATAAATACATTTATATTTAAACATAATAAAAAATGTATTTTTTTCAATTCTTTAAGCTTTAACTAAAAATAGACTACCTTGAAGAAATTCCTTCCTTTTAGCATATACATATGTATGTACATATATAAGTATTATTTACTTTGTGCAGGAAATACCTCTTTTTCGTAGTCATATTGTGCCAACTTTTTGTCTAACTTTGGAGTTTGCTTTTTTAAATGGCAAAATAACAAAATAAATTTGAAATAAATAACAGGGAAAGTCCCCACGAATTAATTCCCATTTTTGGTATCCCAAACCCTGCTGTGCGACGTTTTAATTATGGGCCTGTTTCTCTAATGGTGTTTTCCTTTCTGGCAAAAATGTTACATTAATGTTACCATTCGAGCGGGTTTATGTTCCATTCTAAAAATACATGCAAGAGTGAAAACAGTTTTCGTTTTCCTTTCTGAACATGTTGCACAAATAACTGGCAAAAGTGTAACATATCTTACCCCCAATTATATTGCAGTGTAACAAAGTACCACTTTTTACAGCTGTGTTTTGTAAGTAAATACTTTTTTATGCAGACGAGTTTTTAGCACAGAGTGCAGTTTTTATTAAAATCAAGACATTTTTCTGTTCCATTGAAACAAAAAAAATGGACAACTTTATAAGTGTGGGTGTAAACTGATAAAAATATTGCACATACATATTGTAACATTTTTTTTTTAGAATGGAAAACACCATAAGAGTTGTTTTTGCTTGAAGTTGCAGTCGTGTTTTGTTTCATTATTAACAGACAACTTTCAGACCAAGGGGGTTGGTATTCTCAATAAAAATAGAACAATCTTATGAAAATTTTGAATTTCAAAAAGATGAAGAAATTTTGCAATTTTTTTCAAATATTAAAAAGTAAAGAAATGCAAAAATTTAAAAAAAAAATTATTTTCAATTATAACCTTCTCTTTAAGTCTTTTGTAAGCATAAACACAAAAGAGCAAGTTATAACTTTACTTGCAAAAAGTCAAAAAAATTTTTGTACCCAATCAATTGCTCTGTTTTTGACGCTCGCTCTCCCTTTTCAAATTTTTGAAATTAATAAAAAATCCTAGTAAGTAATGGAGCAAACCTCATATACATTTTAAAGAAAAATTATTTTTAAATGTAAAAAAAAATCTAAACCACATACATACCTTCTTCTTTGTCATTTCTAATTCTAATAAATTTAATTCTTCGTCAGACGTTGTTTCCAATTGGAAAACATATTTTCGCAAAACTTCTTCCTCCAGCTGATCCAAATTAATGACCATTCCAAATTTTTTCATCATTTCTTGTTGAATCTCTTCCTCCAAACGAGTGATTTCAGAACGCATAAATTTAATATCAGTATTCATGCGGCGCAAATGTACAATGTTAATGCGATGCAGACGTTTAGTTTCCAAAGTCTCTAAAGTTAATTTATCTACTCGTTGTTGCAAGTCCATTATAATGGATGAATCAAAAAGAATGGCTTTACTGAGATCCCTATAATCTTCTCCATTGCGAAAATATTGTATCTGATGCATATGTAAAATAACGGACACACACACTTTATTTAACTCCCGCTGCCGTTTGCGCTGTAAAGATTAGGATAATTTTTATTAGATTTATGGGCGTGAATTTGGCTTATATTGTATATTTGATTTTACTCTGAATTCAAGTAAAGTTTTGTTTTCTTGATTATAAATATCTGTGTGGTGTTTCATTAGCTTTTGGGCTTGTTTCACTTCTTCGCTCTCAATTTCTATTTGTTTTAATGCCTCGTCGAGAGATTTTTCTAACTTATGTCTGTCTGAGCGTAGTGTAAACGCAAGTTCATACATTGGCCTTTCTAGACCAGATGGACAATGTGTTTCATCTAAAATTATGGCAGTTACATCATCTGAATCAATGCTTTTAGTATCATCGCCTTCTTCCTCGCTAGTTGTTTCATCATCAGACGAGGACTCTGATGATTCTGAAAAGTATAAAAGAAATTAAACAAAATAAATAATTTTTTTAAGAACCTTAAAGAAATTGTTTTGAAATTTTTCTTAAACATATGAAACCATAATGTAATTTAATTAAACAATGGAGAATTTAAAAATGAATTCGAAACATTCTTTTAGTCTTGTTTAACACAGACGGGTAAAAGAAAGTTGCATGTGTAAAGGCAAGTTATGGTAACAATGCAATAATAAAATCTTTGCAAATAAATAATAAAGTATTTTACTTTCTTATTATAAGAGAATAGTGTGTTCATATTTAGGGTGGTTTTCAGAATAGTCAAGTGAAAGCGAAAGTAAAATATACCAAACGTCACTGTTACTGGAATGACCAAAAATTTGCATCTTGAAAATAAATATGTATGCTTACTTTTTTAACACAACAACAAAAAAATTACCATACAAGAACATTTTGAGTAAATTCAGCAAAACAAAAATATTATTGGAAATTTTTCAATATTCATAATATATTAAACATTTTTAGTGTTTTTTCAGAAACTTTATTACGGTTATGTCAAATAAAAAAAATGAAAAAAATAATAATTATTTTTTGGTTTTAATAATTTTTGTCCAAAAATGTTATTTTTGATTTTTTTTTATATTAATATTTTATTTATATTAATATTTTTATAAAGTTAATAGTTATTTTATTTTTGACAAAAATATTTAAAAAAAAAGTATAATTTTATGGGAAAAATTTAAAATTTAACAAGCACCAGATTAAAAAAAAATCTAGTTTAATTCCATCAAAATGGTGTGCTTTACTTTACTCCCGATGTTTTCCTCGATTTTTTTTATTAAAAATTGAATGATAATTATTATTTACAATCCCTGTTTTCTTATTAACTTTCTGTAAAACTCTTTTCTAACGCTGATTTTCACAAAGTCCGATTATTTTAATTTAACAGGAACATTAACAAACCGATATCGTTAACCGGAACTTTTTAACATACGGTTAGTGTTTTGCGTTTCACCATCTTTCGGTTAGTTAACACTAACATTATAGAAAAAGTATGGTAGTACTGGTTTTTATTATTTACGAAATATCATGCAATGAAAGAAAAGAATCAAAAAAAGTTATACACATGGTACAATTACTTTAAGATAATTGTACCATGGTTATACAAAAATTATTAGCAATTTATTTATGCAAGAGAAATATATATATAAAATAAATTTTTTACTTAAAATAGTTTATATACAGTTCCTTGGTAAGTATAAATTGTTAAATGTGCATGCATATAAATAATATAAAATTTATACATGTAAAGAGAAATGCTCCCGTCGTGTAAAAACTTTTTTTCTTTTTGGCTTTCAAACTTGGAATATTGAAAACATTACAAAAATGTAAATGTTCATTTCTTCTTTCCATTTTCTTTTTTATTTTTGTTTTAGTAAAACATTTAACCGGAAGATTTTGTTCAGTTAAATTTAACAGGGACTTTTTGGTTAATTTCTGCCTGTTAAATGCTAACCGTACTTTGTGAAATGCAATTTTGCCTAACTTACGGTTAAAGTTCCTGTTAAATTATAATCGGACTTTGTGAAAAGCAGCGTAAGTCTTACAATAATATTTCAACGAAAATAACAAACACAACAACAACAAAAACAACAGCTATTAATATTATAGTGGCGGAGAACACACCTAATATTTCAACGAAAATAACAAATAAATTATTTTTGCTGAGAAACTGTAAATATAATAAAAACAACAGCTATTAATGTTAAAGTGGCGGAGAAGCCTTAAAATTCATATGAAAAATATATACTTCTCTAATTTGCTATTTAAATTAACTATGCACCAACAGATGTCGCCACCACGACCAAAAACCTAATTGTGTTTACTAAACATTTAATATATTTTTAGCATTGTTAAGTAGGTAAAACCCTATATAATATCTATTAGAAATTCCCGTATTCTTTTTTTATTTATATTTCTTATATATACAACATCCGTTTGTACTGCTGACGGAAGTGTGTGTCTTCTGTTTGTGATGGCACGTAGCTGGACATTGATCGCTAGACCGTTATTAGTGTTTGCAGATCTGCTCAGTGGCATCCGTCACACACTATTGTTTCCCAATATAATTGCTTGACAGATGATTGGTTCTGAAGTTCAATTGTTGGTCTTCTGTTGCAGCGACGACGGGTCGTTACGCACAGTTAAGCGATGTTTCCCAGAAGCTAGTGGCGAATGGTGTTGGTATTTGTAAAAATGCCGCTGCATCATTCAACAAAGCGACTGGTGGTTTTCATTCGCTGTGAGACCAGCATCGGATTTCCCAGTCTGTCGTTTTCAAAATTTCTTAGTTAAGTAACTTGTAGCTTAGCTTCGGATTTTCGTAAATTTGCAGTTCAGAACACTTCCATACCTGTGGCATTGCCGAGCAAATTTGCCCATTTCTTTTGCTGCTTTGCTTGCATTCAATACATACCCTACTACCTATTTCGCTAAAAATACCTGATTTTTATACCCTTCACATAGTGATAGGGTATATATCACTTTGTCATTCCGTTTGTAATTTCTTTATTATTCATTTGCGACCCCATAAAGTATATATATTCTGGATCCTTATAGATAGGGAAGTCGATTTAGCGATGTCCGTCTGTCCGTCTGTTGAAATCAAGTTTCCGGAGTCAAATAAAAAGATACAGACCAGTTAATGGTGTCAAACTATTAGAAATATCCTGGAGACAATCGCTATTTAAAATCAATAAAATCGGTTCACTATTGACCGAGATATAAGCGAAAACCCAGAGTAACCCATTTTTTTAGGACAAAATCCGTGCATATATCCCTATATATCTCAGTAAGTATAGTCACTCTTGCCACAAAACTTGGCACGGATACTCCTAAAGAAGGGACCTAAATAATGGAAAAAATTTTTTCAGATAGGACCAAGGGAAGGGGTATTTTTTCTACAATTGCACAAATTTGGTGAAATATTTTATGCGCTATATCTCGTAAACTATAACAGCTATCGACTTAAAATGTTCTACAAAAAGTAATTGCATGCTAAGGGCTACGCCTTAAAGAAAAAATTTTTTGGGTGGGGGCAAAAAAAGGGGTAGCTCCCATACAAATCGACAATTATTATCAAATATTCGATACGCTTTATCTCGGAAACTATAACAGATATCAAAATGAAATGTTCTACAAAAAGTAATTGCACGCTAAGGGCTACGCCTTAAGGAAAAAATTTTTTGGGTGGGGGCAAAAAAAGGGGTAGCTCCCATACAAATCGACAATTATTATCAAATATTCGATACGCTATATCTCGGAAACTATAACAGATATCAAAATGAAATGTTCTACAAAAAGTAATTGCACGCTAAGGGTTACGCCCTAAAGAAAAAATTTTTTGGGTGGGGGCAAAAAAAGGGGTAGCTCCCATACAAATCGACAATCATTATCAAATATTCGATACGCTATATCTCGGAAACTATAACAGATATCGAAATGAAATGTTCCACAAAAAGTAATTGCACGCTAAGGGTTACGCCTTAAGGAAAAAATTTTTTGGGTGGGGGCAAAAAAAGGGGTAGCTCCCATACAAATCGACAATTATTATCAAATATTCGATACGCTATATCTCGGAAACTATAACAGATATCGAAATGAAATGTTCCACAAAAAGTAATTGCACGCTAAGGGTTACGCCTTAAGGAAAAAATTTTTTGGGTGGGGGCAAAAAAAGGGGTAGCTCCCATACAAATCGACAATTATTATCAAATATTCGATACGCTATATCTCGGAAACTATAACAGATATCAAAATCAAATGTTCTACAAAAAGTAATTGCACGCTAAGGGCTACGCCATAAAGAAAAAATTTTTTGGGTGGGGGCAAAAAAAGGGGTAGCTCCCATACAAATCGACAATCATTATCAAATATTCGATACGCTATATCTCGGAAACTATAACAGATATCGAAATAAAATGTTCTACAAAAAGTAATTGCCCGCTAAGGGCTACGCCCTAAAGAAAAAATTTTTTGGGTGGGGGAAAAAAAAAGGGGTAGCTCCCATACAAATCGACAATCATTATCAAATATTCGATACGCTATATCTCGGAAACTATAACAGATATCGAAATGAAATGTTCCACAAAAAGTAATTGCACGCTAAGGGTTACGCCTTAAGGAAAAAATTTTTTGGGTGGGGGCAAAAAAAGGGGTAGCTCCCATACAAATCGACAATTATTATCAAATATTCGATACGCTATATCTCGGAAACTATAACAGATATCAAAATGAAATGTTCTACAAAAAGTAATTGCACGCTAAGGGCTACGCCCTAAAGAAAAAATTTTTTGGGTGGGGGCAAAAAAAGGGGTAGCTCCCATACAAATCGACAATCATTATCAAATATTCGATACGCTATATCTCGGAAACTATAACAGATATCGAAATGAAATGTTCCACAAAAAGTAATTGCACGCTAAGGGTTACGCCTTAAGGAAAACATTTTTTGGGTGGGGGCAAAAAAAGGGGTAGCTCCCATACAAATCGACAAATATTATCAAATATTCGATACGCTATATCTTGGAAACTATAACAGATATCGAAATGAAATGTTCCACAAAAAGTAATTGCACGCTAAGGGATACGCTTTCAAGAAAAAAATTTTCGAGTGGGGGCAAAAAAAGGGGTAGCTCCCATACAAATCGACAATTATTATCAAATATTCGATACGCTATATCTCGGAAACTGTAACAGATATCGAAATGAAATGTTCTACAAAAAGTAATTGCACGCTAAGGGTTACGCCTTAAGGAAAACATTTCTTGGGTGGGGGCAAAAAAAGGGGTAGCTCCCATACAAATCGACAATTATTATCAAATATTCGATACGCTATATCTCGGAAACTATAACAGATATCGAAATGAAATGTTCTACAAAAAGTAATTGGGCAAAAATGCCTACGCTTGAAAGAAAAAAATTTTCGAGTGGGGGCAAAAAAAGGGGTAGCTCCCATACAAATCGACAATTATAATAAAATATTCTATAAGCTATATCTGGGAAACTATAACAGATATCGAAATGAAATGTTCCACAAAAAGTAATTGCACGCTAAGGTCTACGCCTTAAAGAAAAAATTGTTTGGGTGGGGGCAAAAAAAGGGGTAGCTCCCATACAAATCGACAATTATAATAAAATATTCGATACGCTATATCTCGGAAACTATAACAGATATCGAAATGAAATGTTCCACAAAAAGTAATTGCACGCTAAGGGTTACGCCTTAAGGAAAAAATTTTTTGGGTGGGGGCAAAAAAAGGGGTAGCTCCCATACAAATCGGCAATTATTATCAAATATTCGATACGCTATATCTCGGAAACTATAACAGATATCGAAATGAAATGTTCCACAAAAAGTAATTGCGAGCTAAGGGCTACGCTTTCAAGAAAAAAATTTTCGAGTGGGGGCAAAAAAAGGGGTAGCTCCCATACAAATCGACAATTATTATCAAATATTCGATACGCTATATCTCGGAAACTATAACAGATATCGAAATGAAATGTTCCACAAAAAGTAATTGCACGCTAAGGGCTACGCTTTCAAGAAAAAAATTTTCGAGTGGAGGCAAAAAAAGGGGTAGCTCCCATACAAATCGACAATTATTATCAAATATTCGATACGCTATATCTCGGAAACTGTAACAGATATCGAAATGAAATGTTCGACAAAAAGTAACTGCACGCTAAGAGTTACGCCTTAAGGAAAACATTTCTTGGGTGGGGGCAAAAAAAGGGGTAGCTCCCATACAAATCGACAATTATTATAAAATATTCTATAAGCTATATCTGGGAAACTATAACAGATATCGAAATGAAATGTTCTACAAAAAGTAATTGGGCAAAAATGCCTACGCTTTAAAGAAAATCATTTTCGAGTGGGGGCAAAAAAAGGGGTAGCTCCCATACAAATCGACAATTATTATCAAATATTCGATACGCTATATCTCGGAAACTATAACAGATATCGAAATGAAATGTTCCACAAAAAGTAATTGCACGCTAAGGGCTACGCTTTCAAGAAAAAAATTTTCAAGTGGGGGCAAAAAAAGGGGTAGCTCCCATACAAATCGACAATTATTATCAAATATTCGATACGCTATATCTCGGAAACTGTAACAGATATCGAAATGAAATGTTCTACAAAAAGTAATTGCACGCTAAGGGTTACGCCTTAAGGAAAACATTTCTTGGGTGGGGGAAAAAAAAGGGGTAGCTCCTATACAAATCGACAATTATTATCAAATATTCGATACGCTATATCTCGGAAACTATAACAGATATCGAAATAAAATGTTCTACAAAAAGTAATTGGGCAAAAATGCCTACGCTTGAAAGAAAAAAATTTTCGAGTGGGGGCAAAAAAAGGGGTAGCTCCCATACAAATCGACAATTATAATAAAATATTCTATAAGCTATATCTGGGAAACTATAACAGATATCGAAATGAAATGTTCCACAAAAAGTAATTGCACGCTAAGGTCTACGCCTTAAAGAAAAAATTTTTTGGGTGGGGGCAAAAAAAGGGGTAGCTCCCATACAAATCGACAATTATAATAAAATATTCGATACGCTATATCTCGGAAACTATAACAGATATCGAAATGAAATGTTCCACAAAAAGTAATTGCACGCTAAGGGTTACGCCTTAAGGAAAAAATTTTTTGGGTGGGGGCAAAAAAAGGGGTAGCTCCCATACAAATCGACAATTATTATCAAATATTCGATACGCTATATCTCGGAAACTATAACAGATATCGAAATGAAATGTTCCACAAAAAGTAATTGCGAGCTAAGGGCTACGCTTTCAAGAAAAAAATTATCGAGTGGGGGCAAAAAAAGGGGTAGCTCCCATACAAATCGACAATTATTATCAAATATTCGATACGCTTTATCTCGGAAACTATAACAGATATCGAAATGAAATGTTCCACAAAAAGTAATTGCACGCTAAGGGCTACGCTTTCAAGAAAAAAATTTTCGAGTGGAGGCAAAAAAAGGGGTAGCTCCCATACAAATCGACAATTATTATCAAATATTCGATACGCTATATCTCGGAAACTGTAACAGATATCGAAATGAAATGTTCTACAAAAAGTAATTGCACGCTAAGAGTTACGCCTTAAGGAAAACATTTCTTGGGTGGGGGCAAAAAAAGGGGTAGCTCCCATACAAATCGACAATTATTATAAAATATTCTATAAGCTATATCTGGGAAACTATAACAGATATCGAAATGAAATGTTCTACAAAAAGTAATTGGGCAAAAATGCCTACGCTTTAAAGAAAATCATTTTCGAGTGGGGGCAAAAAAAGGGGTAGCTCCCATACAAATCGACAATTATTATCAAATATTCGATACGCTATATCTCGGAAACTATAACAGATATCGAAATGAAATGTTCCACAAAAAGTAATTGCACGCTAAGGGCTACGCTTTCAAGAAAAAAATTTTCGAGTGGAGGCAAAAGAAGGGGTAGCTCCCATACAAATAGACAATTATTATCAAATATTCGATACGCTATATCTCGGAAACTGTAACAGATATCGAAATGAAATGTTCTACAAAAAGTAATTGCACGCTAAGAGTTACGCCTTAAGGAAAGCATTTCTTGGGTGGGGGCAAAAAAAGGGGTAGCTCCCATACAAATCGACAATTATTATAAAATATTCTATAAGCTATATCTGGGAAACTATAACAGATATCGAAATGAAATGTTCTACAAAAAGTAATTGGGCAAAAATGCCTACGCTTTAAAGAAAATCATTTTCGAGTGGGGGCAAAAAAAGGGGTAGCTCCCATACAAATCGACAATTATTATCAAATATTCGATACGCTATATCTCGGAAACTATAACAGATATCGAAATGAAATGTTCTACAAAAAGTAATTGCACGCTAAGGGCTACGCCTTAGAGAAAAATTTTTTTGGGCGGGGGCAAAAAAAGGGGTAGCTCCCATACAAATCGACAATTATTTTCAAATATTCGATACGCTATATCTCGGAAACTATAACAGATATCGAAATGAAATGTTCTACAAAAAGTAATTGCACGCTAAGGGCTACGCTGTGAAGAGAAAGATTTTCGGATGGGGGGTGAAGAAGGGGTAGCTCCCATACAAATTAACAATTTTTATAAAATTTTCGATACGCTACTTCTGGAAAATTATTACAGCTATCGACTTCGAATATTCTACAAAAAGTAATAATCAAATAATTCATACATTTTGGTGAAAAAGTTGGTGAAGATCAGGGGGACTAGAACATTTAATAAGTTTTATTAACCTTTAAATATGAATAATGTCGAAAACTTTAAAAACTCTCGACCTCAAATCTTCTTCATCTATTTCTATTATTCATACGAACGTTAAAATTTTGTTATTTTTTCTATGGGCTTTAAAACTCGCACAAGGTTTTTTATTATATTATTTGCAGTACAAAATTACTCGGCTGGGTATATTTAAAGACCAATGTGAAGGGTATATAAGATTCGGCACAGCCGAATATAGCGCTCTTACTTGTTTATTATTGTTACATGTTTAAAATAGATGCCTAAAAAATATTCAAGTAAATGGTTAAACTTATGTATGTATGTATATGTACATACGTATTATATATTTTAAAGACTATAATTGATAACTTATATTCATGAAATATATTAAAATTTTAAAATACTGATTTTGTATGAAAATTTCGTTTAAAAACCAATTTAAAAAATTGTTTATGCTTACATATACCCAAATGTATTATATATGTAGATAATAAATTTGTAATATTATGTGTGTTTATGATGGGCACTAGGAAAGTGTGACGTGTGTATCTCTTAAAATTGAGTTAAAAATTTAATTTAAAATTATTTTTATCATATACATCTGTATACGATATTATCGCTTTATTAGGTAAAATGTTTTAAATATTAGCTGCGTATTAAAACACAAAAATTTGTTTTCTAGCAAAAACATTTTTTAGCAAATATTACGGGATGGGGTTTTATATCCAAATATGCAAAAGATAAAGTAGATTATTCAATAAATACATATTTAAAACTAAAAAATTTCACATCCTTTTTAGACAAAACTATGTACATATGTCTGCTAAAATTTTAATTATGTTTAAGACGTAAACTAAGCGATTTTTAACAAATAAATAACAATTTTTTGCGCCGTAATAATTGATGTAATCGCGGTTTTTTAAATGTTTCAGGTCACTTAAATGAATGCATTTTCGTTTATGTTTTACTTTTTATTAAAGCATTCATTAAACCGGTAGTAAATGGTTAATATATAGTTATACAGAGCTAATGAAAAAATTTGCTCATCCGTATATAAAATTTTCCGTAAAGTTCGTATTCGTTTCACCGGGCTTTTCTTGTTTATATTTTAAACTGATTTTAAAAAAAATATCGAGTTGATATTATATAACTAGAAAATGTTTTAACTCACCATCTGCTCTTTTTTCAGCCTTAGGAGGACGCCACTTTTTCTTGAAAATTTTTCGCAAAAAGTCATAGAACTTATGCCCCTTAATAGCGCTCATAAATCTAGACTGTACTAAAGTTATTTGTTCATTAATTTTATCACAATTTTTACGATCATCTTCTATTTGACGATTCAAACTATTAATAGTAGCTTGAGCCTTATTGCGTATTTTCATGGCTTTTTCGGCATTACTTAATAATTTGTTTTCAATCTCTTCGCTATCACGCAAAATATACAATTCCTGGTTTAGTGTAATTAAATAGCTTGTCATAAATTCAACCTCAAATTTTATTTGTAAGCGTTCGCTGACGAGGTCACGTAAACGAGAGTTAAACAGAAAGATATTGTGTTGAACGTATTGAAGTATGCCCTCCTGTTCTACCATTAGGTCCATCAACCAACGATAGCGGATTTCTGTAAGCCAAGGAGGTGGACCAGTCTCGGGTTTTTTATAATAAAGAGTATCAGCTTGATGTGGCAGCTTTTGTAGCTCCTCAAATAATTTAGAGGGTTCCGGAAAAGATTTAACACTTTTTATATCTAAGGCCAAATATTTTTCTAATTCATGTAAAGCCATTTGGGTTACGGTATTTTTGACCTTAGGCAGAGCTGGCTGAGGTAAGAAGTTGTCAACCGTTTTATCTAGATAAAGAATATCGTTAATTTCTATATTACAACCAGGATAACAACGTTCGACCATATTAAGCTCTGGCCATTCTTCTTCCATATTGATTTCTGGAGTTTTCATTAAAAGTTTACGATTCTCCTCCGGCAAATATGCATAAATTTCCTGAAGGCGCTTACGTTTCTGTTCGATTAATTGATAAAGGTGTTTTTTCTCATCTCTAAGCTTTAAAACTTTTTCATTAAACCGAGAAATCATTTCATTTAAACGTTCTCGGAGAGTAACGATTTCTTTGTATTTCCAGGTCAACGTTTTATGTGACTGGGGTTCATATTCGTTTCCCGTTTTCAGCTTATAGTCTCCCATATTTTTTTCAGCTTCTTGAATTTTACGATCATCCTCTGGATGGTTTCGATTGGGATCTGGTTTCTGTTTTAACATTTTTTCCCAATGGTAAGTTCGCTCTACTTCATACCATTGCCGAGAACGATAGCTTCTCAGTAAACGTAACATTTTGTGACTAAAACGTGGTATTATTACGTTGGGATTACGACCGAAGAAAAACGTTTCAGCTCCTGGTTGTGGAATGATATCTGTCTTCTCCTCAGGCAACATTAATTGAGTGGGCCTAAGGAGGGAACCAAATTCAAATTAAAAAAGTCGACTTTTATATACCCTTTACATTAGATATGACCATAAAAAGCATTATTACAAAATACAACATAGCAAAAACATCATAATCTTTTATATTTACCGGAAACTTAATTTTAACAGACGGACTTGGCTAAATCGACTATATATAAAAATTCAGAATACATACACTCATGGGATCGAAAATGAATTTTGTAGAAATTACAAATAAAGTGACCAACTAATATGTTAATATCTGTGGTCACAAGCAATAATGGCCTAAGTTGAAAAATATATTTGTTAAAAAATTCAATTTTAATATTCGAAAAGGTTTTTGCAAATATACCCAGCAAAAAAAGTGGAAGTTTTTCTAAAATCACAGCATTTTCATTAAATACCAAGTATGTATTTCTAAGTCCTGAATTTTATATTCCGAAACAGTTATTTTTAGACACATCAAGGTATGTTTTTAGAATGCTTTTATTTGTATTATGTATCCAATGATTTGGATCTAATTTTTCATTAGCAGTTAATAAAAAGCTGTTAAATAGTATTAACTTGGCTGAATTCCAAAACGCAGTATGCTTTGCATCACAAAATTTCAAGTTTTTCCTGAAAGCAAAGATAAGGTTTTTGATAATATCTTCTACTTCCAAATGAGTGTTTACAGCTATATTAATGTCCTGGAAGCAAAAAACGTTGACAAAACTGTAAGGAGTGTGTAAGGGAAGAAGTTGAAAATTTGTAATGCAAAGCAAACTGCGTTTTGGAATTCAGCCCTTATTTCACTAATCAAAAAGCTATGCAAAGATTTCAAATTTTCATCAAATACCAAGGGGTTCATCTAAAGTGCATGCTTTTCAGTTCTTTGGACCACTTACCTCCTATGACAAGCACGTGTTAAATTCATTGTTGTTTCCCCAAAAGTAGAACTACTTCGGGTTGACTTTCATCAATGAATTCACCTATGATTCGAATGCTCTTTTTTGCTGGGTATAATTATGGTTTAGCACAAAATTTCATACATAACATTTCACACATTACAGTGCAATATCTTGACAAAAGTAAGTATTTAAATTTTAAGTAGTCAATGAGATCTTTAATAAAATAATTAAATAATAAATAAGTAAAATTAAATTCTTAATTGCAAAATTCGGAAAATGTATTGCAAAATATAATTTTATTTTATATTGAATAACTCATTGTTTTTGGGTTTATACGAACTTAAACGATTATTGCAAATTAAAAGTGGATGAGAGATGGGTTAAATGTTTATGTGTTCTAAAATATGTGAGCAACCTCCATATAGTGTTTGTAAATAAAATAAAATATTGGAAAAGTAAAAAATTATTTATATTTAGGTGATATTTGCTAATGTTAAGGGACTTTTAGTCGAATTAAGAAAACATATACAAATGTTTATGTTCATATCTAGAACAAAAATTACGCTAGAAAAATGGAAGTTTAAGGAAAAAATTAAGCTTGAGTTAGGCGGTTTATGTTTGTGTATGTTTGTGACCATAAATATATACTTTTATAACTATGAGACTGTAAGGTCTCAGGTTTTTGCTTATATGTATCTCAGTAAATTGTTAACTAAGCTTAGTGGCTTTAAATTGACGCCAATCTCTAATATGTAAGAGTTTGCTTTAGAAATTTGATTTAAAAAGATGGCAGTGGCTTAATCGACTGTCTGTCTCTAAGGACTTACTAAATATGGGTTCGCAAATCAATAGTGTAGAAAAATTAAAATTAATGACAAACATATACTACGTAAAGGATATTATAAACTATATATATAGTATGTATAAATGATGTTTATATCTTACTCGATTGTAGGTGTTTCTAATGATTCACCCTTTTCTGGGAAGACTTCTCTGTTTAAAGCAGCATGTTATTAGAGTTTAAAATTTTCAAATGCATTAATGTACACTATATATGTTCTTTAATGTAGTTGTTTGTTTAGAATTACGGATATATGTATATATTTATATTTTTTTCCTACTTTTAGCACTTACACTCTTTTTAAAGCTTCCAATCTAAGTCGTTTTTCTATAACCGCTTTAATTGCTTCAAAATTTTCATCTAACCGTTCCACACGAAAAGTGTACACATTTAAGTTTTCCCTTTAAATACAAAATTGACAGTTTTAATTGAAATATTAAGCAGCTTTTATTATATTTAAAAGTACCAGCTTACCCAATACCAGAAATCCTAAACGGTATGTGATCCAAATTTTTAAAGAAGTAATCATAAAGCTTTTGTTTACCAACTTGTGCCACTTCCAAATCATAAGCTAAATCGTCACGAACATCATTTAATTCTGCTTGTAATTCATCCCTTATTTGATTTGTTATTCGCTCATCCAATAAGAATTCCCGTTGAGAGATTCGTATATCTTCGTGTATTGCCTCATTTTCTAAAAACAAAGCATCAAACTTCATTTGCAACATATTTATATCTGCCATAACTTTGCGGTCATGAGCGGTTGCTGCTTCTTCTTGACGTTTAATTTCAGCGTAAATCTTTTCCTGCTCTAATGACGGATGTTTAGGATCGATAATATCTTCTTTAGGTGTGACTTTTTTCGGCATTAGTAGATCTTTAGAAGTTTTAGGAGAAATTCTAGGGCCAAACCATTCGTATACAAATACATTGCCATCGTGACCAATTGTAAAGAGATATTTTCCATCATGACTTAGTATTAGACAAGGAATGATGCCGTTAAAAGGATCATGCATATTTACTAAACGAAAATTTCGCAAATCGGTAAAGTCATTAGGGTTTTTGCGATTTATGCGTATTTTTCCATCTTTCATGCCAAGTAGTAAGTGTTCATCACTGAAATAAAAAAATTTTTTAATAAAAAAAATTTTCCAAGATTAAAAATTAAATCTGTAATTACATATCCAAAAAAGAATGTATTTCTATATCATCGCCATCTGTTATAAGGGTACTACGTACAGGTTGATCATTTCCAATATTCAATTCGTATATATAACCGGCATCATATCCGCCCATTGAAACCCATATTGTATTATCAGATGTATAGCGAATCCATAAGACTGAATTAGGCGCAGACGGTATATGCAAGGGTTCTTCATCTTCTTCAGGCTCAGAATCGGCTAAAAATATTTTTTGTTTTTAGTCTCTAATAGTATTTCGTTGGTTTTGGTGGCTACTATGTAATTCGATTCGATAGAAAATTGTTTTAGATTTTTCTATCTTAAGCATAGAAACTTTGAAATACTTTCTTTTGAATCGAGTTACAAGGTAATCCCTTTATTTTGAATTGCTTGATCATGCCATGTCTCCATTAGCCATGAAACGCCAAAAACATTTGCTCTAACAGTGATGTTAAAGCATAAAAGAGGTTAACATAGGCGATCTACGTTTTATAGTAATATGATGCATTTTGTAAGATTAGTAATTTCATATCCGCCATGCTAAAAAACAAAATTTTTAGAAAATCGATTTGAGCTTCAAACTCTTGAATGAAATTATTCAAATACTTCTTTACCAGGGCAACCAAAAACTTGATCTTTAAATATGCGGTAAAAATTTGAAAAATATGTTTTATAAATAAGAACGATAGAAACTTAGATTATATAATCTGAAAGCGCAAAATTAAAAATTAATTATGTAGTTGCGTTAACGAAACAATATTTAATTAATCGTACTTAAAACTAGGTGGTTATCTATTTTGTGTAAAATCAAAATAAACCGAAATGGGGTTGGCTTCATAATAAATAATTAAATAAAAAAAAGCTTACATTTTTTGTTGTTTTTGTTTCGAATTAAATATAAAAAATTCAAAAAATATTTTTTTAACGGGTCCTAAAAAAATATGATCTTAAAGGAAAAATATGTCAAAATATGCTGTTATATGCAAAAATATGCCCCAAGAAATCGATGCAAAAATTTTGCAAGTTATGAAACGGATGAATGAATAACAACATTATAGGTTAATGCGACGCACAGGAAAACTACAGTTATTTAAGTGTAAACTGCCAAACAGTGTTATTTTGCAGGAGTATAGAATATTTAACCAGAAACTACAAGTAACTTACCGGACTTAAACAATGTCGATAAGGGCTTTGGTAGGCATTTTAAAAAACTATTAATATGTAAGTTTTTACCAAATTTGTTTAAAGTTTGCAAGTAAACTAATTACTCATATGATTTCTTAACAATAAATGCATTTTTTTTTTGTTTATTTACGTCTGGTTTTGATTTGCCACGAACTTGGTTTAAACATAAATATGCATGGCTATGGAAGGCCGTTAATTTTCATGTTTCATGTTTTCATTTCATGTTTTTTTTTCGACAAGAAATTCGCTTTTACATATAGTTTTCTGTATTACATTTATAAATTACAACAATTAACTTTGAAAAGTGCGCCATTAATTAGGAGAATTAATGTATCAGGTGGTGGTGATTCTTCAACAACTAAATTGTGGCGAATAAAATTTTTGTTGTGGTTTTCGTTGGCTCATGTGTCAAAAAAGATATGTAAAAGTAAACATCTTTGACAACCCAGCCTCGATTTTTGCATGAAAAAAGTAGATCACCTGTGCTCGTAACACCACCTGATTAATCAAAAACATATTCGCCACCTACAAGAACATTACGTAATTAATGACGTCAATCGTTAGCTAATGGAGACGAGGCGTTAAGAGGTAAGAAAAACATGGAATTATGAAAAAGACTTAAAATATGCAATGCTTTTACAAATTATAGATAACAAACATTAAATACGGTATATTCTTACCTAGTGCTTGTTCTATATCGATTTGTATGCCTGGATTAGCTTCTTTTAACTTTGCAATTTCCACCAGTTTTCTTTGTTTCTTCTTTTCTTTACGCTTATTAGTCGCTGCTTGCTTTATTTCTCTGCGTATCATACTTTTAACTGAGACAAACTTAGAAGCTTTGATTTTATTTTTATTAGTTAAATTGTAACTCAAAAATATTTGCTCCTCTGTCACCTCTGTAGGTAATTCGTACTCATAAACTTCTCCAGTTTTACAACCAACTAAAATTGTGTTATTGGGATCTTTCCAATAGAAACAATTCGGTATGGCCGAAAATTCTATAAAACCCATAGGTCGTAAATATATAAATCCGTCTTGCTTCTCGCTTAAGTCATGCATAAATATGGTGTGATCTACAGAACCAGTCAACAGCAAAGTGTTTGATAAATTAACCGTCATTCTTGTAACCGCAGCTGTATGAGCTTTAATGGGCTGTATTAAATATATGGTAGGATTTATGGGTTGTTCAAGATCTAAATAAATGTGTCTTATTAAACCATCATCAAAGCTGGCCACCAGTTCCATACTAGAATTCGATATACTTGGATTGAACCATATAAGATCAGTGCCGCAAGCTTGAAATCTCTTTTCCAGTATGATTTTTTTGAATACATAATCGTAGACTATAAGACGACCATCCTGACCCAAAGTCATAAGATGTGGCGAAACTGGACTAGTTTGTGCCGCCATAACTTTACCACCATGACAGGAATAAAGCTTTTGTGACTCATTTGGTATATCGGTGGTGTTTAAATCACAGTACCAAATACCTCCATCGCCATCCTAAATATTGCACAAAAATATATATGATTTTCCATAATTTTAACTATAACGTTCATTTACAAGGTTAGATGTTGGTTTAAGTATGTATATCTGTATGCATTTCATTGGTTCTTACACCAAATTCTTAAAAATAATTTCGATTATAATATGTTAATGTTTATTAATCTCAATTAACATATTGAGACTTATTAAACAAAACAAAAATATATTTAAAAATACATTCAAAAACCAAAAACCGTCAATTATTTCTGCTTACAAAAATATAATGAAAATACATATAACAATTTTTTGCTATTCACACTTTAAGACAGCTTGCAACGCTACTTGTTTTTTTTTTTGTTTTCACTTTGTAAAAGGTGAATATGATTCGACACAGCCAAACAGAGGGCTCTTACTTGTTCTTAGTTGAATTGTTTTTTTATATGTAACGAACAAATGTTTTTTTTAGCTTACCAACACATAGTAGCCATAATCGTTGTCATCGAACATTTTAATTTTTTGTATCATTCGTATTTCACAATTGCCCACAAAAAATTCGAAAATAGGTTCAATTTCTACAAAACGATCATCATCTGGAGGATCTGCCAAATCCACGGTTTCCCAAAACCAAATGCGAACATAACCATCCATACCCACGGTAGTAACTTCACCATTTTTCATAGTTATACGAACAATGGGCTTCGCGTGACATGGCCTTCTGCCCTTGCGACAAATTTCGAATTTTATTAAGCCTGCCTCCCACAGCAACATATTACCCCATTCACAGCCAGAAATGACATTTTCGTCGGCCAACATGTACACGGCATAGATGTCACTAAAATCGGTTTTACCAAAACGACCCAAATCGCCCTGAAGTTTAAGCCCTGTAAAGGTTTTGGCCATTTTCCAAAACTTAATATGACTCAAACCACATGTAACTAAAAGAATGGGGTTGTACTGAGAAAAATGTAAATCCAAAACATCATTTTGAAAAGATTTGGTACGCAATATAATCTCAGCTTTTTGCCAATTCCATATTGTTAGCATGTAATCTGGATAGCCAGCTTGAGAGGCAAATAATTCTCCGTTATAATTATAGCAACCGCAAGTGAATTTCTGTTTAGCGGCTCCTTCCAGTTTATTACGTATTGAATGAGAGGGAAATTCGTAAATAAAAACTGTAGCATTTGGTCCATTTTCGGCAACCGTCAGCAAACTTTGAAAATCTGGATGATAGTTTTTCTAAGAAAAATAAAAAATGTTTTATTTTTAAATATAAATTAAAGAGGTATAACAAACCGTTATAAATCCTATACCACAACCGTAAACTGATTGACGAAATGTCACTTCTCTTTTCGAAATACTAAAGTAATGTATATAAGTTCCGGAGGCAAATACCAAGGTGTCATCATCCATTAAGACCAGATTATACAAACGTTTGCAATCATAGCCGAAAGAATGTCTAAAAAGTTAAAAATAAATGCATAAAACTTAAGCTAATTTTTCTTATTAATCAAGACTTACTTGAGTTGTAAAATGTTTTTGTCAAAAGTTGGTATAAATTCCGGTTCCAGTTCAGAAACATCTGTTTGTGAAGATATAGTTTCATCTTTCTGATTTGACTCTTCCATTTTTTTTATTTTTTTTAAATATTTTTAAAATAAGTTAATTTTTTTATAGCAATTGAAATGAAAAAGTAGGTTTTAGAAGTTTGTTGAATTTTATGTCGTTTAGTTTCCTGGGTAAAACGTCGTCGTTACTGACGACTAAATCAACAAGTACATACATGTATATTCCTGTATGGGTACTATAAAACAACTCCCAAATAAAATTATTTTCAACAAAAAAATAAATTAATTCTATTTTTTTTATACAAGTCGTGGCTTATTTCATTATGTAATAATTCCCACTGAAACATTGTTAGGAGCTATTAAATTTTTAATGTTTATCGTACTGTTGGAAGTTAGTTAATTTTGCTTTTTTTTTTTGAGTTATTTTGTTTTGTTGGGAGCTATTTCATTTTTACTGGGAGTAATTATTTTCCTTAAGGCAAGGGTATAAAAGTGTTTCAGAAACCGTCCTTCGGTGACAACTAATTAGAAATTTTGGAATTTTTTTTTATTTAAAGTGGCGTGGATATTTGGTTTTCATACTTATAGATTTCTGTCTACACTGACTGATTCCATTCAAAGGGCGTTAAGAAAACTCTATCGCTGAGGTAACTCCAATAGACTAAGGAGCTAATCACTGGATAAACAAGGCGAGCGCGCGACCTGTGGTTGCTGGGCCTGGCAGATACTGTCTCAAGCGACTGCCACCGTAGGATGTTGAACAAGATTCAAAGAAGTGCAGGAGCTCTCAGGAGAACTCCACAAGCTGTCCTCGGTAAAATATTAAACTTTCTACTTATGGATCTTTTTGTTAAGAACTCTGCAACCAGGAGTGCTTTAAGACTCAGGTAAACAGATACATGGCGCGATGTCCGTTGGGTACATGCCAGCATACTGACTGAGATGCAAAGGATCGAACAGCTGCGGATTATAGCCAGGATCTAAATAATTGTCACAATATCTGGACACCGAGCGTAAAAATACATACAAAAAATTAACCAAGTAATCTTTTCTTAAATCAAGCCGTAGCTGTGTCAAAAGTTTGGTGAGTACGGAATTCCTTAAACTAAGACGATTTATTTAGTATAAATTTCTAGTCAGGAAACGGCGCTGTCACTTTGGCGAATGCTTCGTGGAGCAGTTATGGACTCTATCGGACTGGGATCTTTATGAGATGCTAGGGTACGCTAAGGGCCTTAAGTGGCTAACGAGCGGTACCTAACACTTTTCCTTTTTTTCGACTATTTAAACTGTCTTAAGTTAACAATTTAAGTGTAGTATTTCATACAACCAAGATATTAAGTTTACATGCTGGCCCACTGTCCCTGCCTCCATCATTTACAGGTTTTGCTTGAAATTTTTTGTTAAACTTACAACAATTATAGTTCCTAAACATTTATTTAATAGAAATTCACACATCATAATAAAAACAGTATAACTGGTGAATTCTTCCTTTATATTTACACAAAATACAAATATTTTAAATTCTTTAGCATATGATATCCTTAAAGATTTCATCACCGTCCTCAAATAACTCATCAATATTTTCAATTTCTGAAATTTTATTAACACTTTGGCCTTTACTCTTTACACTATCATGAGGCACTTTGTCATCCTCCAAAACAGCAGATGCGCTAGATAAATGCTTAGAGTCGGTCGTCTTAGAGGGCGAAAAGTAATTATCTATTTTATTGGACTGTAAGTGAGAATTAAAAAAAAATAATTGTCATAAACAAATTAATTTTGAGAACGTACTATTGTTGGTGCCAAAGTATGGGTTGCATCTTGAAGATTATCACAAAAGAGACCTGCTTTATTAAGAATATCTTGTTTATTTTTGAGCATATTCCAAATGTGGTCATCGGCTGTTTTTGAAGCCATCAAGTAACGACAAGTCACAGGATTTGTTTGCCCAATACGATGAGCACGACTTTCAGCTTGTGCTAATGTCTGTAAAAGAAAAAAAAATTAAATTATTTTAATTTCAATAATATAACATTAATAATTAACAGTAGAATTTAATATTTACGCTAGGATTCCAAGTAAGTTCCGCAAATATAATTAATTCAGCTGCGGTTAAGGTTATACCTGAATTACAGGCTCCCAAAGAAAGTACTGCCACTTTACATGAGGATACCTTTTGAAATTGATCTATATATTCACCTCTTAATTGTTTGCGTGTATTACCATCAATTCGTATATATTTAACATTAAGTTTTGTTAAACACTCACATATTGCATCCATCATTATTCTGTGATGGGCAAACACAATAAATTTCTTTGGCTCTTTGACTTGCCGCTTTATATACGCACTAAAAATAGAATTATATTTAAATAAAATGTTTACAACTTCAATAGATTATTTAACTACAGATTAACTCTTACCAAACTGCTTTTGTTTTTACTTCGGCTGTTTGAGCATAGAATTTTAAAAGAACTTGTTCTCTTTCTGCGGCCTTACAAGTTTGTAAATGTTTTGCAACTGTGTTTAAAGATTCTTTAACCTCATCACTAGGCCACACTAATGCAGGATCCAACACAACAGTTTCTCTAAAAGAAAAAGAACACAGAAAAAACTTTACAAATCTTAACTCAAACAAAAAATATTGTTATCTGATTTTTATGTCAAACAAAAAAAACGAATAGTCCAAAAATAATTTTGTTCAGCAGCAATAATTTTTTTACTGAAAATAGTGGACGTTGTTTCCAAATAAATTTTTTCAAAAATCTAATGAAATTGTTAGTCTAATTTATAGGACCGATTTTGGACAAGGTGGGCCAAATCTGAAGGGACAGGGCTGATTGCTTTTACTCCTCTTGACTCTTCTGAGTTAGACTCGCCACTACCCTTCGTAACCTAACCGAACCCTTATAGCACCGATTCTGGGCAAAAAAATTACTGATTCAAGTAAATATTTTACTGATTTCGGTCCTATAAACAAAGTTGTAAAATTAGATAAACAATTTTATTAGATTTTTGAAAAAGATTTTTTTCGGCTGACGACTTTTAATAAAAAATTAATGCTATTGGACAAATATATTTTTTGATTTTTCGTTTATATTGTTTGAATAAAAATCAGATAATAAGATCTAAAAAAAATATATAAATTTTAAAAAACTGTTGGAATTAAAATTTGTGAAGATTTTTCTGTGAAACCTTTTGTTTTTAAAAAATTCAAATAGTTTTTCAACATAAAGCTACATAAAACGAATAATTTACCTAAATTTCTCTGATAAATCTTTAAGTACTTCGGCTTTGGTTCTTCTTATCATATATTTAAGATTTAAAACTACTTTCAATTCACCAAGATTCGACTGGCCATTAGCATCCCAACCAAAGTTTGTCTGCTTGCCATCACAATAACGACTAGCTATAACACATTTTATATATTAAATTTAAAAACATATACAAATGTAGAACAAAAAAAAAACTTACTAAATTCCATGAATCCCATAAATTTTCTATCTATCATTTGCAGCTGACTAAATAGTTCTAGGGGTCTTGATAGGGCCGGTGTTCCAGACAGCAATATCACATGTTTGGCCTGCTGTGATAAGCGATCAGCTACCATTGTACATTTAGCTTTAGAATTTTTTAAATTATGAGATTCATCTAATATAAGAAACCCAAATTTTCGTTCCATCAATTGGTTAAAATTTTTTTCCATCATGCTATAACTTGTAATTAAAATTTTACAATCCCCAATATATTGTTGATTTGAATTCAAAATTTGTATATAATGAAGTGGTACTGAGGGTAACAAATCTCTAATATGTTGAGCCCAGGAGTCGCGTGCCGATGCAGTGGTACAAATGAATAAGGGCCAATCTTCTCGATAAAAATCTGCTACTGCAATTGCTTGATATGTTTTGCCCAACCCCATTTCATCACAGATCATGCAGCGTCCCTGTTGGGCAATTGCAAAACTAAAATTAGACAAATTTTTTTAATATCAGTGCATTTTGCTAATATGTTCATATAAAAATTAACAAATAAAATTTTTATTTTAAACGCATTTTTGTTTATTTTTACGATTATTTTACCAGTTCGCATACAATTTGTATATATCGGTGTTGACGAAATTACATCTGTGACATACATAAAAGGAAAAGTGTAGATCGATTAAAGCAAAATTTTAGTTAATGGCACCTTTGTAAAAATCTCCATGTTCAAAAGAACCAATAAATAAAGTTTTTATTATTTTGTATGATTTTCAGAAAGTTATAAGAAAATAACTTTCTGCTTTTTTTAGCAAGCGAAAAAGGAAGAGTTTATTATTTTATTATCGAATGTTAATTACTGAAATTAATAGATGGCCAATGAAAAGGGACTGTTCTCTTTAAAACAATTTTTTTTAATAACAACTTAAAATTGCTTACTTACTTGCTCTTCTGAAAAACAAAACATTAGACTTAAAACTTTTTCCTTGTTGCCACCAGGGCTGTCAGTTATGGATATGTTACGCCAAAAGTGGCGTTTTTTTTTTTGGTAATCTTAGAGATTGAAATTGAGGATTTTACAAATTTCAAAGTTTTGGTGTTTCATTTAATTAGAATTCATGAGTTTGTAATATATATTTTTTTAAATTTATAAATATGGTTTTAGTTGACACCAAATAATTAGTAGCCTTCAACCAATTTTTTGAAAAAAAAAACTCAGGAATATCTTCTGCATTTAAATAATTTAAGTTTTTCAAAAACTCAACAAATAATTTTTCGTTATAAGTTGTTTTGACTTTCTTTTTTCCTTTGTATATTACATATGGAAATCGTATTTAAAATTGTTTTGTTATATTTAGCGGGTTCCACATTTACTATCAAACAACAAAAAATACTTTCTTAACCAAAAAAAAAAAGATTTTTAATTTAGAAAAACAAAATAATTTTCCATGTTTTTTTCTTCAATAACTTAATAGTTTAATTTTTGCAACTTATATATTATACCTTTTTACTCATTTCTTTTTAGTTTTCTTTTTAATACAAAGGTTTTTGATTTTCATTAAAGAGATTTAAAAAAAATGCAGAAAATCGCAATCTATGTACATTCGATACGCAAACGCGAGGTAAGTTACGGGTTAAACTCCGATCAGAGGCTATATTTTATAATTTAAAAACATGTTTTATATAGCTTTTATTGCTGGCAAATGATTTAAAAAAACAACCTACAAAGAATCACAATCTGCATTTGATACGCTAACACGAGTTGAGTTGCGGGTTCAACTGCGCCCCAATAAATTCATAGTTTATTATTCTTGACTTTTTTTCTACTGATTTTTACCTTTTTTAATATGTACTTATGTATAACATCTTTATTGCTTCCTAATAGATCCAAAAAATAGTATGTACTTACAGAGAATCACAATCTGATTTTGAAACGCAAACACGATCTGAGTTGTGAGTTCAATTCCGGTCTGAGGCAATGTCTTATATACAAATTTTATAATCTTTTTTATTTAGTTTTTTTTATTTTGATACGCAAACACGAGTAGAGTTGCCGGTTCGATTCCGGCCTGGATCATTTTTGTATTACCGGCTTTTACTATTGGTAAATACGCAACTTGCTAGGTCCTTTTTAATCAAGAGCAAAAACCGCTATTATTTTCTTATTTATTTTGTTATTATTACGTTTTTTAATATACAAACGCTTTTTAAATGCCGAAAATATACTTTAAAAAAACTTACAAAAATAAAATCTACATTTGATGCGCAAACACGAGCTGAGTGTGGGTTCAACTCCGGCCTGAGTCAATATTTTTTTAGATTTTTTTTTATTTTTACCTTTAAAAATATGTTTAACTTTTTTATTAATCGCAAATAAACCCGAATAATAGTATTTACAGAGAATCACAATCGGATTTTGAAAGGAAAAATTTGAGTTGTGGCTTCAATCCAAGTCTGAGGCAATATTTTAGTTTTTGTTGTTAATTTATTTTTTTGTTTAATTATTTTTTTTTATTATACTTACGTTTTAAATGCCGGTAAGGAAATTTAAAAAAATATAATTCACAAAAACACAATCTACTTTGATACTCAAACACGAGTACGTGTGCGGCAGGTTCAACTCCGGTCTGGGTCATTTTTTTTTATTAATTTATTTTTATAATTTATATATATCTTCAAGGTGTTTAATACACAAACATGCACTGAAAGATAGAATCGCAATCTACAAGCACTAGTTATGTTGCTGGTTCAACTATAGCCTGAGGCAAAATTTTTATATTTTTTATATACATACATATACTAATTTTTTTTTATTAATTTATTTATTTATTTTTTGTTTCTAAGTATACGTAAGATCTCCTTTTCTTTTTTATATACCTATTTGCTTGAGTTTAAACCGTTTCGAAAAGAGAATTTCACAAACGTGTCATTATTAGGCACCTTATATAAAACACAAAAAGATAAGAAAGGCCGAAACACTCCCCGGACTAGTACCACCCAGCTAGTAAGTTTTTCGAATTTTTAGTAATTATTTAAACGTGGATATTAAGCTTATTTAAAAAACATGTAGATTTACATTTTCTTAGACCCAAAAATTCTTTCTTTAATAAGAAATAGTTTTTTCTCACATCTTATATGAAAAAAAAACAAAAAACCTTTTTGATTACATGCTATTGTTTGAATTTTGCAATATACATAATAAGCATTCCTCCAATGAAACCCCTATGTAAAATTCATTGGGTTTTCACCAAAATTTAAAATGATTCAGGTGACCTGATCTTGTTTTTTTTTTAATTTTTTCCTCTCATTTTTACTTGGCAATTGGTACAAAACTAACTTAAGCCTAATTTAAACAAATAATTAAAACGTTGTATTACTTTTAATTATTCAAGTTTTCTTGAAGTTTTATGCTTCCTATGAAGTCCAACACAAATGCAACTACATACCATATACCTTCCTGCTGAAACGGCATTAGCATTCCAGCTAATTTTGGTTCAATCGATTCCAAACACGTTTTATTGATAGTTTTAGAAGGAGATAAACACAAATTTAGCACAGCTCTCGGTATAACACCAGCAACAATATCCGGTTTTAAGGGTTTAATGCGTTCTTGAAAGAGTTTGTAGTCGGTTAAAGCGAAATTCCAGTAACGGGTATTGGCATCTTACGAAAAAGAAACGGTTTCTATTGTCGGCTTAGACACAAATTACTATATCTACTTACCATAAGACTTGCTGGGAATAGTTTTAAAAACTTCAATAAGCTTTGCATGATAATTCGATGGTTGTACTTCAAATCTTACAGGACTTATTACTGCTACTTTACAGGTTACACTTTTAACAAAGACAGGAGCTATTTGTTTCTGTTGCGTTGCAAGAGGAGGATTCTTACCTAAACTTGGAACCTTTCGGTTTTCCGTATGCACTTGAACAGATGTATTTGGAATTTCGGTCGAGGATCTTTTGTAGGGATGTACCACATCTCTAGCTGGATGCTGTTTTTGTTGCCTTTGAACAAACACATTGCTGCCTTTTAAAGCGCTTAAAAACGAGGAGGCCTTATTTTCAAGTCGTGCTGACGGTTGCAAAGTTGACTGCAATGCTGTTGGTTTTGCCGAAATCTTTGGAATATTATTGTTATTTATAACTGAATTAGTATTTAAGTCTGGAGGGGCTACTTTGTTTACATTGTTATTAATGTTTGTGTTTAGAGCAAATTGAGCTTTTCTAGCTTTCAGTTTTTCTGTTGCAATACGTTTTTTCTCAGCTATTTCTGCTGCTGAGCACGAAGACATGCTAATTTGTTTAAATTCAATGTTATAAATACTTCATTTATTGAAAGTTTAATTAACAACAATTGAATTATTCCGCCAAAACAAAATTACTTGTTATTAAAATTTCTATATTTAACAAATGAATTACGGCATGGGAGCAAGGGGTTTCTAACAACTTTTTTTATATAAAGCTTGACATATGATATCCCATGGTACAAGAAACAAGGTAAACTCATTACTGCAACAACAATTTTCAATAAAAAACAACATGCGATTTGTTTGTGTAAAATATTTTCAGTTGTCAAAAAACCCGCGCATTTCAGGGAAGGGAGTTGCATGTTTTTTGTTGTGTAAATATTTTAAAACGTTGCCTCTTCTCAATTAGGTCATGTACTAACTTACATATACAAATAATTTTAAACTTTAACAAGGGCGCTATATTCGGCTGTGCATAATCTTAAATTACCTCTACATTGGTCTTTTTATTTACCCAGTCATCTGATCCAGCCGAGTTATTTCGTTCTGTAGAACATTTGAAGTAGCGTAACGAAAATTAATAAAAATTGTTAATTTGCATGGAGGTTACCCCTTCTCCTGCTCCTATCCAAAATGTTTTTCTCTATATGTAGGTCTTATTGTCCAATTACTTTTTTTTAGAACTTTTGAAGTCGATAGCTATTATAGCTTTCGAGATATAGCACATAAAATATTTATTAAATTTGTGAACCAACTTCGCTGTTTTTAAATAGCGATTGACTCTGAGATATTTTTGATTGTTTGATATCAAAACGTTTAATGTGTGACTTTATTTGAGTCCAGAAACTTGATTTCAACAGACGCACAGACGACTTTCCTATCTATAAGGGTCCAGAATATAAGGTATTAAGTGAATATTGTAGAAATTACAAACGGAATGACAAACTGATATATACCCTTATCACTGTGTAAATGGTGGAATTATTATATTAATATCTGATATTTTCGGCTTGTATACTTACGTTCTGATAAAAGTCAAATTTTTAACAAACGCGATTTTACAAATATGTACATATTGACCTTTTAAATACTTTTATTAATTTAATTATGTTTTCCTTTAAACCTTTTTTATTATATGTACTCTTTTGACTTACATAAATGCAATCCATCGCAAAATTTTTAACAATCGACTTTTTACAATACATATATTTAAATGGTTATTTCATTATATACATATATACATAGTTTACTATGCAGTATCAATACCAAGTTGAAACAAGGAGAAAATTTAATAATATCCACATTTCCATCCATGGCGTGTACATGTGTACATAAATTGTGTGGCATTAAATTGCAATGCATTTTGCAAGGAATTACTACATTTTTTTAAAAGTTTTAGACCTATTTTACAATTATTTATTCTTATATTTATAGTTTAAATGCAAATTATGGTTTGCAAGCCCTTAAAATGGTAATAAATTGAATTTCTTCAAAAATATACCGCTTTTGCAGTACGCTTCATTTGTAAATAAATAACAACAATTTTGACAAATGAACATAAAACAGCTGATAATCAGCTGCGTGAACAAGTATACCTTATTCTTTGTACCATGTGATATCCTAAAAAATATTTGATGTTTTCATAAGCCTGCCAGAAAGAAACAATAGAGCTACCAGATTTATCTGTCCAAAATGACTACCAAACACATTGCAATAAATATTAGGGAATGGTAAGAAGAGCCGAAATTCGATTTTTGCGGTCATTAGCTTGTAATCGACATAGTTGTTAGTCTTTTTTTATTTTGTTGTTATATTAAAAGGAATAGATATCCTCAAAAATTAATTTTAAGGAAGTTAATCAAATTTTTCACAAAAAGAGAAAGGTACAACGGGAAAATCTGTACGTACCAATGTAAAAATTACATAACGGAGGTCAAAAGTTAATTCAGATAGGTTGTTCAATATCATATGCACATAATATGTATATACTTATATACTTTATTACGATATTTATACATTGATGAATGAATGAAATAAGTCTAAAAATTCAAATACGCACACATACATACATATTTAATTTCAATGACAATAAATTTTCCTACTGTACTAAGTACTGAACTATTTTTTCCCCATTTTCAATTGTTCAAAACTCTTTCCAAATCTGACTAGAAGCCAGTTTTAATCAATGTTCGCCGTCAAATATTAAAATTTTTTAAACAATACACTAACGCTTCATATTGGCACATAAGTTTTTGGTGCAGATAGCTTAAAAATATAAAAAAAAAAAAAAAAAATTTTTCTTAAAATTTATATAATTTTAATGAATTTTTTTATGTAAAATTTGATATTTTGGACTCAATAATCTATTTCAGTATAAAATCGCTTACAAGCCGATTTAAACAATCGATTTTTTGGGATTAAATTCGATTTTTGACTGTAGTCAAAGTTGTGGTACCAGTCTCTTATAGCAAACAAAAATGTTTTTTTATATAGTTTTATTATTAAAAATTTTGTTTGCCAATACCTGCCACAACCAAGCAAACGATTTTGGCAAAATTTTATTTAATTGGTTTATTTTTTTAACGTATATATATTACATACGTACACCCAATTTTAGAATTTCGAATACATATATATACTTCGATTTTACCCACTGTATACCAGCTGCTTAAAGTACGACTCTGATATAGAAAATAAAGAACTCAATTTAAAGTGAATTGCATCATAACAACTATTGTGGTGCCTTGTATAAATTTTAGAAATTAGTTAAAAAAAATTTAATAAGAATTAAACTTCCAATGACTAACTTCTTATCAAACGGAACATTTGCAGTTAAAGAAAAAAAAACGTAAAATATCCCTAAAATAAATATAGCCCTGGCTAAAGTTTTGCTAGTTCAAGTAATACTATGACGACAACTAAGGTGGAACAGTCATTAAATGAGGAGCAAGCAGCTACAACTAAGGATCAACCAGAGGAATGCATTGCTTCAGAAGAGTATTCAGCTTTGCCCGATACATTTTACTCGTTGCCAATTGATAATGTAGTCACTGAAGTAGGTTCTATTTTTCGCCATGGGAAATATGACATTTTTGAAAGACTCAAAAAGTCCATTGAAATGTGTAGTAAACGCTTTAGTGGTCGCAAAGAGTTGGCCAGTGAATCCGATGATAGTGTGTTGGAGTTGTGCGACGCACTTGAGGATGCGTTGCAATATGGTTTAAGAGCGCAACAACAGCAACAGTTAAATTTTGTAGCTTCCGCAGCAAATCTATTTCAAAATATGCAAGAAATTGTTACGCGCTCTACTTTTAGCAGATCGTCGAGCACATTAAGTGCTACAACAGAGTCAAGTTTTTGGGAATTTTGTCAAAATTTTTTAACGCAGCATGAAAAAGAGCGCTTTGATAATTTAAAACAAGTTTGGACAAAGTGGGGTAAGGGCAGAGCCTTTATCAGAGCTTCCCTAAATGAGCACTCTTTTCAAAGATATCTACAGACCTGGTTATCAGAATATCACATATTAAGCTCTTACTACACTCAATGGTCCGTTTTGTTAGATGATAAAATGGCAAAGTCTTTGCCTACCATGATTAAATCCTTAGATCATGTTTTCTTTGCTTTATCTGTAGACAAAACTGAATTAAATGTCGCTGTTAAGACAAATAGTACGACACAGAATGTTACGAAAACAGAGCCAGTAATATATGCGCCTACACCTTCAAAAGTGGAGCCAAAGATCAAACGTAAACCAATGGCTGTAGAACGGCCAATTGCAAGTACCAGCTCTACGGATGACTTGTTAAAACAGCTTCAAGCTAATGCCAAAAAAGAAGATAACACTCACGAGCCAGAAATTGCTTTTTCAGCCATTGAAGAGACTCCTACGTTTGATGACATACCATCAAATTACACAGAGCCGGAATCGGAGTTTCTTAATGAACCTTTACAGTATTTAACAAATACCGGCGCAAATGATTTTGTAATAGCACATGGCTCCCTATCCTCGGTCAACTCATATCATGATCTAGATGGAGAGAATTCTTCGCAATCAAGCAAATATTCTTGCAATATTTCAGCTGACCAAAACGTTTGCAACAATCCAGAACATTCGCAGTTACAGGAACAACTAAAGGATATTAATGAACGTTGCTCTTTACTGGAAACTAGGGTAGCCCAGCTAAGTTTGGAAAACCGCCAACTTATACGTAGGCTAAAAAAACATTTTGAAGACACTGGTATAGATCCATCCTCATCTTTCGCTACTAATTTCTTAATAACAATTCCTAATACTAAGCTTCACAAGTCCAAACATGCTGCCGGTGGATCATTTTATCTGTATGAAGTCCATATAACAATGAGGCAAAACCTAGAACACTGGTGTATATGGCGACGTTACAGCGATTTCAATAAACTTCACAAGTCGTTATTGAAGACTCACCCTAGTGTATCATCTGTAGAGTTTCCGCCAAAAAAACGTTTTGGCAATATGAACTTAAAATTTGTTGAAGAACGTCGACAGCAATTGCAAATATATTTATTAAATCTGGTGGAGACGTTGCCACAAGTTGAGGCTTGCAAATCTAAAGCAGAATTACAAAAAGTATTTCCATTTTTAAGACAACGGTAACAATGTTTAAATGTTGCTTGTCTAATAGTTTTCCATGCGCAGAATGGAATAGAATACGAAGCTGGTTTTATAACAGTTTGATGTTAATAAAATTACCTTAAATATTTACTAGTTAGCTAAATTTAAAACTAATTAATACAAAATATTTTTTATTATTATTATTATTATTGGTGTATTGATAATGTTAACACTTTTTAAAAAAAAAAAAATTTACTGTATGAAATAAATTTTAGTGGTTTTTTTATTTAATTTAATGATTTACATTAAAAAAATCTTTAAATTATCGCACAGTAAAGTCACAACTTAATATTTATCGAAACCTTTAATTTTCTTAAAATCATTTCCTAGATCAAATACTAAACTAACATGCAAATTGTTTTTGCAATTAAGTAAAGCTTATTTAAAAATGGGGGTTTTATTGTTGAACTCAATTTTCATATAAAAATTTAACCATATAACTGAGGAAACCGTTCTCACAAAAATTTATGATTTTGTGTCTGTGATTTCAAAAAAACTTAAATAAGTTAGTATTATTCATATCATTCACTTATTAGTTTACGTTTTGGAGAAATCGGGGGTCAGTGTTCGAAACGTACATATCTGGAGAATTATGAGGCCTATCAATGTTAAAATTTGTGTATGAAATATTTATGAATAAGTTATATCCATATGTACACTAAAAGAGCGAAAAAAAGACCAAAATAAGATCGTCCTAAGATGTAGTTTTCTAAAATGCAAAACAAATTTTTGTGTTCGTTATGGACTTGATCTGGGAACTGACCTATGAAACAAGAAATGAATATGATAAATTTTGTGTTGTGACTGTTTTTGATTAGTGTGCGATATGACTTAATTTGAGATGAATTTTTTATTGAAAATGGGGTCCATCGTTTCTATACAAATTCTTACCATCACTGTTCATCCCGTTATTTCAGCAAAAGCAGCTAGATACATACATACATACATAGTACATAAGTAAAAAACAAAATACCATTTTTAATTTGTAAACTTGACTCAAGCAGTAATAAAGCAACTCATACATAAATAATTTAAAAGTAAAATAAAAGAAAAAAAATCTTTTAAATTTAATCTACAAAATGGTATCCACTCTAAAAAGTGCTGATGATTTATACAAGGAATTGGCAAACGCTGGCGATAAATTAGTGGTTTTGGATTTCTATGCCACTTGGTGTCAGCCATGCAAAGAAATGGAACCTCATTTGCGCAATTTGGCAAAATACTATAAGGATCGTATTATTATTATAAAAATTAATGTCGATAAGTTTACAGATATAAGTGATTATTATAAAGTAAAAAGCATGCCAACATTTGTCCTAATCAAAAATAAAAGACACGTTTCCAGTTTCGCAGGAGCCGACCCAAAATATTTGACACAAAAAGTGGCATCCCATATTAAAAAGAATTGATATAAGTATTTGTTACTAGACGTAAATTAATGTAAAGACATCTGTGATGTTAATTTTTTTTATGTTGTTTGAGATTTATGTGCTGTTTTTGTAAGACGATCACTACTCGGCTTCTAAAACCAGCACCTTAAATGATTGTTAAAACAATCACTTCTGCTAACTTTTTATTGTAATTGTAACTCTTTTTTTAAAAATAATTTGCTGTGAAAGTGATTTATAAAATAGCGAGTTAATTTTTTTATGTTTCTAAATTTTATTTGCTCTAATTGTAATTCTAAGCCATGGTAAAATTAATAATCAGGTAAACGCATCAAAGAGAGAATTTTTGACTCTTACTTTTTTTTCTTACATATGGAGTTTGACAGCACAGTTAAAGCTATTTCACCTATTGTCAGCTCAAACTCTATGTACATATAAAAAATAAAGAAGTAAGAGTCAAAAATTCTTTCACAAATGTGTTAACCTGATAATTAAATTCACCATGTACTGAACTAAATTTAAATAACAATTGTTTGTGTTTGTTAAAAAAAATAATAATAAACTTAAATATTATACTAGTACATACTTCTTTTACATTTTTTAATAAACATTGATGGTTTGCTTACGGGCAATTACGAAAGACGGCCCGAAATGGGGAAAATAATTTTCTTTTTTTTTGCCCATGAATTAACAAACGTATAAATGAAAATGAAAATTGTGAGAATTTAAATACATTGGTACATATTTTATTATTATTAATTTTGGCAAGAGTTTAAAACGATCACACACTGAAAAATCTACTTTTCTTTTTCTTATATTTTAATAAAAATTTAACACCTGTCACATTTTTAAAAAAAAAGTTTAAGGTAACTGTAACGTTGAACCATTAAATTGTTTTAGACAAGTCCTACCCTTCTCAGTCTTTTAGTGCTCGTTATGAGTAGACAAAAAATGTTTTTTCAGCGTTTACCAATAATAAAACTTTTAAAAACATACAAACGAATCATTACACTTTTTTAAGCTGCAAATGTAATATGTTGTAATAAAAATGTGGTCTAGCCCGCCACAATGAAACTGCTGCTGTGACCATCGATATGCATGTAGACATGGTAAAATCATGTATCATCAGATTGTCGCGATTTCGGACAGATGTATTAACTATTACTTTTATATGAAGTTTGACACCTTTTGAAAAAGGATTTATATTTTAGTGTCAAACTTAATATTTACATAAATAAAAAAAAAAGTAGGAAACACTTCGTATTGCAATCACATGGTATATGATTTCACCATGTATGTAAGTACATTGGTCGAGATATTGGAACTAGAACGTCTAAAAAATGTTTACAGGGCGCAAATAACCGTACTTAATACCAACCAAAACCATACAATACTACAATTTGTATTCCATAAATGTTTGTCAAATAACCCCAATAATAAAAAATTTATGAATAAGGACGTTTAAATGTTGTTTTCAATTGAACATTTAAAAAAATAAATTTTATGAAACAAAGTATTTTCTTTTTAAAGAAGGAACATTTTTTAATTAAAATTGTAATAAACAAGGCTGTCGGTTGATATTCGTGTTTAATTTGCCCAGGGAATGTAAATAATTTTCATCGGAAAGTCAAGTGAAGTACACCATCTTGATGGTACCTTTTATACTTGGTTTTTAAAATTAAGTGCTTTTAAATTTTTGATTTTTAATTTTTTCTTCATAATAAATTATTTTTGTTTTATTATTAATTTTTTTTGATAAAAATAAGTTTTAAGTAATTAAAACAAAATTAAAATAATCTTTAATGTTTTCTATAGCTGTGCCCACTCAGAACTTAGTTTGTGATTATTAAGTTCTAGTCATGCACTTAAAAGCACTCATTACACACAAAAAATAAACTAAGTCAAAAGTACGGTGAGTACGGTTTTTCTTACGTCAAGTACAAAATTTCTTAAACCAAGTACGATTTTTCTAGTACGAATTTCTTACTTTTAGCCACAATTAAGCCAAAAAAGGATTGATTTAAGCGTAAACGGGATTTAACCAAATTTAAATGTCATTTTTCTGACTTGATCAAGAGGAAGCTTTACTAAAGAAGAAAACTTTTTATTTTTAATTTAAACATACTTAATATTAATAGTTTAAAAATTTCATTTTTTGTACTTACCGTCGATGAGATTCGAGCCAGGGCCTTTCCGCACTCTAGCACCAGCGCGCTACCTCTAGGCAACCGAGACACTTTGTTTTTAAATGTTATTTAAAATATATAAACAACAAGTTTTTTTCTGCTTGATTTGTTCAAGTAATCCGAATAGACTTGATTAAAAAAAAATCTAAGTACGAATCGTACTTAAAAATTTTAAGTACGATTTTGGATTAAATCAAGAATAAAATTCTTGATTTCATAATGTGTTTTTTTTCTGTGTACAAGTCTTCATATTATATATGTATGTAAAAAGAATCCTTATTAGAAACATTCAGCCATACGCACTAATTTTGAAACGCATTAGACCATGGTCAAATAACAATCAGATCGTAACATTAAGAGAATAAACATTTATCCCCTTTAACATTTTGTACCCTTCACACAAGTGATAAGGGTATATATCAGTTTGTCATTCCATTTGTATTTACTTAATTATTCATTTGCGACCCCATAAAGTACATATATTCTAGATCCTTATAGATGGGGAAGTCGATAGAGCCAGGTTGCCTCAGTTTTTTTAGAACAAAATCACAAACTCCATACAAAATATTTAACAAATGATGCAGGAGGAAAAATAGAAAGTAGATACGGTACTTTATATATCAATGTGAAGGGTATTAAGACTCGGCACAGCCGAGTATAGCACTTTTACTTGTTTTTTTAATATGGAATTTGACATACTAACGTTTGGAATTTTCTCTTTTAAGTTTTAATTATACGTGCCATAACATAATGCCATAACAATAACAGTTGCCATAAAAACCTAAATTCAATTGGTGTCTATGGTTATGGCGTAATGGTAAAAAAATACTAAAATCATAAAATATTTTTTTTTATTTTAATTTTTTTTTGCATAGCAATTAAATTATATATAAAAAATAAAGTTCCAGTTTAAACTATAAATCCAACTGCATTTTTTTGAATTTTATTGATATCTATTCATTTCTTTAACTTTTTAAAAAAGTTAGTAACTTATTTAGCCTTTCTTGTCACAAAGTCTAGGTAAAGCACTTGATAAATAAATAAATTAAAAATTTTGACAATTTAATAATACTAAACTTACCACATCCTTTTGTAAAATCGATAAAAACCCAAATTTTTACTATTTATGTGTGTAGTATGTGTTTATTGATAATTAAATTTTTTGCTAATGCTATAAAGAACAAATATATATTTCTTAAAAATATAAATACAAATACCAAATATATTCCATTATAGGAGAATACGAAATAATTCTTTAAACATTTTTAATTTAATAGTCAAAAGAAAAAAATCAATATTATTATGTACAGAAAAGAACATTATTTAGAAAATATAAATTTTAAAATTAAATAATTATTAATATATGCACAAAAAGTAAGCAAAAGAACTTAAATAAAAAATGTATGCAGTAAGTTTTTTTTTGGGTTAAAGCCATTTTTAATTTTAAGCAAACTTTAAATTTAAAAAATATTGTTCGCAATGTCGACAACGAATTTGTTAACACAAAGTTATTAATTATTAAAAGCGGGCTCCTGTTTATCATAATTTTTAAGGACTAGTTTTTACGAGAAAAGGTTAATATTTTAACCAACCGAGTTTCGGTATTGTGCGGTTAAAAGTATAGCATATTACTAGCAGTTTGGTAAATAAATTTATTGCTGCCAGCATTGTGACTCAGTTTTTATTTTAATTTGAAATTTTAAAAAAATATTTGAATTCAAACTTTAAAAATTATAAATATTGTTCACTTTTTTATGATTTTTTCTTTAAATATTTTAATTGTATTTTACAAAAAATATATGTATATGTAAGTATCTATATTTTAGGTATCTTTTAAGGTAGGCTGAATGGCTTTATTTTTTATTATTATTTTTTTTATAAAATTAAAGTTAGTACATATGTATATATAATAATATTTACTACTTGAAATTAATTAATTTGATAAATATGTATTTAAGGTTTCATTAGTATTTTTTAAGAATATTTTCTTAATATTTAATATCTTCCTTTTGTGTGTATATAAAATGTGTTTTAGTGTGCGCTGTTTGTTCTTAACATTTTCTTTTAATAGTAAAAATTATCATTTAAAAATTAACAAAGGTTAAAAATATTATTTTCTTTTAAATATATACATTTGATATTTATCTTTTTTTCCTTAACACTAAAACAACAAAAATGCTTTATATTTCATTAATTTTTTTTTGTAATTTTTTAACTTCTTTTGAAATAACTTTTTAAAACTATAAAAAAAACTAAGTTAGTCCTAATTATGTAAAAAATAAAAATGCTATGTTCTATACAACAGTTATATTATATGTTGTAAGCTTTTGTTTGATTGTTAGATAATTAAAAATGATTACAGTTTGCTTTCTTCTTAAGTTTAAATATGAAATAAATGCTTTTAATAAACAATAATTAAGCTGATTCATTGAATTTTGAATAAATTTGTTAAAAATCTGCTTAATTACCAAACATGTGTATTAGGATAGCCAATTTCGAAATACTGATCCCAATAATTCCAGATTTTTTAAGAATTGGTTAAATTTTGCCAAGGAAAAAATCTGATATTTAGTGAAGACTTTGATAATGCTACAAGTAAAAAGTTTAATTTTTTTTAAAACATTAAATATATTTAAATGAATGTACTCCCTATTATGGTTTACAACTCAACTCATTTGAGTTGTAATAGTGAAATTTGTTATTATGATTACAACCAAACCTGCAAAAAAGTGTTATTATTTTTTACAACTTATTGGTAGTTTGATTGACATAGATTTTAAAAAATTACAACTCATCAGTAGCAGTTGTTTGGTTGTAATCATAATACCAAATTTTACATTACAACTTAACTAGAGTTGAGTTGTAAACCATAATAGGGGCCGTATATTCACACCAGCTAAATGTTAAAAGAATAACGAATGATATAGAAATACACAAGGTAGTTCTTAGTTATTTCTACGGCAATTAGTTCTATAAATAAAAATCCATTATTTCTTCATACGACCACCAAACAAATGATTTTTGCCATTTTGTTAAATGCTTTATCGTCAATGTAAAATCACGTGTAACTAAATTTTAAATTTTACAGAAAAGCAAACACATTTTCTAAATTGGAAAGCAGTGCTTGTAAATTATTTCTTTTTTTTCAGGCATTCTATTTCAGGTTTTGTTAGTACCATTATAACAATTTATTGCCATGTGCCTTTCAATAAAATATAATCAAATATGTTAAAAGATTGGTTTGGGATTTTTTTGCTAATTACGTTATTTTGCATTTCAGCAAACGATATAAAAACTAAAAAAAATTTCAACCGCTTTTATATCTTCCGGTCTAGTGACACTGATAAAGAAATGATAGTTATAGTAAGAGCATTTCAAAAGAATCCCAAAATACGGGGAATTTAAATTTAAGTATCCCAATTTTCTGACTTGTCCCGTTTGGCACCTTGATATTTTTATAAAAATTTAGTATTGTATACAATTATTTTAAAAACTTTACTGCTTTTAACTTTTTTTTTACAGAATTTAAGTATATTTTCCTTAAAACTTCACATAAAAGAAATTTTGGCCATAGACAGTTAAAAATACTTTTTTACAAAAAAAGTTTTTAAACTTTTTTTAAAAAATATATCTTCCCTTTAACGTTGAAATACACTAATGCTTGTTTTACAAAATTAATTTAGAAAATTTTTAAGATTTTTATAGTAAAATCGACTTTTAAGGCTTATTAAACGATTTCAGTATAAAATCAATAACGAAAATCCGATTACAAAACAATTAATTGTTTGGGTTTAAAACCGACTTTTAATTATTGCGGGAATTATTTCATTTATGTTGGGATTTACTAATCATTAATAGAGTATATTTTTTTAATTGCGGGTTTTATTTAATTGTTGCTGGGACTTGTTTAATTGGGTTTTATTTCACTTTTTTGGATTTTTATGAAAAAAAAAACTTTCAATCATTGGGAGTTATTTTATTTACGAGGGTTGCATTTTATATTTCGGTATTAGAGAACAAAAACCAATTTTAATCATCAAAAATCACTTTAATTTTTTTAAAAATATTCCCCATGAAGATCTGTACACTTTTGCATGCTTTCGAACCAATCGTCGAAGCACTTTTGCCACTCTGATTGAGGGATATCCAAAACATGCATTCTGAATACAGCAACCGCTTCTTTAGGTGTCGAGAAACGTTCACCTCTAGGTTTGTTTTTTACGTACGGGAATTAAAAGAAGTCATTCGGTGCCAAGTCAGGACTATACGGCGGATGACTCATTAAATCGATTTTTTAAGTGCTTAAAAATTCAGTTGTTTGAACCGATGTGCGAAAGCTCGAATTGTCGTAGTAAAGAGTGATCCATCTTTGGCGGTTAGTCTTCCTGATTTCTTGGAAAACATCTGGCAAACAAATGGTTGTGTACCACTCAGAATTGACTGTCTTGCGTTGTTCCAGTGGAACGGTTGTGACATGTCCAGTTTTTCAAAAAAAATTGGCGACCATTTGCTTAGAAGTGCTTCGTGCGCAAACAACTTTTGTTTGATTTGGCTCATCTTGAAACACCCATACAGTCGACTGCTGTTTACTTTCGGGCTCATACGCGTAAATGCACGATTTATCACCTGTCACGATATCATAGATGTGTTTCGTTGACCCGCGACCGTATTTTCTGAGCATTTTTTTCGACCAATCGACCCGAGCCTTTTTTTGAGCGATTGACAAATTGTGTGGGATCCAAAGAGAACAAATTTTTTTGACAGTCAAATGTTTATGCAATATTAAACGTATGCTGGTTCCACTAATGTCTAAGGTTGTCTCAATATCACGATAATTAGGCCACATGACGAACTTCCGATATCAGTTCATGCACAGCATCAATGGTTTTCGGAACAACAATTGATTTTAGACGACCTTCACGAAATTCGTCTTGGAGTGAACTACGACCACGATTGAATTCACTATACCATCCTTAAGCACTGGTCGGTGATGGAGCTTCATCGCCAAAAAAATAATTAAGTTCATTCATGCACTGAGTTAATTCACGTCGAAAGTTGTAAAAAGTAATCGCACGAAAATATTTATGATTTAATTTAATTTTTGGGTCGAGTTGAATCTCTTAAATTACTGTAAATAACACAAATAGCGCTCGTATGTCAAAACGTTCTGAGTACGTCTAACCTAGAAAATGTCAAACTTTACGATATGGCTGTCAGTTGTCAGATTGCAACACTAGTATTGCCAAATCCCGAAACATAAAAGCCAACCCTCGTATTTATTTATTTATTTTTTTTTTGGTTGAGACCGCATTTACGTAAATCAATTTTTATTACAGCAAAATTATCTACATACAAGTTAACGTACTCGACGTTAATTGTGCTTAGCAATTCATTTATTTGCCACAAATTGTTTTAAAGTATTTTGCTTGCACTATGTCTGCAACAACGGATGTCATCGAGCAAGCAAAATGTTTTAAATAGGTCCATTCGCACACGAGTTGCAGTATCAGCGAAAAACATTGTAACCGCTGGTTATTTAATTCGTTGTAAATAATAGATAATTTAGTTTAGTTTGTGTAAGAAACTCAAAGGCATAATAATAAAGGCATCAAACTTAAACATAATTGGCGCCCAACGTAAAAAAAAAGTAAAAGTAATTTTTAAATAATAATTATTCAAATAAATCAGTGCAGTAAAAAGCCTGATGAAAAAAATAGCAGCAAGGTGATAAATGAATTAACTTAAAGTAAACTGACATTTCAATCATTTGTACAAAGTCACCAGAGCTTCGAAATAGCCTGGGCTGCGCTAAAGGAAACAAACTACAACAAACACTATCTAACTATTGGAGAATACTGGACTCTACGACTACAAAGTTAATTAACCTACTTAGCAATATGTCATACAAATATTTGTAAGTAATGTTAAGATAAGTAAAAGTGTAATTCAGTAAAAGGAAATTTAAATCGCATAACCTAATTTTGTTAACATTCGGTGTTAAATTTATTTAATTTGTTATTAAAGTCATCCCATATTTCGAATGGTCATTCTTAATAAACACAAATAATAATTAGAAAAGAAGCATAAAAAAAAATTAAGAATAATAAATAATAATTTAAGCTGTTTACCAAAATAAAGAGTGAGATCAAAAAAACCTTAACACACTTGTTCTCTTAAAACTTTTTACCCAAGTATTTTTTGAATTTTTTTTTGATCAAGTTACCTTTGAAAAGTATGTCAGTTGTTATGTTAAATGTCAATTTTCTTCATTTGTTGTTAAATTAAGTAAAATGAGTGACGAGAAAAAAGTGCGTACTACAATTATTAAATATTTTCAACAAAACCCAACATGGTCCTACAAAAAGTTGGCCAAACAATCAATGGTCTGCCGTCAAACTGTTTCCAATGTTATTAAACGGTATCAAAAGAACTTGTCCGTTGATAGAAAACCTGGTTCGGGTAGAAAGAAAGGTCCACATGATGTTTCTAAGGCCAAAAAAATAGAAAGGATTTTCAAAAGAGCTCCCAACACATCCGGTAGGAAAGCAGCCCAGTTAGCTCAGTGCTCAGACTTTTTGGTACGAAAAGTTAAAGCTAATGCAGGTTTAAAAACATACAAGGTTCAAAAAGTTCCTGGCAGGAACGCTGCTAAAAATTTAGAGGCCAAAAATAGAGCTCGGAAATTGAAGGCAAGTTTTATAAAAAAATATTCCTGCTGCATAATGGACGACGAAACGTATGTTCTGGCAAATTTTTCACAACTTCCAGGTCAAAATTTTTATGTTGCTAATGCTCGAGGGAATGTTGAAAAAAAGTTTAGGACCCAAAAGCAGACAAAATTTCCCAAAAAGTTCTTGGTATGGCAAGCAATATGCAGCTGCGGCAAAAGGAGCCAAACATTTGTTACAACGGGCTCTATAAATACCGAAATTTACATCAAGGAATGTTTACAAAAAAGGCTTCTTCCGTTCATAAGAAATCATAAAGTATCCACTTATTTTTGGCCTGATTTGGCATCTTGTCACTATGGTAAGAAAGCTCTTGAGTGGTACAAAAACAATAATGTGGTATTTGTACCAAGAGAGGCAAATCCTCCAAACTGCCCGGAGCTAAGGCCAGTGGAGAGATATTGGGCTCTTGTGAAAAGAGAACTGAAGAGCACAAAAAAGGTGTCCAAAAGTGTGATAGATTTTAAACGGAGGTGGACTACCAGTTCCAACAAAGTGACAGAAAGCACTTTAAAAACCTTAATGGAAGGGTTTCCGGAAAAGGTTCAAAAATTCATCACTAGTGATTAGAACTATAAAAATAATTTTTTTTTTGTAATTTTAATAATAATTTCAAACTAATAAAAATAAAATCAAAACTGTTAGTTAAGTAGTTTTTTTTTTATTTACATTTATGTATGTTAAGATTTTTTCGATCTCACTCCTTAATTGCATTGAATCACAAAGTTAAAGTTCGAGATTTTAAAATCTTTGCACGGGTAACGCTAGCCTCCCGTTTTAATACTTTTTGTGCCCTTTTTAATATCTATGAGCGAATCTGATAATCAATTAGAACAGCTTTTAGAGAGGATCAATAGTTAAGCGGTCGATAGGGAACAGAACACAGGTGGTTTAGAGACTGACAACTGGTGGGCAGAAAAAACAATGACCACTGCAACTGCAGAACAATTAAGGGCAATAGTAGAGGTTGCCATTAGCACGGCAATTAGGTCTCAAAAGCCTACTTTCGACAAACAGATCCAGGACATTAATAAACGACTTGAGGAGCGCGTTATCCAAGCACCTAAGGTCGACACTTATGAGGAGATACAAATAGAGCAGGAGCGTCAGTGTGATGAGTCACTTGATATAGTGAAATTATTGCCAGATTTTGAGGGCAGACAACTTATGTTTCATGGCGTCAGCGGCGCACACTACCTAAAAAATTTTGCTATCCTCATTTTAAACTTCGTCCGTTTTAAACTTCAGAGCAATTATTGCTCGTCTGGACTTTACAAGCTCAGACAAGCGACCAATTTACTTGATCGAACAGGAACTTTAAATCCTTCTCCAAGATAACATAATGCTTCTACAATTCTACGAAGAGGTTGAGAACAAACTGACGCTATTGACAAAATTATAATGACATATCATAGGATCACCGCGGCGACAATTAATGAAAAATATAGAATGAATGAATTTCGAGTGTTCATATCTGGCACAAGGAAAGGATTAAGATTAGCCCAGAAAGTTGACGGTATTTATTTGCCAGCAATTTTGCTTGGTGTCTGAAAGACAGGGAAAGACAGACAAGCGAACTGAAACCAAATAGATAAATAAGTGCAGAAAACCGCACATTAAAGAGCCACCATATCTTTAAACGACAAGGCATTGGCAATAGGACTCTTCAAAGGGAGGAACTAGCCAATGGAAGTAGATAACTCATCTCACTTTAGGCAGCCCATAAAGTTCCAATCTGGAAATAATGGACCCCCCTCTAGCTCAACACTATACGAATGAGGCACCATTGCGTACGGAATACCTTCGCAAAGTCGTTATTATAAAAACCAGGCCTCCAGTCCGGCGGTAGAACGTCGGAATAAGGGTTCTGCTAGATTTACAGGACCAAAACAAGAGAGAATTAACCATATTTCCTAACAATCTGACTCAGCAGAGCAACTCTATTGTAGCATGAGATGACTTCGACAATGCCAACACAATGTGCAGTTCCATTTATTTGTAAACAAAAGAATATTAAATATCAAAGTTAACAACACCGCTGGCAACGCCAGCCAAATTAATTTGTCATAATCAGCAATTAATAATTTACCAATAATTCAATAATTTCTACACGCGTATCCGGTCTAATTTCAATTTGCCTGCTTGCACTTAATTCTTGGGAAAACAATTTTGCTGGATCAGCGTCTGCACATTGGCGCGTGTTGTTGCAACTCGATTGGACAAGCAATAAGCCAACAAGAATGACGAGAAATAGTTAGTCTTGGTTGCGAGCTGAATCGGTCCGGTTATTTAATTAATTAATTAAAAGTCAAATTGTAAATTATTGTGAATTGTTGAAGTGTTAAATTTAATAAAAATTTATTGTTTGCTTAAATATTTAATGATATAAAACAAGTGAGTTTAATTTCAAACAGGCGCTGTTGGTTGCGCCTTAGTGATTTTTTTTATAGTATCCAAGTGGAGATCCTTTAACTGGCGCCCGAGCAGGGACCCTGACTAAAGGTCCCTAAATAACAAGTAAAAATTTCTGCGATCTCTACGGAGCACTCCAGAAATAAAATAAAAAAATAATGACACCCCTGCGATCTCCACGGAGCACTCCAGGACGTATAAAAATTAAAGCTTTATAAAAAATAAAACTCGTCCCTCCTTCGCCAACCGAATAAACCCGGTGATTCCAAACTATCTTAATCACAAAAGGTTTTTCGAGCGAAAGTGAAGCTAATCGTACCTAAGTAGGTATCCACGATCATAAAAGTGGATTTCCAAAAGGGAATCCTACGAAGCTTTCGTGAGGAAATAAAAGGGTTCTCCACTTGAGCGCGTCGCGGCTCGTAACCAAGGCTCGCTTGGTAAAAAAATATTCAAGGAAAAGAAAATTGTTGAAAAAATTTTTTTTAAGAAAATTCAAATACAAAAAGTGAAATAAAAACGGAGAAAAAAAGGAAAATTCTAAGTTCCAAAAAATTTTATAAAAAATATATCATAAAAAATATAAAATATAAAAAAATTATTCCTATAAAAAAGGAGGAAAAATTTTAAGAAAAGAAAAAATTTTAAGTTGCAAAAAAATTTATAAAAAATATATTATAAAAAATAAAAAGTATAAAGAATTATTCCTATAAAAAAAAGGAGGAAAAATTTTAAGAAAGGAAAAAAATTTTTAAGTTGTAAAAAATTATAAAAAAGAAATTAAAAGAATACAGCTCAATAAAAAAATATATATAAATATAATAAAGTGGAAAAATAGAAGTGCAGTGCAGCGAAGAAAACTTATACAAGTCATTTTAATCCTCAGGTGAGTCCAAGTTTCCTTTTACCGCTTATACCTTATACGTTTTTCTTATTGTAACTATGGAAGATATCCAAGGGAACCTAACCACCCTAACGGGAGCAGTTAATCGTCTCTTGCAAGAGATGAAGGCATTAGAAGCTAGACTTAGAGCAATTGAGGGTAATAGGGATGTAGAAGAATTGAAAAGAAGGCTAGATTCAATAGTACCGACAGTAGGTGATCAGGGAGAAACTGTTGCAGCTTTACAGGCTCCGAGAACCGAGGAAGAGCTTAATTCGATATGTAGGCTTCCAGATAGTGTGAAAGAACTTAGAACATTTGACGGAAACCCACTAAATTACGTGTCCTGGGTTCATGCAGTAGAGATGGTCTTGAAGGACTTTGAAATAGTTAGGCATAAGCCTATTTATAGGTCTATCTTACAAAGTATACGCCAGAAAATAGTTGGGGGAGCTGATGCAGCTTTAGTGTCATACAATATTTTTGACAACGACTGGAAAGAAGTGAAAAAGGTTTTGTCACTCCACTATGCTGATAAAAGAGATGTGCAAACCCTCGAACACCAACTGAATCAACTGTCACAGGGCTCGTCGAAGGTGGATGAATTTTATTCAACAGTGAATCACCAACTGTCGCTCATCATAAATAAGCTAAAAACGGAGACTTATAGTGAGGAAACTATCGACGCATTGGTTACTACACATAGGAATAGGGCATTGGACATATTCATCCGCGGGCTAAACCCAGATTTATCAAGAATGGTCATTATACAACGACCAAGAACCTTGCCAGAAGCCTATTCAGCTTGCCTGGAACTACAGAACCTTACGATGAGGAACAATATGCTACACTCGAAGTCGCAGCCACGAATGAACAACTCACCAGCTGTAATTCCTGTCGTAAAATCATTTCCTAGACCCCCTAGACCTCAATTTAATTTTTCTAATAATGCTAGGTATAATTACCATCCTCATGGATACTCCAATACCAATAACCGACAGACCCCCCATCCAAGGTTCCAATATGTTAAGCCAGAGCCTATGGAAACGGATCATTCGACCCAAACGCGAAAAACAAACTATTTAAACCGGTCCAATAACACGGAAAAAGAAGAGGGAGCGAAATTTTTAGGACGGATAAACAGCCGCGCGTTTTCCATCTAAACACAGAGGTTCAAAATGAAGAATTTGTCCCCCAGGAAGAATTAGTAGTAGGTGATTTCGATTCTGCAGCAGAGGAGCAAAATTTTATGGAGGAGGGGCATCCAGCCTACCTTACATAGAATATATTACAGGTAACAACACCCGACTTGAATTTTTGATCGATACCGGCTCGAACAAAAATTTTTGCAGTCTAAATCTATCCGCCGGAAGTGTACCATGATTAAACTCAGTCGTTGTTAAAACAGCAGGCGGAGAAATTAAAATAACTAGGAAAATAGAGGGAAAATTTTTTGCAAAATATGGAGTATTTGATTTAATAACATTTTATTTGTTACCTGGTCTTACTACTTTTGATGGCATTATAGGTGATGATACCCTTAAGGAGCTTGAGGCTATTGTCGATAGGAAGGAGAATATGCTTGTGATTAGGGACATTATCAAAATACCTCTTGCGGCAAAAAAATCAAATAGTATAAATTATGTTTTGAGCGAATCCATTCCAGGCGAAACTAGGGTAAAAATTAACAAAATAATGAGCAAATTTAAGTCATTATTTGGGCCACTGGATAGCAATCAAGCAATCTCCACGAATGTTCGTGCAGAAATAAGGACAACAACCTCAGACCCCATTTATTCGAAAAGCTATCCATATCCAGCTGCAATGAGAGATGAAGTTGAAAGACAAATCGCGGAATTGTTATCTGAAGGAATAATACGTCCTTCAAAAAGCCCTTATAATTCCCCAATTTGGATTGTTTCAAAAAAGCCGAAACCAAACGGCGAGAAACAGTATAGGTTAGTGGTCGATTACAAACGGTTAAATGCCGTTACAATTCCCGATACGTATCCTATCCCGGATATTAACGCTACTCTTGCAAGCTTGGGTAATGCCAAATACTTCACTACAATCGACTTGACCTCAGGGTTCCACCAAATTCCTATGAAGGCGTCAGACATTCCAAAGACGGCGTTCTCAACTATGAACGGGAAGTTCGAATTCCTTCGTTTACCATTCGGACTGAGAAACGCACCAGCAATTTTCCAACGAATGATTGATGATGTCCTGAAAGAATACATAGGCAAAAAATGTTACGTCTACATTGACGATATTATAGTGTTCGGACGAAGCGAAGAGGAACTCCTTTCTAATGTGGAGACAGTTTTTGAAAAATTAGAAAACGCAAATTTAAAGGTCAACATTGAAAAAACCCATTTTATGCAAACAGAAGTAGAGTTTTTAGGGTACATTGTAAGTGCAGATGGAATTAAACCAGATCCAAAAAAAGTTACCGCAATCGAAAACTTGCTTCCCCCTAACAATCTTAAAGAACTTAAAGGCTTTTTGGGAATGACTTCATATTATAGGCGCTTTATAAAGGACTACGCGAAAGTAGCAAAACCACTTACTAATTTGACAAGAGGTGAGAATGCCCAGGTGAAAGCTAATCATTCCAAAAAGGTTCCAATAGATTTACAAGACGATGCGCTAATGGCCTTTAAAAAGTTGAAGATCCTTCTGACTACAGCAGAGGTCCTTGCATTCCCAGATTTTGACAAGCCGTTTAACCTTACGACTGATGCGTCCAACTATGCCATTGGAGCTGTCCTCTCCCAAGGTGAGTTTGGTAAGGATAAACCGATTGTGTACATATCCCGATCGCTGAACAAAACTGAAGAGGGCTACGCAACAAATGAAAAAGAGATGTTGGCGATTGTGTGGGCGCTGGACAACTTAAGGAATTATCTATACGGAGCAAAAAAGATCAGAATATACACCGACCATCAGCCCCTTACCTACGCGTTAGGTAACCGGAACTTCAATGCAAAATTAAAGCGATGGAAGGCTCGTATAGAGGAGTACAACCACGAGTTGATCTACAAACCCGGTAGATCTAACGTCGTGGCAGATGCACTCTCTAGGTTGAAAACCAGCGTTAACCACATAGGTGACGTTTCCACAGACACGGCCAGCGAAGGAGATTCACAAGCAACAAGGACAGCATCAGAAACTAGGGACGATGACATGGAATCAACAGGTTCAACCATTCACAGTGCACTCCAAGATGCATCTGACCTAATTCCTCACGTGGAGGTGCCCATTAATGTTTTCAAAAACCAGATAATTATCAAAATAGGTCCTGAATTGCAGTCCAGTGAAATACCACATGAGCACTTCGTACGTCACTATGTCTCCTCACCTGACTGGGATACTGAGAAGCTTTCGGATGTGCTAAAGAAGACATTGAATCCCAACATTATAAATGGCATTAAAGTGCCAGAGAATTACTTAGCGATTTTACAGGATCTGTATTTACAACATTTTTCAAGATGTAAAATTAGAATTGCTCAAAAGGAAGTCAAAGACGTAAGATCAGAGAATATTCAATTCGAAATTATCCAGAAGGAACACCATAGAGCGCACAGGAACGCTAGAGAAAATAAAAAACAAATTTTAGAAAAATACTATTTCCGACGTATGTACGCCCATATTAGGAAATTCGTTGAGCGTTGCGATATATGTAAAGGCAATAAATATGACAGAAATCCAGCTAGACCTTTACTGCAAGACACTCCTACACCAACCATGCCGTGCGAAATATTGCATATGGACATAATAGAGATACAAAATCAAAAATTCCTGTCCGTACTGGATAAATTCTCTAAGTTCGTTAAGCTGTTTCATATAAGCGATAGGTCTGTATTAAATGTTAGGGAAAAATTAGTTAAAATACTTCATTATTTCACAGCTCCAAAAATTTTAGTAACCGACAACGAAAGTAGTTTCCTAAGCCCCTTAGTAAAGGATTTTATCGAAAGACTAGGTATAAAAATTTATTTGACACCATCGCAACGAAGCGAAGTAAATGGACAAGTGGAACGTGTCCATTCAACCCTTATAGAAATTTACAGATGCCTAAGGGCAGAAAAGGAAGAACTCAGTGTGCAGGAGTTAATGTATGTAGCCGTAGATAGATATAATAATACTATTCACTCCGTCACGAGAAAAAGACCTAGTGATATTTTCTTTAACAGGGTAAAAACATCCGATATTAACAAACTGCTCGAAGCCCGCTCTAAAACTAACAAGGACCTTAGAGAACTAATTAGGAAAAAGGCCAAGGAAAGAAACAAGCGCATGAACAGAAAGCGCACGTCTCCAAAGAAATACAGAAAAGGCGATACGATCTTTGTTAGGATTAAGAATGTTAAGGCCAAGAATAAGCCAGTTTTTAGAAAAGAAATTGTAGAAAAAGACAACAGAGTTACAGTACGCACGGTAAGCGGTAGAAGGATTCACAAGGCTCACATAAAAAATTTGAAACACAAGATTTTTTTTTTTTAATAGAAAATAATGCAATTAACAAAAAAATAAATAAAGCGCCCTGCAAAACTTGGTGAGTGCCTTAGGCACTGGGGTTCGACTCCCTGGCAGCGCTCATTCCCACAAAAAAATGTAGGAAAAAAAAATTTCAAAAAAGCAAATTTTTTTGTTTATAGGAAATCTTCTAGAAAAAAGCATAACAAAAAAAAAAAAAAAAAAAAAAAAAAAAAAAAAAAAAAAAACCGCTTTGCCAGAATTGCACTAACCATTAATGTAATTTAACATAAATAAGTATATTTTCAGGAAAAATGATTTCCAAACCAAGCATTATTTTTATGGCTTATATTTTTACCCTTCATGCTGAACAAATTTTTCGTTATGACGCCCCCATAGTCACTGTGAGAGCTGGCAACGCTTGGACCATTAATGGCAATCTAAAATTGGTTCACGTCATCAACCTGGATGAATACGCAACAATTGCGGATAATATAACAGCGCTGATCCACAAACACATGCCGCCCGGCAAGACTAAAGAAATAATTGTTTACCATCTGACGCAAGTGCAAGAGAGACTCACCGAGTTGGGAACCACACGGGGCAGAACTCGAAGATCAATTGACTGGATAGGCTCCGCATGGAAGTGGGTCGCTGGCAATCCTGATGCAGCAGACTGGAATTCTATTTTGAAAAGTCAAAACGCAATAGTTAGCAACAACAATGAGCAGTACAAGATCAACGCACGACTCTTCAATGCCACTAATGAAGTCGTCCATAAAACAAATGAACTTATTATCAAGATGAACGAAATTAACAATGGTAAGGAGGCCGAGAGAATTGGACAGAACACTATGAACCAAGTTCTCATTCTGAAAGATACTATTAATGAAATAGTAAGAACTTGTCAATTGGCTAAAAGAGGAATTATCAACACAAACTTATTGAATAGAGCCGAAGTCGAGGATACTATTTCCGAAATGGAAACGCTTCCATATGCTAACGCCATTGAAGCTATCGAATACGGAAATCCGTCCATATTCACAAATGGGTCACTGTTGCTATATGTCCTTTCCATCCCAAAGCTGAAAAAAGATTCTTATCACCGACTCATAGCGAGGGCCACAATAAGAATCGGTAGACAAATTGAACTACCATTTAATGAAATACTCATAAGTCAAAATGAAACGTTTGGTGTGAAAAACCCCTGTCTAAACATCAACAAAGTGACAGTCTGCCAACAAACATCTCTTATCAAACTGGCTGAAGAAACCTGTATACCACGCCTGCTCAAAGGAGGGATTGCGAACTGCCGTTACAAGATGACCAGGACTCATGTAATAGAAATGTTAACAACAGATATTATATTCCTAACAAACTTCGAGGGTGTCCTTAGAACCAGGGAGCATACGAAAACGCTCAATGGAAGTTACCTGATACAACTATATAACGAAACCTTGCTGATCAACAACGAAACATTCTCCAGCACATCTGTTTCGAGGCTACAACCACTTCCCCCTGTCCTTACCAACGTGTCCGAAGAAAAACTACTAGTGGACATCGACCAAGTTCACAATATAAGTTTGCACAACGTGGATGAACTAAAAAATCTTGGTTTAAAATTAAATTTGTCACTTGGAACACATATGGGTATCGCTATTGCAATGGGCATTTGCGTTGGAGTCTTGTGGCATAAGATAACTAGAAAAATTAACCTGCCAACGATTAAATTTCCACAGACTGCCGATTCTATCCTTCAATCAAAAAATGTGATCTGCGGGACGCAGATGTTTAAAGAGGGAGGAGTTAACAACACCGCTGGCAACGCCAGCCAAATTAATTTGTCATAATCAGCAATTAATAATTTACTAACAATTCAATAATTTCTACACGCGTATCCGGTCTAATTTCAATTTGCCTGCTTGCACTTAATTCTTGGGAAAACAATTTTGCTGGATCAGCGTCTGCACATTGGCGCGTGTTGTTGCAACTCGATTGGACAAGCAATAAGCCAACAAGAATGACGAGAAATAGTTAGTCTTGGTTGCGAGCTGAATCGGTCCGGTTATTTAATTAATTAATTAAAAGTCAAATTGTAAATTATTGTGAATTGTTGAAGTGTTAAATTTAATAAAAATTTATTGTTTGCTTAAATATTTAATGATATAAAACAAGTGAGTTTAATTTCAAACAGGCGCTGTTGGTTGCGCCTTAGTGATTTTTTTTATAGTATCCAAGTGGAAATCCTTTAACTTCAATATCGTTGATCGTCACTAGACAACACATTGCATGGTAAGCCTAACATGCACACCACAAGCTGTTGTAGAGTTTGCAAAATATTTACAAAGTACTGTATGTTGTTGTTATTCTGGGACACTTATGTTTATGCCGACTCAAGTACGGAAGTTGCATTTAATGAATATAGATCAATAACAACCAAATTGTTTTGAACTAATTAACACACACACACACTAGTATTAAGAAATGTTGTAACATAGATTTAAGTGGGTGATTCGATAATTGTCGAATTAGCTAAAAACTATTATAAAAAGAACGTAAAATATAGAAGAAAACACAAACTACTTTCGCAGATCAAGAGCTTCACTAGTTGCTCTGAAAGTATTCACAAATAAAGAATTTAAATTGAATAAACAATAAAGACCATTCGTTTTTTTAATTTACATTCGTTACATGGCGATCTTGCCAAATTCTTGGAGTGCATAAAATATTTTGCACCTAAGAAAAAAAATAAATTTTAGATCCTGACGGACCAGCCAAAATACGCTCCGTCAGAGGACCTGTCTAAGCCAAAGACAGTGTGGGAAGGTCCGCTATGAAGCCAGGACCTCAGCCGTTGAGCGTAGAAGAATACTTAAGAAGGACGCAGCCCAACAAACAGAAGGAGGAAGTGGCGTGCGTTATTAAAAGGGTAACAAAAAAGCCAAGAAGAGGGGGCAGAACTCAGAAGCTAAAAAGAGAAAAAGCCATCTTGTATCGGCTCATAAACAGTTCACCACCACCGAGCTGGGCGGCTAGCTCACAAATGTGGAACCGGATCGACGAAATTAATCGTCAAATATCCAATATCTTGGATAACAAGAATAATTAAAAAAAAAATATTAATTTGTTTAATTAATTTTGTATAAAAAAAAAAGAAGTTAGAAGCTTAATAAGCAAGGTGCGAATTATAATCTGCACTTGTACGGCCTATAAGCGAACATATCGCTCGAGGCAACTAGTTTTTTTTAATACATGTATATATTTAGTGACAAGAACCCTTCAAATATTAAAATATTTAAACGTAATTAATTTACATACACATAGTTTTAAGAAAATATTGTAACAATTTTTATGGAGCCTATTGATAGGAGAAGCATTAGGTCTAGGAATTCCGTTAGGGGAGAATCAGATTTAGTAAGAAGAAACAATTAGGATGGTAAGAAAATATGGAAAATAAATATCTTGAACTTTAAGTTTGAAAATTAAAAAACAAAAAAAAACTTTAACTCTTATTTCGGTTTGAAAAATTTTCTTAGAAGCATGGGTAAACCACAATCAAAAGTGGAAAAACCCAACGCAAATGTAGTAAATGAAGTGGAAGTTACCCAGGAACCGATTAACTTGCACCTGATTGAGTGCTGTTTAATAATAATTACTGTTTTGATTGCCTTAAATTTTGCGCTACATATTTATGCTTTGCATAAGAAAAGGCTAAAGAAGAAATACTTGAGCAGAGCCAATGACCTGGACAACAAGCTAGAACAAATAAGAGTGGTGCTCAACGTTAATTATAGTAGACTTACGGCACCACACAAAGCGGCAGCCGATAATTTTTTCACAGATATAAGGAACAAAATTATGAATATATCATCAAAAAAGGGTATTGAGATAAATCTACCTGATACACTTCATAAGGAAGTAAATTACAATATAGAAATAGCAAAATCAACCGTGGTAAAGACTAAAGAGGCGAAGATGAGTCAAACAATTGTTGAGTTTTTGAACACAGCTTCTAAGCTGGTCATTGAGTTTGACGGTAGGTCTGAGAATTTGCGTGCATTTTTAGACTCGTTGCAATTATTGAGTAAACAATAAAGACCATTCGTTTTTTAATTTACATTCGTAAGCATAATATGCACACCACAAGCTGTTGTAGAGTTTGCAAAATATTTACAAAGTACTGTATGTTGTTGTTATTCTGGCACACTTATGTTTATGCCGACTCAAGTACGGAAGTTGCATTTAATGAATATAGATCAATAACAACCAAATTGTTTTGAACTAATTAACACACACACACACTAGTATTAAGAAATGTTGTAACATAGATTTAAGTGGGTGATTCGATAATTGTCGAATTAGCTAAAAACTATTATAAAAAGAACGTAAACTATAGAAGAAGACACAGACTACTTTCGCAGATCAAGAGCTTCACTAGTTGCTCTGAAAGTACTCACAAATAAAGAATTTAAATTGAGTAAACAATAAAGACCATTCGTTTTTTAATTTACATTCGTTACACTATGAACAACAGGCAGATTAAGTTACATCGGAAATCGATGACTAGGAAGAATTTGATCAGATACATTTTTTGCACAGAACTCCCTGCTCTCGTTCATAAAAAGGACAGTTGCAGGGAGAGCTATTAGATTACTGATAGACGCAGGGGCTTCGAAGAACTACCTTAAGACCTACCGGGAACTGAAGAACGTAGATTTGGTGGAAACACCTTTCTTAGTTAAGTCAATTCAGGGTTTCAACACCATTAATATGAAATGCATCGTCAACATATTTGATACGTACAGCACCTTTTTTATTTTACCATCGCTTTCACATCCGGCCTTGGTTTTCTAACGCAATTAGGTGCACAATTGGATTTAAAAAAAAAGGAAATCCGAACTCAAAACGGTTTGTAGAAAATTAACTTTTTAAGAGTGCAAATGTGCATTTCACACAAGTTGAGGGTACAGTAGTACCACATTGGATTAATGAGAAATTTCGGAAAATCTGCTAGGGGTTTTCACAAACCCTAATGAATCATTGCCTTTTAATATAAACATTGTCGCCACTATCTGCACAGATAATAATGACCCGGTTTACTCAAAGTTTTACCCTTATCCGATTGGTGTTACCGACTTTGTCAGCAACGAAGTACGCGAGCTGTTGAAAGATGGTATAATTAGACCTTCTCGGTCCCCCTACAATAGTCCCATATGGGTTGTTTACAAGAAGGAAAAGGACGAACATGGAAATATTAGGGCTGGTTATAGATTTTAGAAAACTGAACGGGAAAGCTATTGATGACAGGAACCCTATACCAGATGTTACATTGATTCTACAAATCTAGGTAAGGCAATATATTTTGCAACGCTTGATCTCAAATCAGGCTTCGATTGGATATCTCTCCCTGAGCAGACAGGGGAAAAACGGCTTTCTCTGTGGAAAATGGGAAGTACAATTTTGCAGGCTTCCTTTCGGTTTAAGGAATGCCCGCAGTATTTCTCAGACAGCCATTGATGATGTGCTTAGATAACAAATACGAAAGATGTGCTATGTTTATGTGGAAGATGTAGTAATCTTTTCGGAGAGTGCAAAACCATTGACCGATATTTTAAAGGGTAAGAACGGCAAGGTAAGCGCTTATCAGTCAAAAAGATTCAAAGTGAATTTCGGTGAAGATCAGGTTAAAGCGTTCGAGAAACTAAAGGCAATATTATCTTCAGAGGAGGTCATGTTACTCTACCCAGACCTTAGGAAACCATTCAACTGAACAACGGATGCTTCCTGTCACAAGGCGGCAGACCGATTACTATGATTTCCAGAACTTTAAAGGACAGAGAAATAAATTATGCAACTAACGAACGCGAATAGTATGGTCTCGGCAGAAACTTAGGAACCACCCCTACGGTGTGAAAGATTTTAATATTTATACAGATTACCAACCGTTAACGTTTACGGTTTCGGACAGAAATCCTAACGCTAAGACAAAACGTTGGTCATCTTTTGTAGATGAACACAAAGCTAAAATTTTCCACAAGCCCGGCAGAAAGAATCACGTTGCCGACACACTTTCAGAATATTCATGTTTTAGAGGAAGAGGCTCCCTCTGATAGAGCTACGGTTCATAGTGATATGTCGTTACGGCCCGATTGAGGCAACAGAAAAACCCCTCAACTATTTCCGCAATCAAATACTTCTAGAAGAGGCTACTTTCGCGCATAAACGAAATTTCATACTCTTCAGCGAAATATCGTCAAGTGATTAAGTTCACTAAAACGAAGAAGCTTATCGACGTAGTTAAACTAGTAGTGAATCCACGAGTGGTAAACGCAATATACTGCGATTTGCCGACATTGGCTTATGTTCAGCACGAACCGGTCAGGTGCTTTCCGGCAGCCAAATTCTGGCACTGTAGAAAAATGGTGTTGGATATTATTAAGAGTGAGCAAATGGAGATAGTTAGCACAACATAATCGTGCCCTTAGGGCGGCACAGAAAAGTGTGAAATAAATCCTCTATAAATTTTACTTCCCAAGGATGACTATATTGGCAAATGAAATTGTAGCAAACTGTAAGGTTTGTGCGTGGACCAAATACGATAGGCATCCGGGTGGACAGGAGATGGGTACAACACCAGTATCGTCTTACACGGGGAAATTACTGCACATCGACACATTCTCCACAGATGAAAAGTACTTTCTCACTTGCGTGGGTGAGTTTTCAAAATTCGCTGTGGTCCACCACATACCTTTCCACACAATTATAGACTTGAAAACTCCAATCATACAGCTATGAACTTTTTTCCGGATACAAAAAAACATATACTGCGACAATGAGCCATCGCTTAAAAGCGAGACTATTACTTCTATGTTGAAAAAATCAATTTAATGTAGAGGTGACAACGCGCCTCCTTTCCAAAGCACTTTGAATGGTCAGGTCGAGCGTTTCCATTGTACCCTTATGGATATTGCAAGGTGCATCAAACTGGAGAAGAAAGTTGACAGAAAATAGAAAGTATGTTAGTAAGGCAAATACATTGGACTAGATTTAGATGGATAAGTGGGAAATAATTAAGGAAACGATTTTATATGCAAAGAGGAAATTCCTGAAAGCATACAAATGCATAAATAAAAAGATCTATATAAGACGAGAAACAATCGAAAAGCATTTAATTACCATTTGTAAATCATTAGAGACAATAAGGCAAATAACATATGAGCATCAGGAAAAAGTTACAAAGGAACATAAAAGGACGTACTAGACACGTTTTGGCAATTACGCGACCAACTAAATAATATATTGGCAAAATATAACGTTACTCCACAGCATTAAAAAGGAAATCAAAATAGATGTCAATATAATATTAATACGAGAACCACATCCAAAATTAGAAATAATAGAGAAAAATTTCTCTGATTCCGATAGCTCTGAAAATTTTAAAATGACACGAACAGTGGTCGAATTTATTATTACCGCCTTAAAACTCATTTGCGAGTTTGACGGGAAACCAGAAAATTTACGTAGCTTTTTAGGTTCACTTCAACACACTAACTAAAAATTGTACTATTGATAGAGTTAGGCTCATTATGGAAGCCGATCTATTTAGTAGCATGAATGCTACGGAAGCTACCTGTTGTCCTAAATATTGCATTTTAGACAAAACCAAATAATTTCAATAGTAGTACCCACAGTAGTACCCAGATATGACAACAACTATCGCGGCAATAACAACCGACAAGGACAGAACAGAACCCGATATGGCCAAAGGCGTTTGAACAATTTCAGAATCACTACCATGGACAGCAATGATTCGAAAAACCCGAATCTTCCCCTAAGAATAAAATAGAACACAAAATTTATAACTTTAACCTTAACTTACGCATATTCATTTAAATTCAAATAGATAAATCCAATACGTTCATTAAATTACTACTAGACACAGGTGCGGGCATATCGATAATAAAAACAATGCATTCTAGAATTAAAGAAGTTGATCTCAATAAAATAACAACAAAATAAAATCAAGTGGCAGTACCACATTCGATTTAAAATTCAATCAGTTCTTAATACCACACACCTTAAAAGTAGTGAATGACAATTTTCCAATTCCTTATGAGTTCAATAAAGATTACCTCATCCTACGGCCCAACAAATTCCCAAGACAGATAGAAATACCCATCACGAGTATATGCAATAACATAATTCTACCAGCTAGATTTGAGGCAATCCGTCAAGGGAAACTTACTAGGTCAGAGACAGAATTATTAATCCAATATCAGGAACCGAAACCAGGTATTTTTATAGCTAGCACCTTGGTAAAAACAGATAATGTATTTATTTGCATCATAAATACTACAGACAACATTGTAATATTTAAACAAGACCAAATAAAAATAGAAAAAGTTTCCGAATACGAGCTTTTTGAAGAAAAATTGACCAACAAAACAAACAGAAAAACAGAAATTTTACAAATTTTGAAGAGAAATTTTCCAGATCAGTTTAAAGGTACACTTACCGAACTATGCACTACATATAGTGACATTTTTGGATTAGAATCAGAACCAATCAGGACCAACAATTTTTATACACAAAAGTAAAAAGTTAAAGATAATCAACCATTTTACATTAAGAACTACCGTATTTCACATACACATAAAAAATAAATATTTGAGGGATTTATTTGGATATACGGCCCGATGAAGACGTTCATCACAGACATGGGTACCGAATACAAAAACTCTATTCTGACCAAATTATGTCAATTGCTCAAAATTGAAAAATTAACATCTATTGCGCACCATCACCAAACATTAGGAACTATTGAAAGGAGTCATAGAACGTTCAATGAGTATGTTCGGTGTTACATCTCAGCGGATAGAATTGATTGGGACGAGTGGCTGAAGTACTTCACGTACTGCTTTACCACCACTCAATCTACAGTCCACAACTACTGTAAACACGAGTTAATCTTTTCAAGGACTCCGAATCGATTTGAGCAGTTCAACAAGACGGACAAAATAACACCTGTATATAATATAGAAAATTGCTCCATAGAAGCTAGGTTTAGGTTAAAAGTCGCATATAAACGAGCAAGGCATTTATTAAATAGCAATAAGCTAGAACGTAAGGAAATATACGATAGGAACATTTTGGATAATACCTTTAAAATAGGAGACCTGGTATTGTTGAAAAATGATGCAGGTCATAAGTTGGATCTTCAATATATTGCCTTAATGGACAACAGGACAAGAAGAACCATGAGTGTTCATAGGAATAGAATTAAATTGTACAACAGTAGGAAATAATGTTTTAAGTTATAAAATAAGAAATTATATAATAAGAACTAAAAAGAATGATCAAAGCATATATTGATCATTCTTTTGTAAAAAGAGAGGTGTAGCGTGTTTGACTAGTCCATGTTGGCATACCCTCTGTATGAAACATGATATTCATAGTTTGTTATAAATGTAATTGTCCACGCTGCAAATTCCATCCTACTGTGAAAGTATGCTCCAGCATATTCTCACGAATGGTGCTACTCACATTTTTCTTACTACGCAAAATTATATTTAAGAAGTAAATGGCTTAAATAGCCATACAGTTTTTAAAAAAAATGATTATTATTGTTTAAACTCTCAACCAAAAGAGACTTCTTTTTATTGAATATAATAATATATTTCAGTAGAATTAGATTGGTATCAAAAATCTATGTGCTCAGGGAGGTTGATAAATTTTTACTGTAAACATCTCAAACGAGTTATCGATTACATAGCAATTAATATAATAAATAGTGTAAGAGCTGAAGTAGCAGGAGAAAAATGAAACGTGTTAGTACTCAAGTGTTCGCCAACGAGGAACGTGTTCAGCGCTTGGTTGTTGAACGGTGTCATACATATTTATATTAAATGAAGTTATTGTCTATTTTTTTATTTTCTATTCGTACTTTTATTTGAATAAAATGAATTTTCGATTAAAACGTACGTGTTGTCTTTAAAAGGGTTTTATCGATTAGCGACGAAGTTTTCCATTCCTAAAACATCGCGAGAATCAAAGCAATTCTAAGAAAAAATTACTTTCCTATCAAAGTTATCGATCCAGGCAAAGGAATAACAAAAATCACAATTTTGTTTTTAGAATAAGCTACGATGGAGACGGGAGCAATATATACCAAAAGGCATATGTTGGTACTGCAGAGACCAAAATTAAACCAAAAATGGCATCACATAAATGTGATGTAAAATCAAAATAAAAACCTTTGACCAAAAAAACAGCACTTGCGGCCCACTGTGCTATAACTGGACATAAGCCAAGCTTTGAGAATGTCAAAGTATTAACAAGAGAAGATAATTACAAGAAGAGAAATTTACTAGAAATTTTACATATTATTGAAGTACCGAACGATAAGAGACTTAACTATAAGGGTGATACAGAAAGCTGCGCACACATATACAGACACACAATAAATAAACACAGATCACAACAAAAAGGTTTTAGTCTTTTGAAAACACCAAACAATTTAAAACTTAAACTTTAAAGAACAAAATTTTAATGTTTCCTTTTTCTCAAAATTGTAAATATTAATCCCTAAATGTATAATAAAAGTTACCGATACGCAAACAAAAGCAAACTGTGTATCACTAATTTAGTTACTGTTTTGTTGATATTTTGTGCAAAGTAAATTACAAACATATCAATCATGGCGGATGAAAAGCAAGAAAATTTTCTTTTAAATTTAATTATTATTTAAACAGAATTTATTTATATCTTCAGGGATAAAAAGTGGACTTTTGAGAGGAAGCAGCTGATTGCAAAGAAATTGTTTCTAAACGTAAAAAATTTTTTTAACAAAGTAAACAACATAGTTACTTTGTATTAAAACAGTAGCAAAACTGCATCACTGTGTGGCAGTATATTTGCTATAGGGTGTAATTAGTTCTGCGTATACTATTATTACTTTATTTACAGTATGTATATTATTTTAAGTAGGCATAGCGGTTTTTAGTTTTTTATATTTTCTAGATTGTTCTAAGGAACTATTCTTATCTCTGTTTTGCATGTTTATATTTATAGCTGAATAAGAATAACGTACTTTGTATGTAAAAACAATAGACGCTAGCTTGTAAGTAACCATTTTAAAAATATAAGAACAATAAAGTTTTGATTGTCAAAGAATAAAGACGTGTTGAACATTTTAACCTTACAAATCAGAAGTGGGATCTCGAAAAAATATTTTTTTTAATCTACGCCTTTAAAAAAGAAAAAAAAATTAAATTGTTTAAATTAAAAAAGACTTGATTTAAAGAAATAACATTAAAATGGAAAGTGTTTGTGGTGAAAAATATACAGCAGCACAACTACGCTTGTGGCTGCAGCATCTAGGTTTGTCCTCAACAGGAACCAAGAGTGCTTTGGTACTTCGTTTGAACGCATTACGTCCAGAGGAAAGAGGAGAATATCCAGATAAGGAGTGGGAACAACAGGAAGCAGAATTAATAAGCTTAGAAGATGATTGTGCAGAAAATGAGTGTGTGGAGCAGCGGGAAGAAAATGAAAAGCAAAAAAATGATCGTACGGTAGTAGAAACAGCAAATGAGTGTCGTCAGAACGAAAATGATTGTGTTTTGCAAAACGTGTGACTGGAGAAAAATAAAGATAGCTATGAGTTTTTGGGTGGAGTGATGAAAAGAGAGTTAGAATTAATAAAACGTGAAAAGGAGCTCCTACGCCGAGAAAATGAGTTGTTAAAAAAGATAGCAGAAATTGAAAAGCACCAAAATGAAAAAATTATTAAAGTAACAGAAAATAAAAAGAATGAAACTAATAAAAACAACAACGAAACTTATATCAATGAACAATTGTGTGCAAAATCTAACGATAATAATTTTGTTGTTTCTTTTGGTGTCTTGAAAGATATGATTCCTGATTTTGAAGGCGGACTATCATCAGAATGTTGGGTAGCTCAATTCAAGAGTATAAATGGTATATACAACATTGAAGAAAATACTAGGAAGGCTCTTTTAATGTGTAAATTAAAAGGAAGAGCACAAGTATGGCTACACTCTAAGCCAAATTTCGTTAACGAAAGTTCCGAGCATATACTAGAAGAAATGATAGTCGTTTTTGGGGCTGTAATGCAAATGCACCATATATTACCTGGTGTTACATCACCATATTACTAAGGTAGGTGTAATGCAAATGCACCATATATTACCTGGTGTTACATCACCATATTACTAACTTCTTAGACATAAGTAAAGAACAAATAAAGCTGCAGGCAATCTGCATAATACTATCATACCAACCAGTTGTGTTTAAGTTTACGCTACATGGCGACCGTGACATTTCTCGTTACACGTGTTAAAAAAAAAAAAAAAACTTAATTATTTTAAAAATGTTGGTGCGTAAAAGTGTAGTTTTTTTTTAAAAAAAAGAAATAATAAATACAACATTATTTCAACATAAAAATTAAAAAATGTCAAAAAAAAAGAAAACTAAGAACCAACAAAATGACTAAAGTAATTAATAACCTACAACTTTTAATTTAAAACTAAGGTTTAAACTAATAAACTAAACGTATGCAGATATAACAACTAATGTTAAACTAAATTTAAACCAAATTAATTAAAATTCATGCAGATATACATAAATAAGAACTTAAAAGTATTAAACAAAAAACTGAAAAGTAAAATTTACGGGAAAAAACCTAAAGGAAAAACAAGAGCTAAAAAATTTGTAAGCAAAAACCCAAAAAGTGAAATTTTTGTATAACTACAATTAAAATTTTAAAAGTGGCGTGATTTCGAAATTAAAATGGTGTCGGTTGTTTAAATAAAGAATAGCGGTATTTAGTTGGCGTGATTTAAAAATCATGGCACTTGTTGACAACGAGAGAAAACGGTTTTAACGGAGGTTTGCTCTCAGTAAGGAAAAGTAAAGTGGCGTGACTTTAAAAAATGCCGTAAGCCAAAAGCTAAAAATACCAAATCGTAACGACAAAACTACAAAAGGTAGAAAAGAACAACTCAAAAAAAAAGTTTTTACAAAACTACACCAAAGACAAAATTGCAACAAAATTACAAGTATGTATGTATAAAAGAACAAAATTAACAAACAAAAAATAAAACATACAACATTACAATTTAAAAAAAAAAAAAATATAAAATTAAAACAAAATGACCAAAAAAAAAAGAAAACAGCATACAATATTACAAAATTAAAACAAAGTTAAAAAAAATACATACAAAGCTACAAATTTGAAAACACTAAGTTCAAACAAAACTAATAAGAATATAAGAAACAGTGAAAAGTAACAAAAAAGTAATTTCAACAACAAAAACAGTAAGCAAAAAAAAAAAAAAACAGAAACCAAAATAATATTGGTATGTACCTACATAAAATAAAACAGTTAAAAAGGAGACAATCAAAATTCAAAAAAAAAAGAAAATAGAGAAAACTTAATGTGTAAAAGACAACAAACTAAAAGAAATAGAAATTACAAGAAACAATATTAAAAAGAAATAAGAAAAAATTTTGTTTTAAAACACGAAAAACAAAGAAAACAAAACAAGAAGTTTAAAACCAAAAAAAAAAAAAATCATACCAAAACATAACAACGAAACGAAAACAAGCAAAACAAATAGCTTAACAACACTAGCAACAACCAAAAGAAGAAGTAAATAAGAGCCAAGTAAGCTGTTTTGGTGCAACAGAGTTCAAACAAAAGCGAAGTAGAGGGCAAATACATCATGTCAGCAGTAACAGTGGTGGCGATAAGTATAGACCAACATGCTATGTAAAATATAAAATAAATTTTAATTATATTATATAAAAATTGTTTTATAATAACTATTTTTGTTATAAATAAAAATGTTATACCACAAATAATATTATTAATTATTATATTTATTAATTAATTGTCGTACATACCTATGCCAAGTATTCCAGTTGTAAAGTTAAACAATGGAAAATTGTCAAATAAAAACAAAAAGAAAAAATAACAAAAACAAACACGAGTACATACAAAACAAAGAATCTTGTTGTTATTTTGTAAATAAACACTGATTTAAATATGAATTTATTTCATATGAAGTAAAATACCTTACAAAGCAAATTTATGTTGTCGTTAACTCAAACGTGTCATTCAATAAATGATTCATTTAATACTTTTTTTTTGAACCACAATTAATTTCGAAATGAAATTTGCGAATGTCTAACATATCGGATTTTAAAATTGAAACATTTAATGAGTTGCTATCAAACTTTAATAAAATTAAGAAAAGGATATTACAAAACCGTCCTGTTTCTACAAACCAAAATAAGATCAATGAATACGTAAATTTGCTTATCGAAACTTATAATAAAATTTTGTTATACACTGTACAATACAACGAAAAATTACCTGATAATTTAAGATTAATCATTCATGATAGAATATCACATTGCAGGGAAATATTGGTAAAATGTTTTTGCAAACTAGATTGCAAAATAAAAGTTTCACTTGGTGTCAATTTATTTGAAACCGTAAAGCCGAACGTTTTATCTAATTTAGATTCAGAGACAGAAACACAAGACAGTGACGAACAGGAAACATCTACTAACGACATAAAACTAGGCAGAGAAAATATTAGCAGCACTAATAGGCTTGAAATGGCGTCCGTAGAAGAAAAAACCAAATTCATCTCGATGTGTTCTAACATCATTAGGGATAATTACGATGGAAATCCCCTTAATCTCAATTCATTTCTCGACAAAATCAATTTGATTGAGGAACTTATTTCCCCTAATTTGAATAGTTGCTTTATTTCTTTTATTAAATCAAAACTAGACGGAAAAGCTAGGGAAGTTTTACCTGAACAGATAACTTCTGTGGAACAAATAAAGAATGCCCTTAAAAGTAGAATTAAGCCCGACAATTCTAAAGTTATAGCTGGTAGAATTTCAGCTTTACATGTCAAGAATAATAACTATACCGAGTTTTCAAAGGCAGTGGAGGAATTAGCAGATGCTTTACAGCGTTCGCTTGTAATAGAGGGAATAACTAAAGAAAAGGCACAGGAAATGTCGATCGAACAAACAGTAGACATATGCAGGAACAACGCAAAAACCGATATTGTAAAGGCAATCCTGGCATCTACGGTTTTTAAAGAACCAAAGGATGTGGTTGCGAAACTTATTGTAGAAGAATCTAAAGCAGGAAAGGAGCAGCAAGTGTTGACAACGCGAGTATCAAGGCAATTTTCTGATAACAACCAAAATTATTCAAATTATAAAGATTTTTATAGAAACAATTCACAAAGCTATCGTAGTCAAAATAATCATAACAATTATCGTGGTAACAATAGTTATAACAACTCTCGTGGTTCCAATAACTATCGCGGTCACAATAATCGGGGGCGCAATTATAATAATCGGGGTGGATACCACAACAACTCAAATCGTGGTCACAGACCATCAAACAATTTTCGTTCACAGGGAGCTACCGTTCGCACTTTAAACGCGGAAGTCCCTCAGCAGGAGATGTTGGGGGAAGAGCAAAACTAAGTTCAGCCGAAGAAAAAGGCGCAAAATCAGTATATAGTTTTAATTTAAATTTTTCAGATTTCATTAACCTTCAATGTATAGCATCATTTAAAAACAATTCCTTTTTAGTAGATTCTCAAGCTGATATATCAATTTTGAAAGTTTCTTGTCTAAAGGATAATACGATAGTAAATAAACACAATACAGTAAACATAGTTGGTATAACACCAAATACTACAAGGTCGTTAGGTACAATTTATACAGAAATACTAGTTTCAAACTGCTCGATACCACAAGTCTTTCATATTGTTTCAGATAATTTTAACATTCCATCTGATGGAATATTAGGAAAAGATTTTTTGAAGGCTAATAAGTGCCAGATTGATTACAATACAATGACTGTTTCTTTTTTCGCTCCTCATATAAACAAACGAATAATCATTCCAATTTTCCATGGCTTAAGTGCAAACTCTTTTTTTGTCCCACCAAGGTGTGAAGTTTTTAGGAAATTCCATTTAACGGATGTTAGTGAACCAGTTTTTGTAGATTGTCAAGAGGTATGTAAGGGTGTACTTGTAAGTAAATGTATAGTTTATTCCAAAACTCCTGTTCTGCGTATCTTAAATACAACTGATGAGATGAAATTCATTCACAACTATGACGTTAAAACTGAAAAACTTTCTGAATTTTTTATTTACTCAATAAACGAAACTTCTGCTTGTTACGAACGTGTGCAAAATTTAAAAACTATTCTTACCGACAAAATGCCAGATTATGTCAAGGATGAGTTAATGCCCATATGTGCTGAGTACGCTGATATTTTTACATTGAAGGACGATAAAATGACTACAAACAATTTTTATGAACAAAAATTAAGACTTCGAAACAATGATCCTGTTTATATTAAAAACTATCGTCTTCCATATTCACAAAGGACGGAAATCAAACGGCAAGTACAAAATTTACTCGACAACGACTTAATAGAGCCAAGTACGTCAGAATACAACAGCCCATTGATTTTAGTACCGAAGAAGAGTGTAGACAACATTAAATCATATCGGATGTGTGTAGACTTTAGAGCCATCAACAAAAATCTGATAGCAGATAAGTTCCCTTTGCCAAGGATTGATGACATACTTGACAATTTGGGAAGAGCGAAACATTTTTCGGTTATTGACTTGTTTTCAGGTTTTCATCAAATTCCACTACACGAAAGTTCAAGAGACTTAACATCATTCAGTACTGACCAAGGCACATACCGCTGGAAAGTTTTACCCTTTGGATTAAACGTGGCCCCAAATTCATTTTCACGGATGATGTCAATAGCTTTTTCGGGTCTTGAGGCAAACAGAGCTTTTTTGTATATAGATGATATCATTGTAATCGGTTGTAGCAAACAACATCATCTGAACAATTTAATTAAAGTTTTCGATACATTAAGGAAATTCAATCTAAAGATTAATCCTTACAAATGTAATTTTTTTAGACCAGAAGTGACATTCCTTGGGCATAGATGCACTGCCAACGGACTCTTACCAGATAACACAAAGGTTTTAGCTATAGAAAGATACACAGTTCCTAAGGATAAAGATGCTGTTAAACGTTTTGTAGCATTCGCAAACTATTATCGGAGGTTTATCCCTAATTTTGCTTCTCTAGCAGCCCCATTAAATAATATTACACGAAAGAAAGTTAACTTTATATGGGATGAACAATGTCAAAGATCTTTTGAGAATATAAAAGCGGAACTAATGTCTCCACGAATACTTCAGTTTCCAGATTTCACCAGACAGTTTTTAATTACAGTGGATGCTTCAAAGGTTGGTTGCGGGGCAATTTTAAGTCAAAATTTTGATGGTAACGATTTACCTATATACTATGCATCTAAATCTTTCAGTCGTGCAGAGCAAAAGAAACCAATCATAGAGCAAGAACTCTTCGCAATATATTTTGCAATAAATCATTTTCGACCATATGTTTATGGAACACAATTTGTCGTCAGGACAGACCATAGACCACTGGTATACCTATTCAATATAAAGGACCCATCTTCGAAATTGACAAATATCAGACTTAAACTTTCAGAATACAACTTTTCAATAGAGCACATAAAGGGAAAGAATAACGTAGGAGCAGATGCTTTGTCTCGTATTTCAATTGAGGAATTTAAGAATAAAGTAGAACCAAAAGTGTTAGCAATGACAACTCGCGCGATGTCAAGGCCAAACAAGGTTTACAATGGGAATACTGGACATAATGCTGATAGAGATATAGATCTAAAAGTTTATGAAAGAACTTCCAACGAATTTAACAAGAAGATTTCAAAAATAAAATCAGAACTATTTTACACCAACGGAAAACTAACGAACATTAATTTCAAAATGTACAACAAATTTAAACTTGTAGCAGGTGTTACTATTGTTAACGAAACATCGAATTTCGATAAGATGCTTTTGAGGCTCCAAAAAGAAGCCAACAATAATAACATTTTTACAACAGAATTGGCGAAAGATGACCCAATTTTTTCTTTATATTCTATTCAAGATTTTAAAAACCATGGTAACAAGATTTTAACAACATTAGATATTATATTAGTTGATCCTATTGAAACTGTAAAAGATGAGGACAGAAGGAAAGAACTTTTAGAAACGTATCACAATGATCGTATTGTTGGAGGACATTGTGGACGTAAAAGACTATACGCAAAACTAAGAACAAGGTTCTATTGGAAAAATATGACAAAGGACATAGCTTTATTTATCAAACAATGTAGGGAGTGTAGCTTGAATAAAGTGAAAACCGGAACGAAAGAGAAACTTATCCTGACACCAACCCCTATAAAACCTTTCGATATCGTAGTATTAGATACAATTGGTCCATTACCGGACTCAAAATATGGAAATAAGTATGCCTTAACTTTACTGTGTGACTTTACGAAATATCTTATCACTATTCCTATACCTGATAAAAATGCAACAACGGTAGCTCAGGCAATTTTTGAAAACGTTATATTAATTTATGGAAGGATGAATACAATTAAATCAGACCTTGGTACCGAATTTAAGAATAGTATTTTTTGTGAATTGTGTAAACTTTTGAACATTCAAGTAAACTTTTCAACACCATATCATCACCAGACTGTAGGAGCAGTAGAGCGTAATCATAGGGTGTTTAATGAATATTTAAGAGCATACATCAAGGAGAACCTTACGGACTGGGATACATACCTAAAATACTTTACGTTTTTTCACAACACGACCTCAAGCTCGGTTTTCGATAACAGATTTACACCATTTGAACTAGTATTTGGAAGAACTGCAACTTTACCAAATGATTTAAAGATTGAAAATATTGATCCTTTATATAACGTAGAAAACTACAGTAAAGAAGTTAAATATCGTCTACAAAAAGCTCACAATATGATACAGAAACTTATAATAAAACACAAGCAAAGAAACAAAGAATTCTATGATAGAAAAGCGAAAACGTTTAATGTTAAAATAAATGATAAAGTATATATAAAAAAGGAACCATACAATAAATTTGACAATATCTATGATGGTCCTTATATAGTAACAGGGATAAATGGCGTTAATGTAACCATTTATGACGAAGATTCAAAAAAAGAAAAAATCTTGCATAAAGATAGGCTAAGAATAGCTAACAATGTATAAACACTTTGGCCACAAACAGTGCTAAAATGTTGATAAAGTATGTATATATAAAATACTTATATGCAACAGAAAAAAAAAATTAAACAAAAGACACAATAAAAATTGTTTTAAAAACAAATATATCTGTATACATTTGTACTCATAACATTTTTTTTGCCCATTTATTAAATCAAATTATATATATATATATATAAAAAAAAAAAAAAAAAAAAAAAAAAAAAAACTTGAATCAAACAGACTGATCACCTGCGTTGATTCAACTTTTTTTTTTCTTTAGAAGGGAGGTGTAATGCAAATGCACCATATATTACCTGGTGTTACATCACCATATTACTAAGGTAGGTGTAATGCAAATGCACCATATATTACCTGGTGTTACATCACCATATTACTAACTTCTTAGACATAAGTAAAGAACAAATAAAGCTGCAGGCAATCTGCATAATACTATCATACCAACCAGTTGTGTTTAAGTTTACGCTACAGGGCAAAAGAAAATAAACTCGTTAAGCGGCGTAATTTTGAGTCACGCAAGTGGAAATATGGTGAATCATTTTTAAATTATTATAACGAAAAGAAAATGATGTCCCAAAATATTGAGATTGATGAGGAAGAGCTTGTTGACCATTTAATCGAAGGTATACCTGAAACCCAATTAAGAACACAAGCGAAACTACAATGTTTTTCTGACACATCACGACTACTTCAAGCTTTTTCAAAAATTGAGCTAAAAGAACCAGGACAACAATTTCAAATGAAAGGTGACAAGAAAAATGATGGCAACGAAAAGAAATTCAGGTGCTATAATTAAAACTCGTTTGGACATTTTGCGTCAGACTGCCAAAAGCCGAAGCGAGAAGTAGGAGCATGTTATGGATGTGGAAGTATGAGTCATCGTGTAGCAGTTTGTCCTGAAAGAAAGAAAACTGTTAATCTCTTGAATGAAAATGAATATGTAAGGTATTTTAAGTTTTATTCTAGTCCTAGTTTTAATTCTGAATTTTCTTTAGAATGCTTGCTAGACTCAAGTAGCGCAGTCAGCTTTGTGAGGCGGTCGAATATTTTAAAGTACATGAATTTGGATAATTTTTTGTGTTCATATGGTAATTTTTTTGGAATAAATGGTTCTAAATTAATTGTTTATGGGAAACTAAAGTGTTTTACAGTTATTGAGAGTAAGAAAATATGTATCGAAATGTTGGTCGTTTCTGATGAAACAACGTCATATGAGTGTGTGTTGGGTAGGGATTTCTTAGATAAGGCGGGATTTTGTTTCAAACGTTGCATTAAAGATAATGTAGGACAAAGTGGCGAGGATTTTGAGAGTTTTATCTTAACCATCGATATTGAGAGTAATAGCGGGTTTGATTTGATTATGGGGGATAGTGTAAAACATGGCGATAGGACGAGACTCATTACCATGTTTGATAATTACTATAAGTTAACACAGAAAACATTCAAACTCCAAAAATATAATTCACACGCTAACAAAGCCTACGTTGCATCTCCAATTACAACATGTTTTAACAGCAACGTAGCTTTGTTCCATTAATATTACTGACTGTGCTGTTCCCACCAAAATTGCTGAGTATGCGTCTGGCCAACATGAAGAAGTGGCGTGATCGGCTGAATGCTAGGGTAGCTTAAGTAAAGTGTATTTAAAAATAATTACTTGTATTTTTACCTTGAATCAATAAAATCGTGTTGTGCGGTTAAAGAACGCACAAATCAAAGAATATTTTTTTATATAAAAATTCTCAACGCGAATTTAATTGGCGCCCGAGCAGGGACCTCCTTCCGAACGTAAAGGAGGTTTACAAAAAAGGTAAAATTACGGTCAAGCCTTGGCGGGCCCCTGAGTACCCCTTAAAAGGACAAAAAGGATTGACGTTATGTCAAAGCCCGTTAAGCCCGGTAAAACGGAAAACTAATTAATAAAAATTAAGAAAAGTGAATGCTTGAAAAGAATAGACAAAAGTTAAGTGTAAACTTAAAGGAAAAATAAAAATAAGTAAAAAGTGAATAAAAAGAAATTAAAATAAGTAAACTACAAATATAAAACCAGAGTAATATATTAAAAACCCGATAAATTAAATAAGAAATGAACAAGCTACAAAAAAAATTGTGAATAAAAAATCATTGCAAATATAAATAAGCTTTTTGAAAAACTTAAAGTGAACATATAATTGAGAAAAAAAAAGAATAATAAAGTGAAAATAAAAAGAAATAAACACAAAATAAAACTAAGGAGCAAAGAAGAAAACATTTTTTTTAACGATAAACATTTAATGAAAAAAGTATTACAACAATAACAGTGGAATTGAAAAGAAAGTTAAAAGTGGAACGATAGTGAACTGAGGAAAAGATAATAAAGAAAATTTAGAATTGGTGAAAAATTGGGAACACCAGCCAAAGGAAGTGAACATTAAGGACATACAAAATTTTAAGCATCAATACGACAAAACTACAAACATCAACTCAACATCTGTATCAACACCCGCTGCAAAAATTCAGAAGAATGCTGACAACATTTTTAGCGTAAGAATTATTTTCCTGTACTTTTAATCTTGTTTTATATATTTTTTTTGTTTTTTTTTTTTGTTTTAAACAAAATTTTTATTTAGAATCTAAGCTCAGAAATTTATATTTTTATACTATTTTCATTAGACTTACTAACTATAAGAATTTTCCCCAAATTATTATTCGCATCGGTTTTTCTTTAGTTTCATATTAAAATCCAATACACTAAATTATATTTCTTTTATTCAGACTCAAAATTTGATATTAAATATATTTTTTTTAAAAAATTTTGGCCATTTGCGTCGTTTTTTTTATTGAAATTTGGTTATTGTTAAATCACCCGTTCTCTGGTATTCGAGATCTGCTGAATAGGCCCTTAAGAGTTGATCTTTCCCATATTATTTACCATGCCGAACGAAACCGTTGATCAATTGACCGAAAGATTGAGCAGAACTCTCACGATGGCACAACCGAGTGGGGGGGCAGCTGCTATAGGGGGTTTGACCTCGACTCAGAGGGAGCAAATAGCATCGATGATAAGTGAGGCCCTTAGGCCACCCCCCGACCTTTTACTGGAAGAGAGAGCTGATCAACCGATAGTCGCTGCTACGACCAGACTAGAGGAACTGGACAAAGAGGACGAGACTCATTACCAGTGTGACCAGATTTTCAAGTAAAGTTAAAGCTAAATCACGTTTAGAAAAGAGCTAAAAACAAAAACTTAAAGCCAAAAAATAAAGCTAAATTTTTAAATTCGTTTTTGAAAAATTTCTTCGTTATTTAGATATTTCTTATAATATGAATGAAACGTTTGTGTGCTAAAAATATTTAAAAAGAAAATTAGTGTTAAAAATTTTGATTTTATTTACAAAAACTTGGTAGATCCATACCTTTAGAAAGAAGAAAAACAATATGTGTTCATATACATATGCATATACAAGAGCTTTTTAAAAAATTTTTAGAAGCAGGTTAATTTGCTGCCTGTTTTGGTAAAAAAAACTAATTTGTAAGATATACATATATTAAAAAGAAAAAAAAAAAAACAAAAATTTGTTTTAAATATAAATACTCACACACAATTCGTTAATTTTTTTACAAAAGCACGCAAAATTTAGTAATTTTTTACAAACTTTTTTTAATAAATACAAGCACATGAAAACAACTAAAAAAATCGAAACTATAAGATTGCATTTACACGATGCAATTTTTTTAATATTCCTTCAATGACATTTTTGTTTGTTGGCAAAACGAGTATAAAGAGACTACTTTTCTACGCAGTTCGTTAAAAATCGAAAATGTTCATTCAAGTTACATAAGTACATACATATATCATGAAAAATGCCTTCATGTATATTTTGTTCAAGAAAAGAAAAAAAGATAATCTTTAATGTAAAAAGTTACATTGTAAGAAAGCATTTTTAAAAGTATTTTTATTTGTACATGTGTGCCTCAATAAGTATTTAAAACCAATGACTATAAAAATGAAAAAAATCAAAATCAAAAAATAACAAATATTATTATTTTTAAACCTATCTATAAAAACAATAATTATCGTTATTAACCGTTTTTATTTAAATTAAAAAAATTACCGTCCTGCTAAAAAAAACAAAGTTTACAAAGAACATGATTTTAAACAAATAAAGTTTAATACTATCAAAATGGTGAGCTTTACTTGACCCTACGATGTTTCATTGTGCCTGCTTTTTCTTTAAAAATTATTTTGTTCCTGTTTGATTTGATTTTTTGACAAAAATATACTTTAAAATTCTTATAAAATAAAAATATTAATATAATAATTTGTTTCAAAAAAAGACGTAAGTGTTTTTACATTTTTGAGCAATATACTAAAAGATTTTATAATATAACCAAAACACGGAAAAAATGTTTGTGTCGCATTTGGATTTTTTTCTTTTAAATTGGCGCATTTAAAAGTATTTGTTTTGGAAAAACAAATTCTTACGTTTTTTTTTTTGTAGTAAGATATCTTCTTTATATCTTTGTTTTATTGAAGTTTTGTGCTGTTTCACGTTTTTTAAATGTCGCTAGAATAAATTATTAAACAAAACAATGGTTCGGAAGCTGTAATGTTTTAAATTCAAAGAAAATTTGGAGCTTGATACCTTTCAGTATAATTGAGATATATACCAAAAAATATAATACGACAAATTTTTAACCATTTATCTAGCTCCAAAAATTAGTAAGAAAAGCTAAATTAAATTTCGAAAAAAGCCAAAAAAAATGCTAAAGGCTAAATGTAAATATTTCGGACTAAATGAAGAAAAATAAAGCTAAATTTAGCTCTAAAAAAGCTAATATGGCCACACTGCTCATTACCATGTTTGATAATTACTATATACGACCCGAGCGTCCCGCTGAACCAAAAGTGTATAGTGAAATTAAATTAAAACTAAATGATGATAAATCTTTTAGCTGTAATCCGAAAAGGTCTTCGTACGCGGAGAAGATTGAGTTGCAAAAACTGTTGGACGAATATTTGGAAAAGGGATATATAAGGCCGAGTGAATCAGAATTTGTGTCACCTACAGTTTTGATTAGGAAAAAGACTGGTGATTTACGGATGTGTGTGGACTATAGGATCTTGAACAAGGTTACTGTTAAGGATAGTTATCCAATCCCCTTGATTGATGATTTATTGGATAGACTTGCCGGGAAAAAATTTTTTACGAAGTTGGACTTGAAGAACGGATTTTTCCATGTTTTTGTGCACCCTGATTCAGTGAAATACACTTCCTTCGTGACCCCTTTAGGACAATTTGAATTTTTGAGAATGCCTTTTGGTTTGAAAAATGCTCCTTCTGTTTTTCAAAGGTTTGTAAATAAGGTTTTTGCTGATATGGTGAGAAGTGACAAGATTATAATTTATTTGGATGATATAATGATAGCTACAGTGGGCATTGATGAACATTCTGAAATATTGAGAGAAGTTTTTGGTAGATTGGTTGAGAATAATTTGACACTGAGAGTTGACAAATGTGAGTTTTTACAGACGTCGGTAAAATATTTGGGGTATACTATAGATGGAAACGGTATTCGGGCGGACGACAAAGGATTGCTGGCTATAAGAAATTTTCCGGTTCCAGATAAGCAGCATTCGGTACAAAGCTTTTTGGGTTTATGCTCATACTTTCGTAGGTTTGTTAAGGATTTTTCTATAATTGCGAAGCCACTATATGACTTGACTAGGAAGGATAAGAAATTTGTGTTTGGGGATTCTGAGCTCAGATCTTTTGAGTTGCTTAAGAGTAAAATGACAGAATCGCCAGTGTTAGCATTATACGATCCCAAGGATGAGACTGAGCTTCACTGCGATGCAAGCTCTATTGGTTTTGGAGCTGTTTTGGTACAGAAAAAGGATGATGGAAGTTTCATCCAATTTTTTATTTTTCGAAGAGAACTACAGATACGGAATCCAAGTATCACAGCTTTGAACTTGAGACATTGGCCATAATTTACGCTTTAAAACGATTTCGTATATATCTGCAAGGGAAAAAGTTTAAAATTGTTACTGATTGCAATTCTCTGGCTTTAACGTTGAACAGGAAGGAACTTAATCCGAGAATTGCACGTTGGGCTCTTGAGCTTCAGCACTATGAATATGAATTGGAACACAGGTCAGGTACGAAGATGCAGCATGTTGATGCATTAAGTAGGTGTACTAATATAATAGTGATTGAATCGAACACATTTGAGGAGAACTTATTGATTTGCCAGAACAGGGATACAAAATTAAGGGATTTAAAGAATAAACTTCAAATGACCGAACATTATTTGTATGAGATGAGGAATGTGTACCGTGTTGACATCTCCGGTCAACGATATACAGCCCAGACGATCAGCTGGTAGCTCAAGAGGACAACCCTGTCGTGCTGGTATAAGCAAAGTGACAACCCTGGCATACCGAACAGTAAAGTAGTTGCCACCCTAGAAAAATTAGGAAAATGGGGACGTTTTTACATGGCCTACTACAGTTCGCATCAACTGTGTAAATGAAGTTAGCTGCAGTTGCCGGTAACTCGATAGGAATCGTCGCCTTTGGCAAAATGTCTAACTTCCGTCTTTCTCGATTGGGCGTTGGTTGCAGTAAGTTGCAGACGAGATTAAATCTTAAGGAATCTTCAGGAGGGACCGAAAATAAAAGATCCTATAGAGTCAGAAAGGAAAACCCGTAAATTCGGTGGCCAACAGAAATTTTAACAAAGTACAAACCGAAATTTCAACAGAACAGAAATAACATTTTCAACGAAACACCAACCCAAAATTTCAACAAGATAGACTCCAAAAATTTCAACAGAATGAAAATCGAAATTTCAACATAAGAGAATCAAAAATTTTTCTACCCAATAGCAACAAAAATTTTTCTACCTAATAGCAACAAAAAAATTTTTCTACATAATAGAAACAGGAATTTTTCTACAAATTACAAACTGAAATTCCAACAAAATAAAGGCAAAATTTTCAATCAAATAGAGACAAAATTTTCAACAACATAAAAACCGAAATTTCAACAAGGTAATAAAGGAAAAATTTCAACAAAATAGCAACAGAAATTTCGACAAGATAATAACTAAAATTTCAACAAAATCCAAACAAAAATTTCAACAAGGTAATAAGAGAAAAATTCCCACAAAAGAAAAGCAAAATTCCAACAAGATAACAGCAAAAATTTCGACGAAATAGCAACCAAAAGTAAGATACATATAAAACAACTATAAATTCAACAAATACGCCTACAAAATGGCCACCCAAAATTTCATCCACTGGCAACAACAATTTCAATAAATCCATATACAAAATGGCTACCCCAACATAGTATCAAATAGCAACAACAATTTCAATAAATCCATATACAAAATGGCTACCCCAACATAGCATCAAATAGCAACAACAACAATAACAAGGTTAACAACAACAACAACTCCAATAGCAACTACAGAAACAAATCTACAGCTGCCAATTTCAACAATAGTAAATTTCACAGTGACAACAGCAGTACACACAGGATTCAACAGTAGCAGCAAGAACCACAGCCACCACAATTTCAGCACCCACGTAACAACATTTGAACAGCTAAGTAAATTTATTTCATTATAGTAGAAAATTTGTTTGTTGTCCCACTCAGTAATACAAATAGAACCCCGTGGTTTCGTAATTTGTGTCCGTCCGGTGATCCGCTGAGTTTCCCTTCCCATACCGTGCTTCACCAACCACGCACTTGTGCGCGGCCATCTTATTCTATTCGGTCGGAGCCTTTGAGGAAGAAGGAGCTCTATGCCCTTGGTGCTTTATTCAAGCCCTTTCCCTAGCAAACCCCCCCAAAACAAATTACGAAACTAGAATATCACACTGGTCTCGCGTTTCTTACGGCAAAAATTTACTTTTTCGTTTTACAAGAACGAAGGTCCAAATCTTGTAACCAGTTTTTAACCAAACTTACGAAAGCAAAATTTTTGAACTCATTAATTGTTAAAATTTTGAGAGTAAAATTTTTGTAGAACCTTTTCTTTTAAAAATTAAATTTTGTTGAAATCACCAATTATTACTTCGTTTCGAGAACGAGTGTATAAATTGTGAGAGTAAACATTGTTTAATTAAAAATTTTTGAAAATAAATTTTGCTGAAATCAACAATATTTATAAATTGTGAGAGTAAATATTTTTAATTAAAAATTTTTGAAATTAAATTTTGCTGTAATCAACAATTATTACTTCGTTACGAGAACGAGTGTAAAAATTTTGAAAAGTAAATATATATAAAAATACTTTTGAGATTAGATTTTGCCTCTTTTACTAAACGAAAGTAAAATGTTGATGGTAAAAATTTTTCCGTAACACCACATTTTTAAATAAAATTTTGAAATTAAATACTTTTTAATTAAAACTCTTGAGAATTTAAAGTTGTAACTCAACAATTATTGCTTCGTTACAAGAACGAAAGCAAAAGGTTGTGGCAGCACAATTAACTTTTGGAAAATATTTTTAAAATTATAATCAATATTTTGAAATCAATTTTTGGCACCGTTTACACGACGGGAGTAAACATTTGTTTTGAAAGTAAATTTTTAGTATTAGACTTTTGAAGTCAGAATTTTCGCAATTTAAATATTCTTGCTTTTTTTAAAAACCAAAAGAAAGTGTTTCGAATCAACATTTTTGAATTGAAAATTAATACTCCATAAAAGACAATAAGAACATTTTAAGAAAAGGAAATATTTGTAGATCAACAAGAAAAAAAAACCAAAATAAAATTGTAATTTTTTATAAGTAAAATCGAAAAAAAAAAATTGAATAAATCAAAATAAATAAAGCAAATACTAAATTACTAGTATTTATCCTATAAAACACAACGCATAACGCTTGCATTGTGAATAGAAGTTAAGCGAACGTTGTTGAAATAGTATAAGTCAACCAAAAGAAAACAAAACAAAAATATTGTAAACCAAGAATTCGAAAAAGATTTAAGCGACTCAAAAGAGCCAAAAGAAAAACTTTGGACTCTAATTATCTAATGAAACAAAACTGATGTAGAGATTTTGATATCAATATATATAAGTATATAGAAGTAATGTACTAACAGACACTAACAAACGCCCTAACGTGGTGTATATTTTTGTAGAACAGTTATTTTAGTAAATATATCTCAAAATGGTAAATGAAAAATTATTTAGATACAATTTGTTTACAATGGTTGTCTAAAACCAACTGAAAGATTCTAAAGGGTAAGTGAACGGTGGTGTGAACTTTAAGGGGTATTCCATAATCGTTTTGTTGTTGAGAATACCATGGTCTGGGGAGGGACAACTGGGGAAATGACAGCTTGCCCCATTGCGAGGTACATGTCTTTATTTGGATACACTGGTACAAACTTTGATGTCATTTTTGTTTTAGTATCGCAACGAACCACCACCCATGCCCGCGAGCCATAGCCGTGCACTAATTGACAAGTTGCCAGTGTGCGATACTAAAATGGAAAGTAAAGGGGTTAGACAGGCACCTAGTGTTTGCTCGTCCGTTCTTTTTGATATTTTTATTTACTATTTTTGCTAACCCGTTGATTTATGTCAGTAAGTGACACTTCATTGAACAGCCCCCCAAGATTTATGACAGAAAATGGCGCCCAACGTGGGGCCCCCCGAATTAGTTGAGCACCCTATGGCAGGGGTCCGATTGGTTTAACACCCTAGGGATTTAAGCCAACGTGGCACCGACCTGACAATAGTGGAGCTCACTGTAAGTGCTTAGTCTAAGGAGGGCAACCACGAATTTATAGGAAGACAGTTTTGCGAAAGCAAGGTTATGATGTGATTGGAGTGTGAACATGGCAGAATGTGATGACAGTAAGTCACGGAGGGTGTACTTATATCCGTCCGTCAGCTACTGACTGATACGAAATCCCGCACGTTTATAACAGAAATTAAGTAAGTCTCAGGGACGATGCGAGCGTACCCTGATCGCGACGTAATTTTTGTGGGACAGTCTGACTTTTAATGGGTTGGTGAGTCCAGATAATTGTGTTTAGATATTATCTGTTGCCACTACTCGGATCGTATGGACAAATGGGAAGTCACAACATAACCGCATTCTCAAAACTGAATCCGAAGTCGTCTCGCGTAGACATGTTATCCTCGAAACATTCAACACCACCAGACACACCTTTGAATCATTCATATTATATTTTTCATTTATTTACAGTTATATTAAACATTTATCACATTTATTTGAAGAAAAGAGAAACTGTGTTTCGATATTATTTTTGAATCAGCGAAATTTTTGATATTTAGAATTTCTAACAGAAGAAACAAATTTTTACTATAAACATAATTAAATACAAAACACAAGAAAGTTTATTGCCAGAGAGTCATTTGAGTGAAATTTTGAAACCATTCACACCGGTTGGAACTTAATTTCACTGACTAATGATAATTTAAAAATTCTTACTGAAAATTCGAATTTGAAGCGAAACTTTAATTGATTTCAACGTAAGTCAGTACAGCAAATTCTTTTGCTTATACGTTATCACACAATTTTAATCCGAACTTTGAATCTATACCGTTTGAACAATTTGGTTCAGTAGTAACACTACACCCAATTGCTAAAGAGCGTTGATTTCAGTATTACCAGTATTATTACCTGATCTGTAGACATTTACCTGATTTACAGATATTACTTGATTTATGTTTATTACCTGATTTACTTTTGCTACCTGATTTGCGATTTTTTTTTGAAAGGTATTAGCTTTGATAACTACTTTTACTTTGGTCGCAATTTTGATTAGTACACCAGTAAGATTGACAGTCGATCGTTGTTAGTTTGAATCGTTTAGTTCACTTTAAGTTTGAAATGGTTGGTACACGGTCAAATAGTAGGAATGAGTCGGCGGCAGTTTCTACCGCAGTAACTACAGCCACCACAGCGAGTACTTCGTCAACCAGCAGTACCGGAGCCGTTTCGAGAACACGAGACCTGGACACCACCATAATTGAAACTTCCAGACCAGGAGAGTTAGATGTCAGCGGCGGAAGCGTTTCGGCTAATAGTTCGATTACAACACCACCATATAGTAGCATCAGCGCGAGGGGTATTGTTGACGCATTTAGGCAAGGCCAATCAGCGGTAAGACCTCCTCCGAAACTTAGACACAGCCAAGAACCTACCAGAAGCGAAGCAAATATAACCCGTGAAGACTTAAGAAACCTCGAAGACAGATTGTTAGATTTAGTACCACGAATTATTCAGCAAAGTCTACATGTTCATTCGCAAAATGCGGAAGTTAATCAAGCGCAGTCAAGAGATAGTAACAATTTTCCAGATTTTAGTCAACCACCTCCAAGTTTTACGCAACCAAGTTTTACGCAACCACCTCAAGGAAATTTACAAATGCAGCAATGGCCGCGAGTAACTTTTAATCCAGCTGATAATGTTCCGAATCGATTTTCTTATCCACCGGATATGGGAAATATTCCAACGCAACCGAGTCAAAGAAGTCACCCTTTAGCCAGTGCAAGTTTTCGTATTGATAAATGGGGAATAACCTTTGATGGAACAACTCGCACGACCAGTATCGAAGATTTCGTATTTCGAGTGGAAACCCTACAAGCCGATTATGGAGTTGAATGGAAAGACGTCCTCAAGTCATTTCATCACTTGCTAAGCGGTCCGGCTTTAGATTGGTTCTGGGACCACCGAAGGTTTAATAATGTTTCTAGATGGAGAGATTTTAAGGCAGCATTGATAACACAATTTAATAGATTTGATAGTGATTTTGACATCCAACGTAAGATTTTAGACCGACGACAACAGGGTCAGGAAACTTTTGACGCTTTTTATAATTCAGTCATTCGGTTACGTAATCAGCTTCGTAGTCCAATGAACGAGAGAGATCTAGTCAGTATTATGAAGGGTAATCTAAAAGCTAATATGGCACAATTACTGTTTTCGATACCAATTAGTAATTTAGCACAGTTCGTCAAGGAATGTCGTAGGGCAGAAAATCTTTTGAACAACCAACAAAGTTTCACTCGCAGATTTGCACCGAAAGTAATAAATGAGTTAGAATGTGATTCGGATCCAAGAGAAGAAATTCCAGAAGTTGAAGCATTAGCAGCGAGTAATAGGAAATTAATATGTTGGAACTGTCGGATTGAAGGTCACACGTTTATGGAGTGTAACGAAGACAAAAGGAATTTGTTTTGTTATAAATGTGGTTTAGAGAATACCGTGACACCGAAATGTCCTGTGTGTCAGGGAAACCTGAAGTCGAACTTGTCTCGAATGGGGACAGAGGCACGTTCAGGAAACTCGTATCACAAGCCCCAGTAGGTAATAGTAATTCCAAAAGTAATACCAAAGAACCTGAAGTGACAATTCTACATCGAAATAACCAGACCGTACAGTCATGCACTCCTAGCCAAAAGAACCCTACAGTACAAATCTTACATACAGATAACCAGACCGAACAGTTTATCACACCCAGCCCAAAGAAACCTTTACATATACGAAGAAAGGAATACCAAGAAGCGCGGGAGAGAATTTTTGGACCATCCACACAAATTTTGAAAGCACGTCACCGTTATAAGGAACGCAAAACACTTCGATTTGAAATAGCAGCAGCGAGCATATACGAAGGAGCCGATAACCGGATATACACCACCATAGAATTAAACCAACATCCAATCCAGGGATTATTGGATAGTGGAGCCTCAGTGACAGTTCTGGGAAGAGATTGTCTGGACTTCATCGAAAAGACAAAATTAGTTATCCATCCATATTCAGCGGAAATTAAAACAGCCGATGGCCGACTAAACCCCATTATAGGTCGCGTGAGAGCCGACATTACTTTTAGGAATGTCCGTAAACCTGTTGACTTTTTTTTAGCCCCAACTTTGAAGTTACCACTTTACTTAGGTGTCGATTTTATGAAAGCATTTAATTTGATAAGATTTGAAATAGATAGCATTGAGTCCAGTCATGAATATATCGCCGATAGTTCATTTCCTAGTATGCATGTTTTAGACCCACCACAGCGGGATTCGTTACAAGCTGTGATAGATTTGTTTCCCTGTTTCACACGTAAAGGGTTAGGTAAGACTTCTTTAGAAACCCATCGGATCGACACTGGAGATGCGGTCCCAGTTAAGGAGAGACATTATCCCGTATCCCCAGCAGTTCAGAAATTAATGTATGGTGAGTTGGATAGAATGCTATCCTTGGGAGTCATTGAGCCTAGCGAGAGTCCGTGGAATAATAGAGTAACAGTTGTGTTAAAGGGCGATAAAGTAAGAATCTGTTTGGACGCGCGACGACTCAATGACTTGACCATTAAAGACGCCTATCCACTCCCACACATTGAAGGACTGTTAAGTAGATTGGGAGACACACACTTCATCTCCAGCATTGATCTGAAGGATGCGTTCTGGCAGATACCTCTAGCAGATCAGAGCCGGGAGAAAACAGCGTTCACAGTGCCTGGAAGGCCCTTGTACCATTTTACGGTAATGCCATTTGGTTGGTGCAACGCGGCACAAAGGCTATGCCGCCTAATGGACAAGGTTGTTCCAGCACGCCTCCGAGGAAGAGTATTCGTGTATTTGGACGATCTGTTAGTGGTATCGCCAGATTTCGATGAACACCTTCGAGTATTGGCTGAAGTAGCCGAGTGTTTGAACAACGCAGGGTTGACGATCAATGTGAGCAAGTCCAAATTCTGTTGCCGTGAATTGATATATTTAGGTTATATTGTTGGTGGAGGACAATTAAAACCAGATCCGGAAAAGATCCAAGCGATTATGAATTTTCAGTATCCTAAAACGACCAAACAAGTACGCAGTTTTCTAGGTACTACAGGATGGTACCGTAGATTTATTTCAGATTACGCCACGATTACATCTCCTATTAGTGACACCTTGAAGAAGGGCAAGAAATTTACATTCCCAGAGGAAGCTAAAAACGCATTTGACCAACTAAAGGAATGCTTAGTTAAGGGTCCCGTCTTAACGCATCCGGATTTTAATCGAACTTTTTACATTCAATGTGACGCATCTGATATCGGCATGGGAGCAATTTTATTCCAGGAAGACCCAGAGGGCGGTGAACATCCCATAGCGTTCTATTCAAAGAAATTTACAGCCGCTCAGAAAAACTATTCAGTGACCGAGCGTGAGTGTTTAGCCGTCGTGTCGGCGATAAAACGTTTTCGTCCTTATATCGAACTTATGAACTTTGTCGTGATCACGGATCATTCGTCTTTGAAATGGCTTATGTCACAACGTGACTTAAGTGGCCGACTTGCTAGATGGAGCTTACAATTACAAGCCTTTTCGTTTGAAATACGTCACCGTAAGGGTGCACAAAACGTTGTGCCAGACACCCTATCGAGATATCCAATGGACGAAATAGAGTTCGCACAACAGGCATTTATTGACCTCGAGTCGCCTGAATTTAGTAGCGTCGATTATAAAACGCTAATTGAATCAGTGCGAAGTAACCAAAGTAACCTCCCGGATATTAAAGTTGTTGACAATTTCGTGTATAAAAGAACTATACCATACGATGGAGACATCGACAAGCAGGACCATGCATGGAAGTTATGGGTTCCGGCTAACCTTACGGAGAAAATTATTGCTAACGCACATATACCACCAAATGTTGCTCATGGAGGAATTGGAAAGACGATTAGCAGAATACGTGAATACTTTTATTGGCCACACCTAAACATTCAAGTGAAAGAATTTATTAATAGATGTGACGTTTGCAAGGAGTGCAAGCCAGCAAATAAAGTTTTGAAACCACCTATGGGACAAGAACCTGATGTACGCCGACCATTTCAGCGGATATACATCGATTTCTTAGGACCATATGTTCGCTCGAAACGAGGTAATTGCTTTATCTTCATTGTTCTTGATTATTTTTCGAAATTCGTTTTATTGAAAGCTATGACCAAAGCTAATACCAGGAATGTAGCCAACTTTTTGATACAGGAAGTCTTTTATAAGTTCGGATGTCCAGAAAGCCTAGTATCCGATAATGGACAACAATTTGTTAGTAAAGAGTTTGCTGAATTGATGAAAAGTTTTGGTATTGCTCATATGCGTACAGCCAATTACGCGCCACAAGCTAACGCGTCCGAAAGAGTTAACCAATCAGTTTTAGCAGCAATACGGTCTTATTTAGAAACTGATCAAACCGACTGGGATTTACACTTGTGTGAAATAGAATGTGCCTTAAGATCGGCAGTGCACACAGCAATTGGAGTCACACCATATTTTGTACTTTTTGGAACGAACATGATTACGCATGCATCAGCATATATATTGGCGCGAAAACTAGACTTGTTAGAGGATTCAGAAAACCGTTTGGAGAATCGTAGTGAGTTCTTGGAAATCGTGAGAGATAACGTTCAACAAAACTTACACCAGAGTTACGAAGCAAACGCTAAACGTTACAACGTTAGATGTCGTATCACAAAGTTTAGACCCGGACAGGAAGTGTTCCGACGAAATTTTCAGCTCTCCGATTTTTCCAAACAAATATCCGCCAAACTATGTCGGAAGTTTGTTAAATGCAGAATCGTGAAACCAGTTGGCAAAAATTTGTACGAAGTTGAAAATCTACAAGGAAAAGTTGTAGGAATCTACCACTCTAAGGATTTAAAAGCATAATAGGATAGAATTTCTGTACAGTTAAGGTTGAAATTTTATCATATTAGCAAACCTAGTTTGCTAATATGATAAAAACTTTACCACCGGCTAAGAGGATGTGTACCGTGTTGACATCTCCGGTCAACGATATACAGCCCAGACGATCAGCTGGTAGCTCAAGAGGACAACCCTGTCGTGCTGGTATAAGCAAAGTGACAACCCTGGCATACCGAACAGTAAAGTAGTTGCCACCCTAGAAAAATTAGGAAAATGGGGACGTTTTTACATGGCCTACTACAGTTCGCATCAACTGTGTAAATGAAGTTAGCTGCAGTTGCCGGTAACTCGATAGGAATCGTCGCCTTTGGCAAAATGTCTAACTTCCGTCTTTCTCGATTGGGCGTTGGTTGCAGTAAGTTGCAGACGAGATTAAATCTTAAGGAATCTTCAGGAGGGACCGAAAATAAAAGATCCTATAGAGTCAGAAAGGAAAACCCGTAAATTCGGTGGCCAACAGAAATTTTAACAAAGTACAAACCGAAATTTCAACAGAACAGAAATAACATTTTCAACGAAACACCAACCCAAAATTTCAACAAGATAGACTCCAAAAATTTCAACAGAATGAAAATCGAAATTTCAACATAAGAGAATCAAAAATTTTTCTACCCAATAGCAACAAAAATTTTTCTACCTAATAGCAACAAAAAAATTTTTCTACATAATAGAAACAGGAATTTTTCTACAAATTACAAACTGAAATTCCAACAAAATAAAGGCAAAATTTTCAATCAAATAGAGACAAAATTTTCAACAACATAAAAACCGAAATTTCAACAAGGTAATAAAGGAAAAATTTCAACAAAATAGCAACAGAAATTTCGACAAGATAATAACTAAAATTTCAACAAAATCCAAACAAAAATTTCAACAAGGTAATAAGAGAAAAATTCCCACAAAAGAAAAGCAAAATTCCAACAAGATAACAGCAAAAATTTCGACGAAATAGCAACCAAAAGTAAGATACATATAAAACAACTATAAATTCAACAAATACGCCTACAAAATGGCCACCCAAAATTTCATCCACTGGCAACAACAATTTCAATAAATCCATATACAAAATGGCTACCCCAACATAGTATCAAATAGCAACAACAATTTCAATAAATCCATATACAAAATGGCTACCCCAACATAGGATCAAATAGCAACAACAATTTCAATAAATCCATATACAAAATGGCTACCCCAACATAGCATCAAATAGCAACAACAACAATAACAAGGTTAACAACAACAACAACTCCAATAGCAACTACAGAAACAAATCTACAGCTGCCAATTTCAACAATAGTAAATTTCACAGTGACAACAGCAGTACACACAGGATTCAACAGTAGCAGCAAGAACCACAGCCACCACAATTTCAGCACCCACGTAACAACATTTGAACAGCTAAGTAAATTTATTTCATTATAGTAGAAAATTTGTTTGTTGTCCCACTCAGTAATACAAATAGAACCCCGTGGTTTCGTAATTTGTGTCCGTCCGGTGATCCGCTGAGTTTCCCTTCCCATACCGTGCTTCACCAACCACGCACTTGTGCGCGGCCATCTTATTCTATTCGGTCGGAGCCTTTGAGGAAGAAGGAGCTCTATGCCCTTGGTGCTTTATTCAAGCCCTTTCCCTAGCAAACCCCCCCAAAACAAATTACGAAACTAGAATATCACACTGGTCTCGCGTTTCTTACGGCAAAAATTTACTTTTTCGTTTTACAAGAACGAAGGTCCAAATCTTGTAACCAGTTTTTAACCAAACTTACGAAAGCAAAATTTTTGAACTCATTAATTGTTAAAATTTTGAGAGTAAAATTTTTGTAGAACCTTTTCTTTTAAAAATTAAATTTTGTTGAAATCACCAATTATTACTTCGTTTCGAGAACGAGTGTATAAATTGTGAGAGTAAACATTGTTTAATTAAAAATTTTTGAAAATAAATTTTGCTGAAATCAACAATATTTATAAATTGTGAGAGTAAATATTTTTAATTAAAAATTTTTGAAATTAAATTTTGCTGTAATCAACAATTATTACTTCGTTACGAGAACGAGTGTAAAAATTTTGAAAAGTAAATATATATAAAAATACTTTTGAGATTAGATTTTGCCTCTTTTACTAAACGAAAGTAAAATGTTGATGGTAAAAATTTTTCCGTAACACCACATTTTTAAATAAAATTTTGAAATTAAATACTTTTTAATTAAAACTCTTGAGAATTTAAAGTTGTAACTCAACAATTATTGCTTCGTTACAAGAACGAAAGCAAAAGGTTGTGGCAGCACAATTAACTTTTGGAAAATATTTTTAAAATTATAATCAATATTTTGAAATCAATTTTTGGCACCGTTTACACGACGGGAGTAAACATTTGTTTTGAAAGTAAATTTTTAGTATTAGACTTTTGAAGTCAGAATTTTCGCAATTTAAATATTCTTGCTTTTTTTAAAAACCAAAAGAAAGTGTTTCGAATCAACATTTTTGAATTGAAAATTAATACTCCATAAAAGACAATAAGAACATTTTAAGAAAAGGAAATATTTGTAGATCAACAAGAAAAAAAAACCAAAATAAAATTGTAATTTTTTATAAGTAAAATCGAAAAAAAAAAATTGAATAAATCAAAATAAATAAAGCAAATACTAAATTACTAGTATTTATCCTATAAAACACAACGCATAACGCTTGCATTGTGAATAGAAGTTAAGCGAACGTTGTTGAAATAGTATAAGTCAACCAAAAGAAAACAAAACAAAAATATTGTAAACCAAGAATTCGAAAAAGATTTAAGCGACTCAAAAGAGCCAAAAGAAAAACTTTGGACTCTAATTATCTAATGAAACAAAACTGATGTAGAGATTTTGATATCAATATATATAAGTATATAGAAGTAATGTACTAACAGACACTAACAAACGCCCTAACGTGGTGTATATTTTTGTAGAACAGTTATTTTAGTAAATATATCTCAAAATGGTAAATGAAAAATTATTTAGATACAATTTGTTTACAATGGTTGTCTAAAACCAACTGAAAGATTCTAAAGGGTAAGTGAACGGTGGTGTGAACTTTAAGGGGTATTCCATAATCGTTTTGTTGTTGAGAATACCATGGTCTGGGGAGGGACAACTGGGGAAATGACAGCTTGCCCCATTGCGAGGTACATGTCTTTATTTGGATACACTGGTACAAACTTTGATGTCATTTTTGTTTTAGTATCGCAACGAACCACCACCCATGCCCGCGAGCCATAGCCGTGCACTAATTGACAAGTTGCCAGTGTGCGATACTAAAATGGAAAGTAAAGGGGTTAGACAGGCACCTAGTGTTTGCTCGTCCGTTCTTTTTGATATTTTTATTTACTATTTTTGCTAACCCGTTGATTTATGTCAGTAAGTGACACTTCATTGAACAGCCCCCCAAGATTTATGACAAATGGTGTATTGTATAGAAAGACTAATGACGGTAATTTATTATTTTACGTTCCAGAGGATATGGAAAACGATGTTTTATACAAATATCATGATGAGATGGGCCACGTTGGTGTTGACAAAATGACAGAACTTATTCTTAGGAGTTATTGGTTTCCGAAGGTAAGGGCAAAGGCTGCGTGTCACGTACTGAACTGCATGAAGTGTATTGTATATTCCTCTAAGCACGGAAAGGAGGAAGGGTTTTTACATAGCATACCTAAGTCGAATAAACCATTTGACGTTGTACACATAGATCATTACGGACCAGTGGATAATGGTCGAGCCTTGAAACATATTCTGGTTGTAATAGATGCATGCACTAAGTTTGTTAGACTATTTCCTGCTAAAACTACCAGCGCAAGGGAGGCTATTACAGCGCTAAGGGAGTATTTTAGATCTTATAGTAGGCCAAGATACATTATAAGTGATCGTGGAGCTTGCTTTACATCAAAGGAATTCGCGAACTTTTTGCAGGAAAATAATGTTGCTCATGTTTTGATTGCTACCGGTTCCCCTCAAGCAAATGGACAGGTAGAAAGGGTGAACAGATCATTAGGCCCAATGCTAGCGAAATTGGTAAATCCTGAGAAGGGAATATATTGGGATACTGTTGTAGAACAAGTTGAGCATAGTCTTAATAATACAGTTCATAGGGCGGTCGGGGAGCATCCTAGTGTGATGTTGTTTGGAACGGGTCAAAGGGGAGAGATAATAGATACTGTAAGAGAGGTTTTAAATGATACGAGGAGTTCCCAGCAGGGTGATCTTGATTCCATTAGGCAAAGAGCGGCTGAAAGACAAAAGAGAATGTAAGACTATAATGAGAAATATGTAAATAAGACTAGAAAACCGCTTAAGGAATATAAGGACGGCGATTACGTAATGGCAAAGAATTTTGATTCAACGGCTGGTGTCTCGCGGAAGCTAATTCCAAATTTCAAAGGTCCCTATAAAATAACGAAAGCACTTCGAAACGACCGGTACATTCTTGAGGACGTAGAAGATTTTCAGCAATCTCGTACGCCTTATAGGGGTGTATGGTCAGCTGCTAACATGCGCCCATGGTTCAGGGGACGTGATAGGTCCAATGAATAATGTGAGATCAGGAGATCTCATAGTCAGGATGGCCGAGTTGTGGCAGTATATTTGCTATAGGGTGTAATTAGTTCTGCGTACACTATTATTACTTTATTTACAGTATGTATATTATTTTAAGTAGGCATAGCGGTTTTTTGTTTTTTATATTTTCTAGATTGTTCTAGGGAACTATTCTTATCTCTGTTTTGCATGTTTATATTTATAGCTGAATAAGAATAACGTACTTTGTATGTAAAAACAATAGACGCTAGCTTGTAAGTAACCATTGTAAAAATATAAGAACAATAAAGTTTTGAATGTCAAAGAATAAAGACGTGTTGAACATTTTAACCTTACAACTGCAAAGTGCTTTGACGTTTTGGAACTCACCCAAAATTCAAACTTATTGTTTGTTTTATTTAAAAAAAAAAAACTGTATGACATAAAGCCGAAAATTGAAAAACATATCTTTGCTGCCTTTAATTTTTTTACAGAACTAAAGTATATTTCCCTTAAAACTACACATAAAAGAAAAAATTGCTATAGACAGTTAAAAATATTTTTTTACAAAAAAAAAGTTTTTTAACTTAAAAAAATTTATTTCTGTGTCAAAGCAGTTTTTTTTTTGGTAATACTGTGGTATTTGGTACAAACTTTGTCGAGGTTAAGGATAAGCGCGGAGATATCGTTCTACGTGCAAACAAGGAACAAGATATCTTTTTATTTGGAATTAATAATAAAAATTGTTTCTCACGAGGAAAGGGTCTGATAAAGTGGCATTTTCGTTATGGTAACCTAAATTTTGGCAGCAGGAGAGAATTGGTCAACAAACAATTGGTACGGGGGATAAATATTTATATGCCTTCAGATATCCGGTGTTCGATTTGCATGAAAAGGAAGTGTACTTAAGGACAATTCAGTACTTCTGCGATTAGAGCTGATAATATTTTAGAAACTATTTACACGAACGTTTGTGGTCCGATAAATAATTTCTCGATTGGCTGAGCCAAATTTTTGCTAATAAGTCGCGATATGTATTTGTTTACTTTCTATACTTGTGCTCAGCTGACCTTAAGTATTTCATTATTCTCGCTGCTTAAAAAAATATCATATGGCTGTTACCGTAGTCAACGTTATACTATTGAAGTTTCAGGCAATAAAAATAAAAATGATTTTTTTTTATTTTGTATTAATAAATATAAACATATTATCAGTGATAATAACAAACACATTTTCCTAAGATAATAAATAAAAAAGTAAATTTTCCATTTTCTAAACACGTGCTTAATAATTTAAGTTGTTTACAAAGATTTGGAACTAAGAAATTATGAAAAAACAACTAACTATTATTCAAGAAACATGTTTCAAAAGTTGTAAGTAGTTAAGAAAATATCACGAGTAAAGAAAGACGCATCGCGTCCAATCATATATTTTTTTATAAGCTTAACTAAAAGAGTAACCTTTAATTGGCGATCCTGCCAGGAGTTATATCACCCTGCATATTACTTCAGAGAGCAGACCAACTGGAAGCCTTGCCGCAGCAAGAAAACAACATAATTTTTTCTTTAAAAGTAGTAAAATATTTTATAAAACAATATAAAAAAACCTTCATAGAAGAATATCGAACCAATATATAAAAATTGATGAAGAACAACAAAAGCCACATATTCGACCAAGCACGTAACTTAAGAAATAATACAAATATGGTAAACGCTGAAACTAACATTCTATCACAACAAATGGCAGCACTACAAGCCATGATACAATAACCCTCCATGAGTCATACCACTGAGATCAACGAGATAAAAAAACTCATTTGGAGCAGGTTAGGGTAAATCCTCTACAACATTTTAACTATTATAACATATAAGTTAACATAGAAAATATTTCTCCATATTTTCTTATGCTCATCTTACCCTTTTCAATTTTTCTTAAGTGTTTTGCACTTGTGGATTCGAAGAACTATTGAATTGTCCCAAATTTATTATTATTTCCTAAAGTAAGTGTCGTAATACATAGAATAAGACAAAACAAGAAATAGTAAAAAAAAAAATTAATTAACTCATATTAAGTTTTATTTAGCTTAAGGCTTCTTTGCTATAGCTATTTAATTATTTAGCTTATACATTTATGTATTTTCTAAACTTTAAATAAATAAATAAAGAAATAGTAAAAACTATAATTAAAATTATTTTCTTTTTGTAACATAAGCATTGTTTATAATTTCTTTAAAAGTCGCAACATGTGAAATTAGGCCACACAAGTGAAAGCAAAATTATAGTTATTGCATTGTAATATCCGTACTAGTATCTATTTTTAGTTGTAAGCATTTTTTGTAAAATTTTAGTTTATAAGATCATTTTTTGAAAATAAAAATTCAGTTCAAAAGTAGCACTCAAAAACAAAAGTTGTTTAATTTAACTGGCGCCCAACGAAACATACAAATGACCCCCAAGCGGTGTTAATAAATAAAGAATTATAAAATTTGTAAAATAAAAGAAATTATAAAAAAAGTGTTAATAAAAAAAGAACTATAAAATAAGTGAAATAAACAAAAAAACTTTACGAACTAAAAGTCAAAAGTGACGAAAACAACGTAAACTCAATTTTTCTCACCAATACGAATACATTTTTAATTTTTCGCATCCCTGCTCTATATCAAAAAGTTAAGTCGCACCCTCTAAGAAGCCACAACAAGGAAGAAGAGAACAACAATCACAATATCAACATCTTCAATCACATTCCCACTAAAAAACCACAACGAAAGAAGGAAAGGGAAGACAACAATCATTACATCAACAGCTTTAACCGCACTCTACCACAGCAAAAAATGAGAATAATTTTTTATGTATGTCATAATAAACAATTATAGCCTTCTGAAAAATTTTAATACAAATTAAATTATTCAAATATAATAAAAAATATAAAAGAAAATTCCTTCTTTGAAAATAAGATTAACTTAAAATATATTTTAACGTGTGGTATAGCTATTTTGAAACATAAAATTGAAATACTATTTATTTAATTTTGAAACCAAAATAATTTTCAAACCAAATAAAAATTTAAATACAAAAGATCAAGAAAACAAAAATTATATTAAGAATATTATTAAATCTAGAAAATAAAAATTAACATTAGAAACTAAAATATAATGGCTAACCCAAATAATTTAGTAAGACCCGCTGTCTTGAACAATCCTCAACCTACCGGATCAAACAATTCTTTAGGTTCTCAAAATCCACCTACTTCTCCTCAAACATATGCTCAATTAGAAGCAACAGTAACTAATCTAGTTACCCAATTGTGTAGAGAACAGTGCAGGAACTTGATAGGCAATATTTTAGATCCAAATGCAGATCTAATAGTAGGTGATCAGGAAATTGAAGAACAGTATAGGGATAACCTTTCCGATTTAGACAAAGTGCCGGATATTGTTCGTTGTTAAAGAGAATTTTCTGGTAATCACTCCGAGTTTAGTTCTTAGAAAAAAAGTGTCGAACGGGTCTTGAACATTTATCAAGCACAAAAAGGTACCCCAAAGTACTTTGCAATTTTAAATGTGATTAGGAATAAGATAATTGGGGCTGCGGATTCAGTGCTTGAGTCCTATAACACTCCATTGTGTTGGGAGGCAATTTCACGTTGTCTTACATTACACTATGCCGACAAAAGGGACATAGGGACACTAGAGTATCAACTTACTACACTAGTCCAGGGAAATTTGTCAGTCCAAGAATTCTATCAGGAAGTGTATTCGCATTTATCATTGATAATAAGCAACATAAACTGTATGACTATAGGAAGGGAAGCTATGGAAGTGCTAATACAAACATACCGCGACAAAGCACTAGATACCTTCATAAGAGGATTAAGAGGCGACCTCGCTAAACTTCTATGCATAAGAGAACCAAATAGTCAACCACAAGCCTAAAACTTCAGAGTCAAAACTTTCGAACTGATCATGCCTTAAATAAAGGTCATAGGAATTCACAAACCACTCAAGAAAATCAAAATTATAGAACCCCAACAATCGAAAGAAATTTCGCACCACAAACATTCCCTGTAACCCAAAGAGATTATCAACCTCAATATCGAACCTATTACCCAAATCATTTACCCTATAGACCTGTAACACAACAACAGTACGCCCATTACAAAACTCCTCAAAATACTCCTTGTATGAAACAACAGAAGAACTACAACCTCATGAGGAATATTACGATAAGGGTGTTCAGTACGAAGAAGAATGTCAAACAGAGCCCATTAATGAACAGGAACTTTCGGATATTCATTTTTTAGAATAAGTGATTCGTCTTTGCCTTATTTTGAAGCAAAGACAAGGCAGGGAGAAATTTTGAAAATATTAATTGACACTGGATCAAACAAAAACTACATACAACCATCATTAATTAAGTTAGCCATTCCAAACGAAAAACCATTTTACGCGAACTCTGCCGGAGGAGAACTCAAAATTTCGCAACATACTTTCATTACGGTTTCGGACTTAGATCTACAAATCTTAAGTTTTTCGCCCTCCCTAATCTTAAATCTTTTCATGCAATATTGGGCAATGACAGCCTCAAACAACTCTCAGCTGTCATCTATACAGACAAGAACTTAATGGTCATCAGAAACAACATCAAAATTAGATTAAAACAATATATTTCAGGAAACGTAAATAACATCTCCCAAACCCCAGAAAACATACAATTACGAACGGAACATATGACAGAGAGACAGAATACTAAGATAAAGGAACTAGTTGCAGAGTTCCCAAATCTTTTTGCCGAACCTAATGAACGACTTACTTACACCACGAGAGTTAAAGGCGAAATTAGAACAACTACCGACAACCCTGTCTATTCGAGATGTTAGCCTTACGCAGCATATCTTAAAGATGTGGTCGAACAGCAAATACAGGAATTACTGGAACAAGAAATCATTAGGCCTTCGAAGTCTTAATACAACTCACCCGTTTGGGTTGTACCAAAAAAGATGGACGCCTCAGGACTAAGAAAATTTAGAGTCGTTATCGACTATAGGAAGCTCAACAAGATAACCATCCCAGACCGCTATCCTATCCCCGAAATTAATGAAGTGTTGTCTTAATTGGGAGAAAATAAATTTTTTACAGTACTAGACCTTAAAAGCGGATTTCAGGAAATCCCGTTGAGAGACAAGGACATCGAGAAAACTGCATTCTCGATTAACAATGGAAAGTATAAGTTTACTCGACTGCCATTTGGATTGAGAAACGCACCCTCAATATTTTAGAGATGTTTAGATGACATCCTTTGGGAACACATAGGGAAAATATGTTATGTTTACATCGATGACATTATTGTATTCAGAAAGGACGAGCGTGAGCACTTTGAGAACGTCAGGAAAATTTTTAGCACACTCGAAGCAGCTAACATGAAGGTGCAACTTGCCAAATGCGAATTTTTGAAGCCAGAGGTTGAATTTTTAGGTTTTGTCAAATCGACGTCTGAAATAAAAACTAATCCAAAAAAGGTAGTAGCAATCAGCAAGCTTCAGGTTCCTAAGACCTTGAAGGACTTAAGATTGTTTCTGGGTATGTCAGGATTTTACCGTAGGTTCATAAAGGACTATGCTAAATTAGCAAAACCCCTAACAGCTCTTTCGAGAGGGAAGGAGGGACGCATGTCCAAACCATGTCTAGTGGGGTAAAAATAGTAATGAATGACGATGCATTAGAGGCGTTTAACAAGATAAGGACCACACTGATTTCGCAGGATGTAATGTTGGCATATTCGAATATTCACAGGAAATTTCAGCTCACCACAGATGCATCAAACTACGCAATTGGTGCTGTGTTAGAACAAGAGGGGAGACCAATTACGTTTATCTCCCGCACTCTAAATAAAGCTGAGAAGCACTATGCCACAAACGAAAAGGAAATGTTGGCAATAGTGTGGGCTTTGAAAACTTTAAGAAAATATCTTTATGGTGCTGCGCGAATAAAGATATTTACAGACCATCAACCTCTTACACACGCCTTGACGAGTACAAACACTAATAGCAAACTAAGGCGTTGGAAAGCCACGTTGGAAGAGTATAACTATGAGTTGTTCTATAAACCTGGAAGAGCCAATGCAGTAGCTGATGCGTTGTCTAGACCCCCGCAGGAGATATACAATATGAACTCAACAGCAGCAACACAGTATAGTAACCAAAGTTCACTTATTAATTGTATCAAACATACGGAAACATCAATAAATGTAAAAAAAAATAATTATTGAGCCACACAGAACGTCATCTTACGAATTTAAAATTATTTTCCCAACGTACCATAGACACATAATACTAAAACCAGATTTCTCTAGAGAAAAGTTAGAATTAATATTCGAAAAGTATCTTAACCCATCAGTGACAAATTGTGTAAAAACTACAGACGTTATCCTTGGTAGGGCACAGGAAATATTCTCTGAACGTTTCGAAAAATACAGAGTTCTCTATACAAGAAAAATGGTTACTGACATTTGCAGCGAATCAGAACGAGAAGTAGAAATAATTAACGAGCACAATAGAGCCCATAGAAGTGCTGAAGAGAATAAGAAACAGCTTTTAGAAAAATACTATTTTCCTCAAATGATGGCAAAGGTTAAGAGAATAGTAAAGTCATGTAAAATTTGTAAGGAAAACAATTACGACCGACATCCCAATAAGATTTCTATTCAAGAGACCCCGATACCACAGTTCCCCGGACAGATAGTTCATATGGATATTTACATTACTGAAGGAAGATCTGTTTTGACAGCCATAGATAAATTGACTAAATACGCCAGAGCAAAAAGTTCTTAAGTCAAGAGCGGCAGAGGATGTTAAACAACCTTTGCGTGAAATACTTCTGAATTTTGGTATGCCTGAGACGGTTGTAATGGATAACGAAAGCTCCTTCAATTCGAAATCCATAACATTTATGATGGAGAACCAGTTTAACGTGAAAATCTTTCGCATACCTCCATACGCTAGCACCGTTAACGGACAGATCGAGAGATTTCACTCTACGTTATCAGAGATAATGAGGTGTCTTAAATCAGAGGGAATTCATGAAAATCTTCCCGAACTGCTGGACAAAGCTGTCTTCGAATATAATAACACAATTCATTGAACAACCGGAAAGAAACCATTTGAGGCCTTCTTCGGGAGAAAATCTTATAGTAAGCCGACAGATCGCGAAAGGGAGATGACACAGATGATCGAAGACCTTAGGAGAAAACAATTGTCGGATTTGAATTATCATAATAGGAATAGGAAGGGCCCAAAGAATTATAGCGTTTGAAAAAAAAATATTCGTAAAACAAAACAAAAGATTAGGGACAAAACTGTCGAAAAATTACAAACAGGAGATTGTAAAGCAGAATAGAGATACTGTTGTTTTTACTGAATCAGGAAGAATGGTTCACAAAGCCAACATTAAAAATTAAGTTTTTTTTCCTCTCTGCTCTTTCTTTAGCTTGGTGTTATCGGAAGCCGTTTTAGGAGAGGTCAAGATTTTGGATTACACCAATTCACAAATAGTTGCAATTAATGTCGGCGTTGCTAAATTACAGTCAGGTACGGTGAAGATAATTCACGTGGTCGACGTCGAAAATTACGAAACAGTGACTGACAATATCCACTCAACTATAAGGTCAAATGTTGGTACAACCCATCCTCTCTACCCCTTTCTCATCCTTGAAATAAAACAAATTAAAAGTCATCTGGAATACCTAGAAACAAACGATCTTTGAACTTCATCGGTTCCGCATGGAAGTGGGTGGCCGGCAATCCAGATCATGATGACTTCGAAATCATAGAACAGAAAATAAATAATGCCCTGGAAAACAATAATAGACAGGTAATAATCAATAAAATGTCTTTAGAAAAAATGAATGAAATAACACAGAAGACCAACCAAATATTAAAATCTGATAGATCAATAGATTCTCTGGTTGGTAAATTAAAATATAAATTGGAAATAATCAAAGAGGAAGTAATTAATTTACAATATGACATACATTGGGCGAAAGTAGGAGTTTTGAATTTATTCATTTTATCCAGCGATGAGATGAATGTGGTCAGAGAATATTGAGGAATCTTTTGAGTTTAGCAAAATAAAAATAGCCACAAACCATAGTTCCCTTCTTTACATTGTGAGCATTCCCACAACCAGAAAGGAAACTTGTAATAATCTCAAAGTTGCCCCTATAAGGTCAAATCATATTAGTGTTAAGATTGAATTTGAGGATATTCTGAGATGTAACGGGAAAACGTTCGGTATTAGAAAGAAATGTGAGAATCATAACAAACTGATGCTATGCAAAAATGAAGAAATCGAAGATATTAATAACTCCAAATGCTTACCTAACCTAATACAAAGTAAGCCTTCGAAATGCACAATGATAAATAATAATCATCTACCTAGAGTACAAGAAATAGTACCTGGTGTTCTTTTACTGAATCAATTCAATGGGTCAATTCTCATTAGCGACGAAACCTATAATTTAAACGGCATTTTTCTCATAAAATTCTCCAACGAAATGGTAAACGTAAACGGTAGAACTTTTAGTCTAACAGAAGCCACTTTTTTTGACCCTCTGCCCGCAATAACACAACCGAAGATGGACAACCTTCATATCGAGGAGGCCCTATCTTTGGAATTAGTTAAGGAAATGCACGTTAACAATACCAAAGCAATAGCCCTTTTTAATCTTCAAAGCAAGTGGTCCGATGTAATAGGATAGTCGATAATGATCACTGTCATGATCGCTATAATAATTGCCATTTCACGCTTAAATAATAAACATGAACCCAAGGGAAATCACCCTTCTCAAAATAGTAATCAAAGTATCGTGTTGCCACTTCAAAAATTCCCTCAAAATAATAACGAGCTACGAGACTATTCAGTTTCAAGAATTAATCAAATTCCTTACTTCTGATTTATCGATCGAGACGGTCGTTTTAGAGGGGGAGGAGTTAACATAGAAAATATTTATCCATATTTTCTTATGCTCATCTTACCCTTTTCAATTTTTCTTAAGGGTTTTGCACTTGTGGATTCGAAGAACTATTGAATTGTACCAAATTTATTATTATTTCCTAAAATAAGTGTCGCAATACATAGAATAAGACCACACAAGAAATAATAAAAACGATGATTAAAATTATTTTTGAGTTTTATTTGGTGCAGTTGGCGCGCGAGTTAAGGTGCACGAGTATATGAATCATTATGTAGTTTATATTTTTACGAGAGATACTCGTAACCTTGTATTGAAACAAAAAATTTGAGAAATAAAGAGCCTGAATAACTAATAATACATGATAATAATTAAAATTCTAAACAAAGTAATTTAAGATATATTGATATTTTATGTAAACAAAGAAAATAATATACGATAAGAATTAAATATCTTAGCAAAGTAATTTAAGAAATAAACAGCTTAAAAACATAAGGATAGTGAGAAGTAACTAATCCTAATCAATATTTATTAAAATAATACCAACTATTCATTAAGAGAGACAGGTTTGAATCAGCATGCGTACTGAGACATTCTCGCTAGGAAAAATAAATAAAAAATGAAAATTGAGCGCTCGTCGTTTAGAAAAAAAGGTTTATTTTTTTTCTATAAAAATACCGAAGAACTTAACTGGCGATCCTGCCAGGAGAATAATAAATTGTTATTCTTAACGAGGCGGACCACGATATTAATCCTTGCCGCAACAAGGGCAATAACACTTACCCTTGTAAAGTATCTCAAGACTCCAGTGAAATAATTTTTTTTTTGTAAACTCTGACCACAATAAAGTAAATTTGTGCTCTAGAATATGGTTTATCCTGGTAGCCAACAAATACACATGTAAGCTTTAATACCGAAGAACCGGAAGAAAAGGAAGAATATTTAACTGGCGCTCGAGCAGGGACCCGGATAAAAGCCCCTAAAATAACGATCTCTACGGAGTACTCTAGAATTAAAATAAAGTACTAACACTCCTCCGATCTACACGGGCCGCTCCTTCTTTGCTAACCGAATAAACCTGGTGATTTCAACCATTTTTAATGACAGAAGGTTATAAGAGCGAAAGTGAAGTTAATAGTATTCTGATTATAAAACTGGATTTCCAAAAGAAAATCTTGTAAAGCTTTCGTGAGGAAACAAAAGCATTCTCCACTTGTGTTTGTCACCGCACGTAACCAATACTCGCCTAGGGAAAAAATATTCAAGTAAAAAAATATAAAAAAGAAAGGAAATATAAAAGTGAATTAAAAAAGGAACATTTTCTCAGTTGCAAAAATTTATGCATAGCAAAGTTAAAAAATTATATTATAGACAATAAAAAAAAGATAGAAAATGCAACCATTCCTACAAAGAGAAAAGAGGAAAATTTTAAGTTGCAAAGATTTATGCATGTTAATTAAAGAAAATTGATTTCCCTTATTATAAGTATTTCACAAAAAATAATATGCTGACGCTGCTACAGACGGTCAAACAGATCAACAATTTACAAAGTTGGAAAACAGTTACCCGGCGAGTTACATATGCAAACAGTTACATTGACTTTAAAGCCAATGCACCTAATAAATCTGACGAATTTTTAAATGAAATTAACAAAAGCGGTAACCCATGTCGCAATCCGTAATAATTTCCAAAGAATTTTACAGTTTTACTTATTTAATCAAATTCAACAATTTTTTTGGAACAAAATTAAAAAAATAATCTGGAAAGAATTAACAATTGATATTTTTAACAATTTATGTAATTAAGCAAATAAGAAAAAACTGAATTGTAGGAAATTTAAAAGAAAATAAAGTTAGTCTGTTTCTTGATCTTGTCTCGTTTAGACGGTTCAATTGTCTAAATTTAGTTTTTTTTTTTAAATAACTAAACGGTGATTATTTATAAAAGTGGCGCAGTCGGTAGGATCCTAAAACGTAAATAAAAAGGATCCAGTGTTCGAACATACATGCAAAGTGTAAATACTAGTGAACACAATTAAAAATAAAAATTTAATTCAGTGAACTCTAAGTTATAAAGGACACAATCAATAAAACTTAATTCAGTGAATATTCAATAACAGTGGACACAATTAAGAACAAAATTAAAAATATAGTGGACACAATTAGGATAAACCTAATTCAGTGAACATTAAATAAGAACAATATACACAAATTAAGAAAACAAAATATAATTTAATTTTCAAAGTGTATTCCAAACGAAAAAGAACTTTCGACAAGCAGAGACTAATAATGGAGGAACAGGTTCACTCATCAGGTGTGAACGTAGCGGATGAACTGGCACGAAAGGAAACACAACTTGAGAGGTTGCGCAATGTATACATGCAGTTACAAGAACAATATTTTACAACCCTAGATTTGGCTAAGGGACAGAGAAAAGACGGCTTCTGTTACACCCCACGGACTATATGAATTTATACGAATGCCGTTTGGGCTGAAAAATGCTCCAGCGACATTGCAACGACTTATGAACGAAACATTACGCGAATTTATTAATAAAACATGCGTTGTTTATCTAGACGACATTTTAATATTTAGTACTTCTTTGAAGGAACACGTCAAAGCAATAACAGATATTTTCAGAGTATTAGAAGACGCAAATTTAAAAATACAAATAGACGAGTGTAATTTCATGAAAAAGGAAACCGAAGTTCTAGGTCATATTTTGACAAATGAAGGACTAAGGCCCAATCCAAACAAAATAAAAGTAATTCAAGAATTAGATATACCACGAACAGAAAAACAGATCAAAAGCTTTCTGGGTCTTACAGGATACTATAGAAAGTTCGTAAAAGATTATGCCAAGGTGGCCCAACAAATGACGAAATATTTAAAAAAATGAGTAAAAGTAAACACAAAAGACCCTACCTATGTCGAAGCATTGGAAAAATTGAAACAGCTGATAAGTTCCCATCCAATATTAAGATATCCTAATTTTGATAGACAGTTCACATTAACCAAGGATGCATCTAATTATGCAATTGGTGCTGTTCTTTCACAAGAAGGACACCCGATTTCCTTCGCATCCAGAACACTAAATAACCACGAACGAAGTTATTCAGCAACAGATAAAGAATTTTTAGCAATACTGTGGAGTGTAAATTTTCTGAGACCATATTTGTATGGTAAGAAATTTAAAATTCTTACTGACCCATTAAGTTTTTAGGCAAAAAACACAAAGGAAAGGATATATCGCCAAGACACCAACGATGGCTACTCAAACTAGGAGAGTACGATTTCAAAATAGACTACATAAAAGGCAGAGAGAACAAAGTAGCGGATTTTCTTAGTAGAATAGAAAAAAGCGAAGAAAATATTTTAGAATATGAAGACGATGACAGCTTTAATAGTATAAACTTAATTTCGCCCGATGAGGAGGAAGACGTATGGCAACAATACATTCAGCAGAGGAGAACTTGGGTGACTATTTTGCGATTAAGGAAAAGATAGTAAACAAATATAGAACACAGATTATTCTTACAAATAATAAAACAGAAGAATTTAGAAGAGAGATACACGGAAAAAGGATAATTTTTATTGCATAATATAACATAGTACAAGAAAAACTGATCAGTATGTATTCGAATGATAACCAACTTCAATTTACTAAGTGTACGGAAAGAGCACAAGACATTGAAACAGAAGTTGAAGCCATAGAACAAATCTCCTTTTACCATGTTAGAGAAAGTTTACATTCAGGTATTTTAGAAACATACAATCAAATAAAAAACTAAATCTACTATCCTAAGTTAATGGAATTGGTTCACTTGGTTATAAATCAATGTGAAATTTGCCAGGAAGTAAAATATGATAGGAGACCCATAAAACGAAAATTAAATCTCTCAGAAACGCCAACAAAGAAAAATGAAGTTATACACATAGATACGTATGTCATGAAGGGAAACCATTTTTTAACGGTTATAGATCAATTCTTAAAGTTCGGAGCAGCGTACTCCTTGAATTATAGAAATCATATTACCATTATTGAACAGTAAGAGGAACATTTTGCTAAATTAGGGAAACCAAGGAAAACAATTTCAGGTAATGAATTTAAGGCAGCAAGAATAAAAGAGTTTTTAGACAAGGAAAATATAGAGATTCATTTAACAAAACCTAATAGCCATACTGGCAATGCTGAAATTGAAAGGTTTCACAATACTTCGCGGAAAAGTTTAGAATTTTATATAAATTAGAAAAAGGTTTATCAATTAAACACTTAATACAGAAAGCTATACGAAATTATAATGATAGATTCCATTCGACAATAAAATGTACACCAAACGAAGTACATGACAATAAAATAAATCCGGAAATAGTAAAGAACAATTTAGAAGAAAAAAAGCATAAAATTATAGGTAAATCAAACAAAAGCAGGGAAGATTATAAAGAGGAAAGAACAGAAGGATTCATAAAGAATTATAAAGCGGTTAGGCATAAGGAACAACCAAAGTATAGGAAGAAAAAATTAGAAAACATTCATCCTAATAATATTAAAAGACCATTAAAATTTGCAGATACTACTTACGATACTAATGATGACATTGATTGGACATAGTGACAGCACGAAAATTCTAACGGAACTGACGGACCAAACAGGATTTGTTGACATACAAATAAGAGACCAGGACATAGTTAAGGACAGTGATATAGTACTTTATATAATTGACGTTACAGAAATATAAAATATTATTAACGAAATGACAGAAAATATTATACAAGTAAAGACAACTAACAAAAATATATTACAAACAGAATTATTAGAAGCGAAAAATAAGTTAATAACCTTAATACCAATAGAAAAAAGACAAAAGAGAGGACTTGTAAACGCAATAGGTACTGTAGCAAAAGGGACATTTGGCACAATGGACGAAGATGACAGACAGACAATTCAAAAACATTTAACAAAAACAGACGAAATATTGAATCAAGAAATACATATAAATGAACATTTTAATTTGGCAATGAAACAAAAAATATTGTACAAAATGACAGGAAGGAAATTGAAAAAGGACTTAATAGTATAAATAAATTCATGGACGAAGAATACCAACAACACATGTACTTACAACAAATGACAAAAATTCAGTTAATAAGAAGTAAAATAGAACAAATCCAAGACAATGTAGTCGCAGCCAAATATGGACTTGTTCACCCAAATATTCTAACAAATCAAGAAATTATCAATTATAACATTGATTTTAAAAAATTAAAATATTAACAGCTAGGAATAGCAACTTTTAATAATACATATTTAATACTAAGCATTAAAATTTCAAAATCATTTATACAAATAAAAATAAGAAAAATTGTACCACTACCAAATAAGAATCAAAAAGAAATAGAAGCAGATATAGAAGACGTTTTTACTTATAAAAATAAAAATTTGAAGAAAATAAACATTTCAGACAATTAAAACCCAGCACTCATTGTATAATAAGGAAAAATTGCAAATTAATATTAAGCAAAGAATTAGAAATCATAGCACTGGACAAAAAAACAGTCCTAGTTAAAAATGCAGTAAATTTTTATTTATTTATTTATTTGATAACTTAACAATAATAAATTATTATAAAGTTATAAAGTAAGTTGAGTTGTAAACAATACATGTAACATGAATGACACTGTTTTAAATGGAAATTACGCACTCCAGTTTAATAATTGTTCAATAAAAATTAATAATTATTATTACTCTAATTTTATAGAAAGATTTGAAGAAAATATTATGAGATTGCAATATGACAATATAAAGAATTTTACGGAAAAACTTACATTCGAACAAACAGATGAAAAAATAAAATAAATTTCAAAAATGTATCTAAGTTGAAAATCCATAACAAAATCATATACGGGTGTAACTTTTTTCTCGCTTTAACAATAATATTAATAATTGTTCTTTAGAGAACAAAGCTAAAATATATTAAAATAAATTTAAATAAAATAATTCAGGAGAATTCTAATCTAAAGGGAGGAGAAGTTACTTATGCAAACAGTTACATTGACTTTAAAGCCAATGCACCTGATAAATCTGAAGAATTTTTAAATTAAAATAACAAAAGCGGTAACCCAATATCAGTTTCCGGCACATGTCGCAATCCGTAATAATTTCCAAAGAATTTTACAGTTTTACTTATTTAATCAAATTCAACAATTTTATTTGGAACAAAATTAAAAAAATAATCTCCAAAGAATTAACAATTTTTATTTTTAAGCAAAGTCAACAATTTTAGGTAATTTAGCAAATAAAAAAAAAACTGAATTGTAAGAAATTAAAAAGAAAATAAAGTTAGTCTGCTTCTTGAACTTGTCTCGTTTATACGGTTCAATTGTCTAAATTTAGTTTTTTTAAAATAACTAAACAGTGATTAGTTATAAAAGTCGCGTGTCATTACGATTAGCATGCATTTCTAAATATATAATTTGTGTCTTGCCATTATGATTGATTACGATGCAATTCTAAGTATTTTATTTTTCTTTTTAATCAAAAACTTGAATTAAGTTTAATTGTAATTTTGAAAGTAAAGAATAAAGTTTAATTTTTTACCACCACTTAACTTGAAAAAATATAATTGGCGCCCAGCTTCTTGGGATATTCTGAAGATAACATACCCCATAGGCTACATTGAAAAGGATATTCCCTACGTAAGCACCCCACAGGCTGCAGAGAAGAAGTTTTCGGTGTTATTTCATACGCATATGCAAATGTTTACATTTATTGTTGTTTCCTATTACAAAAAAGGCAGACACATGTTCAAAGAAATTTAAAAAAAAAAGTAGTTATGAGACAGATTGACAACTTCATGTATATATGTCTTAAAAGGGAAATTTAAGAAAATAAATAAATACAAGAAGGATAGCTATACACTTTACCGCAATAGAAATAGAAGCAAGACCAGAAACATTCTATGCGAAATCAGGAAACACCTTGTAGTTTGTATACTTTAAACCATTAAATATTTAAAATAATTATGCATGTGCATCTTACACAACGATCTTAAGGCCAAAATTTTTCAAAACTTGAATTTGACCACACCCGTCAGTCTTCTCGTTGAGCAGAAATACATAATATTATTTGTCACGGATTAATTATATAAAATTAATTTTTTTAACTTTTAAACGTTATTTAATTTGTTATTTGAAATCACAGTTGAGTTCTGGTAAACTTTTATTTGCTTATTGAAGTTTACCATGTGAGTAGTCAGTGCTTATTTTGGTTGCGGTAATCGCTTGACTTCACTAGTAGCAACGATTGAAACTTTTTAATTAATTATTATTTGTAGCCTTAAATATGACAGAATAGAGTAAGCCTTTTTTTGAAAACCTCTTGTAATACTTTAATTATATTTAATGTACATATAAACAATTTCAGATAATAAAACGCGCCAAATTGAAATACAAATAATTTTATTTGAGTAAACTTGTTTTATTATTATTCTGAGCTTTAACATATATTAAAGTTGCCGCCGCAACATCTTTTATTATTCTATTATTTGGTTTATTTAATGCCGCGCCGAAGCAAACGATTAATGGAAAAAGAAATGAATACAGACGAAAAAGATAGCCCCGCAATGTCACAAGCCGGTAGTGACAATGAAGAAACAATCATTGAAGTAAAGTAACCATCTGTTGCCGAACTCAAAAAAGAAATTCTTGCGATAAAAAAATTCCTTAAAATTTTTGATGGAAGTTTCCAGGCCTTTACCTTCATCAGCTAAAAAACTTTCGGAGATCCCCCAACAGCTTTTGTAAATGTGTTGTCTAATACAGATGCTGCGCCACCTGCTGTAGCAACCAGCAATTTATATTCAATGCCGCAAACAGATACTACACCACCAGCCGTAGCAACCAGCAATTTTCATTCAATGCCGAAAACCATCACCGTGCCAGCATCTACAGCGCCGATGCAAAAACAAAAAATTAGTATGCGTGAGTATTCAATACCCTTTTCATTATAATTTGCCCCACAAATAACTGTGCCTACACCAACCTCTTTGCTCTGTTCTGCTTCTCAACCATGTGTTTTAACAACAAACCTCTTTCCCTATTTTACTGCACAATCATTTGTTCCAACAACCTCTTTCCCTTTTTTGCCAGCCGCAGTTAACACTTCACAACGTTTAGCGCATATTACTGCAACGTTCCAGCCGCGCATGACACCTGCAGCATCAACATATTTGCCTACACATTCAACAAGTGCCTCAGTAAATATGTCGGATCTTCAAAACACCAGCGATTGTCGCCAGCTTCGTAAGCCTAACGATTTACCCGAATTCTTGGGACAGCTCGAACAATGGCCTTTGTTTATGCACTACGTTTTATGGGTGCATTCTGTCGAAAAGACTTTGAAATCGTGAAGGACAATCCCATATACCTCTTAATAATCCAAAGCATTAGACAACAAGTGGTTGGAGGGGCTGACGCAGCCTTGGTATCGTATAATATTTTTGAGGCGGATTGAAGCGAAATTAAAAAAATATTATCTCTTCATTATGCTGATAAGAGGGATGTTCAGACGCTTGAACATCAGCTCAACCAGTTTTCCCACGGAACCTCAAAAGTTGATGAAGTCTACTCTACGGTCAATCATCAACTTCCTCTAATCATTAATAAACTTAAAACGGAAACCTTTAGCGAAAAAACTGTTAATGCTTTGATAGCAACTCACAGGAATAGGGCCTTGGTTATATTTATACGGGGTCTTAATCCAGAACTTTCCGGAATGGTGATTATTCAACGACCCAAAACATTGCCAGAGGCATATTCGGCCTGCCTCGAATTGCAAAACCTGACCATGGGAAATAATATTCTGCACCCGAGGGTAAATATTAAAAGCAATACGCAACAATTCGTTTAAGCCCGTACAACTGTTCCACCAAGACCTCCCAAACCTTATCCTTGTAACCAACCCCCAAATAATTTTAGACTTAATTCTTGGCAACAGAGAAATAATAACTATCCACAAAATCATCTTGATCCGCATCATAAGCCTTCATGTTTTTCTTAAACAGTACGAGGCCAAACCAGAGCCGATGGAAGTAGACCGATCAATGCAAACGCGAAAAATCAATTACATGAATCGCCCTAAGCAAGCTGAAAACAGAAGCGGATCCGAAATGTTCAATAGGAATAAGCAACCGCGCCTATTTCATTTGGATGTCAACCAGGGCTATTTGGAGGACGCTCCTCAAGAAGAAGAAATAGCAAACAATTTTGATGGTGTATCAAGTAAACAAAATTTTTTTGAGGGAGGCCATCAAGCCTACCTTACATAGAATATGTGACTACGAAAAATGGAAAATTTAAATTTTTGATCGACACCTGCCCAAACAAAAATTTTTGCAGCACTATATTATCTGCCGGAAGCATACCTTTATCTAAACCACTTGCAGCTAACACAGCAGGTGGAAAAATTGAAATAAATAAAAAAATTGTAGGAAATTCTTTTTACGTTATGGAATATTAGACCCCCTTACATTCTACGTTTTACCTGGTTTGAATACTTTTGATGGAATTATAGGTGACGGATAGCCTCAAAGAGTTAAAAGCAGTAATTAATAGAAATGAAAACATTCTTTAAATAAGGGATACAATTGGGCCACTTGAAGACAGCCGGAATAAGGACGACAACGTCTGAACCTATTTATTCAAAAAGTTACCCATATCCTGTTGCAATGAGGGACGAGATCGAAAAACAAATTGGCGATTTACTATCTGAGAGAATAATACGCCTTCGAAAATTCCTTATAATTCTCCAATCTGGGTAGTGCCGAAAAAGCCAAACCCAAATGGAGAAAAACAGTATCGGTTAGTTGTTGATTATAAAAGACTTAATGCGGTGAAAATACCTAACACATATCCAATACCAGACATTAACGCCATTTTAGCGAGTCTGGGCAACGCAAAATTTTTCACAGCTATTGATTTAACTTCTGGATTTCACCAGATTCCAATAAAACCATCAGACATTCCTAAAACCGCATTTTCGACCATGAATGGAAAATTTGAATTACTTCGCCTCCCTTTCGGGCTGAAAAATGCTACTGCGATCTTTCAGAGAATGCCAGATGACGTTCTCAAGGAGTTTATGAGGAAAATCTGTTATGTCTAAATAGACGACATAATAGTATTTGGCAGTAATGAGGTGGAAACCTTGGATAATGTTAACACAGTTTTCAGAAGATTGGAAGAGGCAAATCTTAAGGTCAATATCGAGAAAACCCATTAAATGCAATCAGAAGTTGATTTTTTAGGATATGTGGTGAGCTCTGAGGGTATAAAACCTGATCCAAAAAGGTAAAAGCTATTGAAAACCTCCTACCCCCTGTTAATTTGAAGGATTTGCGTTTGACAACTTAAGAAACCATCTATATGGTGCCAAAAAAATAAAATCTATACTGACCATCAACCTCTTACTTACGCGTTGGGTAACAGGAACTACAATGCTAAGTTGAAAAGATGGAAGGCTCGCATAGAAGAGTACAACCACGAGTTGATCTATAAACTTGATAGATCAAACTACATTGCGGATGCTCTCTCTAGGCTGAGAACTAGTGTCAACCATATCAGTGACGAATCCACCATAACCGCCAGCGAGGTTGACTCCCAAATAACAAGAGACAAGGGAGGTAGATTCAACATCTATGGGCTCAACCATTTATAGCGCAAAACCAAGAAAGCTCCGATTTCCTTTCCCACATGGAAGTTCCAGTTAAAGTTTTATGTTATGGGGACTAGGCGATCTTATGTTATGCGATGAAATTTTATTTGGGTTGACATTACTGGTAGAGGTGAGTAAAGAATCAGCGATATGGCATCTTTGAAATCACGCCACCGAAAGGGAAAAAAGAAACATGAAAAACTCATGCGCGTGGATATACCTAAAATTTTCGATCAGTTTGTGGTGCGCAGTGAACAAAGTTGGTCAGGAGAAAAACTAAAAAGCTTTTAAGGAAATATACGGTAGTAAAAGGCGAAAAAGTGCCAAGTATTTATGCAAAAGCTGACTGAGAAAGCCTATAATAAAGTGCCTAAGGAAAATTAAAACAAGCAACGGTACAGGCAAATCAACGTTCTAAACGCCTTCGTTAAGCATCAGGTGCAAAGGTGTTAACGTTTTTAGAGAACCACGAGGAACCATTTTTGTAGCAGCATCTCCCAACGGCCTAATACCTTTTCAATAAACGAAAGCCAGTGCAGTCGATGCACCACTAGCATCTCTCAGGCAACACCAACCAACGAATGCTCAAGTCACCTGCATCCACGGTAACAACGTCAACGGCAGGCGACCAGCAACATTGTCCGCTGTCACAACAACACCTACAACAATCTACCGGCCATTACAATTTACCGGCCATTACAATCTACCGGCTATTACAATTTACCGGCCATTACAACAGCTTAACGGCCATTACAACTTACCGGCCCTTACAACAACTTAACGGCCATTACAATTTACCCGCCATTACAACAATTTACCCGCCATTACAACAGTTTACCCGCCATTACAACATTACGATTTACCGGCCACTTCAACAATTTACCCGCCATTACAACAGTTTATCCGCCATTACAGCAACTTACCGGAGTACAGATAAGTATCATAGTTTTTAAGTGTGATAAAAATTTTTGGCATCGTTATTGGAGCCATATATTTTGTATATGACAATTACGGCAAACAAAATCGCACCTGTGCCTGTGTTCTGTAACTTTAGTGAGAACTTCTCGCATCGAAACCTAATTAAACCTAATTATTTTAACTTTTAACGTTGTATAATGAGAGTTTATGTATTATCTAAGTCACACTGTTAATAATCGGAAGACTATGACATTAAAAAAAATTTTCTCGCTGCGAAAACTTCTCGCCAGTTACAGAACATGTGGGCTGGTCTCACAATAATTAAATTGGGGACAAGTGATAATTCTATTGAAATATAAATATATTAAAAGAAGTCTCCCTTATAATATAATAATATTTTCATTGAACCAATAGAATTGATTTTCAAAGGTAATAAGACCTTATATATATATGTAGCTATATAAATACGTTTAAGAAAAAAAAAACAATTTCTTTATACCCTTTATAAAAAAAAACAGATTTTGAACCAACTTAAATTTCAAAGGCAGGTAATTTAATTGCTAAATCGGTACTTATCTCATAGTCAACATTTTTGCCTAATATTTTTTTTTGTGTCACCACCCGCGACCTATCGAGTCGTTCAGTTGTCCCTGACCCAATTATCAAGCTTGATCATTAGAAGGGCAGGGTGCCATTAGTATCGGTTACCGTTGGCTTATAGGTGGGAACCGATAGGCAAACCACATTATTTTGAGTTTTGGTATATACCTACACATATATCGGGTATCTGAAATACTTGTTAGATAGCGGTAAGCTTATTATGTTATATATGTAGTACCCTTAATTCTTATGTAATAAAACCTATTGTAATCTTGTGAATATATAGTATGGCTTTGTAGTTTTTCAAGGATGGCTTGGTAAACAAGGATAAAAACAAAATGTAACGTAACAAAAGAGGGGGTGGAAGGGTAGCCGTACATAGAAGGGGCACTCACAGCACGTAGGGTGAGCTGCCAATATGGGGATTGTGCTTCAATTTACTAAGTGTACGGAAAGAGCACAAGACATTGAAACAGAAGTTGAAGCCATAGAACAAATCTCCTTTTACCATGTTAGAGAAAGTTTACATTCAGGTATTTTAGAAACATACAATCAAATAAAAAACTAAATCTACTATCCTAAGTTAATGGAATTGGTTCACTTGGTTATAAATCAATGTGAAATTTGCCAGGAAGTAAAATATGATAGGAGACCCATAAAACGAAAATTAAATCTCTCAGAAACGCCAACAAAGAAAAATGAAGTTATACACATAGATACGTATGTCATGAAGGGAAACCATTTTTTAACGGTTATAGATAAATTCTTAAAGTTCGGAGCAGCGTACTCCTTGAATTATAGAAATCATATTACCATTATTGAACAGTAAGAGGAACATTTTGCTAAATTAGGGAAACCAAGGAAAACAATTTCAGGTAATGAATTTAAGGCAGCAAGAATAAAAGAGTTTTTAGACAAGGAAAATATAGAGATTCATTTAACAAAACCTAATAGCCATACTGGCAATGCTGAAATTGAAAGGTTTCACAATACTTCGCGGAAAAGTTTAGAATTTTATATAAATTAGAAAAAGGTTTATCAATTAAACACTTAATACAGAAAGCTATACGAAATTATAATGATAGATTCCATTCGACAATAAAATGTACACCAAACGAAGTACATGACAATAAAATAAATCCGGAAATAGTAAAGAACAATTTAGAAGAAAAAAAGCATAAAATTATAGGTAAATCAAACAAAAGCAGGGAATATTATAAAGAGGAAAGAACAGAAGGATTCATAAAGAATTATAAAGCGGTTAGGCATAAGGAACAACCAAAGTATAGGAAGAAAAAATTAGAAAACATTCATCCTAATAATATTAAAAGACCATTAAAATTTGCAGATACTACTTACGATACTAATGATGACATTGATTGGACATAGTGACAGCACGAAAATTCTAACGGAACTGACGGACCAAACAGGATTTGTTGACATACAAATAAGAGACCAGGACATAGTTAAGGACAGTGATATAGTACTTTATATAATTGACGTTACAGAAATATAAAATATTATTAACGAAATGACAGAAAATATTATACAAGTAAAGACAACTAACAAAAATATATTACAAACAGAATTATTAGAAGCGAAAAATAAGTTAATAACCTTAATACCAATAGAAAAAAGACAAAAGAGAGGACTTGTAAACGCAATAGGTACTGTAGCAAAAGGGACATTTGGCACAATGGACGAAGATGACAGACAGACAATTCAAAAACATTTAACAAAAACAGACGAAATATTGAATCAAGAAATACATATAAATGAACATTTTAATTTGGCAATGAAACAAAAAATATTGTACAAAATGACAGGAAGGAAATTGAAAAAGGACTTAATAGTATAAATAAATTCATGGACGAAGAATACCAACAACACATGTACTTACAACAAATGACAAAAATTCAGTTAATAAGAAGTAAAATAGAACAAATCCAAGACAATGTAGTCGCAGCCAAATATGGACTTGTTCACCCAAATATTCTAACAAATCAAGAAATTATCAATTATAACATTGATTTTAAAAAATTAAAATATTAACAGCTAGGAATAGCAACTTTTAATAATACATATTTAATACTAAGCATTAAAATTTCAAAATCATTTATACAAATAAAAATAAGAAAAATTGTACCACTACCAAATAAGAATCAAAAAGAAATAGAAGCAGATATAGAAGACGTTTTTACTTATAAAAATAAAAATTTGAAGAAAATAAACATTTCAGACAATTAAAACCCAGCACTCATTGTATAATAAGGAAAAATTGCAAATTAATATTAAGCAAAGAATTAGAAATCATAGCACTGGACAAAAAAACAGTCCTAGTTAAAAATGCAGTAAATTTTTATTTATTTATTTATTTGATAACTTAACAATAATAAATTATTATAAAGTTATAAAGTAAGTTGAGTTGTAAACAATACATGTAACATGAATGACACTGTTTTAAATGGAAATTACGCACTCCAGTTTAATAATTGTTCAATAAAAATTAATAATTATTATTACTCTAATTTTATAGAAAGATTTGAAGAAAATATTATGAGATTGCAATATGACAATATAAAGAATTTTACGGAAAAACTTACATTCGAACAAACAGATGAAAAAATAAAATAAATTTCAAAAATGTATCTAAGTTGAAAATCCATAACAAAATCATATACGGGTGTAACTTTTTTCTCGCTTTAACAATAATATTAATAATTGTTCTTTAGAGAACAAAGCTAAAATATATTAAAATAAATTTAAATAAAATAATTCAGGAGAATTCTAATCTAAAGGGAGGAGAAGTTACTTATGCAAACAGTTACATTGACTTTAAAGCCAATGCACCTGATAAATCTGAAGAATTTTTAAATTAAAATAACAAAAGCGGTAACCCAATATCAGTTTCCGGCACATGTCGCAATCCGTAATAATTTCCAAAGAATTTTACAGTTTTACTTATTTAATCAAATTCAACAATTTTATTTGGAACAAAATTAAAAAAATAATCTCCAAAGAATTAACAATTTTTATTTTTAAGCAAAGTCAACAATTTTAGGTAATTTAGCAAATAAAAAAAAAACTGAATTGTAAGAAATTAAAAAGAAAATAAAGTTAGTCTGCTTCTTGAACTTGTCTCGTTTATACGGTTCAATTGTCTAAATTTAGTTTTTTTAAAATAACTAAACAGTGATTAGTTATAAAAGTCGCGTGTCATTACGATTAGCATGCATTTCTAAATATATAATTTGTGTCTTGCCATTATGATTGATTACGATGCAATTCTAAGTATTTTATTTTTCTTTTTAATCAAAAACTTGAATTAAGTTTAATTGTAATTTTGAAAGTAAAGAATAAAGTTTAATTTTTTACCACCACTTAACTTGAAAAAATATAATTGGCGCCCAGCTTCTTGGGATATTCTGAAGATAACATACCCCATAGGCTACATTGAAAAGGATATTCCCTACGTAAGCACCCCACAGGCTGCAGAGAAGAAGTTTTCGGTGTTATTTCATACGCATATGCAAATGTTTACATTTATTGTTGTTTCCTATTACAAAAAAGGCAGACACATGTTCAAAGAAATTTAAAAGAAAAAGTAGTTATGAGACAGATTGACAACTTCATGTATATATGTCTTAAAAGGGAAATTTAAGAAAATAAATAAATACAAGAAGGATAGCTATACACTTTACCGCAATAGAAATAGAAGCAAGACCAGAAACATTCTATGCGAAATCAGGAAACACCTTGTAGTTTGTATACTTTAAACCATTAAATATTTAAAATAATTATGCATGTGCATCTTACACAACGATCTTAAGGCCAAAATTTTTCAAAACTTGAATTTGACCACACCCGTCAGTCTTCTCGTTGAGCAGAAATACATAATATTATTTGTCACGGATTAATTATATAAAATTAATTTTTTTAACTTTTAAACGTTATTTAATTTGTTATTTGAAATCACAGTTGAGTTCTGGTAAACTTTTATTTGCTTATTGAAGTTTACCATGTGAGTAGTCAGTGCTTATTTTGGTTGCGGTAATCGCTTGACTTCACTAGTAGCAACGATTGAAACTTTTTAATTAATTATTATTTGTAGCCTTAAATATGACAGAATAGAGTAAGCCTTTTTTTGAAAACCTCTTGTAATACTTTAATTATATTTAATGTACATATAAACAATTTCAGATAATAAAACGCGCCAAATTGAAATACAAATAATTTTATTTGAGTAAACTTGTTTTATTATTATTCTGAGCTTTAACATATATTAAAGTTGCCGCCGCAACATCTTTTATTATTCTATTATTTGGTTTATTTAATGCCGCGCCGAAGCAAACGATTAATGGAAAAAGAAATGAATACAGACGAAAAAGATAGCCCCGCAATGTCACAAGCCGGTAGTGACAATGAAGAAACAATCATTGAAGTAAAGTAACCATCTGTTGCCGAACTCAAAAAAGAAATTCTTGCGATAAAAAAATTTCTTAAAATTTTTGATGGAAGTTTCCAGGCCTTTACCTTCATCAGCTAAAAAACTTTCGGAGATCCCCCAACAGCTTTTGTAAATGTGTTGTCTAATACAGATGCTGCGCCACCTGCTGTAGCAACCAGCAATTTATATTCAATGCCGCAAACAGATACTACACCACCAGCCGTAGCAACCAGCAATTTTCATTCAATGCCGAAAACCATCACCGTGCCAGCATCTACAGCGCCGATGCAAAAACAAAAAATTAGTATGCGTGAGTATTCAATACCCTTTTCATTATAATTTGCCCCACAAATAACTGTGCCTACACCAACCTCTTTGCTCTGTTCTGCTTCTCAACCATGTGTTTTAACAACAAACCTCTTTCCCTATTTTACTGCACAATCATTTGTTCCAACAACCTCTTTCCCTTTTTTGCCAGCCGCAGTTAACACTTCACAACGTTTAGCGCATATTACTGCAACGTTCCAGCCGCGCATGACACCTGCAGCATCAACATATTTGCCTACACATTCAACAAGTGCCTCAGTAAATATGTCGGATCTTCAAAACACCAGCGATTGTCGCCAGCTTCGTAAGCCTAACGATTTACCCGAATTCTTGGGACAGCTCGAACAATGGCCTTTGTTTATGCACTACGTTTTATGGGTGCATTCTGTCGAAAAGACTTTGAAATCGTGAAGGACAATCCCATATACCTCTTAATAATCCAAAGCATTAGACAACAAGTGGTTGGAGGGGCTGACGCAGCCTTGGTATCGTATAATATTTTTGAGGCGGATTGAAGCGAAATTAAAAAAATATTATCTCTTCATTATGCTGATAAGAGGGATGTTCAGACGCTTGAACATCAGCTCAACCAGTTTTCCCACGGAACCTCAAAAGTTGATGAAGTCTACTCTACGGTCAATCATCAACTTCCTCTAATCATTAATAAACTTAAAACGGAAACCTTTAGCGAAAAAACTGTTAATGCTTTGATAGCAACTCACAGGAATAGGGCCTTGGTTATATTTATACGGGGTCTTAATCCAGAACTTTCCGGAATGGTGATTATTCAACGACCCAAAACATTGCCAGAGGCATATTCGGCCTGCCTCGAATTGCAAAACCTGACCATGGGAAATAATATTCTGCACCCGAGGGTAAATATTAAAAGCAATACGCAACAATTCGTTTAAGCCCGTACAACTGTTCCACCAAGACCTCCCAAACCTTATCCTTGTAACCAACCCCCAAATAATTTTAGACTTAATTCTTGGCAACAGAGAAATAATAACTATCCACAAAATCATCTTGATCCGCATCATAAGCCTTCATGTTTTTCTTAAACAGTACGAGGCCAAACCAGAGCCGATGGAAGTAGACCGATCAATGCAAACGCGAAAAATCAATTACATGAATCGCCCTAAGCAAGCTGAAAACAGAAGCGGATCCGAAATGTTCAATAGGAATAAGCAACCGCGCCTATTTCATTTGGATGTCAACCAGGGCTATTTGGAGGACGCTCCTCAAGAAGAAGAAATAGCAAACAATTTTGATGGTGTATCAAGTAAACAAAATTTTTTTGAGGGAGGCCATCAAGCCTACCTTACATAGAATATGTGACTACGAAAAATGGAAAATTTAAATTTTTGATCGACACCTGCCCAAACAAAAATTTTTGCAGCACTATATTATCTGCCGGAAGCATACCTTTATCTAAACCACTTGCAGCTAACACAGCAGGTGGAAAAATTGAAATAAATAAAAAAATTGTAGGAAATTCTTTTTACGTTATGGAATATTAGACCCCCTTACATTCTACGTTTTACCTGGTTTGAATACTTTTGATGGAATTATAGGTGACGGATAGCCTCAAAGAGTTAAAAGCAGTAATTAATAGAAATGAAAACATTCTTTAAATAAGGGATACAATTGGGCCACTTGAAGACAGCCGGAATAAGGACGACAACGTCTGAACCTATTTATTCAAAAAGTTACCCATATCCTGTTGCAATGAGGGACGAGATCGAAAAACAAATTGGCGATTTACTATCTGAGAGAATAATACGCCTTCGAAAATTCCTTATAATTCTCCAATCTGGGTAGTGCCGAAAAAGCCAAACCCAAATGGAGAAAAACAGTATCGGTTAGTTGTTGATTATAAAAGACTTAATGCGGTGAAAATACCTAACACATATCCAATACCAGACATTAACGCCATTTTAGCGAGTCTGGGCAACGCAAAATTTTTCACAGCTATTGATTTAACTTCTGGATTTCACCAGATTCCAATAAAACCATCAGACATTCCTAAAACCGCATTTTCGACCATGAATGGAAAATTTGAATTACTTCGCCTCCCTTTCGGGCTGAAAAATGCTACTGCGATCTTTCAGAGAATGCCAGATGACGTTCTCAAGGAGTTTATGAGGAAAATCTGTTATGTCTAAATAGACGACATAATAGTATTTGGCAGTAATGAGGTGGAAACCTTGGATAATGTTAACACAGTTTTCAGAAGATTGGAAGAGGCAAATCTTAAGGTCAATATCGAGAAAACCCATTAAATGCAATCAGAAGTTGATTTTTTAGGATATGTGGTGAGCTCTGAGGGTATAAAACCTGATCCAAAAAGGTAAAAGCTATTGAAAACCTCCTACCCCCTGTTAATTTGAAGGATTTGCGTTTGACAACTTAAGAAACCATCTATATGGTGCCAAAAAAATAAAATCTATACTGACCATCAACCTCTTACTTACGCGTTGGGTAACAGGAACTACAATGCTAAGTTGAAAAGATGGAAGGCTCGCATAGAAGAGTACAACCACGAGTTGATCTATAAACTTGGTAGATCAAACTACATTGCGGATGCTCTCTCTAGGCTGAGAACTAGTGTCAACCATATCAGTGACGAATCCACCATAACCGCCAGCGAGGTTGACTCCCAAATAACAAGAGACAAGGGAGGTAGATTCAACATCTATGGGCTCAACCATTTATAGCGCAAAACCAAGAAAGCTCCGATTTCCTTTCCCACATGGAAGTTCCAGTTAAAGTTTTATGTTATGGGGACTAGGCGATCTTATGTTATGCGATGAAATTTTATTTGGGTTGACATTACTGGTAGAGGTGAGTAAAGAATCAGCGATATGGCATCTTTGAAATCACGCCACCGAAAGGGAAAAAAGAAACATGAAAAACTCATGCGCGTGGATATACCTAAAATTTTCGATCAGTTTGTGGTGCGCAGTGAACAAAGTTGGTCAGGAGAAAAACTAAAAAGCTTTTAAGGAAATATACGGTAGTAAAAGGCGAAAAAGTGCCAAGTATTTATGCAAAAGCTGACTGAGAAAGCCTATAATAAAGTGCCTAAGGAAAATTAAAACAAGCAACGGTACAGGCAAATCAACGTTCTAAACGCCTTCGTTAAGCATCAGGTGCAAAGGTGTTAACGTTTTTAGAGAACCACGAGGAACCATTTTTGTAGCAGCATCTCCCAACGGCCTAATACCTTTTCAATAAACGAAAGCCAGTGCAGTCGATGCACCACTAGCATCTCTCAGGCAACACCAACCAACGAATGCTCAAGTCACCTGCATCCACGGTAACAACGTCAACGGCAGGCGACCAGCAACATTGTCCGCTGTCACAACAACACCTACAACAATCTACCGGCCATTACAATTTACCGGCCATTACAATCTACCGGCTATTACAATTTACCGGCCATTACAACAGCTTAACGGCCATTACAACTTACCGGCCCTTACAACAACTTAACGGCCATTACAATTTACCCGCCATTACAACAATTTACCCGCCATTACAACAGTTTACCCGCCATTACAACATTACGATTTACCGGCCACTTCAACAATTTACCCGCCATTACAACAGTTTATCCGCCATTACAGCAACTTACCGGAGTACAGATAAGTATCATAGTTTTTAAGTGTGATAAAAATTTTTGGCATCGTTATTGGAGCCATATATTTTGTATATGACAATTACGGCAAACAAAATCGCACCTGTGCCTGTGTTCTGTAACTTTAGTGAGAACTTCTCGCATCGAAACCTAATTAAACCTAATTATTTTAACTTTTAACGTTGTATAATGAGAGTTTATGTATTATCTAAGTCACACTGTTAATAATCGGAAGACTATGACATAAAAAAAAATTTTCTCGCTGCGAAAACTTCTCGCCAGTTACAGAACATGTGGGCTGGTCTCACAATAATTAAATTGGGGACAAGTGATAATTCTATTGAAATATAAATATATTAAAAGAAGTCTCCCTTATAATATAATAATATTTTCATTGAACCAATAGAATTGATTTTCAAAGGTAATAAGACCTTATATATATATGTATGTAGCTATATAAATACGTTTAAGAAAAAAAAAACAATTTCTTTATACCCTTTATAAAAAAAAACAGATTTTGAACCAACTTAAATTTCAAAGGCAGGTAATTTAATTGCTAAATCGGTACTTATCTCATAGTCAACATTTTTGCCTAATATTTTTTTTTGTGTCACCACCCGCGACCTATCGAGTCGTTCAGTTGTCCCTGACCCAATTATCAAGCTTGATCATTAGAAGGGCAGGGTGCCATTAGTATCGGTTACCGTTGGCTTATAGGTGGGAACCGATAGGCAAACCACATTATTTTGAGTTTTGGTATATACCTACACATATATCGGGTATCTGAAATACTTGTTAGATAGCGGTAAGCTTATTATGTTATATATGTAGTACCCTTAATTCTTATGTAATAAAACCTATTGTAATCTTGTGAATATATAGTATGGCTTTGTAGTTTTTCAAGGATGGCTTGGTAAACAAGGATAAAAACAAAATGTAACGTAACAAAAGAGGGGGTGGAAGGGTAGCCGTACATAGAAGGGGCACTCACAGCACGTAGGGTGAGCTGCCAATATGGGGATTGTGCAGCCGCTATAATCCATATGGGTGGGCAAATGTTAAGAGTGTCGGCGACACCTCGACTATCTACCATCGTAATTTCCGAATTTAACCAGGTAAAAAAAATCAGTGGTACTCAGTAAGTAACTTGTGTGGTGTGGGCAGTGGTAGCGCCCAGTATTTTTCCGGGAGAAGAATTCACGCGACGACGAGCTCAGCCGAAAGACCCTTTGACAGTACCACTGTACCCCCGGGGGAATATGAACGGGAAGTTGGCGACCCGAGTGTTGCCAGTGTATGTGCGTACAGCGACGTAGGATTACACCTGCTGACCCACTATCATTACATACGTTTTCAGGAAACAAATAAATATCAAAATCGGGCCAAAATAAATTAATATAAATATTTAAACTCATAATTTTGTACATATTGAATACCCCTATGAGGGTAAGCTCATTCTTTTGCTCATAGTGAATACCCCTAATTTTAAGTACATCAAATTTCATTTAATTATAATTGGTCAACTTCAAGTTATTTTTCGGTTTATTTTCTTTACTTATAATTTTTCAGTTTAATAAATCAAAATACATTTTTGTTATATTGTCAAGTCAGCATAATGTATATTTAAATTTAGTATAAATAATTTAATAAACATTAAAATTTAGTTAAAAACTAGCAGAAAGTTGATTTTTTAATTATTTAATCATTTTGTCTTTAAGTTTTAAGTGCTTGAAGATAAAATATGGTACAATCCAAATTCAAGTCTTTGGGTTGAAATTATCTGCTGCGGGAGTGTTGGCTATTATTTTTTAGTCCCGAATTGCAGAAGAGATATTGAGAGATGTTTTAATAACACTTACTACGGACCGGAAATTCTGCCAATGACTGCTACCCAATGCAGATCTATTTTCTTAGAGGATGCATTAGCTGACTCTAGAATGGCAGAATTATATCAAGAACTAGCGAGTTTGTATCCAAGCAGTAGGCACAGTATATGCGCCATAATGCTATCATTTTGTCAAATTATAATGGGGAAACACGTGAGTCCCCAAGTAGACGAAAAATAGTTCTTGGCGAGGTTTAATGCTTTGGGAGCGACATCGGGCTCTACAGAAGCTGCTGACAAAATGAAAGCCTTTGGAATGATACCGGATAAGACATTTTGAGCTGAGCTTAATATCTGCATATCAGGTTTGTTCCATTTCCGCCGGCTCATATTTCATGATCTCAGAACGGCCACAACTGGTACTCATATGTACCGATCTGCATTGCACATGGCTTACAGGTACCTTTAGTGGACCTTACACTAATTATAAATCAAATTGTCAGCTTAGTTTCCAAGGTAATGAAAATGCACATTCTCTCGAAATTCCACAAACAATACGAACGAGCATTAAAGAACCTGTACTCCGTATCTGATGTTGATAGGCCGTACATCGAGATCCTTTATTCCTTCGAACAAACACAGGTACTGTCTTCATCAAAATATGTCTTCCTCTTAGCTGCTGCCAAGGCAATAGAGTAGTTTTTCAACAATTCATACAAAAAATATAAAGGGGGTTCGTCGGAGGTAAATGACACTATAAAAGGGATTGTTCACGGGCATCTTCGAGCAAGGTAATGGAGTGGAACTCGTGAGATTTCCAGGAGTATATGGTCAAGATAGTCCCGTAAAGAGCAACAATTGGTTTCGGGCGCTATTACCACAGGAGATGAATTTACAGATACTAATGACAGAGATAAACATAAATAAAAACTAACACATCATTTCAATTCTAAGATTCAGCATTATTGTATACAACACTTATATTTTAACAATTATTTAGGAAAAAAAATTTTACATTAGAAAAAACTGTAACTAGACATAAAAAATTTTTACAAAAAGTATTTTTACAAGTGATTGGGAAAAGTACCTACACTATAAATTATTTTAAATTTTTTGTGAGATGGAGAAACCAAGTCAACTGCTAGATTTACTACTACAATCCATATGGGTGGGCAAATGTTAAGAGTGTCGGCGACACCTCGACACTCTACCATCGTAATCTCCGAATTTAACCAGGTAAAGAAAATCAGTGGTACTCAGTAAGTAACTTGTGTGGTGTGGGCAGTGGTAGCGCCCAGTATTTTTCCGGGAGAAGAATTCACGCGACGACGAGCTAAGCCGAAAGACCCTTTGACAGTACCACTGTACCCCCGGGGGAATATGAACGGGAAGTTGGCGACCCGAGTGTTGCCAGTGTATGTGCGTACAGCGACGTAGGATTACACCTGCTGACCCACTATCATTACAAACGTTTTCAGGAAACAAATAATTATCAAAATCGGGCCAAAATAAATTAATATAAATATTTAAACTCATAATTTTGTACATATTGAATACCCCTATGAGGGTAAGCTCATTCTTTTGCTCATAGTGAATACCCCTAATTTTAAGTACATCAAATTTCATTTAATTATAATTGGTCAACTTCAAGTTATTTTTCGGTTTATTTTCTTTACTTATAATTTTTCAGTTTAATAAATCAAATTACATTTTTGTTATATTGTCAAGTCAGCATAATGTATATTTAAATTTAGTATAAATAATTTAATAAACATTAAAATTTAGTTAGTAACTAGCAGAAAGTTGATTTTTTAATTATTTAATCATTTTGTCTTTAAGTTTTAAGTGCTTGAAGATAAAATATGGTACAATCCAAATTCAAGTCTTTGGGTTGATATTATCTGCTGCGGGAGTGTTGGCCATTATTTTTTAGTCCCGAATTGCAGAAGAGATATTGAGAGATGTTTTAATAACACTTACTACGGACCGGAAATTCTGCCAATGACTGCTACCCAATGCAGATCTGTTTTCTTAGAGGATGCATTAGCTGACTCTAGAATGGCAGAATTATATCAAGAACTAGCGAGTTTGTATCCAAGCAGTAGGCACAGTATATGCGCCATAATGCTATCATTTTGTCAAATTATAATGGGGAAACACATGAGTCCCCAAGTAGACGAAAAATAGTTCTTGGCGAGGTTTAATGCTTTGGGAGCGACATCGGGCTCTACAGAAGCTGCTGACAAAATGAAAGCCTTTGGGATGATACCGGATAAGATTTTGTGTGCTGAGCTTAATGTAGTGTGTTGGTTACATTTATCACAATTAATGGTCGGTCACATTTGTATTGCTTAAAATTCCCAATAATTAATATAAACAATAAGTTTCAATGACTCAACAATTAATGTCGGTCACTTTTGTATTGCTTAAAATTCGCAATAATATAAACAATAAATTTCAATGACCTAACGGCGCGAGGAATCAAATTTCAACATAAGTAAGAATTGACATAATAACCAAAAATGCTGAAGTAAGGGTAAATTACCACACACTACGCTTACGACGATAAGTAGGAAGTAAAATTAAGTCATAAGCATATTTAAGTTAAGATTTTTAGATTAAGAATTGGATATAAATAGCTGTAAGATTTAATTAAGAGGAGAGAATAAATTGATTGACATAAACGGCTTGTTAGCTGTGAATAAAGGCAAATTTTATTATTCTCACTTTAACTGCGGCTTGTTAGCCATAGCTAAGCGGCGTGCTCGCCTGATAATAAGCAACCCAATTTTTTTTACTATACACGATATAAACCACCCCTTTTCTTTGTACATGGCGATCCTGCAAATTTCGATCCTGCAACTCATTATCCTGCCCTCTCGATCCTAGTCGTTGAAAATACTTTTAATTAATCCTACCCATTCGGTACAAATGAATTCTCTCAGTGGAGACGAAGTCTCGAAGGAAGAAATTGATAACATTTTTGAGAAGTACGAGAATTTAGCAGTGGACGAATATATTCCGGAAGCCCAAACAACAGAAGACTATCCCAAATACACACCTACGCCAAAAACAGCAGGTCCCAGACCTATCACAATAGCGGAGTATAGACAACGTCAGAGTAGGCCGGTAGTTGCGTCACCGAAAGAAGAGAGAAAACAGCATAAACCAAGAGGCGGAAGAAAGGTGAAACTGAGGCAAAAGGCTGCAGAAATACACAGGGTACTGGCAATAACTACAGACAACACCCTAAGGAAAAGTTTGAAAAATATTTTGGCAGAAATAAAAGCAGAGCAAAGAACGAAACCACAAAAAATTATTAATGGGGAATCAGGACTCAAAAAACGAGGAGATAATAATCTCTAATAATAACGACAGCACCAACAAGATAAACGTCAGTCAGACAACAGTTCTATATATAATATTAGTCTTGCTCTTATTTATAGTACTAGCTAAAATTCACAAAATTTATAAAAAATTTTTGGACAATAAGTTGAAGAACAAAATATTACTAACTTCTAACATTAAAGTCTAGTAAAACTCTATTTATATTTTTTTAACTTTGAAACAATATCAAAAATGCAAAACGAAAACAAAAAAAAAAAAAAATAAATAAATAAAAAGAAAAAGAAAAAGAAAATTTATATGTTTATAAAATACATTTTTAGTATGACCAATGGAAGAAATATACGAACTGATAGATTCTATTATAATCAATGCAAAAAAGTCACTATCAAGAGGGTACACTAATGATACCATTCAAAGTAAAAGATTGGAAATAGAAGAATTAGAAAAGAGAGTAATAAAATTATTAGAAGACAAAGTAGTAGGAGAACAACAAAGACAATTACATATCCTGAGATTTGGAGACAAAAAAGAAAGGGCATTAGAGATATTACGGAGCCACGAAGATAAAGTGAAAATTCAGCTATTAGAAGGACAATTAGAAAATTTCACCATGACAGACGAAAATTTGAACACGACAGAACTAGCATCTATTTCAAAATTGCTAACGGTTTTCAATGGTACAAGGGATGAATTAAATTCATTTGTAGCGAACATCGAAATAATTAAAGACACATTAACTCCAACAAAACACAATTCATTTTTTAATTTTGTATATAAAACCAAAATTTCAAATAAAGTGCAAACCAAGTTAAGACAAGTTTTAGTTCCTACTAACATAGACTCCTTAGTTTCCACTTTGAAAGAGACTTACAAGACAAAAAAGTCACCAAATGTTATTCTAAACGAACTGACAAAGATTACTCAGTTAGATACTATCCGGAAATTTGCTGATAAGATAGAAGCATTGACTACGGAATTAAATGAAATCCAAATAAGTTCACTTGGGGAAGACAATAGAGAAGCAATCAGTAAAACCAATGCCGTAATTGCATTTAATTCTTTTAAGAACGGACTAAAAGACCAAGATATTGTTAGGACGATTAATGCTAGTAGAGTAAAGACTCTGAATGAAGCCATTGACATAGCCATGGAAACATCAACAGACAAGAGACAAAATCAAATAATGTTCCAAACAACAGCAAATAGAAATAATTACAGAAACTACATAAATAGCAACTATTCTACAAATAGGTACAATAATAATAACAACAACAACAATTATCGAAGAAATTATAGTAGAAATATTTATGACAATAGAAGGAATAACAATAGGGCAAATTATAATAATAACAACCACCACAACAACAACAATCATAATGGCAACAGAGACAACAACTATAGTAGTGGCAATTACCGTAGTAACACCTACAATAATGGTAATGGTTACCGAAACGGGAACACTAATAATAATAATCGTAATAGTAATAATCGTAACAGAAATGGTAATAACAATTACTACAATGGTAGCAGAAACCAAAACATAAACCTTGTGGAACAAGACCAGGGAAACTCCCACGGTCCGGAGACCATAGAATACCAAGGTCCTCCGGAACAAGATCAGTAACTTCAAGAGCAGTATTTAGCATTTCATCAGATCTAAAAAATTATGTGAAGTTAAACATAGAGAATACACACCGTGCATTAACATTTCTAATAGACACGGGTGCTGACATCTCACTGTGCAAGGAAGACTTATTACATGAATATGATGAAGATCCAGATGACTATTGCTGCTTAACAGGGATTACAAAAGAAAAAATAAGATCTTTAGGTTCCACTAACATAACTATACAGATAGGCGATACATTACTTAAGCATAAAATACAATTGGTACATGAAAATTTTCCTATTCACACCGACGGTATACTTGGACGAGACTTTCTATTAAGGTACAATTGTAATATAGACTATGAAACATTCACATTAACCATCAATACGAAAAATGAAACTTTGACATTACCTATTCACAACGACACGTTTGAGATAAATGTAATAAAAATTCCTCCAAGAAGCGAAATAGTTATACCTTTACAGATAAATATTGAGGAAGATGGTGTAATATGCAATCGTGAAATTGGAAAAGGGGTATTTTTGGCAAATTCCATAATTCCCAAAGATGGATACAAACACATCAAGTTATTAAACGTTACTGATGAAACCATAAAGTTAGAAAATTTGAAAGTTGAAACTGTTCCTTTAAGAAATTTTGATATATACAAAACAAGCAATGACAAAACTGATGCGAAATATAGTGAAGAAAGATTTGAGAAAGTAGTGAATGAATGCAATATAGAGAGGAATGACGAGAAAGCAAAGATGGAGTTGTTAGAGATATTAAAAAAATATCAACATATATTTCATTTAGAAGGTGAGAACCTGACAACCAATAATTTTTACAATCAAACTATTCAATTAAATGACAAAAATCCAGTTTATATAAAGAACTATCGACTACCACAAACGCATACAGAGGAAATAAATAACCAAGTAAAGGGTTTATTGAGACAAAGGATAATAGAGCCATCCACAAGTCCTTACAACGCTCCACTTTTATTGGTACCTAAGAAAGGCCAGGGTGATATAAAAAAATGGAGACTAGTCGTTGATTTTAGGAAACTCAATGACAAAATAGTAAATGACAAATTCCCACTAACACGTTTAGATGATGTTCTAGATAGACTAGGGAGAGCTAAATATTTTTCAACTCTGGACATGACAAGTTCCTTTCATCAAATTGAACTCGATCAACAGTCAAGACCATTTACAGCATTTTCAACAGCAAATGGTCATTACCAATATGCAAGATTACCTTTCGGACTAAAAATATCTTCAAATAGTTTTCAGAGGATGCTTACAATAGCACTGGCTGGACTAGAGTCTGAAGCATTCGTATATGTTGATGACATAATAGTTTTTGGATGTAGTTTGAAGCATCACAACAACAATCTGATCAATGTTTTCGACCGGTTATCTAAGTATAACTTGAAATTGAATGCAAGCAAATGTCATTTTTTGAAATCGGAAGTTACATATTTGGGACATTTGATAACATCAAATGGTATTAAACCAGACCCAAACAAACATGACGTAATCACCAAATATCCTACTCCTAAAAATACTGATGATGTAAGAAGATTTATAGCATTTTGTAACTATTACAGAAGATTCATCAAGGATTTTGCAAATATTGCTAATTGTTTAAATAATTTGTTGAAAAAAGGAACAAAATTTGAATGGTCGGAAGAATGCCATAATGCATTTGAAACATTAAAAAACAAGCTTATTGAACCCCCTATTTTGCAATATCCAGACTTTGACAAAACATTCATTTTGACGACAGATGCATCAGATTTTGCACTGGGCGCAGTTTTGGCACAAGGTCCAATAGGAAATGATTTACCAATATCATATGCAAGTAGATCTCTAAACAAGCACGAAAAAAATAAACCTGTGATTGAAAAAGAATTATTAGGCATATATTGGGGCATACAATTCTTTAGACCGTATTTATATGGTAGAAAATTCACAGTTGTAACGGATCATAGACCTTTGATTTCACTATTCTCTCACAAAAACCCAAGTTCTAAGTTAACGAGGATAAGACTGGAACTTTCTGACTACGACTTTGACATAGTATATAAGAAAGGAACACATAATACTAATGCCGATGCATTATCAAGGATAGAAATCAATTCTACTACACTAAAAAGTATGATACCAACGGAAAATGACGAGAAGGTAAAGAAAACACTAGTTATTACAAGAGGTATGATTAAAAAGTCATCGGAAGAAAATATTGTAAAGAATAAAAATGATATGAGTGAATCTCAAAAGGAGACTGATCAACTCCATATGTGGGATTGCACGTCAATAAATGATATAAAGAGCGCAACGAAGTTAAAATTTGTATTAGAAAAAAGGCCAGAGAATGATGTTAAAGAGTTATATAAACATATAGTAGAATATTATAGAATGCATAATGAAACACGTGTTAGATGTAGCGATAATCCAAAGTATTTAGGTACTCTTTTGGAGAAACTATCATCATATTTAAAAAATACAGGAAATAAGAAATTTGCAATCGAGAGAAATGATGCAATATTTGATATAATACCCGCGGATGAATTTAAGGCCAAATATAATGAAGCAAACAAAAATAATAAAGATGACATAATTATATTACTATATAGAAAACCTCAGAACATCACAAATGAAGATAGAAGACAGGAATTGATAAAATTATACCACGACACACCTCAAGGAGGACATTTCGGAGTGAAGAAAACTTTACTGAAATTAAAACAGAAATACATTTGGAAGAATATGAACAGAAATGTAAAAGAATATGTGACTAAATGTGATTTATGTCAACGTAATAAACAGACTAGACATACGAAGGAACAATTAAGGGTTACAGATACTCCAATAGATAGTTTTAAAACTGTAGTAATTGACACTGTAGGTCCTTTACGTCCAGTAAGCAATTTTAGATATATTTTAACAATGCAATGCGAATTGACAAAATACGTAATTGCATGTCCTATGGAAACAAAAGAGGCAAAGACAATAGCCAGAGCACTAGTAGAGAATTTAATCCTTAAATATGGTTTATTTAGCACACTAAAATCAGATAACGGCACAGAATTTAAAAATGAATTGTTGAAAGAAGTATGTGAATTATTGAAGATTGAGCAAGTTTTTTCTACACCATATCATCATGAAACGTTGGGTACGGTAGAAAGGAATCATAGGGTTCTAAATGAATACTTTTTATCATTTGTACAAAATGACAATTGGGAAAAATGGATACCTTATTATACTTTTGCGTACAATGTAACTCCTCATGTAGATACTGAATATTCACCTTTTGAACTCATTTTTGGAAAATTACCAAGTCTACCTGGAGATGAAGTCATGAACCATCCAAAGGTTTACAATTTTGAAAATTATGCTAATGAACTCAAGACTAGACTAAAACATTCTTTAGAGAATACTAAAAACTTGATAGAAACTATAAAAAATAAAAGAAGTATAGACTCATTAAATAACACAAATAATATAGAACTAAAAGTAGGCGACTTAGTTTTGGTCAAAGCTGAAAATAGAAAAAAACATGAACCACCTTATGACGGACCATATGAAGTAGTAGATATAGATGATTTAAATGTATTAATTAAAGTAAAAACAAACATAAAATCAATTCATAAAAACAGACTAAAAAAATATAAAGTATAAAAGAAATTTGAGAACACTTATATAAATATAAATTTAACAATATATATTAACATTAAATTTAATACTTATAATAAGTAATAAAAAAAAAAAAAAAAAAAAAAAAAAAAAAAAAAAAAAAAAAAAAATCCTCCAATTTGAATTGTATGGATTTTTCTTAAGAGCGGAGGTGTAGTGTGTTGGTTACATTTATCACAATTAATGGTCGGTCACATTTGTATTGCTTAAAATTCCCAATAATTAATATAAACAATAAGTTTCAATGACTCAACAATTAATGTCGGTCACTTTTGTATTGCTTAAAATTCGCAATAATATAAACAATAAATTTCAATGACCTAACGGCGCGAGGAATCAAATTTCAACATAAGTAAGAATTGACATAATAACCAAAAATGCTGAAGTAAGGGTAAATTACCACACACTACGCTTACGACGATAAGTAGGAAGTAAAATTAAGTCATAAGCATATTTAAGTTAAGATTTTTAGATTAAGAATTGGATATAAATAGCTGTAAGATTTAATTAAGAGGAGAGAATAAATTGATTGACATAAACGGCTTGTTAGCTGTGAATAAAGGCAAATTTTATTATTCTCACTTTAACTGCGGCTTGTTAGCCATAGCTAAGCGGCGTGCTCGCCTGATAATAAGCAACCCAATTTTTTTTACTATACACGATATAAACCACCCCTTTTCTTTGTACATTAATATCTGCATATCAGGTTTGTTCCATTTCCGCCGGCTCATATTTCATGATCTCAGAACGGCCACAACTGGTACCCATATGTACCGATCTGCATTGCACATGGCTTACAGGTACCTTTAGTGGACCTTACACTAATTATAAATCAAATTGTCAGCTTAGTTTCCAAGGCAATGAAAATGCACATTCTCTCGAAATTCCACAAACAATACGAACGAGCATTAAAGAACCTGTACTCCGTATCTGATGTTGATAGGCCGTACATCGAGATCCTTTATTCCTTCGAACAAACACAGGTACTGTCTTCATCAAAATATGTCTTACTCTTAGCTTCTGCCAAGGCAATAGAGTAGTTTTTCAACAATTCATACAAAAAATATAAAGGGGGTTCGTCGGAGGTAAATGACACTATAAAAGGCATTGTTCACGGGCATCTTCGAGCAAGGTAATGGAGTGGAACTCGTGAGATTTCCAGGAGTATATGGTCAAGATAGTCCCGTAAAGAGCAACAATTGGTTTCGGGCGCTATTACCACAGGAGATGAATTTACAGATACTAATGACAGAGATAAACATAATAAAAAACTAAGACATGATTTCAATTCTAAGATTCAGCATTAGTATACAACACTTACATTTTAACAATTATTTAGAAAAAAAAATTTACATTAGAAAAACCTGTAACTAGACATAAAAAATTTTTACAAAAAGTATTTTTATAAGTGATTGGGAAAAGTACCTACACTATTAATTATTTTACATTTTTGGTGACCCCGACGTGATATTCTGAGATGGAAAAACCAAGTCAACTGCTAGATTTACTGCTGAATACAGGTGAAGCCAATCAGGCGCTCATTTCTAACTTCAAAAAGGATTCAGCCATTCGAAAAACAACAGCAGCTTACTTCGACGAACGTGCCCGACGCCTCACTGAACTTTGGAATCAGTTCGAGGATCAAGATACTAGGCTACGAACGCTGGATGTTGCCTCGGACTTGGCCACAAGTCACGAGTACTTCACTGAGGAATATTACTCAAAAATTAGTGAACTAACTAAATCATACTTAGAAACATTTGAAAATGAAGCTAGGCGCCAGCCACCAGCTGAAGATAAAAAAAACGCTAAGTACGAATCATGACGTTTTTATGCAAAAGCATGAAAATGTGACTCATGGAGTTACTACCCCAATTCGTACCAATACCAATCATTAAGGAATCATCCGCAGGGCAGCAGCCAGGATGACAGCCTTAGGGAAAATGGTAAATGGCTCCACGAACAACGATGAAAGCTATCCCCGTGCATATTTTAGCGTAAAGCTGGACACTATCAATAGGCTCTGGAACCAAATCCAAGAATTATAAGATAAGATTCTTGAAAACATTGAAGATCTACCTGCCTTTGGTTTCAATACGGAAAATATCTATATCCTTAACGATTTGGTTCAGGAAAAGGTAACCAACTTGTTTATTATGGCTGATAAGATCCACGACGTCGATATCCCATGTGCATCAACCCGAAGCTCATTACAGCTGCCAAAGATCACTGCACCGCAGTTCGATGGAGACCACATAAAATGGCGGCAGTTTTATGAGTTGTTTTCTGAAGTGGTAGATAATCAACCGATACCTGCAGTCCGAAAAATGTGGTACCTGAAGAGCAATGTATCTGGGGAAGCAGCGCACCTAATAATCCATTTTTCCCCATCAGACGCTAAGTACAAGATCGGTACAACAACAAACGAATTCTGGTAGCAAACAATGAATCAAGCAACAGGTACATCAAATGTAACGGCCATTAAGGGTCTGCATGACTCTACCAAGGAATGCTTGTTAGCGCTAAACCACTTTGGAATTGATGGGATGCCATATTGCTGCAGATTTCAACAAAAAAGCTGGATAAAACCACACCATCAGGTTCGTTCAATCACTAAAGGAACCTAATGGAGTACCTATAATCGTCGATTTGATAACGTTTTTGGAAATTCAGTTCCAGTGAATGGAAGCTATCGGTCAAAAGGAGAAGACCACAAACAAGGCTACTTCATCGATTGCATCATCAAGAACAACAAACAGTTCCTGCAGCTTTTGCCACAATTGAGTCCACAATATCTATAAGTGCAACCAATTTTCGCACCAGCCAGCATCAAGCCGACTACAATGGGTCTCTGTAAACTGCTTCAAAACAGGTCATACATCGAAAACTTCTAGTTCAATCAGCTGCAAGAAGTGTATGAAAAAGTACAACACTTTGCTGCATTTGCAACAAATGCCTCAACAATCCTCCAACCTAAATTTAGCCTCAAAAACCACATCCCCTGAATCAGGTGCTCAACCAGTCACGTCATCAGACAACACTGTCGTAATAACATCAGCAGCTACAAATGCTGCATGGAGGTTCCAGGGTTATGTTCTATTAGCAACAGCAAAAGGTGATTATCGGTATTTAAATTCAATTCAGGGCAGTACTTGATTCTTGATCAGAAGTGAAACTTGTAACAAGACGTGTAACACAAAAATTGTTTATGTCTCCAACGGAGACATCGTTTTGTATCGATGGTGTTGGTGAGACTCAGAAAAGGTCAAAGCATTGTGTAAAGGTCGAGATAAGGTCAAGGGATCTCAATTTTCCCGCAAATCTTGATGCGTATGTGCTACCAAGTATCATACTACTACAACCAAGTCGACATATTGACATTTCAACCTGGAACATTCCAAGCAATATTCCATTGGCAGATCCCCAATTCAATGTTCCTGAAAAAATATATATTCTTCTTGGAGTAGAATTTTACTATCAACTTACCCAGAATGACGACTTACCAGTGATACAGAACACTGCTCTCGGCTGGATTGTAGGTGGTTCAATAACGGGGTAGTCGTCAAAATATTCTCAATGCGCATTTACTTGTGCAATATTTGACACCCCCACATCATTAGAAGAAACCACAGAACAGCTCTGGAAATTAGGTGAGCTTAAGACCATCGAACGACCACTCTCACCCTCCGACAAGTTATGTGAAATGGACTTTAATCAGCATGTGTATACTAACCAAGAAGGTCGGTTTATAGTCAGACATCCCTTTCGAGAAAACCCAGAGGCCTTGGGAGAATCGCATGCCATGGCGTTCAACAGGTTCACGAGCTTAGAGCGCAAACTCTTAAAAGATGAAGCTATTCGGACACAATATGTAGAACTCATGAGACAGTATAAACAAGTAGGCCACATTCAAAGAATTGAAATCGATTCCTTGTGTGGTTTAAAATACCACAGCGTACTAAAACCAGATAGCTCCACGACAAAACTTTGAGTGGTCTTTGATGCGTCAGCCAAAACTTCTTCAGGCAATTCATTGAATGATTTAATGTACACTGGTCCTACTGTGCAAAGTGAGTTATTCTCAATTCTCCTCCGATTTCGATTGCCAAAATTCGTATTTACAACGGATATCGAAAAAATGTATCGACAAATTCTACTTGATCGAAGCAATCATCAATTCCAAGTAATTATCTGGAGAGAGCATCCAAATGCACCCATTAATTATTACAAATTAACCACTGTTACGTATAGAACACGTGCGGCGCCTTACCTGGCTACGAGATGTGTAAGGACCCACAAATTCTGGGAATTTGCGGCCACACAAAATAATATGTAGAAATATATGTAAATGTAAAAAGGAAGTAAATTAAACAGGAAAATTAAATAAAAGAAATTTTAAGCAGGAGGGTTTTCCTTGGGGTGATGGATTACATCAATCAAGGGGGCGGATTACATCCGCCAACATTTTTTTATTAAATTTCAGAAGCACCTCAACACAAAAGATGAAGGCAGGGAAGGGTTAATGCTAGTAAGAAGGCAGTAGCAGGGAGGATGGAAACCTAGCAGACATGACGGCAGCAACGAAACAAACAACCAACCGATCACCAAACACAACAGACAAACAACGAAACATCAGCAAACAGCGCGGAGAGACACGACCAACCAACCGATCATCAAACACAGCAGACAACCAACGAAACATCAACAAACAACGCGGAGACACGACCAACCAACCGATTATCAAACACAACAGAGAACCAACGAAACTTCATTAAACAACGCGGAGACACAACCAACCAACCGATCATCAAACACCACAAACAAACAACGAATTATCAGCAAAGCTGAGTGCAGTCGCTGCAATACAACATTTGTTTAGCCAGTATAAAAGAAATGCAGAACATCAAATTCGGTCTCTTGTGATCGTGAGGGGTAAGAAGACTGACGTGGTAACAACAAAAGTAGACAGTGGTAACACCAAATTCTTTGAGACTGGAGTTAGGCACTGATTTACAATCAGTGGGACGAAGGATTACATCCTTCCCAGGAATTACATTCCGTGGACGAAGAATTTAGGGTACGGACTGAGGGCCAAGATAATAAGCTCCTAAAGTTAACACTCGGAGATTTGAGGATCAACGTAGGCCTAGGATTACATCCGAGGCATTCTTGAGAATAGACTGACATAGGGCTAAAATAAGTATCTCTTTGAGGTACACACTCAAAGATAATAGGGTGAAGCGTAGGCATAAGATTACATCCAAGGCATCCCTGAGAATAGGAGTCGGTAGGAGGGGAGACCGCTTGGACGAGGCCCACGCCAGCAAAAGGCAAAAGAGTGTGTTAAGTGAACTACAAAACCCCGAAAAGAAATAAATAGAGAACAATTGTGGAAAAGAAAAAAATTATATCGGTGTTATTAATTAAATTAGTGTAGGAACCCTGGACGAGACTGAGCCGTCCCCCGGATAAAAGGTTCCTTACAGATGTCTACAAAATATAGCTAATGAAAACCCTGCAAATTTCCCATACGGCTCTCAGATGCTAAAGGACCATTTTTATGTGAAAGATGGTCTTGGAGGCTCAGACAACCTCAATGTAGCAAACGAAATGCAACGAGAACTCATCTCCATTTCAAAAAAGCATAGCTTCAGTTTAAAAAATGGTGCGCACATAATTCACAAATACTGGAAAACATCCCTATGGGTGACCAAGAAGTTAATCTGGATTTCAATGGCAACAAACATTTTCATTCAACAATTGTGGCAACAAAGCCTAGGTTGGGACAAACCTTTACCTGATAATCTTTGCGCGACTTGGAAGGCGTTTCAAAATAATTTAAGTAGCTTTAAAGGCTTTAAGATATTACGTCATCCATTCAATGGGTGAAATTGCAGTTGCATGTGTTTGCAGACGCATCTGAGAAGGCATTTGGTGCAGTTTCATATTTTCGAGCAATTCTCAAGGATGGACGCGTGATAGTACGTCTCCTGTGTGCAAAATCACGAGTGGCTCCGTTAAAACAGCAGACACTTCCTAGATTAGAACTATGTACAGCCGTCATAGCGGACCAACTTGCAGATAGAATAAAAGGCGACCTCATATTACAGAATACACCAACACATTTATGGACTGACTCAGAAATTGTATTGTCCTGGATAAACGCACAATCCACCTCCTTTAACACCTTTGTGGCCAAAAGGATATCAACAATTCAGTCATTAACGCTACCTGATCAATGGTTGCATGTCAGATCAAAGGATAACCCCGCTGATGTATTGTCTAGCTTTACGGACCTCTTTTCCTTCACGGAAGGGACAAATCATGGCCCTAAAATTTTTGCCATCTCTAGCAACCCGTAATGACAATGAAAGAAAGAAGGTGACTTCGGTCGCAGCAATTGAGGTATCAACTTATAACGATCTGGTATACAGAATCAATCACAAGAATTCCTTTAAGACGCTGCAGAGGATTCTAGCATATGTTATGCGATTTATAAGCAAGATGCTTCGTCCAAAAGATTTATTCTTGACTTCAAAAGAATTAGAAAACTCACTCTTCTTGATTATCCACAAAATTCAGATTGCTGACATCGCACAATAAATCGAACAGCTTCAGAAACGCAACGAGGTTAAAAATAGCAGTTCAATTAGTAGTCTGTCTCCATTCATCGATGACAGAGAGATACTAAGAGAAGGGGGCCGATTAAAGGCATCAGCCATATCATACGATGCGAAAATTCAAATGCTGATTTCACACAATGATCCCCTCGTAAAACTTCTGCTCACAATGGTTCACGAAGGAAACAAAGATTGCGGACCACAAGCACTACTATATATTATACGACAACGATTTTGGCCAATGAAGGGCAAAATAATGGCTCGATCAACAGTCCAGAAATGCGTTAAATGTACCAGGGCGCGGCCACAACTAATACATCAATTCATGGGATATTTATTTCAACCTCGTGGGTTACATATAGGAATACTTCTCCTGATAAAATAGACAATTTCTTAAAAGCAATAACAAAAACATAATAACAAATTTTGAATAAATAAAAATCAATTTCCGATTTAATAAGATAAATAAATAAGAAATTAAGAAAGTCAAAACAATACAACTAATAAGTTTGTATTCTTTAAAATAAATCACGGTCACAATTCCAAGAATTGCAACCGTTGAGATAGAACAATTAATAAGTTTATAATATTCAATACAAATCAGCAATATTGTAAATTGCTGATTTTAGATAATTAAACATTAGCATAGGAGTTGACTATTGTGAACCATTTTGGATTCATCACAAGACCAGAGATAAAAGGCCGACCAAGGCATATATAGCTGTGTTTTGTTGTTTTGCAACCAAAGCTGAAGCTTTATTCTATGATAAAGCTTATCTTTTATCGCATATGATTGCAGCGCACAAAAATTTTAAGTTGCAAAAGTCTCATTGATAGATGCTACTCCATGTAACCCTCAAAAACGAAATATTACTAAAAAGGAAGTTATGACCCAGCTAAAACAGCCAAGAGTTTTTAAGACAATAGATTATATACAGTGCTTACTAGAAATTTAACACTTGATATTCAACTGTGGACATACACGGGACTCTATTAAAAAGGCAGGTTTTTATGACGAGCTTTGCATCCTCACAAAAACAGAGTGCAAAGACATAATAGAACCAGGTATTTTTAACTACCAAGGGTTTAAAATATTCCTTGATAGGAATATAAACACTTATTATAATGAACATTGTGAACCTGAACCTATGTCTAACTTAGGAGGTACAACCTATGGAAGACCCGTAAGAACCTCAAAGTTTAAGTTCTTTTACCGTCGAGGAACTGGTGATTTAGTGATTTCACAACTAAATTATTGCACATGCTAAACAACGAAATTTTAAACCTGTGTGAAAGCAATAACAAAACAATTTCCAATAATGGAGTGGTCATCAACGGGCTAGCAATTAATAAAATAGTATAAAGAATTTTGTGCTTTTTTACGTTTAACTTTCAATAAAGAAAAGAATTGTTGGCTCGCTGCCAACAATTAAAAATTAATTTTTTTTAATTATTCAACTCGCAGAGTGTTGATTGGCGCCCGAGCAGGGACCCTTGGAAGGTCCTCCAGTAAAAGTGATAACGAAAAAGAGTCAAGCCTTGACGTGACCCCTTAGTAATCCGTAAGGATAAACCGGTTTGAACGTTAGGTCAAAGCCCGTCATGCCAATAAGTTACAGCTTATTGTAATTAGTGTAATAAGGATTTTACTAAAAATAAAAGAATATACGAAGACAAACATAAAAAATTAGTTAAAGATAATATAAGTGCAAAACCACGCTACACAAAATAAAGAAAGATTTAAAACAAATAACATTAACGCAAAATTAACAAGCTAAATCCAAAGAACGAACTAATTTTATAGAATAAAGTGAGAATAAAATAAAAGAAATCAAATCAAATTAAGGAATTTGGTGACAATTAATGAGTTTACCAAGCTAAATTAAAATGGACATAAAAGTGTGAAAAACAAACATTTTGTGAACAGAAAGAAAACAAGAAAAGCGATAAAAAGATAATTTTGTGAAGAAAATTCAGCGAATACCGAATAAGATTCTTTTTAAAGAAAACCAAATTCTGTAAAAGAAAAACTAAGTATCAAAAATTTTGTAAGGAAAACAAAGTGAACCTTAACAAACGAAAAACTAAATTGTGAACATTAAAGAATGCACCTAATGTGCATCAGCAGCAAAACAACACTCAACATAATCTTTACAGCAAAGGGAATGCAGACAACAGCAGCATTAATGTTTTTTTTTTTCTAGGGACCGTATTAGCGTATTTCAATATTCTAGATTACTCTAACGCCTGACTAATAACTATACAAGACGGCTTTGCGAGGAGACAAAATGGTTCATTTAAAATTATACATTCAATCGACCTCGAACAGTATTGGAGTTTGGTAGATAATTTTGAACATGTTCTAGGCAATAATATTACTTACAATCACCCTCTCCGTCCATTCCTAGCTCAACAAGTTCTCGACATAAAGGAGCTACTGAAACGATTGACTCCTTACAGGAAAAAGAGATCTATTGATTTTCTCGGTAGTGCATGGAAATGGCTTGCCGGAACTCCGGATCGACATGACCTTGAAATTTTAACACAAAGAATGAACAATATTTTGGAAAACAATAAGAGACAAATGATTATAAACGAACTTACACACGGTAGAGTACATTAGAGCATAAATTAATTCTATTGGAGAAGGAACTAGAGAACATTGAATATGCAATACAATGGGCTAAGATTAATATCGTAAATTCATTTATTTTGTCTAAAACTGAAACTATTAATAATATCCTCAAATTGTACAATATACCACTTTTCAGTATAGATGATATGCTAATCTTCGGAAATGTAAAAATTGTAACTAATAACAAGGAAATTTTATATATCTTGAGTATACCAATAACGCAAAAAGAAATTTTCACCACATATTTGGCAAAGTCAGTGAAGGTTGGCAATATGATTTGAAGGAATTTTAAACTGTAATAATATTTTATTTGCTATGAAGAACAATTGTAAACATTATAACGATCTAACTATATGTAATAATAATGATATAGCAGAATTAAGAGAAGATTATTGTATAACTAGTTTATTTAAGAACATTGGCGGAAATTGCGCCCAGATTAACAACGAGCATGCACCTACTGTTATGGAAGTTGGAAGCAATATATTGCTACTCAACCAATTTAACGGACTAATAACAGCAAACGGTAAAGAGATAAAACGGGACATATTTAGTGAAGTATTTCAATCTTACAATAAATATAAACGGTGAAGACTACTTCTCAAGAGTAACCAGTGCCAGCAAATCCCTTCCAGCTGCCTTACAACCGAAAGCAATAAGGGCCAAAACTAAAGAAGTACTTTCACTAGAGAGACTACAAAAGTTAAATACTGGAAATGTAATGCGATTGGACACGCTGGAAACAAAAAATAATGTGCTTACGATAACAATCAGCTGCTCTATAATTTTCGCTATTGCACTCCTCACATGGATATTAATTAAGAAAAGACCCAGATATAAGGTCAATGATGGAAAACGGATGAATGTAAAACCTGCAGAACAAGTGGAACTATCCAAAACAAAATCAACATCAGAAAAAAAGCAAACAAGCATTTACAATTAACATACATTTTAAACAATCGAGACGATTGTATTTAAAAAGGAAGGAGTTAACACAAAATAAATCAAAAATACATATTTACCACTAAAATATGTTCCCAAGCTGACGTCGCGTCTGTTGTAATACGAAGCTTCCTATTTCACAACTAAATTATTGCACATGCTAAACAACGAAATTTTAAACCTGTGTGAAAGCAATAACAAAATAATTTCCCATAACTGGCTAGCAATAAATACAATAGAATTAAGAATTTTGTGCTTTTTTACGTTTAACTTTCAATAAAGCACATTGTTGGCTTGCTGCCAACAATTAAAAATTAATTTTTTTTAAATTATTTAACTCGCAGAGTTTTAATATATATACTATGTCATAAAACTATGAATAAAAGGACGCTTGTGGGGCCTGTCATTTCGTGTTTAATATATAGTAAATTTTAAATTATACTTATTAATCTTAAATATCTTAATTTACAGATGAAGAATATAGAAATAACGTGACGTCACAGCTGGTAGAAGGAAAGGAATATGATGAAGTCATATTCATCCCAAATAATGAAGTGAGTCCCTCTGTAAGTATAAGTTCTCCACAGCCGGAAGCAAAAATATGTGTGTGTGTGGATGCAGCGGTAAAATATCTTATATGCTGTATAAAAGACATAAGATCGAAGGTTGGCAAAACAGTAAAGTTTAAGACCAAAGAGCAAATGTGGGAGCAGATTAGTAAAAATTTATGTGGAATGGGATATGCCTTTAATGCGATCCAGGTGGCGGCAAAATATTTTGCACTTGAACGGTAATAAAAAAAAAAGAGTTGCGCTTATTAATAATAAAACTGGACGTAACAGGCAAATGTGTCCTTATTAAAGGTAAGTTTTAATTGTTTGCTAGTACACAAGTTAACATAAAAAATATTTATGCATATTTTCTCATGCTTATCTTACCCTTTTCAATTTTTCTTAAGTGTTTTGCACTTGTGGATTCGAAGAACCATTGAAATGTCATAAATTTATTATTATTTCGTAAACTATATGTCGATGATTACAATTATTTCCTTTTTCGTAACATAAGCATTGTTTATAATTTCTTTAAGTGTCGCAACATGTAAAATTAGGCCACACAAGTGAAAGCAAAATTATATTGCATTGTAATATCCGTACTAATATCTATTTTAAGTTGTAAGCATTTTTTGTAAAATTTTAGTTTATAAGATCATTTCTTGAAAATAACAATTCAGTTCTAAAGTAGCACTCAAAAACCAAAGTTGTTTTAATTTAACTGGAGCCCAACAAAACATACAAATGACCCCCAAGCGGTATTAATAAATAAAGAATTATAAAATTTGTAAAATAAAAGAAATTAACAAATAAAATGTTAATAAATAAAGAACTATAAAATTAGTGAAATAAACGAAAAACTATGAATTAAAAGCCAAAACTTTAGTCGCACCCTCTAAAAAGCCACAATCATAATATCAACATCCTTAATCACACTCCCACCAAAAAACCACAACGAAAAAAGAAAAGGGAAGACATCAATCATAACATCAACAGCTTTAACCGCACTCCACCACAGCAAAAAATGAGAATAATTATTTTTATTTTGGTGTTATTGGAAGCCGTTTTAGGAGAGGTAAAGATTTTGGATTACAGCAATTCACAATTAGTTGCAATTAATGTCGGCTTTGCTAAAATACAGTCAGGTACGGTGAAGATAATTCACGTGATCGACGTTGAAAATTACGAAACAGTGACTGACAATATCCACTCAACTGGACTGTGCCACGGCTGAATGGTTTAGCGATGATGTTGTAGTGTACCTCAAAGTTGCCACCGCATACCCTTAAACAACTCTGATATTTATACACACCAACCAAATCAGAGTAGGGTATTGTGCACTATCAAATGACAGCAGAACTGACTCACGACAAATATAAGAATCAATCAGAATGTAAGTGAATGAAACAAATTGAGTGGAACTGCAAATTGAGTGCATTCCAATATTAAAATATTCTGATTGGTCATGACAATAGTAAAGGGAGTTAGTCATTGACAAATATTGATATCCTCATAATGCCAACAGAGATAAACAGAACTCTGACGATGATTAGAACAAGTAAGAACGGCTAGAGTAAAAATCTCAGCCATAGTATATAAGTCCATACAAACCTAAATAAAGACAGACTTGAAATTACAATACAATATTGACAACAAACTGCCTTGTGTTCAATTGAAAGACTCTCCAATAATTCGGCAGTTCTTTTGAACGCCTAAATTAACAGCTGAAACCCTGACAGCTATTTAAAATAACCAAGGGCTATAGGGATTAAAGAACACATTACATGGCGATCCTGCGGACTACGAACTGATCCTGATAATCTTGAACCAGCGAAATTTTTATCCTTCAGTAATATATGTCCGTGGAAGTGGACGAAAATTTTGCACGCTGGACGTTTTACTTAGACACCAAAAAAGAAGGAGAGTACGAGCCAGAGCCGGCAAATCAAGATGCACCTCCGTATGAACCACTCCCAGTCAATGCGGGACCAAGGCCAATTACAATAGATGAGTACAGAAAACGTCAACAGAATAAAATAGCAGTACAGACAACAATAATTAAGAAGAAAAAGAAACGAGCTGGGAAGCAGTACCAGAGGAGGAAGGAACAGAGAAGGCAACGCAAAGAATTATAAGATCGAAGATAAGGAGTTTCAAGGATAAACACTTAAAAAAAAAATCAAGTTTTTATAAAGAAAAATATATATAATTAGAATTTGTAATGTTTAATATAAAAAAGGTCAAGCCAGAAATCCAATAGTAATATGTAGTACATATTATGTACATTTATGTACTTCATAATTAAATAAATACAATCATTAAAAGAATATTATCAAAATGGCATGGTGGAAGAACATTCTAAAAGCAATTCCACAAGTTTTTGCAGGATACGAGGTAGGAAAGAATGAAAACCATGAAAGCGAACAGAACATTCAGCAAATTATAGAATATATGAATGCCATAAGAATACAAAGTGAACATAAAGAAGAGAATGTGAACATTTTTGAGATAAAAATGATAATCACATTAGCTCTATTGTTAATTGCCTACATCATAAGGTTAATGTATGCAATACTTAGTAGCAGGGGGTAAAGGAAAAATAAATTTGATACAATTTATAAATAAATGTACCCAATACTATTTCAAATATACATAAAATAATACAAGGTAAAGAAAAACAAATATTTTCGCTGTACAATTATAAATGTTGTCTAAAATAACAAAAGTCTTAGTAATTATTGCTTTAATCATATTCTTATTGTATAGTATGTATAAGTTTATTAATAGTAGTAAAAACAGAAACAATAGAAGAAATGTACATATAGTACAAGACGAGGGAAACGAGGAAGGCTCGGAATATAAGGAAATTCCGGACAGCCAAAATTAAAAGTATTTAAAGTTTCTAATAATAACACAAATTATATAATCGCTAAATATAAAAATGAAGATTTAACATTTCTTGTCGACACAGGTGCCGACATATCATTATGTCAAACTAAAACAATTTTTGATGATGAACTACTAAATATAAATAATAGATGTAAATTAACAGGCATCACTAAAGAAGAAATACATTCATTAGGGACAAGTGAGCTTGAATTTTCCCTAGCAGACCAAACATGCAGATTTAAATTTCATCTAGTAGATGATAATTTTCCAATAGAGACGGACAATTTCTTTGTTCACCAATAATGGAACCATAATTCTGCCAATGCAAACAAAAGCATTTGACACATTAAAAATTACTATACCCCCAAGAACAGAAATTATACAACCATTAAAATTAAACCTCACTGAAGATTGCGTAATACTTAATAATGAATTAAAAGCGGTGTTTTTTTAAGTAATTCAATAGCACCAAAAAACGTAATGACACATATTAAAATTTTAAACACAACAAATGAGACACAGATTTTACAGGGCATTAAACTGCACACTGACCCACTTAAGAATTATGACATATTAAGTTACACAAATTTAGACAATGACGAACGTTTTCAACAAATTCTAAATGACTTGAAATTAAATGAAACTGATGAATATGCAAAATCGGAATTAATAAACATATTCAAAAAATATCAAAATGTATTTCATTTAGAGAATGAAAAATTAACTGTAAACAATTTTTATAAACAAAACATTACAACTTCAGATAAAACTCCGGTGTATATAAAAAACTACAGACTACCCCACACACACTCGGACATAATAAATGAACAAGTACAAAATATGCTAAATGAGGATATAATAGAACCATCGGTTAGCCCCTACAATGCTCCACTTCTTTTGGTACCCAAAAAGAATACGGAAGACAAACGAAAATGGAGACTTGTAGTAGACTTTCGAAAGCTAAATGACAAAATAGTTAATGACAAATTTCCACTAACTAGACTGGAGGATATTTTGGATAAGCTAGGAAGAGCTAAATGGTTTTCGACTCTTGATATGACTAGTTCATTTCACCAAATTCAATTGGAAAAATACTCAAGACCACTTACAGCTTTTTCTACACAACAGGGGCACTACCAATTTAAAAGACTGCCATTTGGACTTAAAATTTCATCGAACAGTTTTCAGAGAATGCTTACAATAGCACTTTCAGAACTTGATTCAGAAGCTTTTCTCTATGTTGATGACATAATTGTATACGGATGTTGTAGTTTGAACCATCACAATCAAAATCTTGTAAAAGTTTTAGACAGACTTCAGCGATACAATTTAAAACTGAATCCAAAGAAATGTTGTTTTTTAAGACCAGAGGTAGTATACTTAGGACATTTAATAACAAAGGACGGCGTTAAAACAGACCCAGCTAAATACCCAATACGCAGATGAAGTTAGACGTTTCGTTGCATTCTGCAACTATTATAGAAAATTCATACCGAATTTTGCGGACATTGCGAAACACTTAAATATGCTATTGAGAAAATCAGTAAAATTTTTATGGACAAATGAATGCCAAACTGCTTTTGATACTCTAAAAGAAAAATTAATGAACCAATCTTACAGTACCCAAATTTTGACCAACCTTTTATTTTAACGACTGACGCCTCGAACTACGCACTAGGAGCAGTCCTATCACAAGGTGAAATTAGTAAAGACTTACCAATTTCCTACGCAAGTAAATCTCTTCAAAAGCATGATATGAATAAACCAATCATTGAAAAAGAATTGCTCGCAATTCACTGGGGAATAAATTTCTTTAAACCATATTTATACGGTCGAAAGTTCATAGTAGTGACAGACCATAGACCGTTGATATCACTATTTTCACAAAGGAATCCATCATCAAAAATGACAAGAATAAGACTAGATTTAAGCGATTATGACTTCACAATAATTTATATGAAAGGGAAAATCAACACTAATGCGGATGCATTATCGAGAATGGAAATAAACTCAGACGTACTAAAACATATGATACCGTTGGAAAATGATGAAAATGAAAAGAAAATACTAATAACTACAAGGGCGATGACAAAGAAAAATGAAAATACAAATAAAGAGGCAAATAAAATGAATGAAGAAATAGAAATGAATATGAATACAGAGCGCGCGAATAGAAATAATATGGGAAGATGTATCTCTCAGGAGTCTGATCAACTTCTAATATGGGAATGCACATCCATAAATGATATTAAGAATATGAAGAAATTGCAATTTAATAAATTTGAAAATATAGAAGAAGTCGACATAAAAATTGAAGATAATATTGTGCACATAGGACGTGATGACAATTCATCGAAACAAGATTCGATCATGAAGAAATCACGTACCCAAAATAATAATTATATCAATAAAGGACATAATGATAATTCATCGAAACAAGATTCGAATATGAAGAAATTACATGCCCAAAACGTACAAAATGAAAGTAATATGCATGCAAGATTCAGCGATAACTCAGCGAAACTAGATTCGATTCTGAGGAAACTGATATCTAAGATGAAGAAAGAAAAAATAAAAGAATTAGCTATAGCAAAGAATGATAAAATATTTAAAATGTATACAATGAAAGATTTAAAAGAAGCATATACAAAGATAAGAATAAACAACAAAAGTCCTCAATTAAAAATATTAATTTACAATGCTCCAACAAGAATAACAGATGACATACTGAAATATAAACTCATCGATGAATTCCACAATGCCACACACGCAGGCCACTTAGGAATAAGAAAAACAATAATTAAATTGAAACAGCGGTACGTTTGGAAAAACATGAATAAGATGGTAAAGCAATTCGTAAAATACTGTGACAAGTGTAACATAAACAAACAAACCAAACACATTAGAGAACCACTTACATTAACAGACACCCCAAGCAACAGTTTTGAAACAATATCAATTGATACGGTAGGACCACTTCGTATTTCAAACGGATACAGATACATATTGACTATGCAGTGCGAGCTAACAAAATTCGTTGTTGCTCATCCAATGTCAACAAAAGACGCACTTACAACTGCCAAAACACTAGTAGAACAAATAATTTTAAAATATGGTAAATTCAAAATGCTCAAATCAGACAACGGGACAGAATTTAAAAACGAACTAATGCATAACATATGTTCACTACTCGGTATCAAACAAACATTTTCAACCCCTTACCACCATGAAACAATGGGTGCGGTAGAAAGAAATCACAGGGTTCTCAATGAATTCTTGCTGACAACAGCAAATGATTACGAATGGGACAGGTGGATAAATTACTTTACTTTTGCCTACAACACGGCACCACACATAGACACTGGTTACACACCATTTGAGTTAGTATATGGTAAATTACCATGCTTACCATCAGAATTTGAAAACAGTGAAGGAGATAAAGTATATAACTATGAAGATTATGCAAAAGAACTTAAGCAAAAATTACAATATTCTTTAAATAGAGCTAAGGAACTTACAACTAAGATAAAAAAAAAGAAATTTAGAAGATAGATATAGTAATAGGTTAAATCTAGGAGATTTAGTTTTAATAAAAGTAGAAAATAGGAAAAAGAATCAAGGCCCATACAAAGGTCCATATAAGATCATAAGGCAAAACGGTGTAAATACTATAATAGGCTACCACGGAAATGAAAAAGAATTCCATAATAATCAATTAAAACCATAAATAGACTTAAGAGACAATAATTAAGTTCAAGTTAAGGTATGACGTAACATCCCTTAAAATTATATTTTCAAAATAAGTCACACGCTTTATTTTATTTATGCTGACATTGCGTCTGCTAAAGTTATTTCATTTATTTTTGAGTTTGTAACTCTAAACTTTGTTTTCGACTTTTGAGTTACATATGAAGATAATATAGAAACGTTCCCAGACGGGATTCTGAGAAATTTATTATTGAAGCAGTTCTGTGGGAATGTTAAATTAAAAGTATTGTGAAACAATTTAAAATAGCTAATAAGTAAACAAAATTGTAATATTAAACCCATTTCCGATTTGTTTAAAGAAATAGTACATTTTTGCTTACCACTTAAGATTTACTTCAGATAATTGTAAGTTAAATTTTATTATAATTCTTAAGAAATAAGCCAATGATTGTAGTGACAAAATTAGTATTTAAGCTACCGTGAAAAATTGTAACAGGTTCGTTCTTAATCACTCACTAAAATAGCCGGATCATACACCAGCCACAAGTGGGTCCCTGTGAAGGCATAACTTAATAAATTATAAATTATAATAATACAAATAAAATTTAATAAAAAAATAAAAAATGTGTTTTTTTTATAATTAAATTATTAAACACAATTTAACTGGGGGCTCAACCGGGATCCTCCATCTTATAAGTCCTGAAAACAAAGGATTCGGTCGAGTGATCAAAAAAACAAGTATCCTTTTTAAAAGGAGAAAAAATAAAAAAAACAATTCAAGTGACAAAAAAATTTTAAATAAAATAAAAAAATTTAAAAGGAATAGGAAAGCAGACTTATCCTTTTAAGAGTGATGTGATGTTTAGTGAACAATAAAGAAAATTAATACTAAATAAATTTTATAATAAAAGGAAATAGTAATAATAACTAGTGAAATAAAACAACTTTGGAAAAATTTTAAATACAAAAATATTAACAAAAAAACTTTAATAATAATAAGAAACAACAGTTTTGTTTATAATTTGATTTATAATTTAAAATTTTGTTAAATGGAAAAAATAAATTTTTAGTGAAAAACAATAAAAATAATACAAAAATATATGTTTGGAAAAATTAGTGCCAAACAAAAAATTAGTGACAATAAAAATAATACAAAGAAAGAGGAAAAATACCAACCAGAAATAATCAACACAACAGCAACAACAGGAACAACACCATCCAAATAACTGACTGAAGAAAACAAAACCAATCAACAGCAACAACAAAACAACATCTTCTAAATCAACTTCATCATCAGCAGATAGTAAGTTAAGTTTGTTAATAACATATTTTTTGTATTAAAATTTGAATAAAAACTTTTTTTGAAGAATTATTTATATTGAAAACTATATTGAAAATTTAATAAAAAGAAAATCAATTTTGAAAGGATTATAATGAAAATTGAAATTAAGGAATTAAAATTACAAAAAAATATTAAAATTGCTGTATTGTACTTTATATTTTACTTTATTAAAAACATTAACATTAACATATTGTTTTGGTTCTAATACTTTTAAAAAATCATTGAAGTAGCAAAAATATTTAGTGATTTGTGAATAATTTCGTTGGCTCTCTTGAATAGAATATAGTTAGGTAAACTGGATTCGGAAATAGACACTTTATCGGATTTGTTTAGGAATTTGGGAACAAATATTGAGAACGAAATGGCTACCATAGATCAGGTAAGGGCTCTGTTGGATGCAAAGACTGCTCCATTATTAGCTCGAATAGAAGAATTGAGTAGGGATTTGGGCGCACTAACTACTTGTAATTCTGTAGGAGAATTTGAAGAGGAAAAGATTAATGTTACAATACGTTGTGATGAACCACTGGACGTAATAAGGTCCTTGCCGGTTTTTGATGGCAAACATTCGTATGTCAGTTGGCGTGAGGCCGCTACAAATTCAATGAAAATATATGCGAAAGGCAGCAAACGCTATTTTTCTGCTTTAACTATTTTAAGAAATAAGATTGTTGATGACGCCAATGATACCTTGACTAATCATGGCACTGTTCTGAACTTTGACGCGATTATCAGTCGCTTAGATTTTGCATATGCTGACAAACGCCCCTTGCACATAATTGAGCAAGAGCTCAGCGTAATGCGTCAGGGACCACAGGCAATAATGACATACTATAATGAGGTTAATAAGAAATTGACGGACTTGATAAACAAGACCATAATGACGTACGGAACAAATTCGGACATTACAAAGGAACTAAACAATAGGAATAGACAATACGCACTTAGGGTTTTTATGACAGGATTAAATCCTCCTTTGGCCGATATCTTATTTTCGATATCACCTATTAGTTTGCCAGACGCGCTGGCAAAAGCTCAAGAATTAGAGGCAAATAAATTACGCGCTAATTTTGCTTTACATTTTAATAAACCACAAATGACTAATTTTAATAGGCCACAACTGACTAACTTTAATAAAACAAATAATGTCCTGCGTTTCCCTAATCGCAATTATGGGGACCCACGTCCTAAAGAACATTATAACAGACAATACCAGACGAAACCAGAACCAATGGAAGTAGAAAGCTCGACACATGCTGTTGCTAGGCCAACACCCAATTTTGGACAAAGAAACCCACAGAATTTTAATTATAACCAAACACGTCCTTTCAACAACTTTTAACAGACAGGACAATTTAACAATCCCCAACATGGTTTCAAGAGACAATTTAATAACAGTATCCAAATAAGCCGACAACCTCAACAAAAATATCAGCGAATAAACAATTTGAACGATAGTTCTTTTTTAGATCAAGAAACGGACTGCCCTACATCATCAAGGTGTCCACAAGAGGAAGAAAATATAAAATTTTAATTGACAGCGGTGCGACAAGCTGTTATTGTAGTCCTGGAGTTCTAACGAACAGACAGGAATTAGTAATTAAGAAGAGGGTAAAAACCATTAATGGTTTTACCATCATTAAATATTTTTATGAAGCCAGTATTTTCGGCTTTAAAGAAAGATTCTATGAAATTGAAAATCTGGAGGCAGACCTCCTTATGGGATACAACTTTATGAAAAGAGCTAATATTATTTTAGATTTTAAGGAAGGGAAATTGATTTGCGGTAAACACTGCGAAAAATTAATAAATATCGAATCATAGGATTCGAGCGAAAATAAAAAATTGGAAAATCAAGGAAAAAACCTTTTGAACAAATTGAATAATGAGGACATATTTAATTTCGATAATGAAAGCAAAGAAAATTTAAATATTTTAAGAGAAAATGTTATAAAATATATTCAAACCATTCATTCTAGTATAGATATGAATCTGCCGTTTAGAACGGATATCAGAGCAGAAATTCGAACAATTGTTGAAGCCCCTATATGGAGCAAGCAATATCCTTACCCATTTTCTGCAAATAGCTTTGTAAATAATGAATTGAAAAAATTACTGAAGGACGAAATAATTCGACCTAGTAAAAGTCCTTACAATTCCCCAATATGGGTTGTTCCAAAAAAAGGAATAAATGAAGATGGTACTGCAAAATTGCGTATGGTTATTGATTACAAAAAATTTAATGAAAACACGGTATGCGATAAATACCCCATCCCGGATATGAATGTTATATTATCCAATCTGGGAACAGCAAAATACTTTTCGACTATCGATTTAGAGTCTGGTTTTCATCAGATTCTTATGAAAGAAGAAGATATTGAGAAAACCGCATTTTCCGTTAATAATGGAAAATATGAGTTCATGAGGTTACCATTTGGTCTTAAAAATAGTCCAAGCATTTTTCAACGGGCCATGGATGACATTTTACGAGAATTTATAGGAAAAATATGTCATGTTTATATAGACGATATAATTGTCTACTCAAAAAATTTACAAGACCATCATAAACATTTGCGATTAATAATTGATAGATTAAGGGAGTCGAATATGAAAATCTCATTGGAAAAATCTAGATTTTATGAGAGGGAAGTCGAATTCCTTGGATACATAGTTGGACATAATGTTATAAAAACGGATCCAAAAAAATTGGAAACTATAAATAACTACCCTTTGCCAAAGACTTTAAGGCAATTAAGGAGTTTTCTTTGAATGGTAGGATACTACCGAACATTTATAAAAAATTACGCTCAAATATCGAAACCATTGTCAAAGTATCTAGCAGGTAAAAATGGTAAAGTTTCACAGTACATATCAAAGAAGATAGAAATAAAATTGGATGAACAGGGTATACTTACTTTTGATAAATTAAAAAAATTATTGTCTGAACAAATTGAACTGACTCAACCTGATTTCAATAAAAAATTCATCCTTACCACCGACTCTGAATTCTACAGAGAAAAATTATGCAACGAATGAAAAAGAACTTTATGCTATTGTATTGGCCTTGAAAAATTTAAGAAATTATTTATATGGCAGTTCAAATCTCGAGATTCATACAGATCATCAACCATTAACATTCGCAGTTTCTACAAGAAACCCTAATTCGAAAATTAAAAGATGGCGATCTTTTATAGAAGAATTTTCACCGAAAATGATTTACAAACCAGGTGTTAACAATGTCGTAGCAGATGCTCTTTCTCGTCAATATTTAAACAACATATCAGACGAAGAATCTCTACACAGTACTCAACATTCCACTGAAAGTAGTGATGATTTCAATATTCCAGAGATTTCGAAACCCTTAAATGAGTTTAAACAACAAATACTTTTGTGCAAAGCGAATTTTACTATTCACGAAATGATCGTGACATTTGGAAGAACGAGACATATTATAGAATATGATACAAGAGAAAATCTCAAAACTATTCTTTTGGAATTCATTAAACCAAACTTAGTTACTTGTGTTCATTGCACACCAGATGATCTTTACGATTTTAAAGAAACAGTGAAAGGGGTTTTCACAAACAAATTTGTATATAGCAAAATATTTCCACTGGACATCACAAATGTTGATGATCAACAAAACATTATTCGGGATACTCATTCTCGAGCACATAGGAGCTGTAAGGAAAATCACAGACAAATATATAAACAATATTATTGGCCAAAAATGATAAAACAGTTTAAGGAATATATCAGGCATTGTACAATTTGTAACCGTAATAAATATAATAGACACCCACAAAAGGTTCCAATTGGAGAGGCTACAATTCCTAACAGAGAGGGGGAGTTCCTTAATATAGATATTTTTTATGCTGAGGGTCTTAAATTCATAACATGCGTTGATGCCTATTCAAAATTTCTCGTTATTAAAAATATTGAAGATAAAACTAACATTGGAGAGAAGGTTTTGGATGTTCTTCAGAATTTTCCTAATGCCAAAAAGGTGACACTTGACAATGAACCAGGTTTTTTGACTGCGCAATTTAAATCTTTGATGCAACGTTTAGTGGTCGAACTTTATTATTGTACACCGCGCCATAGCACAACGAATGGTCAGATTGAGAGAGTCCATTCCACTTTAATAGAAATAGCTAGATGTATCAAGGAAGAATTTAATCTTATAGATGATACTGAGGTTTTTTATAGAGCAGCTCAACAATACAATAATACAATACACTCGGTTACACAGAACAAACCAGTAGATATACTTTTTAATAGGGTTACGCACAATTTAGTAGACGTATTGAAAAAGGCTCAGAGTAAAATGATTTCGAGGAATAACCAAAGCCACATAAAAACTTACCAACCAGGCGATATAATATATGAAAAAATAATAGGGCAGAGAAATAAGCTACTGCTTAGATTCAAAAAACAGAAAGTAAAAGAAGACTTAGGTAATAAGGTTAAAATTAAGTTTCGAGATAGAATTATACATAAGGACAATATTAAGGCTTGAGAATTTTAAAATAATTTTTAATTTACTTTCTAGAAAATGAAGTTTTTGTTGATACTTTTTACATTATTTGGGGCTTACAAGACAGAGGTTCAAATACTGGACTATACGAACTCACAATTAATTTCAATACACCAAGGACAGGCAAGACTACAGAACGGAAATTTTAAATTGATTCATGTTTTGGAACTTGACGAATATGAACGAACTGTTAACAATCTGGAAAATGAAGTTCAAAATAAAATATTAAAGAACAGCACATCGCTGCCTTTTCTTTTTCATGATATCAACCAGATAAGAAGTCAAATAAACCGAATGAAGCCAAGAGTGAAACGCTCAATTGACATTATTGGGACAGCTTGGAAATGGATAGCTGGTTCACCTGATCACGAGGATCATAACATTGTATTGAACAAAATTAACGGACTACTTACGAACAATGAACGACAGAAAATTATTAATGAGAAATTCATCCACAGGATAGACTTGTTGACGAACGCAACTAATAATATTTTAAAGACGATTCAGTCTTTTGAAGAAACCCAAAGAATAATAGAGGACTCCATTAGAAATAGAATTAATGTTGTAAAAACAGAAATCATTAATATAGAATACGCCTTACAATGGGCGAAGGTAGGGGTAATTAATTCATTTATACTTTCGGAAAAAGAAATCAATGAAGCCAAACAATTTTTAGATATTGAGGAATTTCCTTACAATAATTTAGAAGAAGCATTAGGTTTTGCTACAGTTAAGATAGCCACGGATTATTCTTCTTTAATTTATATAATAAATCTACCCGCAATTAATAAGATAAATTGTGAAAAAATATTATTAAAACCAGTAAAACAAAATGAAAAAATTATAAAAATAAATTCGGAAAATGTAATTAGATGTAAGGATAAAATTTTTGAAATGAAAAATGATTGTAACCAATTTAACAATTTATGTATGTATTTGCAACAATGAAAATTTAATAGATATAAGTAATACTAATTGTATACCATTAATTTTAAATAGCAAAAATCACAATTGTACGTTTATAAATAATCAACATGTTCCTACTATAGAGGAAATAAATGAAGGCACAATACTTTTAAATCAATTTAACGGAACTTTGAATATATTTGAAAATAAAACTTATCAATTATCGGGAACTTATTTATTCCAGTTTCATAACGAAACAATTGGTATTGAAAACCAAATATTCACATCAAAAGAAGTTTCAAACTTAAAACCACTTCCAGCTGTACTACAGCTATCATCTAATAAATCAGTAGTTGAGGAGGTCTTCTCCTTAGAAATGATAAAAGATCTTCAAGTAGATAACATAGATGAAATTAATTTAATATCAACTAAAGGTTTCGTAATGTTTTCCACAAATATCAGTCTGTCTATTTTGGTAATAGCTATAATTTGTTTAATATTCTTCAAACTAAAATCAAAACCAAATTCTGATATAAATGTCATAACAATGGTTAAGAAAGAAGTCGAACGAAATGATTCAACGACTGATAATCCAAGTTTTCAAGAATCCAATAGAAGATTCTGTAGCATTAATGAATTACCAACAGTTTAACAATCGGGACGATTGATCTTAGAAGGGGAGGAGTTAAGGTATGATGTAACATCCCTTAAAATTATATTTTCAAAATAAGTCACACGCTTTATTTTATTTATGCTGACATTGCGTCTGCTAAAGTTATTTCATTTATTTTTGAGTTTGTAACTCTAAACTTTGTTTTCGACTTTTGAATAAGTCGCACGAGTTACATATAAAGATAATATAGAAACGTTCCCAGACGGGATTCTGAGAAATTTATTATTGAAGCAGTTCTGTGGGAATGTTAAATTAAAAGTATTGTGAAACAATTTAAAATAGCTAATAAGTAAACAAAATTGTAATATTAAACCCATTTCCGATTTGTTTAAAGAAATAGTACATTTTTGCTTACCACTTAAGATTTACTTCAGATAATTGTAAGTTAAATTTTATTATAATTCTTAAGAAATAAGCCAATGATTGTAGTGACAAAATTAGTATTTAAGCTACCGTGAAAAATTGTAACAGGTTCGTTCTTAATCACTCACTAAAATAGCCGGATCATACACCAGCCACAAGCGGGTCCCTGTGAAGGCATAACTTAATAAATTATAATAATACAAATAAAATTTAATAAAAAAAATAAAAAATGTGTTTTTTTTTTATAATTAAATAATTAAACACAATTTAACTTATACAATATACATTAAAAATTATAAGAATTCTATTTTTAATATTATAAAATTATAAAAATATTAAATACTACATTAAGAATTACTATATCGTCTTTAATACAAATTGTAAAATTATAAAAACTATATCAACAACTACTTTGTAATAGTAAATAAGTACATACATGTAAAATTCTAATAATTTTAAAAATATGAGCATATCAAGAAAAATCAATCCCCTAATTTTTCTCTTAGCGGTGAGGGTGTAGTGTACCACAAAGTTGCCACTGCATACCCTTAAACAACTCTGATATTTATACACACCAACCTAATCAGAGTAGGGTATTGTGCACTATCAAATGACAGCAGAACTGACTCACGACATATATAAGAATCAATCAGAATGTAAGTGAATGAAACAAATTGAGTGGAACTGCAAATTGAGTGCATTCCAATATTAAAATATTCTGATTGGTCATGACAATAGTAAAGGGAGTTAGTCATTGACAAATATTGATATCCTCATAATGCCGACAGAGATAAACAGAACTCTGTCGATGATTAGAATAAGTAAGAACGGCTGGAGTAAAAATCTCAGCCATAGTATATACATAAGTCCATACAAACCTAAATAAAGACAGACTTGAAATAACAATACAATATTGGCAACAACCTGCCTTGTGTTCAATTGAAAGACTCTCCAATTATTCGGCAGTTCTTTTGAACGCCTTAATTAACAGCTGAAACCCTGACAGCTATTTAAAATAACCAAGGGCTATAGGGATTAAAGAACACATTACATTAACACCGAATGGTCGCTGGAAGAAGCAAGACGTGTAGACGATAAGAATACCGAAGATCGGATTGAGACAGCTCAGGTAACGGTTGAGGATAATGTATCCAGTAGCGACAAAGACTTGCCCACCGTCATAAATATGGAGTTAGGTGTAGGACCGGATACACCGGTTGCGGTCGGCTCAATAGAAACCCTGACAGGTCAATTACTTCCAGCAGAATTATGGACCTTAGTTGTAGGCCTGGTGAGACAAGAAGGCAGGAGCAAAAGGCTAAACTTCACCAAACAAATCCATGGTATCTGGTATCGGATTAGGGTATCGAAGTTTGGAAAGGCTACAGAGCGTTTTGACAAGGGCACGATGACAAATCCTATGACAGAGAATGAATTATAAAAAAACGAAGAAAATAAATAACAAAATAAAGACCGACAAATAAAACAACGATACATTGTTTTCTTTGAGAAAGGGGAAAGTGTGATGACCACTTTGTACACAAATTGTTGTCACACCCTGTAAGTATATTAAAATATTTGTGTTGCACACACTAACTGACGGCATACCCTATTGTTGCGATCCAGCCAATACACTACTGTTATATTGACAACAACAAACATGTAATGCTGGTAAATGCTGAAGAATTTATAATAACAAATCATACAAATATTAAAGAATTTCGCAACAACAAAATAAGTACAAATTCTAGTATAAATAGACGTCAATTTAAAACAAATCTTCATTCTATGCAAAGTCAGGAAAGCGACGACAGCTAAGAAAATAAGTGGTATTTAAATCAAAAGGGTAAGTGAGGAGAAGCAGAAACGTGTAGATATTTGGTTAGTGATTTGTTAGTCACGAAACCGAATTTAGAACGTAGAAAAATGGTTAGTGATTCTTTAGTCACGGAACAAAAATAGCGTGTGTAGACACTTGGTTAGTGATTTGCTAGTCACGAAACCGAATTTAGAACCTAGAAAGTGGTTAGTGATTCTTTAGTCACGAAGCCAGACTATAGTGTGTAGATATTTGGCCAGTGATTTGCTAGTCACGAAACTGGATTTAGAGCGTAGAAAGTGGTTAGGGATTCTTTAGTCACGAAGCCAGACTATAGTGTGTAGATATTTGGCCAGTGATTTGCTAGTCACAAAACTGGATTTAGAGCGTAGAAAGTGGTTAGTGATTCTTTAGTCACGAAGCCAGATTAGAGTGTGTAGATATTTGGCCAGTGATTTGCTAGTCACGTGTAGCATGAGATGACTTCGACAATGCCAACACAATGTGCAGTTCCATTTATTTGTAAACAAAAGAATATTAAATATCAATATCGTTGATCGTCACTAGACAACACATTGCATGGTAAGCATAATATGCACACCACAAGCTGTTGTAGAGTTTGCAAAATATTTACAAAGTACTGTATGTTGTTGTTATTCTGGCACACTTATGTTTATGCCGACTTAAGTACGGAAGTTGCATTTAATGAATATAGATCAATAACAACCAAAATTGTTTTGAACTAATTAACACACACACTCACTAGTATTAAGAAATGTTGTGACATAGATTTAAGGGGGTGATTCGATAATTGTCGAATTAGCTAAAAACTATTATAAAAAGAACGTAAACTATAGAAAAACAGACAGACTACTTTCGCAGATCAAGAGCTTCACTAGTTGCTCTGAAAGTACTCACAAATAAGGAATTTAAATTGAGTAAACAATAAAGACCATTCGTTTTGTAATTTACATTCGTTACATGGCGATCCTGCCAAATTCTTGGAGTGCATAAAATATTTTGCACCTAAGAAAAAAATAAATTTGAGATCCTGACGGACCAGCCAAAATACGCTCCGTCAGAGGACCTGTCTAAGCCAAAGACAGTGTGGGAAGGTCCGCTATGAAGCCAGGACCTCAGCCGTTGAGCGTAGAAGAATACTTAAGGAGGACGCAGCCCAACAAACAGAAGGAGGAAGTGGCGTGCGTTATTAAAAAGGTAACAAAAAAGCCAAGAAGAGGGGGCAGAACTCAGAAGCTAAAAAGAGAAAAAACCATCTTGTATCGGCTCAGAAACAGTTCACCACCACCGAGCTGGGCGGCTAGCTCACAAATGTGGAACCGGATCGACGAAATTAATCGTCAAATATCCAATATCTTGGATAACAAGAATAATTAAAAAAAAATATTAATTTGTTTAATTAATTTTGTATAAAAAAAAGAAGTTAGAAGCTTAATAAGCAAGGTGCGAATTATAATCTGCACTTGTAGGGCCTATAAGCGAACATATCGCTCGAGGCAACTAGTTTTTTTTAATACATATATATATTTAGTGACAAGAACCCTTCAAATATTAAAATATTTAAACGTAATTAATTTACATACACATAAATTTAAGAAAATATTGTAATAATTTTTATGGAGCCTATTGATAGGAGAAGCATTAGGTCTAGGAATTCCGTTAGGGGAGAATCAGATTTAGTAAGAAGAAACAATTAGGATGGTAAGAAAATATGGTAAATAAAGATCTTGAACTTTAAGCTTGGGAAAATTTAAAAAAAAAAAAATTTTAACTCTTATTACGGTTTGGAAAATTTTCTTAGAAGCATGGGTAAACCACAATCAAAAGTGGAAAAACCCAACGCAAATGTAGTAAATGAAGTGGAAGTTACCCAGGAACCGATTAACTTGCACCTGATTGAGTGCTGTTTAATAATAATTACTGTTTTGATTGCCTTAAATTTTGCGTTGCATATTTATGCTTTGCATAACAAAAGGCTAAAGAAGAAATACTTGAGCAGAGCCAATGACCTGGACAAGATTTAGATAAAAAAAAAAATAGAGAAATTTTCTGCCCTATGGACTGGCAGGAAATTATTCAAAAGGTACGACTGATAAAAGAAGACTTTGACAAATCATATAAATGTTTGAATATAGACAAGAACACAAAGGAAGAAACAACTATTAAACACATTAAAATTTTATGCGACAAGCTAGAACAAATAAGAGTGGTGCTCAACGTTAATTATAGTAGACTTACGGCACCACACAAAGCGGCAGCCGATAATTTTTTCACAGATATAAGGAACAAAATAATTAATATATCATCAAAAAAGGGTATTGAGATAAATCTACCTGATACACTTGATAAGGAAGTAAATTACAATATAGAAACGGAAACTTGGGCTTCTATGCATCATATCCGTCACCAGGAGTCTTCGCGCATGCAATTGCGATGGATCTCCTCCGCACCCGCACTAGAGAAAGGCCCCAAAATTGGGATTTGCTTGAACCGCTCGCGTATCCGAATCATGCTATTACGGGAAATTGCCTTGGTTATCAATTTGCTAGGACTTTAAGTGCGGAACATTTAAGATTCTTTGAGGACGCTGGAGTTGCAATTCAATCATTTGAATTTGAAAATGAGAGAAGTCACCTTCCTTGGTCACAAATGTACAGATAAAGGAATATTGCCGGATGATAGTAAGTACTCGGTAATCGAAAACTATCCAACTCCTACTGATGCGGATAGTGCTCGAAGATTTGTTGCTTTTTGTAATTACTACCGAAGATTTATTAAAAACTTCTCCGAGTATTCCAGGCATCTCACGAGATTGTCCAGGAAGGGGGTAACATTCGAATGGACAAAGGATTGCGATTTTGCATTTAAATATTTAAAGAAAGCATTGATGAGCCCAACATTACTCCAATACCCAGACTTCACGAAGGAATTTTGTATAATGACTGATGCAAGTAAACGTGCTTGCGGAGCAGTCCTGACACAAGAACATGGTGGTAGGCAGTTACCGGTGGCGTATGCATCTAAAGCTTTTACTAAGGGAGAAAGCAATAAATCCACAATTGAACAAGAACTAACTGCCATACACTGGGCTATCACACATTTCAGGCCATATATTTACGGAAAACACTTTTTGGTTAGAACTGATCATAGACCACTCTCCTATCTGTTTTCCATGAAAAACCCAAGTTCTAAACTAACAAGAATGAAACTTGATCTGGAAGAATATGACTTTACTGTATCTTATCTTAGGGGGAAAGATAATTATGTTGCCGATGCTCTATCGCGCATAACGATTAATGACTTGAAGGAGATTAATAAAAAGGTCACATCCGTTTTGAGAGTCACGACAAGATCGATGACGGATGAGAGGGAAAGTAGTAATCCAGTAGATAAACAGCAGAATAAAAATAACGAGCCCAAGGTATTTGTACCTTTAAATAATGTAGACGTCAGGAAATGTTATAAATTAAAGATTTTACCCAATAAATGCTACATCAAGAAGGGAAAATCTATTTGTGCACAAATAAGAATAGATGATTTGTTTATTAAAGGGAAAGTTGATTTAGGACAATTTTCCCTAGGCTTGAACAAATAGCCTGTAAACTAAATATAGATAAAATGCAAGTGGCACCTACTGAGAAAATTTTCGAATTTGTCTCGATAAATGATTTTGAACAAATGGGAAATAAGATATTGAATAAAATTAAGATAGCGCTATTAAATAAGGTGACCCAAATTAATAACGAGAATGCCAAGGCAATTCTTGAGATAATGCTGAAATACCACGATGATCCAATCGAAGGAGGACATTGTGGAATATATAGAACTACTGAAAAGATCAGAAGATACTACTACTGGAAAAATATGACAAAAGATATGGCAAGGTATGTCAAAACATGTCATAAATGCCAATTAGCCAAAACGGAAAAGCGTATTAAAAGTCCAATGACGATAACTGAAACACCGAATAAGGCTTTTGATACGGTGTACGTAGAAACAATTGGACCATTTCCAAAATCAATTTATGGTAATGAATATGCAGTCACATTAATATGTGATTTGACCAAATATTTAGTAACAATACCAATACAGAACAAAGCTGCCAAAACGATCGCCAAGGCGATATTTGAAAATTTTGTGCTTATATACGGTCCGATGAAGACGTTCATTTCGAATATGGACACGGAATACAAAAACTCAATAATGACAGAACTTTGCAACCTATTGAAAATAGAAAAACTGACTTCGACAGCTCATCATCACCAGACATTAGGTACAGTAGAAAGAAGTCACCGAACTTTTAATGAATACGTACGAAATTACATATCAGTAGACAAAAATGACTAGGACGAATGGCTGAAGTATTTCACATACTGTTTTAACACGACACCATCAACAGTACATAATTACTGTCCATACGAATTGGTTTTTGGGAAAATTCCCAACAATTTCAAACAGTTAAATGAAGTAGATAGAGTTGCACCACTTTATAATGTAGATAATTATGCTAAGAAAACTAAATTTAGACTAGAAGTAGCAATAAATAGAGCTAAAAACCTTTTAAATGAAAACAAAATAAAACAAAAAATTAATTATGATAAGACAGTATTAGATTATAAATTTAAAATAGGAGATTTAGTCTTGCTTAGAAATGATACAGGACACAAGCTAGAAACAGCATATAAGGGTCCATTTCAAATTAAGAAAATAGATTTAAGAAGTAATGTAACAATAGTTGATAAGAAAACCAATAAAGAACAAATAGTACATACAAATAGGCTTAAGTTGTACAACAGTAAATAATATAAAATTATATATGCGCGCGCACACAGAAAATAATATAACAAATAAATTTATAATTATACAACATATATATTATAAGTATTAATAATTTTTATTTTTTTTAGTATGTAATTATGAAATAAATACAAAATTGCAAAATGCAATATGTGTGCTTGATTAACCTAATCATTTATAAAAGAATGTCCATAAAACAAAAAGTTATATGAACATTCTTGTGAAAAGGGGAGGTGTAGCATGAGATGACTTCGACAATGCCAACACAATGTGCAGTTCCATTTATTTGTAAACAAAAGAATATTAAATATCAATATCGTTGATCGTCACTAGACAACACATTGCATGGTAAGCATAATATGCACACCACAAGCTGTTGTAGAGTTTGCAAAATATTTACAAAGTACTGTATGTTGTTGTTATTCTGGCACACTTATGTTTATGCCGACTCAAGTACGGAAGTTGCATTTAATGAATATAGATCAATAACAACCAACATTGTTTTGAACTAATTAACACACACACACACTAGTATTAAGAAATGTTGTAACATAGATTTAAGGGGGTGATTCGATAATTGTCGAATTAGCTAAAAACTATTATAAAAAGAACGTAAACTATAGAAAAACAGACAGACTACTTTCGCAGATCAAGAGCTTCACTAGTTGCTCTGAAAGTACTCACAAATAAAGAACTTAAATTGAGTAAACAATAAAGACCATTCGTTTTTTAATTTACATTCGTTACACACGAAACCGAATTTAGAGCGTAGAAAGTTGGTTAGTGATTCTTTAGTCACGAAGCCAGATTAGAGTGTGTAGACCTTTGGTTAGTGATTTGCTAGTCACGAAACCGAAATATAACAGTAAAAAAATTGGTTAGTGATTTGTTAGTCACGAAACCAAAATATAGCTACGGGGCGGTTGGGTAGTGATTTGTTATTCACGAAACCAGATTGGAGTAAATAGCGGTTGGTTAGTGGCTTGTTAGTCACGAAACCAGATCGGAGTGAATAGCGGTTGGTTAGTGAGTGACTAGGCACAAAGTCGAAACTAGGAAACTGGTTGAGGGACTCTTTAGTCACGAAGTCAGATAAGAGCGGTCGTTTTGCTCCTACACCAATAAGGACCGAGTGAATACCGGCAGTAACTGTACCATACATCCGGATCCAAAACAGCGAGGCCAGAAAGAAGAAGGATGACGGCGTGAAAGTTTACAATCAGGGGAATACACTACACATCAAGCGATAGAGTAATTTAAGGAAATAAAATAACGTGAATTTAATTGTAAAAAAATAAAACTGAAACAAAAAAAAAACAATAAAGAATAAAGAAAATATCAAGAAAATATTGGTAAATCACGGTTTATTTATTGTTGTAGCGACCTGGAACAAAGGCTGAAGTTAACCCGGACAAAAATATCGTTACAACATCATTGATATAAATGGAACTCATAGATTATCTCCTAGAAACTCTACAGAAAGATGTCAGTCCCTCTCATATTTTCCATCCTCTATTAGATCACGAACTGACAGAACTTCAAGCATACTTAGACCGATTGAAAGCAAAGACAAAAAGGTCCTTAAATTTTATTGGTTCTGCTTGGAAGTGGATTGCGGAAAGCCCGGACCACGATCATTTCGAGATATTAACACAAAAAACTAACAGACTTTTGAAAAATAATAATAAACAGATAAAGTTCGTTCGAGTACTTTTACTACACTTTGTAGTAAATGAGCGATTACCAAGTAAATTGAAAAATTTGCTCTCAAAAAGAGTATTTGTCAAAAAACAGTACACGAACAGAAACTTCGTAAGATTAAAACAATAGCTGATGGAAAATAAATATAGTGTTGAAACTTTTTTTTCGCTTTTGATATTTATTTCCTTTTTTATCGGTACTCGATTAAATACTTTTTATAATGCGATAATTTTTAACAAAATACAAATAAATTACTTTGTGTATTTGATTTTTTTTTTGTACTTTTTTTTTTGATTTTCTTAAAAGTGGCTGCTGAAATTTATTAAAACGAACATGAATATACATATATTATATTGGTTATCTTAAAAACAAGTGAAAAATCAAGTAGCCGAATATTTGACACTTTCACAACAATTAAATAAATTAAATACAAAAAATTAAAACGGTTGATATGCAGCCCAAAAAAAGAAAACTGGACGTAAAATGTTCGCCTGTTAACATTTCGGAATATACAAAGTAGCAAGTATATTTAAAGCGGTGTATGACAGAATTTAGTTGTATGTGTTCCTTAAGCCGCAGCCGCACCAGCGTATTCATACATGTGTTTGTATGTACATATAAGTTAACACAAAATAAATAAAAAATACATATTTACAACTAACTTTCAATAAAGAACATTGTTGGCTTGCTGCCAACAATTAAAAATGAATTTTTTTTAAATTATTTAACTCGCAGAATTTTAATTTATATAAATTGTCATAAAACTATGAATAAAGGACGCTTGTGGGGCCTGGTATCTCGTGTTTAAAATATAATAAATTTTAAATTATACTTATTAATCTTAAATATTTTAATTTACAGATGAAGAATATAGAAATAACGTGACGTCACAGCTGGTAGAAGGAAAGGAATATAATGAAGTCATATTAACCCCAAATAAGGAAAGTGAGTCCCTCTGTCAGTATAAGTTCTCCACAGCCGGAAGAAAAAATATGTGTGTGTGTGGATGCAGCGGTAAAATATCTTATATGCTGTATAAAAGACATAAGACCGAAGGTTGGCAAAACAGTAAAGTTTAAGACCAAAGAGCAAATGTGGGAGCAGATTAGTAAAAATCTATGTGGAATGGGATATGCCTTTAATGCGATCCAGGTGGCGGCAAAATATTTTGCACTTGAACGGTAATAAAAAAAAAAGAGTTGCGCTTATTAATAATAAAACTGGACGTAACAGGCAAATGTGTCCTTATTAAAGGTAAGTTTTAATTGTTTGCTAGTACACAAGTTAACATAAAAAATATTTATGCATATTTTCTCATGCTTATCTTACCCTTTTCAATTTTTCCTAAGTGTTTTGCACTTGTGGATTCGAAGAACCATTGAATTGTCATAAATTTATTATTATTTCGTAAACTAAATGTCGCAATACATAGAATAAGACTACACAAGAAATAGTAAAAACGATGATTACAATTATTTCCTTTTTCGTAACATAAGCATTGTTTATAGTTTCTTTAAGTGTCGCAACATGTAAAATTAGGCCACACAAGTGAAAGCAAAATTATATTGCATTGTAATATCCGTACTAATATCTATTATAAGTTGTAAGCATTTTTTGTAAAATTTGAGTTTATAAGATTATTTCTTGAAAATAAAAATTCGGTTCTAAAGTAGCACTCAAAAACCAAAGTTGTTTTAATTTAACTTACATAATATTCATCCCGTTTTATTTTTCTTTTGAATTAGTAAGCTTTATGATATTCTAAAGGAAAAAGTTGCGCTTAATCCAGAATATCTTTTGGACAGTGAAGCTGAGGTGGCTATTGATGAAACAACAGATGAAGATTCGACTCAGGACTTGTACCAATCAAAAATTTGTAATGATAAAAATAATAATAATTTTTCGTTCATTGATAAATATGTTTATTTTAATTATAGACTTTGTACCATCTACCTCAAAAAAAAGGAAATCGGCTTTTGAGCCGAAAAACAAATGAACATGCGTTAAAAAAAGAAAAACAAATTATGAAATAGTTCTTAGGTTGCTTGAAGACAACTTTAAAAAACGTAAAGAAAAAGGAAAAATTAAGGAGGCACACGATCAAAAGAAATTGAAGCTATTGGAAAGATTCTATATAAAATAGTTGTTTCAATAGTTAAAAATAACCAAAAAAGTGTAACTCAACTATATAAATATTTTTTAATAAATTGTTTATTGAAAATTTAAAAAGAATTTTATAAGTTTTTATAAGTTAATATGTTGTTCGCGTAAAAGTTATTTCTACAAGAAGCGTTAGAGGAGATTGCTGTTGCTTTGCAGCCAATAAAACCAAATGTTACTGCTGCAGATGTGAAGAAAAAAATCAAGATTTTGCAGCAGCAAATTTCTGCAGAAAAAAAAGATGAGAGCAGCAACTAGGAGCGGAATGTCGGCTGATGACGTGTATGTTTCTAGGTTATGGTGCTTTAATGAGCTAAATTTTTTATTGGATGCAGACGATGAAATTCGTGGGCAATCTAATTTGAAATTTAATACGGTGAGTAAAATGTGTTTGCTTTTTTTTAATTATTCGCAGAAAAACAAAATGATTGTACTTAAGGGTGATAATTTTTGGATATATCAAATCTGTACATTAGGGCCGATTGAATGATGTCCAAAAAAAATGTTACCCTGATGTAAATATTTGAAAAGTCGTAAATTAAATTTTTTTTATGTTTTTAAGTTGGGCGATTTATTTACCGAAAGTGAATGCAGTGTCAGCTCAAAAAAGGTTAGTGGTTATTTACATATTTAAAAATTTTTTTATTGTTAACGAAACACTTTCAGGTTAAGCAATCGAGATTGGATGAGGCAGCTGCATTGCAGCAATCCGCCAACAAATCACTGGAGCTCATGACCACCCTGATTCAAAAACGATCAGCAAAAGAAGAATCAAAAGAAGAAATTTTTTGCACAATGTTGTGCAATGAACTCAAAGAGCTCAAGTTGACAGAGACATACGAAAATGTCACTACAGAAATGTTGCTGATGGTTCGTAGGGCAAAAGCTGCCGAGCGTAAAACATCATCTTGGCAGGTTCCACGTCAACCAACAATGTATTCTGTCCCTTGCACTTCTGAGCAATCGTCAATGCAGTCATCAAGTCTGCACTCTTCAGTATCATCTAAAGATGAATACCACGATGACTTCTTCCATAATTCGACGTTGGTGGTGGAAACATCGGGAACGGAGCCATTCGACGATGTAACATTTGTGGAAGAGGGAGAAGATTGTATTGAAAACCTTGAAGGCAACAGCGATAATATTGATCAAAGGGTTGAAATCCAATCTGTGGAAATATTGAAAAAAGACCTATTACAGCAGGCAATTGAATCCATTTTTGATACATCCGACTGATATTTTATTGTTTTTATATTTTATGTTATTTATTTTTATTATATTTCTAAATAAATCATATGAAGTAAATGATAATCATTATGAACATGATAAAGATTTTATTATGATTGAATTCAATTTTCTTATAATATTTTATCAAGGGAAATTAAGTTTAAAGTTAATTTGAGTTGATTTTTATATGTATTTTACAGGGAAAAATTGAAAACGAACTTTTTGTCAAATATGAATAAAATATTAATTGAAATCTTGTGAAAATGTGGCATAAGTTAATTTGCCTTCTGATTAACCCTTAACGTGCTTAACCCATAAAGTTAAAGTTTAAAATTTGCCCTCATTGTTGAAATATTTTTTGAATTTCTCTCTTATATTTTCACAGTTTCAGTTGTGGTTACTTGTTGATGCCGTATTTGGGGATTCGTTCTTTTTATGATTTAATAAAGTGTGGTCGCAATGACCAAGTAAAATAAAAAAAAAAATGTTTTTTTTTTTTAGGTTTAACCTTAACTGGCGCCCAAAAAAATCTGGTGTTTAGGTACCCTAGGAAGCGAAAAGGAGGGTATTACGTGCCAGCCTTCACTAGTAAGGTAAAGGATAAAACACGCGTAGATAAAACATAAAAACCGTAAAGGATAAAAAAATCGTGCGTGTAAAAAAATTTAGATAGAACATAAAAGTCGTAAAGGATAAAATTTTTGAGAAAAAAAAGGAAACCTAATAAGCGATAAAAGGTGTGGAAAAAAAACTTTAAAAGTTTTGAAGAAAAATTTTAAAGGAAACATCAAACCGAAAAAAATTGTGCAAAAACTGTGAAGTAACAACCCTAAAGAAAAAGTTTTTTTCCGAAAAAAAAAATTAAAAAATAAAAACTGTGAAGTTAAAACTCTAAAGAGAAAGAATTTTTTTCCGAAAAAAATTAAAGAATAAAAACTGTGAAGTTAAAACTCTGAAGAGGAAAAAATTTTTTTCGAAAGAGTAAAAACAGGAAAAGAATACTACCACATTGCAACAGCAACGGGAAGAGAATACCACCACATTGCAACAGCAACATGAAAAGAGTACTGCCACATTGCAACAGCAACAACAGGGAAAGAATACTACAACATAGCAACAAAAGCAAAGAAGTCCAGCAGATAATTAAGGACAGAAAATGTTAAATTTTGCAATTTTGACACCTCGACGTACAGGGCCTAACCAACAACAATGGCTACATACCTTTTAGGACAGGGGAATTAAATGTAATTGGACACTACGATAAAGTCCTACATTTTATAAATCTGACGGCGTACGAAGAAACAGTAACTTTAATGTCAGAGGACAAACAACACACTAAACGAAAATTTAATTTTACTAAAAGCAAAAATAGATAACTTACATATCCACTCCAAATCAAAACGAGGACTCATTAACGTACTAGGAAAGGGCCTAAAATATATTGCAGGTTCCATGAACAGTGACGATGAACTAGAAATAAGGGACGCAATAAACAGAATACACGACAATGAACAAACGATTAACAGTACGGTGGGCAAATTAACACATATAAATAACTTTATGACTGAACAAATTGGCAATATTACGAAACATATAAACAAACAACAATCCATAATTAGCAGGTATATTAATGTATTTAAAAGCGAGACTCAAAACAGAATCAAAACATTGGAAGACGAAGTTCAATTTATCGAACAGACATACAGCCTAAACAATGATATAGTACTTTTAACAAATCATATTAACGACATTGGACATATTATATTTTCTTGCAAGCTAGGTGCTATTCCGGCAGACATTTTAACACAAAAGTTACTATATTTGATTAGCGATTTTGACAGTTATACACATACAAAAGTGGCATACTTTTTCAACATAATAACATAATCCTTACCTTATTCATACCTCAATTCTCCTCTAACACCTTAACCAGGATATTTTAATCCTTGCCAGATATTTTGAACAAATCAGTAATTTTAAATCTATCAAAAAAGTTAGCAGATAGCTCTGATAAAATTTATGATATAAATGTAAAAAGACAATTTAGAAAAAAACTTGATTGCATTAGATAATAAGTGTATTGAAAACATTTTACGATTTAAAGAAGCTTAATGTAATTTAGAAATTTCAGAAAAATCTAAAGTAGTAGAGATGGTTCAAGGAATAATCATATTTAAAACTTCAAAGAGAATATAACCCATGATTGTAGTAAATTGAAAGTAATGCAAAAAAGGAACATTCCTTATTAAATTTGAAAATTGTGAAATTAATTTAAACTCATTATAAATAAACAAATAAAAGAAATTAAAGTCATTTTATAACGCTATATTGATATTGATTTTAGAAATTTTTAAATATCTAAGTAAAGTTTTCCATATTATTCGTGTATAATATCTAGTTCACTAATACAAGATGTCCACTGACTACCAAGCTTTCGTTAACGAATTATTAAATTATGTAAACTCTAAGGATCGTGAGTTTTTTGATGGAATAATTTCTGACTATTCATATCAGGGCTTCGATCCTATAGCAGTGATGAAATTAATTTTAACTTAAAAATGTATGAAACACTTGTTTTGCCAAATTTAATTACGAAAATCAAAAAAAATAAAAATGAAAAAAAAATTTGATTCGAAAATTGAAACCTTACACTTAAAACAGATGAAATATAAGGACAACATTCGAATATTAGTTGATAAGAATAAAGAAATTAATGTATTTAGCCTAAGTTCGGATATATCAATTATAATATCTATTATTACCATAACAATAATTTTTGATTGTATCATTAAGTCTAGACAAATATCATACATTGTATTCGAACCAACAGAATATGTTCAAAACACAAAGTCTGGGCCATTTCTGCAGATTAAAACAACACAGTGAAACGCTTGATTGGGGACAATCGACTTAAGAGGGGAAGAGTTAACTACCCCAAAGTTAACAACCCATTTTTCTTTGCTCACGCTTCCGGCCTGGTAATAAACAAAGGTGGCATGATTTAATTCTTAAGAAATGATTGCATTAACTGGAGCGCGCATTTGCACTAAATGACAAATAATGCAACGCAAGCGTCTGCGACTAATTTAATAGGAATCGAATCACGGCACTCGTTATTTAGAACATTTAGTTTTAATATAAGTAAAAAAACATTGTAAAAGTTAAAGTCAGTTTTTTTTTATGATTTAATAAAGTGTGGTCGTAATGACCGAGTGAAATAAAAGAAAAATTTGTTTTTTTTAAAGGTTTAAACTTAAAAAACCTTAACTTACATACATACATATGGACGTGAGTGTAAATAATTCTGACACCAAAATTTGATGAAATTCAATTGCTTGTACGTAGCAAATAAAAAAGGGAATTGATGGTCATTAGATCAAACGATAATGAAGTTTTATGGTACCCCACTAAATTGGGATACCATAAAAGAAAATCTGATAACCCATTATTCGGATAAACGGTCGGAGACATCCTTAATAAAAGACCTTCACACGTTGAAGCAATACAATAAACCTTTTAAAAAATTCTACAGTGAAGTCGTAGAACTACAATCAACTCTTTGTACTAACATTTTACTTAATGAAGTAGACCAAAATGTCATTAAAGCAAAAAAGGCACTTTATGAAGAAATGTGCCTTAACTCTTTTGTAATAGGATAAAAAGACCCTTTGGGGGCAACAATTAGGGCTATGAGACCATGTTCATTAGCGGAAGCTCTAAATTTCTGCATTAAGGAGCAGAATATTTACTATCAACAGTCTCATGGATTTCCTAGTAGATATAGGCGAAATAACTACCCATACCACCATACCATAACGAATCGGTTTTATAACAAACCAAATTATAACCATTAGTTTGGGAATACCCATGTTTTTGTACCAAGAGTTCCACAAAACATAACATATAACGGTATTCGCAATACCAATCAAAATAACAATCTTTACAACCAAGAGCGAAAACAAACACCTCTTAATAGCGGACAATTTAATAATTTCAAGCATCAAAAACAGATGCTTTTTAATAATAATATGCCCAGTTTCCCGCCACCAGAACCTATGGACACATCGAGTGGGTATTCATACCTAAGAAAAAAAGAACTCTTTCCCAAGCATCAAACAGACCCTTAAAGATATCCAAACATGGAAATCATTAATTTACACGAGATGAGAGATGAATATGACCTAACTAACGTAGAAGAAGAGACAAATTTTCAAAGGATTGCCTCACAAAACCCACAGGATACCTAGACGTAAAAATAAGATTTCCAGGTAATAAAAAACTCAAGTTTCTTGTAGACACTGGAACTTCTATTTCAAAAATGTCAATTATTAATCAATCACAATATACGTTGTATCTTTACCTTTATCTCGCGCAACTACAGAATTGCTGACACCATGTCTACAACAGTGGAACAGCAAACACACGCGCAACCACCAGAATGCTGACCCAACAAAATATTAGCTACTCACCTGCATTTGCAACGTGACTACAGCGTAGGAAAAGAGGCTTAGTTTTAAGTTATTTTATTTGTAAAGTTCAGTTAAAATTGTACTATGGTAAAATAAAGTTTGGCTTAGGCCAAAAAATAAAATTTTTTTAGCAAAGAGATTTTAAAATCTCTTAACTGGCGCCCAACGTTCGAGGGTTTGTTTAGAGTCGTAACACGAAAAAAAAACAACGGTGTGAAAAAACATATTAGTAAAACAAATATAATTGTTTAGACACCAGCGAAAATGGTGAGACATCGAAACAGCCCTGAACCCGTTTCCTGGAGTTTTTCAACCCAGGACATCTGCACAGACGTCTGGAGAGGATCCCCAGTAGCAAAGCGAAAGGGAAGAAATCCAAACCAGCGGTGGGATGATCATATTTATGCTGTAAGTTATATCTAAGAGAAAATTGTTAGAATTAGGAAAATAAATTAAAGAGAAATTAAAAAGAAATTCGAATACAGAAAAGTTAAGAAAAAAAAAAGAATAAAATGTGAAGAATATTATATACATAAATTAAAAATTATATAAAACAAGTTTTATTCCTATAAAATGTTTAATTAAAAATATATGATAAATTCAGAATTAATCGAAAAAAAACTTAAAATCAAAACGAATTATAAATCCTTTTTAAAATAAAAACGAAAGAAAAAGAGTAAAAATATATATTATCAACTTTTATTCCTTAAAAAATTCAAAAATTTAAAATCAATAAAAGCAAAATACTTAAACCTTAAACAGTTAGTTACCCGCTAAAATTTTTTCAAAAACTGATTACAAACATTAAGTGCAAAATTAAAATCCTTTAAAATCCATCATGTCCAATCCAAAAAATCTAATTCGTCCACCTTTACTAAACCCACTTGAAAATAGACAAGAACGACAAGAGGAAGCCATATCAGTGAAACTTAGAAATGCAGTAACAGCCATAATTACACCGGCTCTTAGAACAGAGGGAGTTCAGATCCTTAATTCAATTATAAACGCTAATTTTGACGAGTTTTTCGGTATAGATCAGGTAATAAATCAGTAACATAGGGCATATATAGGTGACCTGGACAAAATTCCAGATATAGTTAAAAGCTTGAGGGAATTTTCAGGAAATAACACGGAATTCATCTCGTGGAAAAAAAGCGTGGAAAGAATTCTCCAAATTTATGAACCAATTAGGGGTACTGCCAAGTATTACGGGATTGTCAGCGTCATACGGAATAAAATTATAGGTCAGGCGGACAATGTTCTGGAATCATACAATACACCACTAAATTGGGACTGTATCTCACGCTGCCTTGTTACCCACTACGCGGATAAAAGAGATGTTTCATCCCTTGAATACCAACTAACGTCGCTCGTACAAGTAAGACAAAGCATTCAGGAATTCTATCACGAAGTCTATGGATGTCTTTCACTGATTCTAAACAAATTGTCATCATTAAAAATGGGAAATGAAGCTATCAACGTCCTTACCAAAACCTACCGTGAGAAAGCACTAAACACTTTCGTTAGGAGATTAAATGGTGATATGCCAAGACTCCAAGCTATAAAAGAACCAAAAGATCTGCCACAAGCACTCCCTTTATGTCAAAAATTAGACAACCAAACGTTTAGAACCAGCCATGTTCAAAACACGCGTCCAAGTGCAAAAAAATACATGACTCCACCACAACTTCCACCAAGGTACAATACCCATTTAAATAGACCAACGAAAAATTATCCACAAATGGCATACCAACCACAGCCAAATTTTTTCTATACCCCTCCACCATACCAGCCCAGGTTTGACCAACGAAATCAGTCTTTCCAACCAAGAAACAGTCAATTACAATTTAGCCCATTCCAAAATAATCAACAGCCCCCACCGAGACCTTTCGCTCCCAAACCAACTCAACGTCCCGAACCAATGGAAGTTGATGAGAGTATAAGAACTCGTAACGTAAATTATATGAACAGGCCAAGACCTATGCATCAGTTCCAAGGGAAGAGGCCACCACAACCTTCTTCTCAAGCAAGACCATCTCCAAAAATGCAGCGGAATTTCCATATTTTGACGGAACAAGAAGGATATAATCGTGCCGAAATAGGAGAAGACGAAAACCACCGACGCATCAAACTTCGCATTGGGTGCGGTATTATCACAGGAGGATCGCCCAATTGCCTATATATCCAGGACACTGAGAAAACCTGAGGAAAATTATGCCACTAATGAGCGGGAAATGCTCGCTATTATATGGGCTTTGGAAAACCTAAGAAATTACCTTTATGGAACTGCTAAAGTAAAAATAATAACCGACCACCAACCTCTCACACATGCTTTAAGCAACAAAAATACTAATAGGAAGCTAAGAAGGTGGAAAACTACACTAGAGGAATACAATTACGAACTGCAGTACCAGCCACGAAGAACTAACGTCGTGGCTGATGCCCTTTCAAGAGCACCACAAATCAATTCTCTAACACCTACCCAACATAGTGACGAAAGCTCACCTCAACATCTGAGCCCCGGTAAATGCCTTCAAAAATCGAATTCGAAAATTAAAAAAATTACTAAACAATGTGAATAAATATGAGAGGCATCCACCAAATCCAATGTTAAAAGCAACTCCTATTCCAGCTTACCCAGGCCATAAAGTCCACATCGACATTTATAATACAAATAATAAACTTTGCCTTACCGCCTTGGACAAGTTTTTTAAGTATGCTCAAGTGAGAATAATTAAATCCAGAGCATCCGAAGATATAAAACAACCCCTACAGGAAATGCTTACATCTTTTGGGATTCCTGAAAAACGAGAAATCTCTGAATTCAGCCTCCATAATATTTATGTCAGAAACCAGTATGGCATAGAAATATTTAAAACTCCCCCAAACACTAGTACTGTAAATGACCAGGTGGAATGTTTTCACTGAATTATTGCGTTGCATAAAAACTGAGAACACTCATAGTAGTTTCGAGGAATTATCAAACACGGCAATATGCAAATACAACTATTCGATACATTCCACCACTAATACGAAACCCATTGAATCTTTTTTGGCAGAACAGTTTATACAGACCCGGCACTAATAGAAAAATACAGACGCTATAATATTAAAAAATTAAAAGAAAAACAGGAAAAGGACCTTGCGTTCCATAACAAAAATAGAACAGAGGTAAAAACATATTTCACCAAGGACATTATTTACGTAAAAATAAACAAACGACTAGGCAATAAACTTACACCCCGCTTTAAATAGGAAATAGTACTTCAGGATTACGGAAATACAGTTCTCACTCAATCCGGACGATCAATGCACAAATCCCATATTAAGACATAATAAATATAAGATTTTAATAATAAAGACTTAATAATAAAATATAAGATTTTTTTATAATTTATAAAAATATAATTGAAAGTAGAAATAAATGAAAGTAGAATCGATAATAAATGCCATAGGCGTACGATTTATAGATAATTGTAAACAGAATCGATAATATATGCCATAGGCGTACGATTTATAGATAATAGTAAACATAATCGATAATATATCCCATAGGCGTACGATTTTTAACCCTCTGCGAACTGATGTGGTAGTCTACCAGACACCAACATCTACTCTCGCGTTCTCTGTACCTTCTTATTGTGTTTTTATGCGCATGTTTTTGTGTTCAGACCGATTTATGTAAGCACACGGGCCAGTGGTGTTACGATTTTTCTTTGTAAAGGAAAATAATTGTTTTAATTGATACGTTTTATATAAACACCTACATACATGATCTGATGGTATAAAGGGTTCCTTCTCAATACGAATTTAAGTTCAAGTTCAAGGTTAAACATTTCTCAATTTTTTTTTTATTCACAGGCATTTACATACATAAGTATATATGGATGTATATGTATGTTTTACCATGCTTTTTTTGTTTCATTACCTCCTATAATGATCATTGTAAAGGCAGTTAGGTTGCGCTCTCAGTTATTAATGTGTTCTTGCTTATTATTATATTTTTTCTTTTCTCTTTGCAAACACACAAAGCAGAGATGGATGGTTTAGTACTATCGCACTGATATAATTAAAAGAAAGCAAACAACTTAAAGTGTAATGAAAGCATCAGTTTTGTAATTGCAGAATATTAATTCTCCAGGTCTGATGACATTTATTGAGAGAAGAAAAAAAAAATTCTGATGTTGGCGATGAAATTGGTTGGTGTAAGAATAGTTATGATGTTTTTTTTTGTGATTTCGGTTACCCAAAAGAAGTTGGAAAAAGGGATAGAAAATCAAAGAAAAAAAAGAGAGAACGTTTCACTCCTAACTCATTCCTATTCGCTGAAATTTTTTTTTGTATTCAGAAAAAGAAAAAAATATTATAAAATTGAACATTTTTTCGAAAGAACATTCATTAGCAAAGTGCAGTGCGTGGCATAAACTTCAACCAGAAATAATTGAGTTTTAACAACAGTTTTTTTTGTGTGTGAAAAGAAATACAGTTTTTATTTCTAGTAATTTAAAAAGTACAGTAACTGAGAGCACCATTTTTCTTTGGAACTTCAAAAAGGTTTTTTTTTTGGCGAATATTGTTAAGAAGCGTGTTGCTGAATTTTCGGAAAGAAAAGTAGTGCGGCTTTGGAAGCTATCTAGCAGGAAAAAAAAGGAATATTTGGAGAAGCATTAATTGTTATACGCCTCCAAAATTTCACTTGTTGGAGCCACATTCCACGTGTTTTTTTTTTCCTTGGCATTGTGAAATACTATAGGCCACGTGTCTACTTCATTTAAATAACCATAATCAAAGCACCACCAAGACATAAATTTCCTAATTAGGTTAAAATAAAAAAAAGAGAAATAACTTTTCTATAAATTAATTGAGCTAATTTAGAAATTAAAAAGCAAAAATCCTAATTATCGGTTAATTATTTCAATTATTGTTAAAATAAAAAAAAAGAAAAAAATTTTTATATTAATTAATTGATCTAATTTAGAAATTAAAAAGCAAAAATCTTAATTATCGGTTAATTATTTCAATTATTATTAAAATAAAAAAAGAAAAAAGACTTTTCTATAAATTAATTGATCTAATTTAGAAATTAAAAAGCAAAAATCTTAATTATCGGTTAATTATTTCAATTATTGTTAAAATAAAAAAAGAGAAAACAAAATAAATTAATTAATGCATTTCTAGGGCTTATAATTAGAAACATTTAAATTTTTTTTTGTCATATAAACCACGTATGCATTTATATTTTAATTTACTTAAGTAAATTATAATTATTAATAAAACTAAAGTAAAGAATGTAAACTTGATTTGTCTTAAGTTTTGGAAGTTATTAAGTAAGGTTTCTATTTTGCAAATTTTTATAAAAGAAATATTATACATATGTAAACTTGAAATTTTGTATTATTATTATTTTTATTTCTTTACGTTATGTAATGACTAATTTAATCTTTCAAAGCAACTGTAGCATCGCCATGCGGTAATTGCTGGGCCCAACGATTATTCTGCAAGCAATCCTACAAGCCAACAACAACAATTTCCACAACTTTGTGAGAATCCTGTGAGTAATTTAAATTGTTTTTTTTTTCAATTATAATTATTCTATTCATATAAAAAGAAACTTTCTTTTAACGTATTAATTTTTGAATTGATTTTATTGTTATTTTTATTACAATGCCCTTAATAAAACAAAAAAAATTAGTTTGTTTTTTTTTAAACAAAATGCAATTTTAAATAATTTAAACAGGGGAATGATAGGTCATATAAAATATGAACATAAGTAAGTAAATTCATGTCGTCTTAAGGGACAGGAATGAAATTGCGGGTACCTTTTCCAGTCGAGGCGTCGGACCATAGGTCCATGGGTGGGAATCAATGTACCCTACATGGCGCTACAACATGCCATGGTTTGTTTTATGATAAACGAAGAGAAGTTTCAGTTATCAAAATTTTTTTTGCACGCTATTGGTAAATTAGTTGGCATGCATAGTGTGCTATATGCTTACGCGCGAATAATACATGGGTTGAGAACCAAACTACCTTCTATAGAGCTAGCCGGAAAACCGTGAAGCATGCCACTTACCCGAGATTGTTATATCTCTTGGTCGACAATTTGAAATTCGAGTAGATACAACAATTTTTATTATTCCTTTTGTAACCGGCGCGTAATAGTGGTAGCGACAAATTGTCTGCAAGTCAACCACATCAATATTAAGGTAGGTGTCTGAGAGACAATCACATCAGTATTTTTGTTATATTTTCATAGTGTTATATTTTCATACGTCAGTAAAATTGTTATATTTTCTTAGTGTCTGCCAAACAACACGTCAGCGAAATTGTTATTTTTCAGTTTTGGTATTAAAATAATGTAAGTTGATGCCCGCACATGCTACATTTACAATACTTATAAATATTATGGTAAAAATTCTGACGGCAGTTCAAACTCAGTCTGTATTGAGAGTTATTGAAAACTCAAACCGAGGCATTTTGGTTGACATTTGGTTAAGCTCTATAGCACTTGCAAAAGCTCTGCTGAAAAAGGGATAAACTAACTTAGGAACTCTAAAAAATAAACCTGAGATGCCATCTTCTTTCTTTTATTCTCAATCTGGCCAGAGAATTGGTTCTAGACCATATAAAATTTCGGGTATACAATCAAAGGTTGCCACGAGAACTGAGAATGATGGTCACCAGGGTTCAAGGGGTAAAGATTTACCCCCTCCGCCACCAACTATTTAATCTACTCCACCAAGTAGAAGACAACAATTTGTCCCCCAGAGATAAAAAGGGCAACAAGATATTGCTGACACCATGTCTACAACAGTGGGACAGCAAACACACGCGCAACCACCAAAATGCTGACCCAACAAAATATTGGCTACTCACCTGCATTTGCAACGTGACTACAGCGTGGGAAAAGAGGCTTAGTTTTAAGTTATTTTATTTGTAAAGTTCAGTTTAAATTTTATTGTGGTAAAATAAAGATTGGCTTAGGCCAAAAATAAAATTTTTTAACAAAGAGATTTATTTTAAAATCTCTTAACTTATATTTTCTGAAGTTATTCTTGGAATTGGTAAAACTAAATTAGGTCATTAATAAATAAATATAAGTAATCATTTTATTATTATTAATTAGTTTATTACCCTAAATCATTTTTGGAATTAGTAAAATTAAGTAAATTGCAATAAATGCTATAAATAGTTGGAGTAAATGAAATAGTCATTATTATTAATCAACCAACAAAAGTATTCGTTTCATTCCCATACCATATCTTGTGTCAATAGAATTCCGAGCAATCAATATTGCAAAATAACAACAGCGTGTCATTTTGATTACCATGCAAATTAATATTTAGTTTAAGTTATTGTATGATTAAAATAAAATTCTTAAGTTTAGTTCTAATTTGAAAATGAATCAAAAAATTGGGTTTTTTAAAGCGAATTAAAAATTGTTTTTTTTAATAAAATAACTTCCAAAGTTATAATTGGCGCCCAAAGTTAAAGGATTTCCATGTAAGTAAACACCCCATTGGCTGTAACAGAAGGAGACTCCAACAACAAAAACACCCCAGGGGCTGTTAACTGAAGAAAGATTCATCTCAAAGACACTCTATAGGCTGCAGAAGAAGTTTTAAGAGTCAACACCCCACAGGCTGTAATAAATACAAGCATCTGCCAAATAAGGACGTCTGGAGTGAGGAACTCAGTGTAGTACGGCAACCCCAGTATATTCAAGGATGATTGTAAGATTAGTCATGACATTTCTAACACTGGTTTCGGCCGACATAAAAACTTTGGACTATTCTAATTCACAAGTAGTAGCATGGAGCTCCGGACTAGCAAAATTACAGACTGGTACATTTAAGTTTATACACGTCATCGACACAAATATATATCAGGACTTAATAAATAAATTGCAAGAAACAATTAACCACGATATAAGTTCTTCTCACTTTCTGCAACCCTTTTTAAATCATGAATCTACAAAACTTCAATCATATCTGGATAGATTAAAACCAAGGTCAAAAAGATCCCTAGATTTTATAGGCTCCGCCTGGAAGTGGATTGCAGGAAGCCCCGATCATGAAGATATTAAAATATTAACAACAAAAAAAAACAAAGTACTAAGATATAACAACAAACAAGCTATTATTAATAAAAAAACAGTAGAAAAAATTAATGAACTCACTCACTAGATCACGAAAATTTCAGCATAATCAAAAATACAGAAATTAAGCTATTGCGTGATCAAATTAGAATAGAACACTTAAATCCCGAAGAAAGATCACAATTATTACAAATAATAAATAGATACCATAATATTTTTTACCAAGAAAACGATAGACCATGGCGATAGACTTTTATTTACTTCTGCGATAAAACATAAAATCAGGACTACAAACAATGTACCCATATTCTCAAAATCATATGGATACCCATAAGTACATAAAAAAAGAAGTTGGAGATCAAATTCAGGAAATGTTTAAAAATAAAATAATTAGGAATAGCAATTCTTAATATTCAGCTCCAATTTGGATCGTGCCAAAAAAGGCCGATGCAAGTGGAAAACCAAAGTAGAGACTCGTAATCGACTATCGTAAACTGAACAAAGTAACGATCGATGACAAGTTTCCAATCCCGAATATGGACGAAATACTTGAAAACTGGGAAGAAGCCAATATTTCACCACACTCGATCTAGCTAGGGGTTTCCACCAAATTGAGATAGAAGAAGAAGATATTCACAAAACTGCATTTAGTGTTGAAGGAGGGCACTATGAATTTCTGCGAATGCCCTTCGGACTGAAAACAGCTCCTGCAACATTCCAGAGATTAATGAATAACATACTCCAAGATTACACTAACAAAATTTGCTTAGTATACCTGGACGACATAATCATATTTTTAAAATCCTTACAAGTACACATAAATTCACTTAAACTTATATTCGCAAGGTTGCGAGAAGCAAACCTGAAAGTCCAACTGGATAAATCAGAATTTAAAAAAAAGAGACAGAGTTCCTTAGACACATAGTTACAACGGAAGGAGTCAAGCCCAATCCTAAAAAAATAAAATGTGTTGTTAACTTTCCAATACGCAAAACGACAAAACAGATCAAACAATTTCTAGGACTCACAGGATATTATAGAAAGTTTATAAGGGACTACTCATCTATCGCTAAGTCAATGACTAAGTACTTAAAAAAATATTCAAAAATAGACATAAATGACCCAGAATACGAAAAAAGCTTTAACACCCTCAAGACTTTACTTACACATGATCCAATACTAGCATATCCAGACCTTTCTAAGACATTTACACTGACAACAGATGCAAGTAATTACGTTTTGGGAGCAGTGCTTTCGCAGGATAACCACCCAATACGCTATGCAAGCCCCACCCTTACTACACACGAAATATATTATAGTACAATAGAGAAAGAATTATTGGCTATTATATGGGCTACAAACTATTTTAGACCCTACCTTTTTGGTCGCAAGTTTATAATAGAGACAGATCATACGCCACTTACATGGCTCTTCTCTATAAAGAAGCCCAATTCAAAACTTGTTAGGTGTAGGTTTAAACTATCTGAATACGATTACGAAATAAGGTACAAAAAAGAAGCAAAGAATAGCAACGCTGATGCTTTATCAAGAATTGAAATTGAGCCCAGCATAAACACATTAGAATGCGATAATATAACAATAAAAAGTACTACTTCACCAATTAATATGTTTAAAAATCAAGTAGTTATAACGAAAACAACCTCTGGATCATTAAGAATAAAAAATAAATCTGTTTTTGGGAATAAAAGGAAAATAATTTCTATGAAGGAAATGGACAGGGAAACGGCCATCACAATACTAAAGAACCATTTTAACACAACTGAACGCAATTTTTATCGAAAATGAATTTTTTATAACGTTTAAGAATGTTTATGAAGAAATGTTTTCAAATAACATAAATTTTAAGGTACTTAGATGTACACTCATAACACGGGATATAGAAGATGAAAATCGGTTAACCAAAATTATTAAGGACGAACAGCTTAGCAAAAATCATAGAGGAATTCAGGCAGTATAAAAAGAATTAATTACGCGAATTTACAATTCCAAATTGAAGCAAAGGATAACACAGTTCATAAATAATTGCGAAATTTGCAACTTAGAAAAATATGACAGGAAACCTCCAAAAATCCCTTATAAGATTACGGAAACCCCATCTAAACCTCTCGAGACTTTACATATAGACGTATTTTATACTTTAGATAAGAAACTCTTTTTGACAGCAATCGATAAATTTTCGAAATTCGCTTTAGCATTTCAAATTAATGGCAGAAGCTGGACAGAATATAAGACAAAACTATTGCTGATAATTAATACTTACAAGAAAAAAAAAAAGAAAAAAATTATGAATAACGAATTAGGCTTTAAGGCTATACCGTTGCAGGAATTTTTAAAAAGGGAGAACTTAGATATTCATTTTACCTCAAATAGCAACCATACGTCTAATGCCGACATTGAGAGCCTACATAACACAATCAATGAACACATACGCTTGCTAAGGCACGATAAGAAAAACAAGGACGAAAGTATGGAAGAGAAAATGATTAGAATAATAGGTTTTTACAAAAACACAACACATAGCACGACCGGCATTAAGCCGATTGATTTCGTAAATGGCAAAGTACATGAGAGTAGATATATAAAAACTCGTGAACTTATAAACGCAAAAAAGGAAAAGTATATCCAGAAGTTAAATGAAAACCGGAAAGATTTTAAATTAGAAAACGGACCAAATTATATAAAAGAGATAAGAGGTGGAAAAAAATAATACAGGAAAGTTAACGCAGAAAAAATAGACGATGACCACATACAAACGACAGAAACTGGACATAAATATTATAAAACTCACGTTAGACCTAAGAAGAAATACCAAGACATAGAGAAACCCCCACAGTCAGGGCAACAACTAAATAAATTTCTTTTGTTTTAGATGATTAAATGGATCATAGTAATGGTAACTATTGTTCCAACATTCAGGTCTTAAACTATCGACATACAAGACCTTTCGAACAATAACGGATACATACCAATAAAAATAGGAGAAACCAAGATTGTCGAAAACTACATAAAGGTACTGCATATAATAAACACGACAGAATATGAACGAACCATGGAAATAATCAAAACCAACATTGACCTCCTAAGAATATCCAATAACGAATCAAAAAAATTAACAAATACAGTGAACAAGAAATTTATACTATTAAGAGCAAAAATAGGAAATCTTAATCCTCATTTCCGGAAGAAACGGGCTCTGTTAGATATTGTAGGTAAAGGCCTTAAAATGATTGCAGGTACAATGGACAGCGACGACGAAGAACAAATAAGTAAAGCTCTTAAATTGCTACACACTAGTGATGAAAACCTAACAAACAAAACGGACAAACTAACCTATGTAAACAACGTTATGAGCTCCCAAATCCAGAACATAACTAATCACATAAACTATCAGCAAAACACTATCGGAGACTATTTAATTAAATTCAAAAATATATTATAGGAAAAAAAATTTCAAACATGGAAGATGAAATCACATTTATAGAACACATATACCAAATTAACAATCACATCTCAGTCTTACGGCACCACGTAGACGACATCGGACAGATTATTTTTTTCGGGAAACTGGGAATCATCCCCACAGATATTCTAACCCAAACCGAACTCTTCACAAAGGTAACATCATAATAATTCTCTCTATACCACAATATTCGCAAAACCCACTATCCATGGTGACATTCGTACCCATCCCTGACAAAAATAATAAAACCATAAAGCTTAACCATTCTGATGTTCTCATAGATTTAGAAAACAATATTTATAGTACGTATGTTAAACATAATCTAGAAAGAAATCACATAAAAATTAATGATACTTGCTTAAGTAATATACTAAACTTTGAAGAAGCTAATTGCAAAATGCAAACATTAAATACACAAGAAATAATCTTAAGCACTTTTTGCAAATCAGTGCAAAAATCGGATACTGATATTCACATCGCTGATTTTAAAAAAGAATTGCCAAGAGTGTTTTTTTGAAGTTGGGTCACTGTTCGAGAATTAAAATCCATCTTCCACTCAAGCCAAATGCTGTACCAAAATTTTGTCCCCAACGTCTAGTACCATATTTAGTAATTCCGTAGTAGATGTTGAGCTACAACGGTTAGAGAGAAAGGCGTTATTTCACAAGTCAACTTTTCGGAATGGGCAGCCCCGATAGTTATAGTGAGACGCGCTAATGGTAAAATTCGGATATGTGCAGACTATTCAACAGGTCTCAACGATACCATGAAACCACATTTTCATCCCCTACCTTTACCAGAAGATATTTTTATGTGCCTTAACAATTGTAAGTACTTTACAAGATTAGATTTTAATGATGCATACATGCAGTTTGAGGTAGATGATACAGCAAAATCTACCCTGACTATAAACAAACACCGAGGGAGGTCTATATACGTTTAACAGACTAGTTCCCGGAATCAAAACAGGGCCAGGGACATTCCAGCAAGCTATAGCAAAGATTTTATCTGGCATTTCAGAAGGCACAGCACACTTAGATGACAAATTTTAGCGAGTGGAACTCTACAACAACATTTAGAGTCAATACGACTCGTACTAAAACGTTTCGCAGAGTATAACATGTCTGTGAATTCTGAAAAATTTGAATTTATTTCAACAAATATCAAATATCTAGGTCACATAGCTGACTCTAAGAATGTCAGGACAGATCCAAACAAAATTCACTCCATTATCAACTTACCAAAACCGCAACATGTAAGTGAGCCTAGGTCATTTTTAGGTTCAATTATTTTTATGGCAAATTTATTGATACAATTAGAAGTCTTAGACCGCCTTAAGATAAATTGCTTGAAAACAATTCTAAGTGGCATTGGTCCTCAGAATGTGAAGATTCATTATTAGATTTAATGCTTACTCATTAGAATCCTGAGTTACCTATAATCATATCAGCGGACGCATCAATGTAAGGTCTTGGATCACAAATATATCACATTATTCCAGACGGAACTGAAAAGCTAGCCGCACATGCACCAAGGTCGTAGACACCAGCCGAAAAAAACTATGGACAAATTAAGAAGGAGGCACTTGCCTTAGTTTTTGCATGGTGTATGGCAGAAAATTTTTATTACGCACAGATCATCAACCATTGTAGGCTATATTTGATTCAAGGAAAGTCATTCCGGTTCATTCTGCCAGTAGACTGCAGAGATAGACATTAACAATGATGACGTATGATTTTGATATCGATTATGTTAAAACCGAAGATTTTTGCAACTGTGTTTTTTTTTTGGAGAACGAATTGTTATTCCACAAGTTTTTAGAAAGAGAGTGTTAGAAACACTACATAAAGGACATCAAGGTCAACAACATATGAAGAATTCGTTCGTCTATGCCCACAATGTCAAACCAAAAAATCTACAACAAAAACAAAGTTATGTCCCTGGCGGGTGTCAACTGAACCGCCACAACGTGTACATATTGATATCGCAAGTCCTGTTCCCACACATTACTACTTTGTCATAGTACCTTCATTTGCAAAATGGCTGGAGGCATACCAGTTCAATACTATTTCAAGTAAAAAGATCGTTGACCTTATGTCAGATTATACAAACAGATTTGGTTACCCAAAGCTCCTATGGTAGTCATTTTGTAAGCTCCGAACAGTTTTGTTAGTCAACGAGGTATACAAGTTAGCACAGAAAACATTTAAACTTCAAAAATATAAAAATGTGCTTAAAGAACACACAACCAAAAAAATATTTTTTTATAAACATTCCTAACGCGAATTTAATTGGCGTCCGAGCAGGGACCGAACGTTAAGGAGGTTTACGAAAAAAAAGTTAAATTACGGTCAAGCCTTGGCGGGCCCCTGAGTACCCCTTAAAATGACAAAAAGGATTGACATTATGTCAAAGCCCGTTATAGCCATTTCAATGGGCAAAATGATGTCTTCTGTGGAAGTGATAGAATTATTGTGGGAGAAAACAATATTTGTACAAACTATACTACAGTATAGAATTGACGACGAAACTATATCGAACCCAAAGTGCAAGACTGGCTTAACAGAGATTACCAAAATGTCCCTTCTCCATCTTCTTCTTTAAATTCATTAGTTAAACGTGTTTTAAATAAAGTAAATAATTTGGTTTCTTTGTAATTTGATATAAAATATTTGTAAATTTCAATTCAAAGGATTTGACAGATATATTAAACCGCACATCAAAAGGACAATCCTGCTTGAAAATATATAAACAGTCACAAAAGCTTTCTGATAGCAACCGTGATGACATTATAAATATTGTTATTGAAGAAATTATTTGTAACAAAATAAAACCAAGTGACTTCAACGGCATTGTCAATGATATTTGCCAGATTTTTCCCAGCGAAGCAGTAGCAAAGGTAAACTCATTAGTTTAACATAACAAAAAAAATTCTAATCTATTTCAGTTTCAAAAGGAGTATTATTATATTGCACGTCAAGGAAAAAAAATCCGAGTGGCAAGTTATATTCCAAATATGTTAATGCTCGATGCAAACGTACAAAAAAGTCAGAGCCACCTGCTACAAAACTAAAGGGTGATGAAAAAGATGATCAAGGCGCAGAAATAAACGATGCCATTGCTTTGGCTTTAAAAGCATCTCTTAATAGAGATAGCTCTAACTGGCAAGATGTCTGCGAAAAATGGAAGAAAACGTATTACATCAGACAAAAAGATTTGAAACGTCTGAGCAATATCGACTTTGTGACGGCTTCGCCTAAATATTCAGACTCTCGTGCTCCCGAACTTGTAATTGTACTTTTAATTAATTAAACCAACATTACTTTTTCATTTTATTTATTTTTTTATTAGATTAAAATTGATTATAATTTTATGTACCCAGGCAAAGAATTTATGTTGTATACAAAGTGGGACAGCTTCAAGAAGAAAATAAAAATATACTTTAATGATAATATCCACAATTCTTATTGCAAACAACTGCTTTCTCTTGCCCAACATACTGAAAACAAAGGTAGTTATTATTAATATGTATGAAAGTTTAAATACAAAAAATTTATGTATATGTATACTTAAAAAAGTAAAATATTTCTATATTCTTATTTTCAGACGCCGAAGACTACTTAGTTGCAACACTGCTTGCTGGTGTTTTACCATCATCAACACCTTATAAAGATGAAGAAGGAAAGCTTAAAAAGAAAATAACAATTATCGATGCACAGGAAAGTTTTGTTCTTCGGCTAGCAACACTTAATAACTACGAAGCTAAAATTGCAGAACGTATAAGCAAGTATTATTCTATTGGGCTAACAATTCAACCATTTTTAATTGTTGAGGGACCTTCTGATAGCATAGAAATTGGAAATAATTCACCTCCTTTAAGTATAGCTAGATTAACGTCATTTAACTTGAAAATGACAGCTGCAGAGGTTTGGCGTTTTACACATTTTCACCATTAATGATTGGATACATTATCCCAGCTTCAAATAAACACTGGCAGGTTTTAGTGATATAACTGCAAATAATTTATTTTGTACTGAAGTCGAAATATAATATAGAAGATTTGACAAAATTTCAAAGTTTAATAGAAAAACACCATAAAAATTATATTGAACTTCGTTAAAACCAAAGCATCATTTTCTTGTACATTATGTAACGGCAATAAAAAAATGTGGTCCTTTTAAATATCTCTGGGCAATGCGTTTCGAAGCAAAACACAAAGAAGCAAAAAATTATTTAGCAAGTATTACATCTAGAATAAATTCACCACACTATTTAGCTATTAAATCAGGTATTATATATGCACACTTTTTACTACAACATGAATTTTCTTACGATTTGAAAAAAAAAATTTAACAATGCGCAATATTAGACATAACTAATGAAACTTATTTTTTAAAAATAGTATGTAATAATGAAAGTGATTTTACGAAAGCTTTAACTTTAAAAGAAGTTACTTACAAAGGTACGAAATACAAAAGTAATTACTGCATAGCGTCACAATAACTGCATTTAAAGGCATTTAAAATTTTTCTTTTTTTACACCAAAATAATAATTTGTATACTTTGTGTTTTCCAATAGTTTTAAAAGAGTTTTGTCAACATTTTCAATCATACGAAATAATTAAAGATTGATAAAATTTTTGTAATTAATATATCTTATTTTAATAGCTTTCCAATGCATTCCTGCACTATAAATAATGGTAAATCTTATATTCGACCAAAAATGTTGTTATAAATTATTAACTTTTAATAAAAATTATAAAGTACATATATTTTCAATTAAAAAGTTTAAAGTAAGTATAACCTTTAAAATGAACCACTGTACTACTGCAGTAGTATTGGTAATCTAACGTTGAAAGTTCTCGATTCAAAGACGTAACACCCTTAAAATAAAGTTGTGCCTTGCTGATTCTAAAATTTTCAACTTAATTTAAAAATGCTTATATTTTGAATTAATGTAGATAATCTTTAATTTAATGTTGTTCGTTTTTATATTAAAAATGTTAAATTCTTTTTTAAGGTTGGCCAATGTTAAAACAAACACGAGCAATTTTAGATCAAAGTTGTTTCCACTTTGATTTCGGATCTAAGTTGCTTTTACGTTAAACGTTGTTCAATTTACAATTTTCCACTTTGGCTAGTTTTCATAGCTGTTTTTGGTTGATTTAACGTTGTTTTTGTTGATTTCATGCTGTTTTTTTCTCTGGGTGTAGGACGATCAAGCACAAAGGTATTACAAATCGAACTTTGGTACATAGACGAAAATTTTATCCTGAACTTGCTTACATCGGGGGATCAACTACTAAGCCCACAAATTCCGCCTCGTTATAATTCTATGATTAATTTTAACCGAAATTATGATTCAAACTATCGTAATTCAAATACAATTTCGAACACACAACTAAATTGGAGACTACAACCTAATCCGGGAATGCAAAATAGATTCTTAAATCGAAACGTGCAAACTTCAAACTATTCCAAACCACCCATTGTACAACCTTTGGACGTGGACCGATCGATCCAGACCAGGAAAGTTAAATACATGAATAAACCACCAATTAACCAATTTATCAAAAGACCAGCTGGAGATTCTTTCCAAGGTCCCGTTAGCATATAACAAAGAAACTTTCACATATATGCTGATTATGTATCAGAGGATATACAAAATGAATGACCGTATTACCCGCCTGAAATCGATGATCCCGATATGTACGCACGAAATGCGAAAGCAGAATACAATCAAGAATACTTACAACAAATACCCGATTAATTAGAAACCGCAGCAGAATACCAGGAGGAACAGCTAGATGAAGTCCAGCCGGTAGTGATTTATTTAGATTAAACTGTTCCTCGTTACCGTACTTTAAGACAAAAACGAGGAATGGAGAGGTACTTACGTTTTAAATAGATACAAGAAGCAACAAGAACTACATTAGACCAGATATAGCACAAAACCCAAAGAATAACAAGATTTTTTTTACCAAATCAGCAAACGGCGGAATTAGAATTTCACAACATACTTTCTTGACCTTATTAGCTTAAGTAAAATGTACTTTAAAATATTCACTTGTAATTTTACTTTGAATTAATAAAGGCGTGTTGTTTGCTTAAAGAACACACAACCAAAAAAATGTTTTTTTTATAAAAATTCCTAACGTGAATTTAATTTTCAGCATATAAGGATATCTCCGTAATGGTCAAGCTGAACGGTATGAAGATATAATCAAGACAGAAATTCGTAAATTAAATGACGGAAGCTCAGAAGACAACAAAAACCTCCAAGAGTTTTTCTTGCAATATCGTTCAACTCTAAATTCAAACTGCGCAGAAGGCAAGACTCCGGCAGAACTGTTTATTGGTCGAAAATCTCGTACAGAAGTCGACCTGATAAAACCTGAATATTCATCAGGAACAAGGGAACGCAATACCAAAATTGAAGAACAGTTTAGAAGAAAACATGGTGCAAACACACGTGAATTTCAAATCAATCAACAAGTTTTTGTCAAATCCTACAAGGATAACAAAATGGTATGGCGTCCGGGCGTAATAATCCAGAGTTGGAAACGTTAATACAGCATTCGAGCTTACAATAACAATACGCAAAGGATCATAAAATTACATGCCAATCACATTCGTGAACGTTTTATAGAGGTGGACCAAGATAACTCGGATATCCACGATTTGCAACCATTGATTAACCAACCACTTCAGGACGTAACGCCACATGTTAAGTTAGCAACCAGTTTTCAGTTCAACAACTAGCCAATCGAAGAGTTTGGTAATTTATCACCTGTACCTGCCGACTCACCTTTTGAAAGTATCTCACCACCACCTATTTATTTATTTAACTAACGTCTACAACAAATTCTATAACAATACTTATCACTCATCAAATAAATGTACTCCATTTGAGGTAGAACAATATTAAATAGATCACAATATAATAAGGGAAAAATAGAGTACAAAAAAAGTAAATATGTTATGTCAGCGGATGTTGAGGGCTAAAGTTATGCGAGGGGAGTGCAATTGGCATCACTTGCAGAGCTGGGGGGTCGCTCTCTATTGCGATGCGAAAGGTAAATGCGTAAAGAATACAATTTGGTACTGTGTATGGCGCACACAAACGCTCTCGCAAAAAACGTTGAAAAAGAGGCAACACTGTCATCACAAAATAAACAATAGCAAAGAAGAAAAAAATGATATGTCAAAACTTGTAAAAAAACCATTTTTTAAAAAAATGTTATGCAGTTCGTGTGTTTTGTTCAAAATATATCATAAAATAAATAGTGATGGATTCGGTGGCGTTGTGGTTTGAGAAAGAAAATGAACATGTGAAACGTATTACAAGGAGAATTTTAAGAGATATATCGGATATACTCTTCCTAAATGAACATAGGTAAGAAAATATTAGTAGGTATATGTAAAATGTTTTCAAGCATTCAATTTTATAGCTTTATACAAAACTTTCGATTAAGTAAAGATGCGTTTATGTATGTATTAAACGCTATTCAACATGACCTCATCGTTCCAAAGAGATCTACGGCAATTCCAAACGTAATAAAAGTGGCCGCTGCTTTGAAATTGCTTGGCCATGGTGGATATTAACACCAAATTGGCCAAGACCATCTCTTAGAACTGTCCCAGCAATCTATGTCGCGTTGCTTACGAGAAGTTTGCACAGTGATTGAGCGAATACTCTGCCCCAAGCATATACAATTTGAGGTAGCTACGGCAGAGGAAAAACGCGAAATGATTCGATCGGCCAGGAACGAGCACTTATACTTCCACAGAAAATTAAAACACAGTATAAATGCTATGGTGGTACGTGAGTTTTTATATATAAGTTAACACAGTTTCGTCCCCCACTGTAGGTGAACAATGTTGAAATCATTAACGGACGCTGGTGTCACATTCCATGATACCAGCGTTTGGCTTTTTTCTTGCATTTATGATTGTGTGGCTTTTGTCCCTTTTGTATTTTTTGTTTTATACTTCAGTTTGTTATTTTCAATAATTTCTGCTTAGCCTAGCAATAAGTTTCCTATTGGTCAGAACACCAAAATTTGTGTTGTGGTGCAGACACTAGGTCAGCACTTTTTAGGTAAGAAAAGAACGTTCATTTAAATAATTAAAAAATAATAAATTCATTCTGAATCGAATCATTAAAACAACCAGTCGTTTTAATTAATTTGTATATTTTGAACGATCGTTCGTTTATTAAAAAACTTTTTTGTTAGAGTATAAAAGCAGCACACTCAACAGCAGCTCATTCAAGGTGTGTTAACAGTGATTGAGTCAAGTGTTTTGAAGCGGCAAATGAATAGAGGCATTAAAATTGTTGATAATTCTGCTGCGCTATTGTTTTAGCTAGCCAAAAAAAACAGCAAATTACAAGTAGAATTCAAAATTCGTCACCCCGTCCGCGGAGGGGATAAAATCTGCACATAATGGAGGGAGATATAAATCTGAATCCACAAAATAGGGCCAGAACTGCTGATGTCAGTATCCTGCTGCAAGAAAAAGAACAAGCTTATCACCAGCTTAATCTAAAATTTAAAAAACTCCTTGAAGAGAATGCTGCCCTTCAAAGAAACTTTGATCTACTTTTGGGGAAATTTAATTCCCAATTTTCTGCCTCTGAGTCTGAAGAGGAAGGTACGATGAAGCCAAAACATACTTCTAAAGTAGTTAAAAAAGTAGCGAACAAGAAAGCTAAAGCAACAAAAAACCAGACTAAAGCCGTAGCTGGTTCGCACACAGATGGTGCTGCAAAATCTGCCAAGATAGAAGTGTTCCTACTAATGAAGAAAGTGCTGCCGTAACAAGTCGAGCCCGTGATATTAACGAAAGAAATGCGATGTACGTAAACGATGATTATCCTGGTGCTAGCCAAAATGCAGAAGAAAAGGCCGAAGGTATTAGCTGTAAGTCTTAAAATATACCTATTATTACAGCGTATAATATCAACAAAAAGAAAATTAGCTTAGTGATTGAAAGGGCCTTAGGCCATAGCAATTTTAATCTTAAGTTACTAAGGAAAAATGCCAAAAATATAGGTGTAGTCAATACATACGATATACTTCCTCGCTTAGCATGCTTCCCTATGTCCAACAGACATATGTAATTATGTACGTAAACCTTGTATTGTATTCACATACTTATTTTCTTAAACATGAATGTACATATTTATTGCTGTTATCTCTTTTTATCTTATTTACTGAAGTAAGAAAATGTAATTATTGCATCATCCAATTTGATGCTTTTAAGGCTGTACTATTTTCAAATAAAGGAACAAAGTTCAGTTGAACGAGAAGCATTGAAGTGACAACACTACAATATCAGAAGTGGGATACCCAAAGAAAATAATAATACGAACGACTAGTTTTTAAATTGTGTAATTCGTGTTTGAGACTTTTTTTAAAAAAAAAAAGAGAATAAATCTAAAAAAAAAAAGAAGAAAAATTGTGCAAAGATTTTAAACGTTTAGTTGCAAATCTCTAAAAAAGAAAAAAACACGAAAAACAAACAATATAATATCAAAGTATTGAAATAAAGTGATGGTGTTTTTTTTTCCGTTGTGTGTGTATAAAAACGATGGAGGAGGTAAACTCAAATAAATATACGGCTGCGCAGCTGCGCGGTTGGCTTCAGCAGCTAAATTTGCCGACAGCAGGTACAAAAAGTGCTCTCATTTTACGACTAAACGAAGTACCTATGAACCAAAGAGGTGTATGCCCAGTTGATAGTGTTGGTGCTGCCGCAAATACAGCAGACGAAGCAAATGAACATGAAGAGTACGAATATGATGAAATGCAAATGAGTGAACAATTAAATTTGAACAATGAAAGTGTTTCTAAGAAAGAGTACGAAATATTAAAAAAAGAACTTGAAATTATTAAAAGAGAAAAAGAACTGTTGACAAGAGAAAACGAGTTTTACAGAAAAAAAGAAGAGTTTGCAAAGTACATGGAGACAGTAGTTATGTGCACTGGTGGTGTGAATAATAACATTAATAAAAAAAATAATAACAATGGTTGTACAGACAACAACAACAGCAATAATTATAATGGTGATTCAAATGGTAACAACGGTAGTAACAATCATAATGAAGGTGGCTATGCAAATATTAATAACTGTGGCACAACTAATGACAACGATGAGATAAACGAAAGAAATAGTGGTGTATCAAAAGAGAGCAGCAATAGTGATACAAGTGATGGTGACAGTGGTGGATCAAACGATAGCAATCAAGATAGAGTGAACGATAGAAACAATTGTGGTGTAGACGATAATAACAAAGATGGTGCAAATGATAGAAACAATTGTGTTGTAAAAGAGAGCGACAATAGCGAAAGCTACAGGGCAGTAAACACTGGCGGCACACCATTTGCGCTGTTGAAGGAGTTGTTGCCAGAGTACGATGGTTCTGTCGATCCAAAAATTTTTGTCGCTCAAGTGAGAAATATTCTTACATTGTACTCGGTAGATGTGAACACCATGAAGGCACTACTTATGTCTAGAGTTAAAGGCAAAGTACAGTGTTGGTTGCATTCTAAATCAAATTTTTTACATGAAGATTTAGATGCACTGTAGCATGAGATGACTTCGACAATGCCAACACAATGTGCAGTTCCATTTATTTGTAAACAAAAGAATATTAAATATCAATATCGTTGATCGTCACTAGACAACACATTGCATGGTAAGCATAATATGCACACCACAAGCTGTTGTAGAGTTTGCAAAATATTTACAAAGTACTGTATGTTGTTGTTATTCTGGCACACTTATGTTTATGCCGACTCAAGTACGGAAGTTGCATTTAATGAATATAGATCAATAACAACCAAATTGTTTTGAACTAATTAACACACACACACACTAGTATTAAGAAATGTTGTAACATAGATTTAAGTGGGTGATTCGATAATTGTCGAATTAGCTAAAAACTATTATAAAAAGAACGTAAACTATAGAAGAAAACACAGACTACTTTCGCAGATCAAGAGCTTCACTAGTTGCTCTGAAAGTACTCACAAATAAAGAATTTAAATTGAGTAAACAATAAAGACCATTCGTTTTTTAATTTACATTCGTTACATGGCGATCCTGCCAAATTCTTGGAGTGCATAAAATATTTTGCACCTAAGAAGAAAATAAATTTGAGATCCTGACGGACCAGACAAAATACGCTCCGTCAGAGGACCTGTCTAAGCCAAAGACAGTGTGGGAAGGTCCGCTATGAAGCCAGGACCTCAGCCGTTGAGCGTAGAAGAATACTTAAGAAGGACGCAGCCCAACAAACAGAAGGAGGAAGTGGCGTGCGTTATTAAAAAGGTAACAAAAAAGCCAAGAAGAGGGGGCAGAACTCAGAAGCTAAAAATAGAAAAAGCCATCTTGTATCAGCTCATAAACAGTTCACCACCACCGAGCTGGGCGGCTAGCTCACAAATGTGGAACCGGATCGACGAAATTAATCGTCAAATATCCAATATCTTGGATAACAAGAATAATTAAAAAAAAAATATTAATTTGTTTAATAAATTTTGTATAAAAAAAAGAAGTTAGAAGCTTAATAAGCAAGGTGCGAATTATAATCTGCACTTGTAGGGCCTATAAGCGAACATATCGCTCGAGGCAACTAGTTTTTTTTTAATACATATATATATTTAGTGACAAGAACCCTTCAAACAAACAAAAAATTAATTATGATAAGACAGTATTAGATTATAAATTTAAAATAGGAGATTTATAGCCTGTTTAACGATGTCGAACGAAAACCTATACGAATGAAAGCTAGTCACTCGCTTTCGAATAAATTTGGGTTTACGTATTTCGACAACTATCGTTCGCCTTTACTGACAGGTTCGTTTTCAACAGAGAAAAATATAAATAGTAAAATGCTTACATACTTTGGGGCATTTGCATAAAACAATTTTTAAATTTGCAATAGATTTGTTAAGCGAAATTTTCATTAAAATCAATACTTCAAATCCATTTTAAATTTAAAAATTTGTTTTTTCCCTTTAAAGTGTGGATCAAAATATATATATATTTTATTTTGCTATAAGTTTTGTAATAATGTCTGTTTACGTTGCCAACTTTTTTGCCTCCCAACAGTATGCAGTCACTTTCTCAATAAGAACATTTTTTATACATATAGCCGTGATGCTAACTTTCTTAAATTATAAAGCACTAACAGACAAAGAAAATGTCCTTTTCAATAATGTGTATCTTTTTTCATGTTAAAATTAACATAGCATAATATTAACAAGTCCTAGGTTCTTGGGATATTTAAACCATGGCTTAGCTACAAAAATAACGCAGTCAGTACCTAATTTGTTGTATTTGCTTACAAACTCCTACAAGTGGTCTTAAGTTAGATAAAAATTCGGCATAATTGACATCACTGACAACATTTCATAATTAAAACATACAAAATTTTTGTAGATTTTTTTTAAAATCAAATTTCATTTAATTTTTGCTTTAAACAATATGATGTTTTAACCAATAACCCTTGAGAACATATTTAACTTATAGTTTTTAGCATTTTAATACACAGTGGTCTTTAATTTACATCAAAAACTACATACTTTTATGGCACTCGAAAGCAAAATAACATGTGACTGATTTTGACATTTACGTTCGCATATTTAGCTTGCGTTCGACTTAGGTAAACCCAATTTTGTATGAAAATGCCTTTGTTTTCGTTCGACTTGTCTTTCGAGTGAACGTTCGCTTAAAGTATAGTTAGGTAAACCGAAATCAGTTTTCTTTCGCTTAGCATGCGAACGAAAGTATTAGTTCGACATCGGTAAACAGGCTATTAGTCTTGCTTAGAAATGATACAGGACATAAGCTAGAAAAAGCATATAAGGGCCCATTTCAAATTAAGAAAATAGATTTAAGAAGTAACGTAACAATAGTTGATAAGAAAACCAATAAAGAACAAATAGTACATAAAAATAGGCTTAAGTTGTACAACAGTAAATAATATAAAATTATATATGCGCGCGCACACAGAAAATAATATAACAAATAAATTTATAATTATACAACATATATATTATAAGTATTACTAATTTTTATTTTTTTTAGTATGTAATTATGAAATAAATAACAAATTGCAAAATGCAATATGTGTGCTTGATTAACCTAATCATTTATAAAAGAATGTCCATAAAACAAAAAGTTATATGAACATTCTTGTGAAAAGGGGAGGTGTAGCATGAGATGACTTCGACAATGCCAACACAATGTGCAGTTCCATTTATTTGTAAACAAAAGAATGTTAAATATCAAAATCGTTGATCGTCACTAGACAACACATTGCATGGTAAGCATAATATGCACACCACAAGCTGTTGTAGAGTTTGCAAAATATTTACAAAGTACTGTATGTTGTTGTTATTCTGGCACACTTATGTTTATGCCGACTCAAGTACGGAAGTTGCATTTAATGAATATAAATCAACAACAACCAAAATTGTTTTGAACTAATTAACACACACACACTAGTATTAAGAAATGTTGTAACATAGATTTAAGGGGGTGATTCGATAATTGTCGAATTAGCTAAAAACTATTATAAAAAGAACGTAAACTATAGAAAAACAGACAGACTACTTTCGCAGATCAAGAGCTTCACTAGTTGCTCTGAAAGTACTCACAAATAAAGAATTTAAATTGAGTAAACAATAAAGACCATTCGTTTTTTAATTTACATTCGTTACAGCACTCCTTAATGAATTAATCAATCTGTTTGGAGATAAAGAAAATAAACTTTCTGTACGCCGTAAATTTGAGTTTAGAAAGGGGCGGTTTGGTGAAGATTTTCTTGCATATTTTAATGAAAAAGTTTTTTTGGCTGAACGTCTCAGCATTCCTGATGACGAACTCATCGATTACCATATCGAAGGAAACCCTGACAACAATTTAAAGATACATGCTAATTTACAATGCTTCCAGAGTAAGTCGCAACTTTTAACGGCTTTTTCGAAGATTTCTTTGAACAAGAGGCCGTCTACATCAAAAGGGGAGACACGAGAAACGGGTGTTCGATGCTACAATTGCAATTGTTTGGGACACTATGCTAGTGACTGCCAAAAACCAAAGAGGGAAATGGGTGCTTGCTATGGGTGCGGCAGTTTAAACCATCTTGTAGCGGCATGTCCAGAGCGGAAAATTGGCGGATCTAAGGTAGAATGTCTGATGGATACAGGGAGCCCAGCTTGTTTTGTGAGGAAATTCTTCATATCGCAGAAAATAAATTTGAACCACATACCTAAAGTAAATTTTTCATTTTTTGGTCTTAATAAAAGTGAATTTGTGACAATTGGAAAACTGTTATTTTATCTTAAGAATGAATTTGAGAATAAATTGAAAAATGAATTCGAGAATAAATTTGTTAAAATCGATGTGTTAGTTGTTGAAGACTCGGCGATGGTAGTTGATTGTATTCTTGGGAGGGACTTCCTAGATAAGGCTGGATATAGATTCGTGAGTGGGGAGACTCCAATTAGGGATAGGGAGATAGATGAAATTGCGGAGAGTGATATTTTCTTAGGGACAATCATGTCTATAGAGTATGAGGGCGTATCTGGGACAATGGACTTGAGAGCAGGGGAACAAGTTAAGGAGGATGTTAGGAGGAAGCTGGAACAGTTATTTTTCGATACTTATGTTCGGCCGGAGCGGCCAGCCGAACCTATGACAAGAACTGAGATTAGACTTAGCCTGGAGAAGGAAAGACCATTCAGTTGTACACCTAGGAGATTGTCATATGATGAAAGGGGGAAACTGCAACTAATACTGGACGATTTTTTAGAGAAGGGCTACATAAGACCAAGCGAATCGGAATTCGCATCACCAATAGTACTCGTGAGGAAGAAAACGGAGAACTACGAATGTGTGTGGATTATAGGGTCTTGAATAAGATGACTTTGAGGGATAATTACCCTATTCCGCTCATTGAAGAGTTGTTGGACCGTTTGTCAGGCAAGAAATATTTTACGAAGCTAGACCTCAGAAATGGATTTTATCACGTTTTTGTGGAGAAGGGTTCAGTAAAATACACATCTTTTGTAACCCCTTTGGGACATTACGAATTTCTGAGAATGCCGTTCGGGTTGAAGAATGCCCCGTCTGTATTCCAACGGTTTGTTAATAAGGTTTTTGCGGATATGGTCAGAGACGGGAGTCTAATTGTATATCTGGACGACATTATGATAGCAACTGAGGATATAGGGGAACATTTTCGAATTCTTGAGGTTGTACTTAGACGATAAGTGGAAAACAGGTTGGAGCTTCGACTAGATAAATGTGAATTTTTGAGGACTAATGTTAAATATCTAGGATATGAGATCGATGGTAATGGTATTAAAGCGGATGATACGGGACTGCGTGCGGTAAGGGATTTCCCTGTTCCGACCAATGCTCACTCTGTTCGCAGTTTCTTACGTCTCACCTCATATTTCAGGAGATTCGTAAAAGACTTTTCCACTATTGCCAAACCACTGACAGATTTGACCAGAAAAGACAAGGTTTTTGAATTCGGCCCAAATGAATTAGGGGCATTTGAGACACTTAAGGATCGATTGACGCAGTGTCCAGTATTGGCCCTATTTGATCCGAAGGATGAGACGGAACTTCACTGTGATGCCAGTAGCATGGGATTTGGTGCTATCTTGTTGCAGGGAAAAGACGATGGGAAAATGCACCCGATATTCTATTTCTCTAAAAGGACAAGCGAATCAGAATCGAAGTACCACAGTTTTGAGCTGGAAACACTTGCTATTCTCTACGCTTTGAGACGTTTCAGGGTATACTTGCATGGGAGGAGATTTAAGATTGTTACTGACTGTAACGCACTGACCATGACCCTTAACCGGAAAGACATGAACCCGAGAATAGCCAGGTGGGCTCTGGAATTTCAGGATTATGATTATGTGCTGGAGCAAAGGACTGGGTCACGTATGCAGCATGTGGATGCCTTGAGCAGAGGCTTGCATGTCATGGCGATAGAGAGCAACAGCTTTGAGGAAAACTTGGTAATAGGCCAGAACAGGGACTCGAAGTTGTTGCGAATAAAGAAGGAACTTCAGGGTAAACAGAGTAAGATGTTTGAAATGAGGAATGGCATTTTATATAGGAAAACTAATAAAGATGATGTTGTATTATTTTGTGTACCCGAGGCAATGGAACCTCATGTGTTGTATAAATACCATAACGAGATGGGACATGTAGGAGTCAACAAGATGACGGATCTTATTTCGGGAAGTTATTGGTTTCCACATATTCGGAGGAAAGTTTCTGATCATATTCGGAATTGCCTGAAGTGTATTTCTTATTCGGATAAACATGGGAAGGAAGAGGGTTTTTTGAACAATATTCCCAAATCAACAGCACCATTTGACGTCATACATATTGATCATTACGGCCCAGTGGATAATGGGAGACTTTTGAAACACAAATTGGTGGTTATTGACGCCAGTACCAAATTTGTAAGGCTCTACCCTACGAAGACTACGGGAACGAAGGAGGTAGTGTATCATTTAAAGGAGTATTTTAGGGCCTATAGCCGTCCAAGGTGTATTATAAGCGATAGGGGAACGGCATTCACTTCTGCCGAATTTCAGGACTTTCTGAAAGAGCGTAATATACGACATGTTAAGGTCGCTACTGGTTCTCCCCAGGCGAATGGACAGGTAGAAAGAGTCAACAGGAGTATAGGACCGATGTCGGCGAAACTAGTTCGTCCAGGAGATGGTATATACTGGGACTCAGTTTTAGACAGAGTTGAGCATACCTTGAATAATACCGTTCATAGGTCGATAGGTGAGCATCCGAGTATGATGCTGTTCGGAGCAGGACAAAGGGGGACCGTGATGGATTCTCTGAGAGAATGCGTACTTGAAAATTTTCAGCCTAGGATACAAGGTGACCACAAATGCATACGGAAAAAGGCTTCTGAGAAGCAGGAAAATTTGCAGGAATACAATAAACGGTATGCTGACAGACATAGGAGACCAGGGACGAAATATTCGGCAGGTGACTACGTCATGGTTAGGAATTTTGACTCGCACACAGGTGTATCGAGAAAATTGATTCCGAAGTTTAAGGGACCATACAGTATAGCGAAAGTTCTAAGGAACGATAGGTATTTGCTAGAGGATGTCGAGGGGTTTCAACAATCACGGAATCCCTACAAGGGGGTGTGGGCGGTCGAAAATATCCGCCCGTGGTTTAAAGGTCGGAGTGAGGTTGACTCGCCACGAGATCGGGTGATCTCGGTTGTCAGGATGGCCGAGTTGTAGTCAATACATACGATATACTTCCTCGCTTAGCATGCTTCTTCCCTATGTCCAACAGACATATGTAATTATGTACGTAAACCTTGTATTGTATTCACATACTTATTTTCTTAAACATGAATGTATTTATTGTTGTTAAATCTTTTTATCTTATTTACTGAAGTAAGAAAATGTAATTATTGCATCATCCAATTTGATGCTTTTAAGGCTGTACTATTTTGAAATAAAGGAACAAAGTTCAGTTGAACGAGAAGCATTGAAGTGACAACACTACATAGGGGTTTTTACCATTTAAGATTTTGAGAAGCTTAAGAGTTTAAGGCCTTTTTCTATGGTAATTGAGGGTCTGTCCGATACATACACGATTGAGGATGTGAGAGAATAGCTGGGTGGTCTAAGGATGGCCATGAACGTGTTGAGTCTTTCGAAGTTAGGCAATAACAAGTGGCTCCTGCGGCTTTCGCGGGACTCTGATAGCGCGGCCTTCTATGGAGTGCGATATATCCTTCGCTGCCGGGTCAGTCTGAGAAAATTTAGGAGAGCATCGGTGGTGCAGTGTTTTAACTGCCAACGTTTTGGACATGTGTCCTCTAACTGTGCAATGCCGTACCGTTGCGTGAAATGTGGCGCGTCTCACGGACTGGGCAAATGTGAGATCCCCGCTAAAGGGGATAAAACTTCTGATAAGTTAGTAACTGATCCAGTTACCGGTCAGGCTAGGAAGATAGTAGGTCTCCCGGTTAATTCAATAAATGTGGAGTTGAGGGTTATGTGGCCAGCTCTAGGGAATGTCCGCGTAGAGTGCTAAGGAAAATCGAGGCGAGGAAAGCTCCTCGTGTGAGGGCGAAGGGAAAGCTTAATATTGCTAGCAGTACTCTGCAATGTGGTGTTTCCTATGCATCTGCCGCCGCAACATTAGGGTCTTCACCTGCCACTGGTACTTCCTTAAAGGATGGCTTTTGAAACTATTGACAAGGACTGTAGGCGTTTTTTCGGTAACGGTCTACTTAGCGCTCTTGGTAAAATTGGTGGGTTCGCACGTGAATATCGTGCGCTTAAAGATGACGAGGGTAGGTCACGGGCATTGCTTGGGATGCTAATGATGTTGCAGCATGATGGATAGACGTATTGAATGCATTTTTCTGAACGTAAACTCAGTTGTTTCTAGGCAGAAGAGACACTATCTGAGACTTTTTCTGGACAGACATAAACCGGACGTGTTGCTTATTGCTGAACACAAGCTGAGCCCTAGCAATAGATTCAATTTAACAGGGTATTTGACTTTTCGTCAGAATAGGCTATCTGGGATAGCAGGTGGGACTGCTGTCTTAGTAAGAGATAGTTTCTCTTGTGAGAGGGCTATTATTGACACCGGTGCCATTGAGAGCATCGCTGTGCGTATAAATAGGGTAGGTGGTGGTTCACTAACCGTAGTTTCCTTGTATCTTAGGCCACGGGATGTGCTATCGGGCGCAGACCTTCGTGGGATCATGGATATGGCTCGTAATGGGGAACCGTACTCAATGCAAACGGCCGAGTTTTACACGATTTGCTTCGTTTAAGTCCAGATTTGAATATTCATCCAACTGATATCCCGACGAGAATTTCGTCATATATTGGCATCATAATGACTTCTGTGGACATGAGTAGACTAGTGGCAGGGACTGGTCTTAGGACCCTTGACTTTGAATATGACCACAGGGCGGTTGAGATAATTACAGGTATTGGCGATTGCGTCGGTAGGATACGCCCAACTATTTTCGGCTATGATAGGATGGTATGGGCGAAGATTTAATGAGACCCTAGATAGGCAGCTTGCGGCATGCGTCCTCCCAATTGGCGCCAATGTTTCGAGGACTGAAAGCGATAATTGCGTTGAGGCTATGGGAAGTGCCTTTCGTAATGCCATTGAGTTGACGATGCCTAGGATCGTGCTAGGTAACAGCAGAGAAAAAGAGACTTCGTCGGTTTTTGCAAAGATGCGGGGATCCGGGTCGGGCTGCAATATTGAAAGCCGATGTCAGGAATCTGTACAAAATTATACAAGGGGCCATTTCTGAATTTGAGCGGCGGCACTGGGAGAAGTTTCTGTCGAGTATTAGGGTTAACAATAGGACGTTTAAGAACGTGAGGGCTTGGCCTGAACAGGAAGAGGGGCATACAGGATCTCTTGAGCTCAAGCGACTCTCTTGTGACGGACGATGTCGGAATGGCTAATTAATTGGCAGACCATTTCTCTTGCGTACAGCAGAACGGACTGGGATCAGGAACTGATCAATTCTCTAGAGTGATTCGGGATGGGCTATACACGTTACGTAATAATATGTATATAACTTGGCGTTTAGTGATTGCGCGGTTAAGAAAAAAAGTAAAAAATAAAATAAAATAAAATAAAATAAAATAAAATAAAATGGAAAACTGGGAAGCAGTTGTAATGCAATGGATTGAAATTGAAACAAAAGGTTGTGCCTAAGGAGTGCTCTTGAAAAATTATAAAAATTTAATAGTTAAAGACAAAAATAAAATAAAAACAATATTAAAATACGTTTATAAGTTCAAATATTATTGTATTTCACTCAAAGAAAGACAAAAATATAATACTCATTACATAAAATAGACATATAATTGTGCATTAGCTATGGATAAATGTCATAAGTGCAAAAGTGCGATACGTGAATCTGGGATAAACTGTTCAGGAGTGTGTAATAAAGTTTATCACTGTACAAATAAATGCGCGGGAATCGACCAATACTTAGCAAAAATAATTGACACAAATAATTTTGTGCGATTTATGTGTGATGATTGTGTCCAATATATTCACAATGTTGATTTGATCTTAAAAAATGTTTTAGATGGTGTATACAAAAACAAACAACATCTGATTGAGTATACAAATTAGTTTGAATTATCACTAAAACAAAACGAAAATGAAATAAAGCAACTTCTTAAGAAAGGCTCAAAAAAATAGATAAAGCACAAAAAATATGTGAACAAAATGTTGATGAAATTAAAAAGATCTGTTGTACTGTTAGTGAATACCAGAATAAAAACAAAGATATTTGTAACACAATTGAGAATAATAATGAAAAATTATGCGGCGAACATAAAATGGTTATCAAAGAAACAAGTCTTAAAACAAATGATAAACAAAAGCTATTATATGTCGATGCATTAAAAAAAGGACAAGTGTTGCCAGAATTGAAAAAACAAGTGCCGTTAATTATAAAACCAAAATCAAAGCAGAAAATAGAAAAAACAAAAAGAGGATTTGAACAATAAGGTCGACCCAATTAATTTGAAAATAACAAATATAGAGAATAGAAACAATGGAACGATAAAATCTGCACATAATGGAGGGAGATATAAATCTGAATCCACAAAATAGGGCCAGAACTGCTGATGTCAGTATCCTGCTGCAAGAAAAAGAACAAGCTTATCACCAGCTTAATCTAAAATTTAAAAAACTCCTTGAAGAGAATGCTGCCCTTCAAAGAAACTTTGATCTACTTTTGGGGAAATTTAAATCCCAATTTTCTGCCTCTGAGTCTGATGAGGAAGGTACGATGAAGCCAAAACATACTTCTAAAGTAGTTAAAAAAGTAGCGAACAAGAAGCTAAAGCAACAAAAAACCAGACTAAAGCCGTAGCTGGTTCGCACACAGATGTTGCTGCCAAATCTGCCAAAGATAGAAGTGTTCCTACTAATGAAGAAAGTGCTGTCGTAACAAGTCAAGCCCGTGATATTAACGAAAGTGATGCGATGTACGTAAACGATGATTATCCTGGGCTAGCCAAAATGCAGAAGAAAAGGCCGAAGGTATTAGCTGTAAGTCTTAAAATATACCTGTTATTACAGCGTATAATATCAACATAAAGAAAATTAGCTTAGTGGTTGAAAGGGCCTTAGGCCATAGCAATTTTAACCTTAAGTTACTAGGGAAAAATGCCACAAATAAAGAGGATTTTGGAGATTTTGAGAAGCTTAAAAATTTACTCAGGGAACAGAAGATTAGCTATTATACAAGTTAATACCGTACCAAGTCAACAACAAAACATGCCAACAGCAAAACTGCAGCACTAGCAAATTCACACAAGGTAACTTGAGTCCACACCAGCCGTAACGTTCATTGTCTGTTTGGTGGGAAAATACAAAGTCAGCAACTAAGTTACACTTGCAATCACAGGCGAATGCATTGATGGGAAAATGCGGGATCAGCAGATTATTTTAGAAAATTAGGTTTCATTTCAAATAAAATTTGTAAAGTCTTGGCAGTCAGTTTTCATAATTAAATAAAGAAACATATTACTATCAATCCACCAGATTAATAGTAATAAAAAAATATTTTTTTTAAAACAAAAATTACATCGAATTTTAATTGGCGCCCCTCGGAAAAAAGGGTCCTTTGTCGTAAAGAAACAAGTGTAATAGATCGTGGAAATAGTGCGCCTTAGTAGTCTTTCCTAAAAGACAAAGGGAGGTCCTCTTAAGGATCAGCGGCCGCGATAGAAAAAAAAAACAAAAAAATATAAAATTAACACATATAAAAATTTTAAAATATAAAAATCTTTAAAAGTTAAAACAGTTAAAAATTTAAAAAGGATAAAAGTTAAAACAAATAAAAAGTAAAAAATAAAAACTTTAAAAATATAAAAGTTAAGACATAAAGAAATTTAAAAGTATAAAAAATTTAAGAAATATAAAAATTTTAAGAAAATTTAAAATTTAAAAATATAAAAAAAGAAAAAGTTAAAACTATAAAAATATAAAAAAGAAAGGAACAATTAGAAATTGGTGAACATTGAACAAAGTAAAAAGCTATGAAACAAAAAAATTTTAAAAGAAGTGAATTGTGTAAATAATTAAAAACTGAACAAAAGTTTTTAAAGTAAATAAATTAACTCGAATAAAATTTTTGGGTAAAAAAATAATTAAGAGAACAGTGAAGGATATTAATAAATGAAGGAAGTGGTATTAAAATAATAAAGCAAGTAATGAACATGAAAATTTTTTTTTTACAATTTGCATGTTGGTTCTAATAAAAACCAATAAGTGAACAAACAGTTGAAAAAATTCAAACGAAAATTTTTTTTTATCAAATACAACGTGAAAGGAAAATCCAGAACTATTAAATTTAGAAAGTGAACAATTATTAAAAACAATTAAAGGAAATTATTGTTCCATCTTAAACAAACTGAAAAATAAGAGACAAGAAAAAGAACTTCAACGATACTTCAACGATCAACATATCCAACAATAAAAGATGTCTACAGCTGCAAAGATATTTATGTAAGAAATAATTTTAAGTATTTTTAAGAAACTTAACCATCCTTAATAAAATAAAAGATTCCTTTTTAAAATTTCAAAAAAATAAAATTTATAAATCTTACAAACCATTTTATTTTAATAAAAAAATATTGGAAATTTCTAGCAAATAATCTAAACAAAAAAAAAAGTTCTTTTAATTTCTATATTGAGAAAGTCTTTAAATTTTAACTTTAAAGTTAACACTAAATTTCATTAATAATTATTCCAAGCGAAATGCCAGACGAGACAATAGAAGAACTTTCAGACAGACTGAGCAGATCCTTGAACATGACGACGAATAATTTGACCACTCGGACAGATATTCCGCAAGGATTAAATGAAGCACAAAAAAGGCAAATAAGGGAAATAGTGAATGAGGTTTTAGGCACGCGACAAGATCCGTTGGTGAATGAAGACAGAGATCAAACTATTGGCAATATTTCAAGGCTAGAAGAAGTGGAAAAAATTCCAGATATTGTTAGGTCATTAAGGGATTTTTCGGGACAACCAGGAGAATTCAGCTCCTGGCGGAAATCAATTGATAGGATTATGGAGCTTTTTAAATCTCTTCAGGGAATAGGGAGGTACTATGCAATTTTGCATACAATAAAAACGAAAATAATAGGAGATGCGGACACTGCGCTGGAATCGTATCGAATGCCATTAGATTGGGGCAGGATAAAAAAACGCCTCATGATGCACTACTCTGATAAAAGAGATATTGGTACATTGGAGTACCAAATGACCACATTTGTCAGGGTGGTATATCGATAACAGCTTTTTACCAAGCGGTCTACCAACAACTTTCTCTAATACTAGATAAAGTTGCTTGTCTGGATATCGATGAGGGCAGCTTGAGGATAATGACGAACACTTACAGGGATAAGGCTCTGGATACTTTTGTGAGGGGTTTAAATGGAGACCTACCTCGGTTGTTGAGCGTTCGGGAACCGACATCTCTACCTCAAGCACTGCATATTTGCTTGAAGCTGGACAACATGACGTTTCGCATGAACCATGCACATGGACAAATATCTAGGAATAGGGATAGAATCAGTACAAGTTATCCATCCTCAGCAAACGGACGGAAATTTTATCCTGAGCTGGCACACGTAGGTGGCGCAGAGCAAGTTAGGCCACAATTAATACCTCAAAACCCTTTACCAAATATAAATAGGAATCTTCCCATTCAGACGACTCCAAGCTATGGTTTTAGACCCCAGAATAATCAATGAAACCAAAATGGTTTCAGCACACAGTTCCCAAATTTTAGCTTTCAAAGACCAATTTCCCAACAACAACACCAAAACCCAGGTTTTCCAACGCCAACGCCTAGAATCGAACCAATGGATGTCGATCGATCTATCCAACCAAGACACGTCAATTACACTAATAGGGTACAAGCTTATCAACAACCCAAGAGACCGGCTGGAACATCCTTCCAAGGGCCAGTCAACAAACTTCAAAGGAACTTCCATGTTGTGACTGAGGGCGAAACAGCCCAGGAAATTAATCAAGCTTTACAATATCATGAATACGGTCCCTAAAAAGGCGCAGTTGGCGGAGCAACGAACATGGATGAATATTATAGGGAAATTGAAAATAGTGGGATTGATGAACTAGATCATCCATCTATCACATATGAAATTGGGAACAATGGTCCCTTGACGACAGAGAATTTGCCGGAAGATCCATTAAACGACCTCAATTTTTTTGGTTAAATAGTTCCTCGCTACCATATTTTCAGATTGTGACGAGGAACGGACAAAATTTTCAAATTAGATACAGGTAGTAACAAAAATTATATTAATCCTAGTCTGGTTAGATACCCCAGAATTAATCAGGAGACATTCAGTGCAAAATCTGTTGCAGGGAATGTAGAAATAACTCATCATACATTTTTAAATTTATTTGGTATCAATGATGTCCCAATGAAGTTTTTCATGTTACCAGGGTTAAGAACTTTTGATGGAATATTGGGCAACGATAGCATGAAAGAACTCTCTGCTGTAATTTATACTTCAGAGAACTTTTTCACAGTGGGGACAGGAATAAAATTCCAATTTTCCAATACACTTCACAGGATGTTAACAACATAGAAATTAGAATAGAAGACCTTCCAAGAAATCAAAAGATTTCTCTCGAAAAAATTGTGGGCGACCACAAAGACTTATTTGCAGATCCAGATGAACGCCTCACTTATACAACAAAAGTTGTAGGTGAGGAAGGGAGTGAAGGGAGGTGAAGGGAGTTTTCGAGGACGAGATTAATAAATTATTGGCGGATGGGATTATAAGACCATCACGTTCTCCCTATAATTCACCTATTTGGATTGTTCCAAAGAAGCAAAATGCTTCTGGAACACAAAAATATCGAGTGGTCATAGACTTCAGAAAATTGAATTCCATTACAGTACCTGACAGATACCCCATTCCCGAAATAAACGAGGTATTGTCTCAACTTGGAGGCAACCAATATTTTACCGTAATAGATTTAAAGAGTGGGTTCCATCAGATACCACTTAAGGAGGACGACATAGAGAAAACTGCTTTTTCCGTTACTAACGGTAAATATGAGTTTACACGACTCCCCTTTGGAATAAAAAATGCTCCTGCAATATTTCAGAGGGCATTAGATGATATCCTTAGGGAACATATTGGCAAGATTTGTTACGTCTATATAGACGATATAATCATTTTTAGCAAGGATGAAAAATCTCATCTTGAGCACTTGGAAAAGGTTTTTGGAACACTTAATGCCGCCAATATGAAGGTACAATTGGACAAGTGTGAATTCTTTAGGAAAGAGGTAGAATTTTTAGGGTTTATAGTCTCAAGTGACGGAGTCAAGGCTAATCCGAAAAAAGTTGAATCCATCATAAATTTTCCGTAACCCACTACATTGAAGAAACTTCGCTCCTTTCTCGGTCTTTCGGGATATTATAGGAGGTTTATAAAGGGTTATGCTGATTTAGCCTAACCTTTAACTATGCTACTACGAGGAGATGGTGGAATTATTTCCAAGTCTGAGTCGAACCGTAGAAAAATTAATATGGATGCCGAGGCTAAGAACGCAATAGATTCATTAAAGAATGCCCTAATTTCACGTGAAGTTGTTCTTGCGTACCCAAATTTCAAGGAGTTTCAATTGACAACTGATGCCTCAAATGTAGCTCTTGGAGCTGTTGTAGTGTGTACATGTCGCGGTGCATATCAAAGCGTACGCATATAACACGCGCCATAACAAATAAACACTCAAATGAATATTTTGCTGCGTTAAACAAAATATAATATCATATTACACACAGCAATAAAACAGTCAGTACTCAATACATGAAACAAAGAACTGATGTCTTCTACATTAGTTAAGTGCAGTTGTTATGTTAGCGGTTCCACTGTTAACATAATCATACAGGCAATACTTTGAGTACTGGACTGATTAGTATTTCAACATTAATTAAAAACCACCAAAACCATGCTACACATTCCACTGTAACTAAAATAGCTAAGTAAGCAATAATTATGTATAAAAATCGAAAATCATCAATAAAGAAATCAATTCTTGCTTAACATTATATGGGAGCGTTTCATCCGCTCTATGCATGAATAAATAAAATAAATATTTCTTTTAACTAAATAACTTATTATTTACATGGCGATCCTGCCAAAATTCTGCTAGTGCTTAAACAAATAAAAAGCACGCAGAATCCTGAAGCGCATAACAAAAGCGCACAGGCGAAATAATTAAAAAAGAGGAAGTGCTTAGATATAAATAAAGCACCCTAAAGGCTAAAATTTTTGTCCTGACGAGACAAGCCGTAAGTCCGTCAGCAGCGAGTGGAAAAAAAACCGTCCGGCCAAAGGACATAGAATGGAACAGGGACCAAAACCCCTAACCATCGAAGATTACCTAAGAAGGAACACCCTAAAAAGGCAAATTGAGCCAAAAATACCCAAAACACAAAAACATAAGAGGCGAGGTAGCTACACGCAAAAACTGAAAAGGAATAGAGCCATACTCTTAAGGGAAATAAACTCAAACCCCCATCCAAGCTGGGAACAGGCAACCAAATTATGGCACCAGGTGGACTATATAAAAGAACTACTCAAGGCATATCTAACCAGTAAAGAGACTGAAAAGCATGGTAGAATAAGTGAAAAGTAATTATCATTTTTTCAAAAGAGTGCACCAATATGCACCTTTAGGGCCTGTAAGAGAGTTTCGCTTGAGGCAAACAATATTTAAAAATTTTTTTTTCTCCCAAATATTAATAATATTAATAATAAAGCTTATTACACAAAATATTTTGTAAACCTTATACGGTCCTTTCCTTCTATCTAAAAAAAAAGAAAGGGAAGAAATTTTTTCTTATAATGTGTAGGTCAAAGATGAACATAGACCACCCAAACGCCAACGTCATAAATGAAATAGAGGTAAGAAAACAGGTGATCAACCTTCAGACTATAGAAATTTGCTTAATTGTAATAACAATAATAATAGGAATTAGCTGTTTGTATCACATATATTTAAAACACAACAAAAATTTGAAAAAGAGATATATCAGTAAAGCAAATATAAGTGGAGAAATGGGATTTAATTAAGCAAATAATCTCAGTAGAAAGGGACAAGTTTAGAAAATCATACAAATGCATAAACAAAAATACTTACATAAAAGAAGAAACCATTAAGAAACACTTAAATATAATCATTGACTCTTTAGAGACAATAAGGGCAGTAATTAATACGAACAAGGAAAAATTTACGAAAGAACACAGGGAACAGACATTTGAGATATATTGGTCTTTAAGTGATCAATTAATAAAGATACTTGATAAATATAATATAGACCAAATCGTACCACATTCAATAGAGCAAACAATAAAGATCAATACAAACATAGAAATAATTTATTCGGAAAAGTTTGAACAAAGTTCGGAAAACGAAAGCGATACAGACACAGACATGCCTCAATCAACGACAGAATTTTTAAATACAGCCTCACGGCTGATAATTGAGTTTAATGGAAAACCCGAGAATCTAACGGCATTCATAGACTCACTACAGTTGGTTGACTCCATAAAGGATACGCACGAACAAGTTGCAATATCCTTAATAAAAACTAAACTTAAGGGAAGTGCTAGGAACCTTATTAACACTGAATCCACCATAAAAGATATAATAGACAAATTAAAAAGGTCTGTTAAAGGTGAATCAGTTGCGGTTTTATCAGCTAAAATAATGAACACACGACAAAGCAATAAAACGGCAAATAATTATTGGTCAGAGATTGAATCTCTTACGAAATCCCTAGAAAATGCTTACATTTCAGATGGATTGCCAAGCGAACTTGCCAACAAATATTCAACACAGGTAGCTGTAAAAGCACTAACAAAAAATTGCACAATAGACAGAGTTAAGCTGATAATGGAGGCAGGCCAATTCAATAGTATGAATGAAGCTGTTAGTAAATTTATAAATGGTTGTACTGAAGCAACGGGACAACAAAACACAATACTACATTATGGACGAAAACCTAATTTCGGAAATTATCGTGGAAATAATAAGAAATTTCGTGGAGGATATAATAACCCACGAAACACAAATTATAATAGCTACAATAACAGTAATTACAACAACGATAATAGAAACCCACGGAGCAATGACTTCAGATAGTACAGGTTCGGAAAACTTGAACGACCCCCTAAGACAAGAACAGTAAATAACAAAATTTACAACCTCAATCTCAACTTATGTTTCTTTATCAACACCTATATAAATAACATAAATACGAAAATAACACTACTAATAGACACAGGTGCTGATATATCAGTAATCAAATCCAAATTTTTTAAGACACAGGAAATAAATACTAACAAAACAACAACATTGAGTGGAATAGGACACGGTAGAATAAATTCAGTAGGCAGCATATTTTTCGACTTAGAACTTCAAAATTATTTGATACCTCACGACTTTTAAGTAGTACAAAATGATTTTCCAATACCTTGCGATGGAATCATTGGAATAGATTTCATTAAAAAATATAATTGCATTTTAGATTTTAACGAAAATTATGATTACCTTGTCCATGCCCCAATAATCTAACACATCAATTAGAAATACCAATTCCGAATACATGCGATAATATTATTTTGCCACCCAGATCAGAAGTCATACGCCAAATAAGATTACACCAATCAACAGAAGAATTATTGATACCTAATCAAGAACCAGAACCAGGTGTTTTTATAGCAAATGTGCTAGTAAAGGCAAACATGGCATTTATTCGTATCTTGAACACAAACAACAAAATTATTACATTTAAACATGAAAAAATAAAAACCGAAGACATTAGTGACTATGATATAGTTAAAAATGATTCATATGAAAATAAAAATAGAAAGTCAGAAATTTTAAAAATTTTAAAGGAAAATTTTCCAGAACAATTTAACGACACATTGACTAAGCTTTGTTCTGACTGCACTGATATCTTTAGTTTAGAAACTGAAACAATAACAACTAATAATTTCTACAAACAAAAGTTGAGAATGAAGGATAAGGAGCCAGTATACATTAAGAACTACCGAATACCACAAACACACAGAGATGAAGTTGAAAGACAGGTTAAGAAACTCATACAAGACGGAATAATCGAGCCATCTCAATCAGAATATAATAGCCCAATCTTGTTAGTTCCAAAGAAGTCTCTCCCAGGTTCACAGACAAAAAGATGGAGACTCGTAATAGATTACAGACAGATTAATAAAAGGCTAATGGCGGATAAATTTCCTTTGCCTAGGATTGATGACATTCTGGATCAACTTGACAGAGCCAAGTACTTTTCATGTCTGGATCTAATGTCTGGGTTCCACCAGATAAAACTAGAGGAAAATTCAAGAGACTTAACGTCATTTTCGACGAACAATGGGTCTTATAGATTCACTAGACTTCCATATGGTTTAAAAATAGCGTCTAACTCCTTTCAGAGAATGATGACACTTGCATTTAGTGGTTTAAAACCAGATCAGGCATTTCTATACATGGATGACTTGGTTGTGCTAGGATGCTCGGAAAAACATATGCTTTCAAATTTAACAGATGTTTTTGAACTGTGCCGAAAACACAACCTTAAATTGCACCCCGAAAAATGTTCATTCTTTATGAGAGAAGTAACCTATTTGGGTCATAAATGTACGGATAGAGGAATACTTCCTGATGATAACAAATATTCGGTAATTGAAAATTATCCTACTCCAAAGGATGCAGATAGCGCAAAAAGATTTGTAGCCTTTTGCAATTACTATCGAAGATTTATCAGGAACTTTTCAGAGTATTCCAGACATCTTACAAGACTATCTAGAAAAGGTGTAAAGTTTGAATGGACTAAGGAGTGTGATTTTGCATTCAAATATTTGAAGAAAGCATTGATGAGTCCCACACTATTACAATATCCTGATTTTTCAAGAGAATTTTGTATCACAACAGAGGCAAATAAACAGGCTTGTGGCGCAGTAATGAGCCAAGAATATGAGGGAAAACAACTACCAATCGCATATGCCTCAAAAGCATTTACAAAAGGCGAAAGTAACAAATCAACAATCGAACATCGATTCATTGGGCCATAACTTATTTTAGACCATACATATATGGAAAACATTTTCTTGTTCGAACCGATCACAGACCATTGTCTTATTTTTTTTCCATGAAAAACCCAAGTTCTAAATTGACGAGAATGAGGCTAGACTTAGAAGAGTATAACTTTACTGTAGAGTATCTTAGGGGAAAAGAAAATTATGTAGCGGACGCATTATCACGTATAACTATTACCGACTTAAAGGATATGAATACTAAAATTAATAACGTGATCAAAATCACAACCAGATCAATGACAAATAAAGAGAACAGTGCAAGAAAAAGTGGTAACCTGAATAGGCAACATGACATTGATAATAAAAAGCCCAGTATATATGTACCTTTAAATAACGCTGACGTCAGAAAACACTTTAAATTAAAGATTTCTCCCGAACGATGTTACATCAAACGGAGAAAGTCTATTGTGGCATATATACAAATTAATGACTTGTTTACTAACGGGAATTTTGACTTAGGACAATTTTTCCCTAGACTCGAGCAAGTGGCCGGTAAACATAATATAAATAAGTTACAGGTGGCACCTAGCGAGAAAATTTTCGAATTTATCTCGATTAATGAATTTAAAAAGATGGACAATAATAAATTAAATAAAATTAAAGTAGCGCTACTAAACGAGGTGACCCCAATATATAATGAAAAAACTATTCAGGAAATTATTCACAAATACCACGATAACCCTTTAGAGGGAGGACATTGCGGAATACGTAGAACAATAGAGAAAATTAAACGTTATTATTTATGGAAGAATATGACAAAGGATATCTCTAAATGTAAATATGTATGCAAAATCGCTAGATTGTCAACACCATTACTTTAAGTAACCACTATTACATAGAGAATGAATTAAAAGTAATTAGATAAGTTAGCTCGTTATTTTAAGAGACACTAAGCTCGCCATATTGTATGCACAACTAGGTCGTCTTAATAAAAAAACTAAAAAGACTTTTATATTAACATACTGACAGAGTTTTATTTAAGCATAATAAAAAGCAAGGGCTTTTTATTACATGGTGTCAGAAGTGGGATCTACAGCGAAATAAGTATTCTATAATTTTCCAGGAAAAAAAAATTAATTTTCATCGACAAGAACACCACGTAAAAATGGCATCGAATGATCGTCTGCCTTCAGAGTTGGATTGTACAAACTTAGCCAACGAGTGGCCCGACTGGAAGCGCAATTTTTTAGTCTACATGATTGCCAGTGGAAAGGACAAGGAACCAGAAGATACCAAAATTGCAAATCTCATTTGGTTAATCGGAAGTGATGGTGCTAACATTTATAACACTTTGTTCCCGAATGATGGAACAAAAAATTCGTTATTAGGTACCATTACAGTGGGTACAAATGTTACTCAGCGTACACTTAATGATGTCCTACTAAAATTCGATGGACATTGTTTACCACAGCGAAATATCGCAATGGAGTCATACAAGTTTAATGTTATTTCCCAAAAAGAAGGTCAATCATTTATGGAATTTGAAACCGAATTGCGAACTCAATTGCGTTATTGTGCATACAAATGTGAATGCGGCAAACTATATGAGGATCGAATGTTACGCGATCGGATCATTGTGGGGGTCCATGACAAGAAGCTACAACTCAAACTTTTGGATGGCCGTGATGAACAATTGAGTCGAGTCATTGAGATATGCAAAACGCATGAGGCCGCGAACTCAAACAAAAGTATACTGGATGCCAAACAGCCGGTAGTTTATGCACTGAAAACCGACGACCATACTAAACCAGTCACTAAAGTTTGCTTTAACTGCGGCGGCTCTTGGACTGCTAGTCATGTAAAGGAATGCCGAGCTAAGGACGCAACGTGCTATTTCTGTCAAAAGAAAGGTCATTTCCAACGCATGTGTCGTAAGCCAAAAAAACCATCAACAGGAAATGAAACCGCTAGTGCTAAACCGAAAGTAGCTGAACTCAACTGGAACGATGTAGTAGGTAAACATAACAATAGGATACTATTAGAAAAAAACATATCAAGTAAAAAAAATATTCTTAGGTTAAATACGATAGCAGCGTTGACTAAGCAGTGGACGAAGAACTATAGAGTAGGAAACAGAGTTGTTACATTTAAATTGGATACTGGGGCGGATGTGAATTGTATACCAGTAGACATTGTTAAGGAATTAGGAATTGAAGTCTATGATACGAATAGAAATATTTCAGTTGTGGATTACAATGATAATAGAATAAAGATTTTTGGTTTTTGTAGTCTTAAGTGTGTAGAGACTATTTCGGCGATTGAGAAAATTGCTGAATTTGTTATTGTTGATCGGAGTCGTGAACCTATAATCGGATTAGAAACTTGTCAAGAATTTGGATTGGTAAAGCGTGTAGATGCTAATGGTTGTGAATATATGGGGTCAAAGCAAGTATTCATGGATAGATACGCGGATGTTTTTCGGGGAGTGGGGAAATTTCCGAAAACTTTTTCGATTTCATTGAAGGAAGATTCTCATCCAGTATTACATTATAGGAAAAGGGTACCAGACTCATTGTTAGATAAACTAAGGGGTGAATTAGAACGAATGGTGAATGAGGGTATAATTGTTCCCGTTGATTACCCAACAGATTGGGTAAATAATTTACAAATAGTTGAAAAGCCGAATGGTGAGCTTCGTATTTGCTTGGACCCGAAGCCATTAAATAATTGTATTAAGCGCGAGTATTTTTTGATCCCTACATTAGATGACCTGGCTTCAAAATTAGTAAATAAAAGTGTGTTTTCTGTGTTAGATTTAAAAAGTGGGTTCTGGCACATGGAGCTGGACAAAAGGAGTTCGGATTTAACAACATTTCTAACTCCTTTTGGAAGGTTCAGATTCATTCGAGTGCCATTTGGTCTCAACTGTGCGCCAGAAATGTTTCAACAGGAAATGGTCCGAATTTTTGGGGACATAAAGGAAGTTCTGGTATACTTTGACGATGTCGCAATTTGCGCTGCTAATGGGGAGGAACATGATAGGATTATGGAAATGGTTATGAGTAGGGCTAGGGCGAATAACATAAGATTTAACCCGGATAAGATTCAATATAGGCAAAGGGAAATAAAATTCATGGGAAATATTATTTGTGAGGGAAGAATGAAAGCTGATTTAAAATATCGGGATGCTATGTTGAGAATGAAAAGACCTGAGAATAAGGCAGATGTTTTGCGATTTTTAGGTATTTTAAAATATTTAGCAAGGTTTATTCCAAATCTTTCAAGGCAATCCGCTGAATTGCGAAAGTTAACGCATAATAATGTAGAATTTCAATGGACGGGTACACATGAAAAGGAGTTTGAAAATTTATTAGGAATAGTTACAGCTGAGCCAGTATTGGCTATATTTGATCCAAAGGCACCTGTAATAGTGCAGACGGATGCGTCTAAGGACGGACTGGGGTGTGTCATTATCCAAAATGGTCATCCTGTGATTTTTGCTTCGAGAACTCTGAGTAAAAGTGAACAGAAATGGGCTCAAATCGAGAAAGAACTTTTGGCAATTGTGTTCGCTTGTCAGCGCTTCCATTTTTTCTTATATGGGCGGGAGTTTACTGTGGAGTCAGACCACAAGCCATTGGAAGCGTTAATGAAACGCGACATAGATGATGTGACGATGCGACTTCAGCGCATGTTTATGTTTTTATTGAAATATCCACTAATGAAAATCGTCTATAAACCGGGCAAGGAATTATTATTGGCTGATTCTTTGTCCAGGGCACAATTGCCAGATGTTATGGAGTTGGAGGAACTTTCTGGCGTGATTCACACGGTAACAAAATCAGTTTGTTTAACTCCAGAAAATTACATGTACTATCAGGGAATCTTAAAAGGGGATAGCGCATATTCACGGATTTGTAATTATGTTGTAAATGGATGACCCGGATTTCACAAACTTGACGAGTTGAGTCAGTTGTTCCACAAGCTCAAGTATGAATTACACGTGGAAGATGGTTTATTATTCTTAAAACAAAAAAGTGCGATGAATTCAGGCCAATAAACACTTTAAAAACATGTGAAAAGATACTAGAAACGGTTGTAAAAAGTCAAGTAGAAACATATATAGAAGAACAAAATATACTATCAAAATACCAATCAGGATTCCGTAAAAAGCACTCTTGTGAGACAACTGTAAACTATGTGATTAGTAAATGGAAAACCATAGCAAAGGATAAGAAATTAATGGCGATACTTCTTGATTTCAAAAGGGCATTTGAAACCATTGATAGAGAAATTATGTTGGAAAAGCTGTATATGTATGGAATTAGAGGAAAGGAGTTGAATTGGTTTAAATCTTACATGGAAAACAGGAAGCAGACAACCAAGGTAAATAACTATGTATCGGAGGAAATAATGAATGACTATGGAGTACCACAAGGATCTATTCTAGGCGCACTGCTTTTTATAATATATATTAATGACATGCCAAATATAATAGAAAGATGTAACATAGTTTTATACGCTGATGATACATTAATATATACAATAGCAGAAACGGAAGAAGAATGTCGTGAAAGTATGAAATATAACATTGATAAAATAAATATATGGTTAAAAATGAATAAACTTAAACTTAATGAAAATAAAACAAAGATAATAGAAATTAATATAAATTCAAACGAATCATTTAAAATAAATAATGCTGAAATAGAAAAAGTCGAACATATAAAGTATCTCGGGTTTATTATCGATAAAAAATTGAATTTCAATGATCATATTGAGCACTTATGCAAAAAAATCGGTAAAAAAATTAACTTTCTCAAGAGAATCAGAAACAAAATATCAAAAAATACTGCAATTAATATTTATAATACCATAATAAAGCCGCATTTCGAATATGGGTCTACTATAATATACACATGTACGAACACACTCCAATTGGCAAGAATGCAAAAACTTCAAAATAAGGCTATGAGAATAATATTAAAATGTGATCGATATACAAATATTAACACAATGTTAAATAGTCTTAAATGGTTAAATGTTAAACAAAGACTTCAATACAACACGCTGAGATTTATTAAAAAATTAAAACAAGGGGATGCACCTAGATATTTATGTGAACAAATAAGATATGTAGGTGAAATCCAACCATACGCGCTAAGAAATGCAAGCGATTTTCGTGTAAATATGCCGACGTCAACACAAATGCAGAGATCACTATTCTACAAAGGTCTACAACTGTTCAATGAACTACCAAATAATATGAAGAACGAGAATAATGAATATATTTTTAGAAGAAAATGTATTAATTTTGTTAGATTTAATGTCAATTTATAATGTTAAGAAATTAATTTATTCACAATTTTGTAAAAGTATTTATAATACTAATAATAGTATATAAAAAAAAAAAAAAAAAAAAAATTAGTTGTACCGACTGAAATGCAGCGCAAGATGACAATTTGGCTTCATTCACCCCATCTTGGTATAGAAAAAACGCTTGCCAGGGCAAGGAAACTTTACTACTGGCCTGGTATGAATAAACAGATTAGAGATTTAGTGACTGCCTGTAGAGTCTGTGAAGGATTTAAAAGAAATAATCAAAAGGAACCATTGCTTCAGGATGAGATTCCAAATTATCCATTTCATATAGTAGCAATGGATCTTTTCGATTATGCTGGTCGCACGTATATATCAGTGTTTGATGCGTATTCAAACTTCCTTATCTCTTTACCTATTCACAAAAAGACGTCTGCGCATGTCATAAATACTATTTGCCGAATATTTAATCATTTGGGATACCCGACTGTAATTAGGTGCGATAATAATCCGTTTGGATCTGGGGAATTTTCGAAATTTTCTGCGAATTACAATGTACAATTTAGTTTTTCAAGCCCAAGATATCCACAAAGTAACGGACAAGCGGAAAAGGGGGTCTCAATTGCGAAAAATATCCTTAGGCGTTGTGTTAAGACAGGTGAGGAGAACCAATTTCAGTATCGACTCCTAGAATACAACACAACCCCATTGGCAGATATGCGTGTTACTCCATCTGAATTATTTTTTGGAAGACTTGTTAAAACAAAATTACCAATTGCTGGTTCACTTCTTAAACCGAACAACGTCAATCAACAGGAAATTAGACACAGAATTGAGAACAAAAGGGAAAGGCAAAGGTACTATTATGATAGGAGTGCTAGGCCTTTGTCAAAGTTGAAGGACGGTGAATTAGTTCTATTTAGGAAAGATGGGAGGGAATGGCACTATGGTAGGATAGTATCGGCTTACAATGATAGGTCATATATTGTTAAAGATAGCTTTGACAACCATTTTAGGCGGAATAGACGATTTATTGTGAGAACAAAGAATGATGATTTTAATGCTTCTGATTTGTTATATGAAGAAGGTGGAACGGAACCGCAGGGTGAAATTACAGACGTCAGACCATCACCACGGGAGGTTTGTGACAATAGTACAACTGAGGGTCCAAGTAGCATAAACGAGCCAGTTGTTTCAAGGGGGGCCTCTGCCCCTATCGAAATGAATCCTGAAACCACTGGTTCACACATTAGTGGCGATAGCGCCAACCGTGAAAATTCCAGCGGACCTACAATAACCAGAAGTGGTCGGACTGTGAGGCCGCCACTTAGATTTGGTAGAGACTATGGGGTTGATTCTTTGTCCACATGCTAGCCACTTTAATTTTTTTAAATCTTACTAAAACTTATTATAATATTTTATGATTAAAAAAAAAAAAAAAAAAAAAAAAAAAAAAAAAGCGTGTAAATATGTATGCAAAATCGCTAGATTGTCAACACCATTACTTTAAGTAACCACTATTACATAGAGAATGAATTAAAAGTAATTAGATAAGTTAGCTCGTTATTTTAAGAGACACTAAGCTCGCCATATTGTATGCACAACTAGGTCGTCTTAATAAAACAACTAAAAAGACTTTTATATTAACATACTGACAGAGTTTTATTTAAACATAATAAAAAGCAAGGGCTTTTTATTACACTAAATATGAAAAAACATGTCAAAAATGCTAAACAGCTAAAATAACAAAGCATTTGAAAGGTCCAATGACTATTACACAAACACCAAACCAAGCGTTTGATACAGTGTTCGTAGATACTGTAGGACCATTTCCGAGATCAATTCAAGGAAATGAATACGCAGTTACAATAGTATGTGACCTAACAAAGTACCTAGTGACAATACCTATAAAAGACAAAAGTGCAAATACGGTCGCAAAAGCCATATTTGACAAATTCATTCTTACCTATGGACCAATGAAGACGTTCATTTCGGACATGGGTACAGAATACAAAAATTGTATTATAAATGAGTTATGTAATCTCCTCAAAATAACGAACACGACATCAACAGCTCACCACCACCAGACACTGGGTACTGTTGAAAGAAGTCACAGGACATTCAACGAATACGTAAGATCTTACATATCCGTTGACAAAAGCGATTGGGATGAGTGGCTTAGGTATTTCACGTATTGTTTCAATACTACGCCATCCTCAGTACACCAGTATTGTCCATACGAACTAGTCTTTGGGAAAATCCCTAATGGGTTTCTCCAATTTAATGAGGTCGACAAAATAACACCTTTATATAATATAGATTATGTTAAGGAAATTAGATATAGATTGGAAATTGCTCACAAAAGAGCTAAGGAACTATTAGATAAGTCTAAGTTAAAACAAAAACTAAATTACGATAGGGAAGTATTAGACTACGATTTTAAAATAGGAGATTTAGCTTTACTTAAAAATGAAACGGGCCATAAATTGGATCCGCGGTATAAAGGACCATATAAGGTAACGAAAATAGATGTAAGACAAAATGTAACTATAGTCGATACAAAAACAGGAAAAGAACAAATAGTTCATAAGAATAGACTTAAGATTTATAAACATTAAACGATAATAATATTAAATGTTAGTTTGATCGATCAAATTTTCAACAATAATGACAATAATTAGTTATAAATTATAAACACTTATATAAAAATCTTGGTTATCAAAATAGTTTTAAGTATCAAAACATATTAATTATAAAAGGATGTTCATACAACCTTTTGGTTATATGATCATTCTTCCGTAAAAAGGGAGGTGTAGTGTGTACATGTCGCGGTGCATATCATAGCGTACGCATATAACACGCGCCATAACAAATAAACACTCAAATGAATATTTTGCTGCGTTAAACAAAATATAATATCATATTACACACAGCAATAAAACAGTCAGTACTCAATACATGAAACAAAGAACTGATGTCTTCTACATTAGTTAAGTGCAGTTGTTATGTTAGCGGTTCCACTGTTAACATAATCATACAGGCAATACTTTGAGTACTGGACTGATTAGTATTTCAACATTAATTAAAAACCACCAAAACCATGCTACACATTCCACTGTAACTAAAATAGCTAAGTAAGCAATAATTATGTATAAAAATCGAAAATCATCAATAAAGAAATCAATTCTTGCTTAACACTATATGGGAGCGTTTCATCCGCTCTATGCATGAATAAATAAAATAAATATTTCTTTTAACTGAATAACTTATTATTTACACTGTACTTAGCCAAGACGACCGGCCAATAGCGTTTATATCCCGGACATTATCAAAGGCAGAGGAGAATTATGCAGCTAATGAGAAAGAAATGCTGACTATAATTTGGGCACTTGGGAATCTACGAAACTATTTGTATGGAACCGCTAAGGTCATCATTTACACGGATCACCAACCACTCACATATGCACTTAGCACATAAAATAACAATAGCAATATGAAGAGATGGAAGGCTATCTTGGAGGAGTACAACTACGAGATGAAATATATAAACCTGGGAAGAGTAACGAAGTGGCAGATGCACTTTCTAGGCTACCGATAACGAATGTTAACTCTTTAACGGGCACAGTTCATAGCAGTGATAGCTCTTCACTAGATCTTATATCGAGTGTAGAAGTCCCAATAAACGCATTTAAGAACCAAATCTTTCTTAACATAGGTGATCCCTCTAATTACCAATCTAAAGTTATAATTCCAGGATACAATAGACACATTTTCACGGAATCTGATTACGAATTGACAAAACTAATATCAATCCTTAAGGAAAATTTTAATCCTTCCGTTGTAAACTGTATAAAAGCACCAGAATTCATAATGGGGAGGATTCAGGAAATTTATCCTAATCATTTTAGTTCTTATAAAGTACGTGTCACACAAAATTTTGTCGAAGATATTACGTCTGAATCCGATCAGGAAACATTAATTATAGAAACTCATAACCGCGCACATAGGAACGCCGTAGAAAACCGATCCCAGATATTAGAAAAAGCCTATTTTCCTAGTATGTTCTCCAAAATAAAAAGAATATTGAAACTTTGCTCAATATGTAAGAAAAATAAGTACGAGAGGCATCCCAACCAACCAAAATTAAACGCTACGCCGATACCAAGCTATCCTGGTCAAGTCATTCACATTGACATTTTTGCAACTGATAAGAAAATAGTTTTAACGGCACTCGATAAATTTTCAAAGTATTTACAGACTAAAATTTTACAGGGAAAATCGATAGAAGATGTTAGAAGACCGTTAAGGGATATTCTTTTCTCTTACGGAATCCCCAAAACCGTTGTCATAGATAATGAGAAGTCCTTGAATTCAGCTTCAATACTCTTTATGATGAAAGAGGAACTAGGAATAAAAGTATATACCACGCCACCCTATAGGAGCGAGGCCAACGGACAAATCGAAAGATTCCATTCAACCCTAGCCGAGATCATGAGTGGCGAGAATTTCGTCCGGGGGGATATGATTAGAGATGCCTTGAGGGGAAGGCCGAGTAAGAGATCGACTGGAATAGATGGTATGCCTGATATAGTCCTCAAAAAAACTACAGGTTTTACCTGGAGATTCCTGGATATACTGTTTAACCACTGCCTGAGCATAGGCTATTTTCCATGCGCCTGGAAAAAAGCTCTTACTGTTTCTATATTGAAACCCCGTTCTGATCCCCAAAGGTGTGGCAGTTATAGACCAATCTCCCTCCTTTCTCCACAATCTCAAGTGGGTGTGTTCTTACTGATTCTCAATTTGGCTTTAGAAAGGGTCTTTTTACCACTCATGCCTTGACAGTCTTCTCGGACTTTGTGTCTAGGGTCCTCAACAGGAGGAGCCCGACAATTGCGGTGAGCTTAGACTTAGCCAGGGCCTTTGACACTGCCTGGCAGGACGCCATCATGTTTCAAATGATGCAAATGGGATTTGACAGGTCTGTATGCTGAATGGTTGGTAGTTTTTTGTCCGAGCGCAGCTTTAGTGTTAAACTGAACGGGGCAAGATCCGAGGAAAAAGTAATGAGCGCAGGATTGCCGCAAGGGTCACTCCTGGGTCCAATTTTGTATAATGTATTGATATGTGACATTCCCAGGTCTCCTTGGAGCAATATTATTTTGATGTATGCAGATGACATATTGATTGCTTTTTCTGGCCCCCGGGCTAGGACATTGAATGCAAGTTAAGGTATGACGTAACATCCCTTAAAATTATATTTTCAAAATAAGTCACACGCTTTATTTTATTTATGCTGACATTGCGTCTGCTAAAGTTATTTCATTTATTTTTGAGTTTGTAACTCTAAACTTTTGTTTTCGACTTTTGAATAAGTCGCACGAGTTACATATAAAGATAATATAGAAACGTTCCCAGACGGGATTCTGAGAAATTTATTATTGAAGCAGTTCTGTGGGAATGTTAAATTAAAAGTATTGTGAAACAATTTAAAATAGCTAATAAGTAAACAAAATTGTAATATTAAACCCATTTCCGATTTGTTTAAAGAAATAGTACATTTTTGCTTACCACTTAAGATTTACTTCAAATAATTGTAAGTTAAATTTTATTATAATTCTTAAGAAATAAGCCAATGATTGTAGTGACAAAATTAGTATTTAAGCTACCGTGAAAAATTGTAACAGGTTCGTTCTTAATCACTCACTAAAATAGCCGGATCATACACCAGCCACAAGCGGGTCCCTGTGAAGGCATAACTTAATAAATTATAAATTATAATAATACAAATAAAATTTAATAAAAAAAAAATATAAAAATGTGTTTTTTTTATAATTAAATAATTAAACACAATTTAACTGGGGGCTCAACCGGGATCCTCCATCGTATAAGTCCTGAAAACAAAGGATTCGGTCGAGTGATCAAAAAAACAAGTATCCTTTTTAAAAGGAGAAAAATTAAAAACAATTCAAGTGACAAAAAATTTTTTAAATAAAATAAAAAAAATATAAAACTGTGTAAAAAATTAGAAATATAAAAGGAATAGGAAAGCAGACTTATCCTTTTAAGAGTGATGTGATTTTTAGTGAACAATAAACAAAATTAATACTAAATAAATTTTATAATAAAACTAAATAGTAATAATAACTAGTGAAATAAAACAACTTTGGAAAAATTTTAAATACAAAAATATTAACAAAAACTTTAATAATAATAATAAACAAAACTGTTCCGATTTATAATTTAAAATTTTGTTAAATGGAAAAAATAAATTTTTAGTGAAAAACAATAAAAATAATACAAAAATATATTGCAAACAAAAATTAGTGACAATAAAAATAATACAAAGAAAGAGGAAAAATACCAACCAGAAATAATCAACACAACAGCAACAACAGGAACAACACCATCCAAATAACTGACTGAAGAAAACAAAACCAATCAACAGCAACAACAAAACAACATCTTCTAAATCAACTTCATCATCAGCAGATAGTAAGTTAAGTTTGTTAACAACATATTTTTTGTATTAAAATTTGAATAAAAACTTTTTTGAAGAATTATTTATATTGAAAACTATATTGAAAATTTAATAAAAACAAAATCAATTTTGAAAGGATTATAATGAAAATTGAAATTAAGGAATTAAAATTACAAAAAAATATTAAAATTGCTGTATTGTACTTTATATTATATAAATTAAAATAGTATTTTACTTTATTAAAAACATTAACATTAACATATTGTTTTGGTACTAATACTTTTAAAAAATCATTGAAGTAGCAAAAATATTTAGTGATTTGTGAATAATTTCGTTGGCTCTCTTGAATAGAATATAGTTAGGTAAACTGGATTCGGAAATAGACACTTTATCGGATTTGTTTAGGAATTTGGGAACAAATATTGAGAGCGAAATGGCTACCATAGATCAGGTAAGGGCTCTGTTGGATGCAAAGACTGCTCCATTATTAGCTCGAATAGAAGAATTGAGTAGGGATTTGGGCGCACTAACTACTTGTAATTCTGTAGGAGAATTTGAAGAGGAAAAGATTAATGTTACAATACGTGGTGATGAACCACTGGACGTAATAAGGTCCTTGCCGGTTTTTGATGGCAAACATTCGTATGTCAGTTGGCGTGAGGCCGCTACAAATTCAATGAAAATATATGCGAAAGGCAGCAAACGCTATTTTTCTGCTTTAACTATTTTAAGAAATAAGATTGTTGATGACGCCAATGATACCTTGACTAATCATGGCACTGTTCTGAACTTTGACGCGATTATCAGTCGCTTAGATTTTGCATATGCTGACAAACGCCCCTTGCACATAATTGAGCAAGAGCTCAGCGTAATGCGTCAGGGACCACAGACAATAATGACATACTATAATGAGGTTAATAAGAAATTGACGGACTTGATAAACAAGACCATAATGACGCACGGAACAAATTCGGACATTACAAAGGAACTAAACAATAGGAATAGACAATACGCACTTAGGGTTCTTATGACAGGATTAAATCCTCCTTTGGCCGATATCTTATTTTCGATATCACCTATTAGTTTGCCAGACGCGCTGGCAAAAGCTCAAGAATTAGAGGCAAATAAATTACGCGCTAATTTTGCTTTACATTTTAATAAACCACAAATGACTAATTTTAATAGGCCACAACTGACTAACTTTAATAAAACAAATAATGTCCTGCGTTTCCCTAATCGCAATTATGGGGACTCACGTCCTAAAGAACATTATAACAGACAATACGAGACGAAACCAGAACCAATGGAAGTAGAAAGCTCGACACATGCTGTTGCTAGGCCAACACCCAATTTTGGACAAAGAAACCCACAGAATTTTAATTATAACCAAACACATCCTTTCAACAACTTTCAACAGACAGGACAATTTAACAATCCCCAACATGGTTTCAAGAGACAATTTAATAACAGTACCCAAATAAGCCGACAACCTCAACAAAAATATCAGCGAATAAACAATTTGAACGATAGTTCTTTTTTAGATCAAGAAACGGACTGCCCTACATCATCAAGGCGTCCACAAGAGGAAGAAAATATAAAATTTTAATTGACAGCGGTGCGACAAGCTGTTATTGTAGTCCTGGAGTTCTAACGAGCAGACAGGAATTAGTAATTAAGAAGAGGGTAAAAACCATTAATGGTTTTACCATCATTAAATATTTTTATGAAGCCAGTATTTTCGGCTTTAAAGAAAGATTCTATGAAATTGAGAATCTGGAGGCAGACCTCCTTATGGGATACAACTTTATGAAAAGAGCTAATATTATTTTAGATTTTAAGGAAGGGAAATTGATTTGCGGTAAACACTGCGAAAAATTAATAAATATCGAATCAGAGGATTCGAGCGAAAATAAAAAATTGAAAAATCAAAGGAAATCCCTTTTGAACAAATTGAATAATGAGGACATATTTAATTTCGATAATGAAAGCAAAGAAAATTTAAATATTTTAAGAGGAAATGTTATAAAATATATTCAAACCATTCATTCTAGTATAGATATGAATCTGCCGTTTAGAACGGATATCAGAGCAGAAATTCGAACAATTGCTGAAGCCCCTATATGGAGCAAGCAATATCCTTACCCATTTTCTGCAAATAGCTTTGTAAATAATGAATTGAAAAAATTACTGAAGGACGAAATAATTCGACCTAGTAAAAGTCCTTACAATTCCCCAATATGGGTTGTTCCAAAAAAAGGAATAAATGAAGATGGTACTGCAAAATTGCGTATGGTTATTGATTACAAAAAATTTAATGAAAACACGGTATGCGATAAATACCCCATCCCGGATATGAATGTTATATTATCCAATCTGGGAACAGCAAAATACTTTTCGACTATCGATTTAGAGTCTGGTTTTCATCAGATTCTTATGAAAGAAGAAGATATTGAGAAAACCGCATTTTCCGTTAATAATGGAAAATATGAGTTCATGAGGTTACCATTTGGTCTTAAAAATAGTCCAAGCATTTTTCAACGGGCCATGGATGACATTTTACGAGAATTTATAGGAAAAATATGTCATGTTTATATAGACGATATAATTGTCTACTCAAAAAATTTACAAGACCATCATAAACATTTGCGATTAATAATTGATAGATTAAGGGAGTCGAATATGAAAATCTCATTGGAAAAATCTAGATTTTATGAGAGGGAAGTCGAATTCCTTGGATACATAGTTGGACATAATGTGATAAAAACGGATCCAAAAAAATTGGAAACTATAAATAACTACCCTTTGCCAAAGACTTTAAGGCAATTAAGGAGTTTTCTTGGAATGGTAGGATACTACCGAAAATTTATAAAAAATTACGCTCAAATATCGAAACCATTGTCGAAGTATCTAGCAGGTAAAAATGGTAAAGTTTCACAGTACATGTCAAAGAAGATAGAAATAAAATTGGATGAACAGGGTATACTTACTTTTGATAAATTAAAAAAATTATTGTCTGAACAAATTGAACTGACTCAACCTGATTTCAATAAAAAATTCATCCTTACCACCGACGCTTCTGACGACGCGATAGGCGCTGTCCTTAGTCAGGATGGTAAACCCATAACATTTATTTCAAAAACTCTGAATTCTACAGAGAAAAATTATGCAACGAATGAAAAAGAACTTTATGCTATTGTATGGGCCTTGAAAAATTTAAGAAATTATTTATATGGCAGTTCAAATCTCGAGATTCATACAGATCATCAGCCATTAACATTCGCAGTTTCTACAAGAAACCCTAATTCGATAATTAAAAGATGGCGATCGTTTATAGAAGAATTTTCACCGAAAATGATTTACAAACCAGGTGTTAACAATGTCGTAGCAGATGCTCTTTCTCGTCAATATTTAAACAACAAATCAGACGAAGAATCTCTACACAGTACTCAACATTCCACTGAAAGTAGTGATGATTTCAATATTCCAGAGATTTCGAAACCCTTAAATGAGTTTAAACAACAAATACTTTTGTGCAAAGCGAATTTTACTATTCACGAAATGATCGTGACATTTGGAAGAACGAGACATATTATAGAATATGATACAAGAGAAAATCTCAAAACTATTCTTTTGGAATTCATTAAACCAAACTTAGTTACTTGTGTTCATTGCACACCAGATGATCTTTACGATTTTAAAGAAACAGTGAAAGGGGTTTTCACAAACAAATTTGTATATAGCAAAATATTTCCACTGGACATCACAAATGTTGATGATCAACAAAACATTATTCGGGATACTCATTCTCGAGCACATAGGAGCTGTAAGGAAAATCACAAACAAATATATAAACAATATTATTGGCCAAAAATGATAAAACAGTTTAAGGAATATATCAGGCATTGTACAATTTGTAACCGTAATAAATTTAGTAGACACCCACAAAAGGTTCCAATTGGAGAGGCTCCAATTCCTAACAGAGAGGGGGAGTTCCTTAATATAGATATTTTCTTTGCTGAGGGTCTTAAATTCATAACATGCGTTGATGCCTATTCAAAATTTCTCGTTATTAAAAATATTGAAGATAAAACTAACATTGGAGAGAAGGTTTTGGATGTTCTTCAGAATTTTCCTAATGCCAAAAAGGTGACACTTGACAATGAACCAGGTTTTTTGACTGCGCAATTTAAATCTTTGATGCAACGTTTAGGTGTCGAACTTTATTATTGTACACCGCGCCATAGCACAACGAATGGTCAGATTGAGAGAGTCCATTCCACTTTAATAGGAATAGCTAGATGTATCAAGGAAGAATTTAATCTTATAGATGATACTGAGGTTTTTTATAGAGCAGCTCAACAATACAATAATACAATACACTCGGTTACACAGAACAAACCAGTAGATATACTTTTTAATAGGGTTACGCACAATTTAGTAGACGTATTGAAAAAGGCTCAGAGTAAAATGATTTCGAGGAATAACCCAAGCCACATAAAAACTTACCAACCAGGCGATATAATATATGAGAAAATAATAGGGCAGAGAAATAAGCTACTGCCTAGATTCAAAAAACAGAAAGTAAAAGAAGACTTAGGTAATAAGGTTAAAATTAAGTTTCGAGATAGAATTATACATAAGGACAATATTAAGGCTTGAGAATTTTAAAATAATTTTTAATTTACTGTTTACGCATGAAACTAACACTTTCCTTTTTTTAAATGCACCGGAGTGTGCCCCTAAAAAAAGACACCCACGAGTGTAATAATTGTGGAACGCATAGCTGTGTAATTATGCTTTAACTTTAACTGAGTCAGTTGTTCTTGAGTCGTGCTCGCGTTTGCGTACCTAGAAACCTAAACTATATATATATATTACTTGCCTTATATACTAAAAGTGAACTTAATAAAATCTATATCTAAAACCAAATTATAAACCGTCTCTTTTCGCACACAAAACTAAGCAGAAAAATATTAAAATGAACAAATCAGAAAGTGAGAGAAAAGTGCACAATAAAAATATATAAAAGGTATGTTTCACCGCAACTCGATATAGAACCAAAACGTAAGTGTTACTCTAAATAAACGACACCCTATATGAAACCTGAACAACTCTAATTCTCCCCCCAACATTTCTGGTCCTTCGAGCCGGATCCATCAGGATCACTAAAAAAGGAAACCCCAAACAGGACTCTCTGCCAGATCCAACATGTCCCGGTAAGTCAGTCAATTATTCCAATAATCGCATATGTAGCGCGTCGCGTATCGTATTAGCCATCTATGGTTACATATATGCATGCACATCCCCACATACATTTATGTATTTACCTATATATATATAAAGATATGTATGCATATTTATAAATGTACGGGCATCGAAAGTCGGCATCTTCATATACTTACTTTATATACAAAATAAGTACCGTTTGTTTTGCGCATTCCACAAGACAAATTAGCTTAAAAACCATCGAAATCCACACACCAGTTCCACATTTGCAGATAGCTCAGATTATTCAATTTGGTGGTGGTTGTTTTTTAACGTACTTAGCTACTCTCTTGCCTACTGCTCTTTATCACTTAGAACTCTCTTAACTTCCACACACATTTATTTTGAACAAGCAAGCAAGACGTTTGGTTTTCTGTCCAAGCAGAAAACACACACATACATTTATATGTTTATGCAGCCAATTATTTCTTCTATCTCTTACACAAAACAAACAAATTGGAAATAATTTTTTTGGAAAGTAAATAGATATTTACTCTAAAGGTGCCGTGGTACATAACATATTGTGTGACTTTGTGATGTACGAGGTATGTGTGAAGAAGTTCTTAAACGTATCAATTATACCAATTTAACCCCCATACTATACAAACGCGAATACAATTTATTTTTAATATAAAAGCTCGATAGAAATTATATTAAGTTAAATCTTCCCATCACTTATATAACAATTACATAACTCTCGAAATAACGTAAATTACACAAGTAATTTAGGCATACGAGGGTCAGCTGATAAATTTATGTACAATTCATACTTACCTTACAGTCATCTCTAATTGTCCCTCACCCCATTTTCATTTACCACAACCAACCTACGCTGGTTTTAAGAAGAGTTCTATAAGTAGAGCGCGCGGAAAGTTCTCTTAGCATACCCCTCATCTTACAGGTCGACTAAAACCATAGGTATAGTCCACCAAATTCAACCATAACTTATATATATTATTGAAAGCCGAATACTGTATACGACTAAATATAAAATTTTGAATATCCTTTATATTTACAAATAACCTACTATACCCCGCTGTATATAAAGTAAATCGCTGCATTTGGAGTTTTTATACAAAGCTATTTCTAGAATTTACTCCTTACCATCCATTCCCCGTACAATACCGTACCCCCCTTCAAAATTTTATTTACATTATATGTACCCGGATAAGGAGCTGGTCTAAACATACTTCCTGTAACATTCATTTCGATCGTGCATACGAGGCTCCTCTGATAAGTGTCCTTGAACTTTCCCCATCAATCCCAGGGTATTTTTCCCCCCGCTCTTTGACCCACTAGCTACGTCTACTTGCGACTTTTCTTGAAAAAAATGTCCCTTTTAAAAACCTTTGTTCGCGCATCTGACCGCATTGTCGAGTTTAAAACCTACTTTGACAATCAGAACGCAGAAGATCACTCCCTTCACGTCCTCGACATTCAAAGGGAAGAAATCATACGCCTCTGGTCAGAATTTCGATCGGCGTACGATACAGTGCGCGAAAAAACGGACAGGGTCAAGGAGGAGGTTTCCTTAGAGAGTTTGTCCTCGAAATTTTTCTCCACATTCGACATTTATACACACTTACTTGCCAGAGTTAATGAACTTCGCGAGAGCCTGCAAAAGAAAGCTCACCCCACTGGCCAGAATATGGACTCCTATTCCGACCAAACCCCTCATATTTCAGTTCCCCCGTGCGACACCGAGATTTTTGGTGGTGACTACAAGTCCTGGCCAACTTTTCGTGATATGTTCACGGCCCTATACGGAAGCAACAAGCGTCTGTCAGGTGTGGAAAAGATGTGCCATCTTCTGAAAAAGACCCAAGGGGAAGCTCGAGAGATTCTCAAGACCTGTCCCATAACCAATGAAGGTTTTGACATGGCATGGCAGAATCTGCTTCATCGCTACGAGAACAAAAGAGTATTGGTCAACGCACAGCTCAAGTCTCTCTTTAATATCACCCCCATTTCTAAGGAAACAGGTCCCAATATTAGGCGGCTACAGCGCACCATTAATGATTGTGTCACCAACTTAACGTTACTGAAAATCGAAACCAAGAATTGGGATACGATTTTTGTTTATATTTGCTCAACGTGCCTGCCAGACACTACGTTAAGTCTATGGGAGCAATCGCTGCCTCAGTCAACTGATTGTCCAACTTGGAAGGAAATGGACGCATTCCTAACTGTTAGGTTCCAAACGTTAGAATCGGTAGCAGACATTAGATCTACTTTTGCGACACCTGGCTCTAGCTCGCCTAAGCCGACTACTCAGGGAAAGACAAACCCCCCCGCGCAGAAGAAACTCAACAGTTATAGTACCGGTGTCTCAAAAGATCAATCATCAAAGTGCACCCTTTGCACGGACGTGCACCCCCTACGCCTTTGCCCCACCTTTCTGGGAATGTCAAATGAAGGTCGTTTCAATGTCATTAAACAACAGAAGCGATGTACAAACTGTCTCGGAACCTCGCACGAATACAAAAACTGCAAAAGTAAATTTCTTTGTAAGATGTGCCAAAAAAGGCACCACTCTTTACTGCATAGGAGTGAACCCAATTCCCCCCCGAACCAAGTAAGGTTCTTACCACAAGCGCCAGGCCCTGTTGGGTCAACCCCCATTAACAGCACGAATCACCCTCGTGACAATAAAACCCCCCAATCATTAGATACAACCCCCTCTACATCGCAAGCTGCGGCCATGCGGCAGCTACAAACATACTCCACCCAGTTTGACTCCCACTCACCTTCAGTCATCCTGGGTACCGCTTTGGTTGATGTGTATAGTCATGACACGAAATGTACGTTTCGAGCCCTTATAGACTCTGCGTCTGAAGCAACCTTTATCACTAAGAAGTTGCGAAAGAAACTCGGGCTAACAACCCATACCTCCCAAGCCCACGTTCATGGCTTGAATGGCTCATTGACAGCTACATCTACGCAACTATGTCCCATCAGCATAGGATCCCCTATCGATACATCGTTCGAAGTTCAGACCGAAGCCTACGTCATTGGAAAATTGACTGGAGACTTACCTCATTACCCCGCATCCGCTTTTGAAAATGGTTGCTTCCGGCACCTACAAATGGCCGATACCCGTAGCCAAAACGGTCGCGAGATAGACCTACTACTTGGCGGCGACGTGTACCCGAAAATTCTCCAAGATGGGTTGCAATGGAACAAAGACCAATCTTTGGTGGCCCAGAAAACCGTCTTCGGGTGGATTGTCACCGGTAGAATTAAAGATAACCCCTTCAGGACTTCCGTGTCCTCTTTTTTCAACGAGCTTACACTGTCCCATGCAATTCAAAATTTTTGGCAACTGGAAGAGGTTCCAAGAAAACCCAAGGTCTCGCCGGAAGATTTATACTGCGAGCAGTTGTTCCAATCTACGACTTCGAGAAATGAAGATGGCCGCTACGTTGTCTCACTTCCATTTAGACAAGAATACCCGAAAACAATTAATATCGGTACATCCCGGACTAGCGCGTTAGCACAATTTCTAAGGAATGAGACACGCCTTTTTAAGAACCCCCAAATAAAGATAGAATACGATCGCGTTATTACCGAGTATTCTACCCTAGGTCAAATGACCCCAATCCCCCCTCCCTCTACTGATGCTGGTGCCTATTATTTACCCCACCATGCGGTTTTCAAACCCGACAGCACCACTACCAAACTACGGGTAGTGTTTAATGCTTCGAGCCCATCATCCAACGGAGTGAGTCTTAATGATCTTCTGTACCCTGGTCCAGTTCTCCAAGCGGATCTGACCATTCTCGTTTTGCGTTGGAGGCTCTTTCGATATGTGTTCAATGCTGACATAGAGAAGATGTACCGCCAAATTCTCGTGAATTCTTCACATACCCCGTTCCAACGAATTATCTTTCGTAACTCTCCCAATGAACAACCTCAAGATTACGAACTCAACACAGTTACATTTGGAGTAAATTGTGCCCCGTACCTGGCGATCAGGACATTGTTGGAACTAGCCAAAGAATGCGCGTCAAGTTACCCCCAAGTCTCAAATATTCTTCAAAATTATATGTATGTTGACGACGTACTAGCCGGAGCCCGCACTCTCTCTGATGCCTGCAAGCTACGTAACGAACTGATTACGGTTCTTAAATCTGCTGGTTTTGTACTTCGCAAATGGACAGCAAACAATGAGATGTTGTTAAAGGATCTCCCCCAAAGCCATCTCTTAGGCACAGAATTTTTAAAATTATCGGACTCCAGTGTCACTAAAACTCTGGGATTAAGGTGGAATGCTGGACATGACCACTTCTACTTTAAACTTAAGTCTAACCCTGACAAGACCATGACCACAAAGAGGTCAGTTTTAGCCGAAATCGCAAGGTTATTTGACCCCGCCGGTTGGCTTTCCCCCAAAATCGTAGTGGCAAAAATCATTATGCAGCAAATATGGAAAGACGGCACTGAGTGGGATGAAAACCTTCAAACTTCAACATTGCATCAATGGCAAGCCTTTTTAGATGACTATTATCAAATAGAACTCATTAAAATTCCCCGTTTCGTTGATTTTGATCCCTCATACTCTATGGAACTTCATGGCTTCTGTGATGCCTCAGAGAAAGCATATGCTGCTACGCTATACATTCGTACCGAGAATGAAGGTTTCGTCTCCACCCACCTTTTGGTCGCTAAGACTAAAGTAGCCCCCATAAAATTTATTTCATTACCCCGTAAAGAGCTCTGTGGAGCGGAGTTAATGGCCACCATGATTGAAGCAATCCAAGCTCAACTAAATCTTCACAACCTTAAACTTTTCTTATGGACAGACTCAACCATCGTACTGGCTTGGCTTCAAAAGCCCCCTAATAAATGGAAAACATTTGTCGAAAATAGAATCTCTTCTATTATTGAGAAAGTAGGCTGCGAGTCTTGGGCGCACGTCGCATCTAAAGATAACCCCGCCGATTTGGCAACCCGTGGTCTCACAATTTCTGAGCTTTCTTCGAGCAATTTGTGGTGGCATGGTCCGGCATGGCTGAAACGTCCGCATACAGAATGGCCTCCGAAAAGTTCAAACGTCTCCACTGATGAGGAAGCTAGACCGATTCGCGTACACTCGACGACGCTTGGAGGTGATGACATTCTCAAAGACTTCTCAGATCTCCCTCGCGCCCTGCGAATTTTCGGTCAAATGTTCCGTTTTTACAACCTTGTTAAAAGCAGAATTCGGCCTGGCCACCCGGAACTTACCTCTATGGAACTCAAATTTGCCAAATCTCGTTTAATAATAGCCAGCCAAAAATCTTATTTTCAGTTAGAGTACAACCAACTGTCTGAAAAGTTTCCACTATCCCGTAAAAGCCACCTGCTGACTCTGAATCCCTTCATCGACGATAACGGAATCATGAGAGTCAATGGCAGATTATCACACTCCCCCACACTTAGCTATAATGAACGCTACCCCATATTATTGCCATATCACGCTAAATTCACCCAACTCTATCTTACTTACCTACATAAATACTCGCTTCATGGGCAAAATGCGCTTTTATACCGACTTACTCGAACTCATTACTATGTTCCGAAGCTTAAGTCTCTAATAAAAACTACTCTATCCCAGTGCTTGATATGCGTAAAATTTAAACGTCAGCTTGGTCAACAAATAATGGCCGCACTACCCCCGGAACGCACTAATCTTTCTCGCCCTTTCCACGATACCGGAGTTGACTTTGCCGGACCCTTTGACATAAAATCATACGTTGGACGTGGTGTCAAAACCACGAAAGGGTATGTTCTCGTATTCGTCTGTTTCGCCACGAAAGCTATCCACCTTGAAGCAACTGGTGAAATCTCAACCAATGCCTTTATGGCTGCATTTGCACGTTTCTTCTCTAGACGTGGCACTCCTCATACTATATACTCCGACAACGGCACTGCCTTCATCGGCGCCTCAAACCTCTTGAATGCCGATAAGACCAGTTTTCTAACTCTTGTCCGCAAGGGACTCCTGTCTCAAGATAGTTTTTCACTCATGGAATGGCATTTTATACCCCCCGGTGCCCCCCACATGGGTGGCCTTTGGGAAGCCGGAGTAAAAAGTTTCAAGTCGCACTTCAAGAAAATATGTCATAGTCAAAGTTTCACATACGAAGAGTTTAGCACTATGCTTGCCCGCATTGAAGCCTGCCTAAACTCAAGGCCGCTTAGTCCCATGAGCGACGACCCTGCTGATTTGAACGTTTTAACTCCTGGCCACTTCCTTGTCGGTGCGCCTCTGTTATCTCCGCCAGAACCTGACTTATCTAGCCATTCGTTGAGCTATGTAAATCGATGGCAAAAGTTAAAAATTCTCCATCATCACTTAGCTCGCAGATGGAAAGAGGAATATTTAATTGAACTTCACAGGAGAGTTAAGTGGAAATACCCCCAAAGAGATTTTGTTCCCGGCGATCTGGTCGTCGTTAAGCACGACAACTTGCCTCCCAATCAATGGAAACTAGGCCGCATCGACAAAGTGTATCCAGGGCCCGATAAGCGCGTTAGAGTTGCCGATATACGTACCGCCAATGGTGTATTGACTCGGCCTATCGCAAAATTGGTTTTGCTCCCCTAAACCACTCCCCGTACGCTACCTAACAATCACTCTTTCTTTTTTCTTCTTGTCTTTTTCAGAAACATCATGTCTCCTCGCGCGCGCAAAGATACACCCCCAATGGAAGAGCGCAACTTGAAAATTTCCCGTAATGGAAAGCGCTCCTTTGACTGCCGGATATGTCGCAAAGATCATCCCTTGCGAAATTGCTTTAAATTCAACAAGATGAACGTTTCTGAACGTCGTCAGGTCGTCACACGCTTCCGTTATTGCGAGAATTGCCTGGCGCACTCGCACCATGTGTCCAAGTGTCATAGCCTCGATCGCTGTAGACAGTGTGATGAGAGTCATCACACATTGCTTCACCGTCATAAGCGCCTTTCCACGCCGACACGAAACGTAGCCAAACATTACGTCGGTACCACCACGATTATACCGACCGCCATTATAAAGATACAAGTGAGAGATACCTGGAAGGGCGTACGATGCCTCCTTAATCCTGGCGCCGGCACTAGCAGCATTGCCAGTTTTCTCATCGATAGGTGTGACTTACCGGTGGAGACATCGGGTAAGGACAAATGGTGTCACGTATCTTTCCGATCACGCTTTGATGACGGTCCTACCTTTTCGCTCACGGCAAAGGTTACTCGTGATCTACCTCACCGCCAACCAAAAAGGAAGCTGGACGATCGTGTGGCTGACGTCTACCAAAATCTTCGCTTAGCCGACCCCGACTTCTTCACCAACGCTGACATAAATATCATCCTGGGCGCAGATATATACCCTCAACTTATTCGAAGCGGCATTCAACTACAATCAATCGCATCACCAATGGCGCAAGACACCTTGTTAGGATGGGTCATTATTGGGAAATTTGGCATCTAAATGAATACTTATCTTATACTTTTTACAACCTATTTGTTCCGACATGATTAACACACTTTTTTATTATACTATTATACCTATGTATGTATCTTTTGTAGCTCCACATTGGACATTATATTTTTTTTTTATTCATTACGATGGGCATTCGTGCACCAAAGTAAACTTTTCTTATAACGCAACGCGACTCAAACCACAACTGTAGTCACGGCGTAACGATAAGTTGTCCACCCTCCCTCCTTTTTATCTTTTGCTACCAATATAGCAAGGGGGGCGGGATGTTTACGCATGAAACTAACACTTTCCTTTTTTTAAATGCACCGGAGTGTGCCCCTAAAAAAAGACACCCACGAGTGTAATAATTGTGGAACGCATAGCTGTGTAATTATGCTTTAACTTTAACTGAGTCAGTTGTTCTTGAGTCGTGCTCGCGTTTGCGTACCTAGAAACCTAAACTATATATATATATTACTTGCCTTATATACTAAAAGTGAACTTAATAAAATCTATATCTAAAACCAAATTATAAACCGTCTCTTTTCGCACACAAAACTAAGCAGAAAAATATTAAAATGAACAAATCAGAAAGTGAGAGAAAAGTGCACAATAAAAATATATAAAAGGTATGTTTCACCGCAACTCGATATAGAACCAAAACGTAAGTGTTACTCTAAATAAACGACACCCTATATGAAACCTGAACAACTCTAATTCTCCCCCCAACAACTTTCTAGAAAATGAAGTTTTTGTTGATACTTTTTACATTATTTGGGGCTTACAAGACAGAGGTTCAAATACTGGACGATACGAACTCACAATTAATTTCAATACACCAAGGACAAGCAAGACTACAGAACGGAAATTTTAAATTGATTTATGTTTTGGAACTTGACGAATATGAACGAACTGTTAACAATCTGGAAAATGAAGTTCAAAATAAAATATTAAAGAACAGCACATCGCTGCCTTTTCTGTTTCATGATATCAACCAGATAAGAAGTCAAATAAAACCAATGAAGCCAAGAGTGAAACGCTCAATTGACATTATTGGGACAGCTTGGAAATGGATAGCTGGTTCACCTGATCACGAGGATCATAACATTGTATTGAACAAAATTAACGGACTACTTACGAACAATGAACGACAGAAAATTATTAATGAGAAATTCATCCACAGGATAGACTTGTTGACGAACGCAACTAATAATATTTTAAAGACGATTCAGTCTTTTGAAGAAACCCAAAGAATAATAGAGGACTCCATTAGAAATAGAATTAATGTTGTAAAAACAGGAATCATTAATATAGAATACGCCTTACAATGGGCGAAGGTAGGGGTAATTAATTCATTTATACTTTCGGAAAAAGAAATCAATGAAGCCAAACAATTTTTAGATATTGAGGAATTTCCTTACAATAATTTAGAAGAAGCATTAGGTTTTGCTACAGTTAAGATAGCCACGGATTATTCTTCTTTAATAAATCTACCCGCAATTAATAAAATAAATTGTGAAAAAATATTATTAAAACCAGTAAAACAAAATGAAAAAATTATAAAAATTAATTCGGAAAATGTAATTAGATGTAAGGATAAAATTTTTGAAATGAAAAATGATTGTAACCAATTTAACAATTTATGTATTTGCAACAATGAAAATTTAATAGATATAAGTGATACTAATTGTATACCATTAAGTCTAAATAGCAAAAATCACAATTGTACGTTTATAAATAATCAACATGTTCCTACTATAGAGGAAATAAATGAAGGCACAATACTTTTAAATCAATTTAACGGAACTTTGAAGATATTTGAAAATAAAACTTATCAATTATCGGGAACTTATTTAATCCAGTTTCATAACGAAACAATTGGTATTGAAAACCAAATATTCACATCAAAAGAAGTTTCAAACTTAAAACCACTTCCAGCTGTACTACAGCTATCATCTAATAAATCAGTAGTTGAGGAGGTCTTGTCCTTAGAAATGATAAAAGATCTTCAAGTAGATAACATAGATGAAATTAATTCAATATCAACTAAAGGTTTCGTAATGTTTTCCACAAATATCAGTCTGTCTATTTTGGTAATAGCTATAATTTGTTTAATATTCTTCAAACTAAAATCAAAACCAAATTCTGATATAAATGTCATAACAATGGTTAAGGAAGAAGTCGAACGCAATGATTCAACGACTGATAATCCAAGTTTTCAAGAATCCAATAGAAGATTCTGTAGCATTAACCCATTAGAAGTCAATGTACTCAATTGAGTACAGTCACTTTTTATATTGTATACAACAAACTACACAGAATTCGCAATCGTTGCACCGTTATTTTTCGTTGTTGCATTGCTGATTAAAGTTGCAGCAAAAAATTGTGTGCGTCGTTTGTTTCTATTATACCAAAAATATCAGTCAAAGTTGTACAACGAACACAGTGCTAGGGTGAGTAAATTATTTGCGAATATTTTAAAAACTTCTCAATAAATAATAGTTGTTTTTGAATTATTATTATTTAAAAATAAAGTGGCCTTAATAATGTGTCCAAGAAAATAATATATATACTAAAAACAAACAAAATAAAGCCGTATAAACTGTACTGTACTCATTTGAGTACAACGACAACATGCATAAGTAAAATAACTATAGTTTTTTGTTAGGTGCAAAACAATGAGTAAATAACTATTTACTGCGCAACAGAGCTACAAAGAGCTTCAAGAAGCTGTAGATGCTATATTATGCGATAATGACGATGATAAATTTGATATGGTTATCGTTCCACCTGATCCAAGTTCATTGACCGATGAAGAAGAAGGGGCTGAGGATGACATGATGGTTCCAACATTACCGCTAGACATACCTGGTACCATTGAGCTATTTACGAATCGCGGAGATGTTGACAGTGGAGACAGTAATAGCAGTGATGACCAACCGCTAACATCAAAAAGAATGCGATTAGATTTAACTCGTCGACCAAACCCAATCTGGCGAAAATGCCCTCCCACATATACCTCAACTTGGCAACAGACTTCTGAAGTCCCCGATAGAATGAATGCTGTTCGCGAGCAACTAAAAGACCTAAGCCCAGCTTTTCGAAAAGTTTTTTGATAAAGATGTTTTTGGATTAATTATTTCAAACACCGAACTTTATGCGCAACAAAATAACAGACATAACTTTGAACTTGATGTTATTGATATAAAAAAGTTCCTAGGAATATTGATTTTATCCGGATATCACAAACTGCCGCGAGAGTCGATGTACTGGTCTTTTGATGAAGACATTGGTGTACAATTAGTGTCAAAAGCGTTATCGAGGCATAAATTCCGAGATATAAAGAGAAACCTGCATCTTGTAGACAACAATATATCAGTGACGACAAATGATAAGATGTTCAAGGTCAGACCATTGGGAGATTTGCTTATGCAGAAATTTTTACAGTGGGGAGTATTTCATGAGAGTATCTCTATAGACGAGTCAATGGTAAAATATTATGGCCATCATCCCTCAAAACAATTCATTCGTGGCAAACCAGTCCGTTTTGGATATAAAAATTGGGTAGCAGCTAGTTCTACAGGATACTGTTACTCATTTGATTTTTATTCTGGAAAATCACAAATAGCTACCTCTGATCCATTGGGTTCCCGAGTGGTAAAATATTTGATAGGAAAACTGGATTGTACTCCAGCTAATCATTCAGTTTTTTTTTGACAACTTTTTTACCAGCTACGATCTTTTAGTTGTACTAAAAACCTTGGGGTACCGTGCTACAGGAACTGTGCGTGAAAACAGGACAAAAAAATGTTCGCTGACTAGCACCAAAGATATGAAAAAGAAAGAACGTGCCTCTTACGACTACAGGTTTGACAAGAAGAACGAACTGCTATTTGTAAGATGGAAAGATAGTAGCGTATGCACAATGGCAACTTATTTTGACACTATTGAACCGCTAGGAACTGTCAAGCGATGGTGTTCGATAAAAAAGGAAAAGACGGATGTTGCAATTCCCCACCTGTTTCAAAGTTATAACAAAAACATGGGTGGGGTGGATGAACTTGACCAGTCAATCTTCTTATATAGGGTTGCTGTTCATGGTAAAAAGTGGTGCTGGGTATTATTTACTTACATGTTGGATATGACTATTGCAAATGCTTGGCGCTTACATGTGTTAAGTAATAATAATCCTATGGATCAACTTATGTTTCGCCGTCATATCGCACGATATTATCTACGCCAAGGAGAACAAAAAAAATTGCGACAGTCTGCTTCAGTGGTCGAAGACATGCGTACAGATGGGGTTGGACACTATCCTGTAAGAATAGAAAACCAACTACGTTGCGTTATTTAAAATTCTAGGGTACGCTGGCAATGTAAAAAATGTCTAAAAACACTTTGTGTTGAGAAAGCCTGTCTTGAAAACTTTTATACATAAGTGGTCAGTGTACTCATTTAAGTACACCCCGATATCTCGCTGATATATATATTTTTCTAATTTTTTTTTTATTTTATATTTTTTTATACTTAATTTAATATATAAAGATGAATTCAAAAAATGTTCAGTACTTTTCATTTGACCTCTAATGGGTTAATGAATTACCAACTGTTTAACAATCGGGACGATTGATTTTAAAAGGGGAGGAGTTAAGGTATGACGTAACATCCCTTAAAATTATATTTTCAAAATAAGTCACACGCTTTATTTTATTTATGCTGACATTGCGTCTGCTAAAGTTATTTCATTTATTTTTGAGTTTGTAACTCTAAACTTTTGTTTTCGACTTTTGAATAAGTCGCACGAGTTACATATAAAGATAATATGGAAACGTTCCCAGACGGGATTCTGAGAAATTTATTATTGAAGCAGTTCTGTGGGAATGTTAAATTAAAAGTATTGTGAAACAATTTAAAATAGCTAATAAGTAAACAAAATTGTAATATTAAACCCATTTCCGATTTGTTTAAAGAAATAGTACATTTTTGCTTACCACTTAAGATTTACTTCAAATAATTGTAAGTTAAATTTTATTATAATTCTTAAGAAATAAGCCAATGATTGTAGTGACAAAATTAGTATTTAAGCTACCGTGAAAAATTGTAACAGGTTCATTCTTAATCACTCACTAAAATAGCCCTATCATACACACACCACAAGCGGGTCCCTGTGAAGGCATAACTTAATAAATTATAAATTATAATAATACAAATAAAATTTAATAAAAAAAAAAAAATATAAAAAATGTGTTTTTTTTATAATTAAATAATTAAACACAATTTAACTTGCACAGGTGAATGACTACTTGGGTGTTTTAGGACCCTATTTGACGAATTGCGGCTTGGCCTGAATATCTCCAAGTCAGTTTCTGTTATTATAAAGGGAAGGCGGAAGTATTTGTATCCGAATAGTAGGTCCTTTATTCCGTGTCTTAGAATTGGCAGGAATATAATCCCAACGTCAGATAGAATGATGGTGCAAATCTCTTATTTTACCATAGGAGAATAAATTCTTTAGATTTAAGTCACATTGTGTATAACATTGCACAATAGTTCTTTTATAAATAGCTTTCCTTTTCTACTCCTCTATAACTTTTGTAAATACCTTTTCACTAGCTTTAAGTTATTAGTCTTTAGGGTGTATTAAAATTAAAAAAAAAACGCCTCCCATTTTTATTTTAAATTTTTTGGGGAATATACATTTTTTGTGCTAAGAGAAAACTTTTCGGTTACCTTTTATCTTAAGTATTATTTTATTGTAAAATGTAAACATTTAATTTAGTCCCTAATAAGAATAGTCCTTAAAAGATACATAGTATGTAAGGAAGAATTTAGCTTAGAAAGTAGTCTTAAAAAACATTGTTAAACATAAATTTTTTGAAATAAAACTGAACCTTTGAACCTTTGGACAGCAGCTCATTCTTTACTTGCAGGTTGGATTGAATGGTTGCCTAGCTAATAGTATCTACATTGCATACTTCGTGATGGCGAACGCTGTCATTGTGTGTGTGTGCAAATACATTGGCTTTGCAGTTTGAAGTTATTGTTGGCCGCGATGGTGACCGCCTCAACTCAGGCTCTAACATTTATTTTTTACTTGCAGACTTTTGTGTAAATAAATTCATTACAAATTGGTTGTAATAAGAATAAAACTTATTTAAGGACTTTTGTATTAACAAATTCATTACAAAATGTCGCCCAACTGAAAGGCAGTGAAAAACGCCCGTAGAGCCGAACGCGAGTTAAATAATTTTATAACAATAGCGAGTTTAGCAAGACACATCTGCAAGGAGAACAATATTTTTTTAAAATTTTTAAAATCGTGGCTTATTTCGAGAATATTTGAGAAAAAGCCAACGTATTGCAGCCAAACTAAACATGGTTACTCTGTCAACTGAACAATTTCAGGAACTTTTAAGTGCTGTTGATAAGACCAGTCATAAATGTGGATCATTTAGCAGATGTCCTGCTCGTTATGGTGGTGAGCGAAATCCCTTAAAGGTCGAAGAGTTTATTTCTGTTATTACAACATTCAAACTTGTGTAGCAAATATCAGACTCAAATGCTTTTAAAGGTATGCCAATGCTTCTGGAAGATGATGCAGCGGAATGGTGGCGTGGGGTTAAGGCAAATGTATGTAAATAGCTTTGAAGATGTGGTTGGTATACTGCGTGAGTCGTTTTCGCCTCCAAAATCAGCATGGAGAACGAACGAAACCAAACAACAGAAAAATGAGCCGACTCATTCATAAGGAAGAAACGAACATTATTTGCCTATCTCCCCAATTGTCCGGTGGAAGCTGGTCAGCTTGACATGCTTTTTGGGATGCTCCATTCGTAAATTCTTAAAGGTATCTTGTATCTTTCGTCACAAGGTTAAAACTTTTGATGAATTGGTGGTCGACGTTCATGAAGCAGAGCATGTTTTAAGTGAACGCGGGACAGTGAACACTAATGTTAAAATTCTCCAGGTCTAATGGTACTTCCTTTATTGCTGTCAGTTTTAACTCGTTAGGTTTATGTATTGGCAAAATATTCCAGTAGTTAATGTACAGATGTTTGGTGTTCCTGGTCAAGCGTATTTTGAATCCGGTGCCAAGACTAGTGTAGCTGGCTAAAGTTTAAAGAAGAAAATGATTGCTCTTCTTCTCATAGGAAGTGCTTAACTACAAAGTATAAGATGGTTATTGGTGGAAGGTGTTTGAACACACAATTTTTAATTTTTCCCGATGATCAAAGTAATCGTACGCTTATTGGTTCCGATTTCATGGAAGAAGCTGGAATTGAGTTAAATATGGGCCAACGATACTGGTATTTTGAAAATTGTCGGAAATTTGATTTTTGTGATTCGTGGCCGTTAGATCTAAGCCTGCTAGAGTCAATAAAGGTTGTGCATCCATCTTTTAAACGTGTCACACAAGAAAATGTTGCAGAAGTGTTTTAAATTACGCCCAAAAGAATATGTAAAACACATGTTTCAGACTTTGAATAATATAGACCGGACTATGAAAAAAAATTATTACTCACCTCATTCAATCCAGGCAATTTTTAGGGATGAAATTCCTTTCAAATATGACAACTCCCGATAGAGCGAAGGATTGTGGTCTTTTTAGTGGTGTTATATACCTATATAAACCTCATAATAAAGATGACATAATAAAGATGATGCAGCTGGACAATATTTTGGTTAAAATCGCATAGTTTTTGGAGGTCTAAGTAAACCGTCACCGTATGCCATTTATAAAATAGATACTAAACACCATAAACCGATTGCTTTACCACCTTTCGTTTGCCAATCGAAAACATGTTAGAAAACGCTATCATTGAGGAATGCGAATCAGCATGTAGCTATGGTTCCCAAGAGAGATGGTTCAATTCCCGTATTTTTGGACTATAGGAAACTAAATTCAATAACTGTTTCCGATAGGTACCCGTTACCTCGTATGGATGACTTATTGCATTCTGCCAAAAGCACCAAATATATGACAACGTTAGATTTACAAAGTGGTTATTATCAGATAGAAGTAGTGTACTAATTATTCTTTTACGTTACTTTATTAATTGAATTATAAACTAAACCTAAAGCTAAGCTAGAATACATACATATACTTAAACCTAGTGTGGGAAAGTGCTGATGATGCATAATACACAATGCACAATCAGTTTCTTGTGTGGACAATGATACACATGCTTTGTATGAGTATCAAGTTACCAAATGAATATTTGGCCACATTCTACAGCTTGTTATATGTATATTAATAATCTAATATTAATATTAATAAAAGAAAAGAATAATAAAGACAACAGTCAATTTTTAACCGTCAAACATTAAAGTTGTTTAAATTTATTTACATAATTTATTTACAGTAGCAGCCGAGGATCGTGATAAAACGTGCCTTATTACTCCATTTGGAACGTATCGTTTTAGGAGAACGCCATTTGGGTTACGCAATGTGCCTGCAACATTCCAGAGGCTGATAAATCGCTTTAAGTGTGGTATTCCTGAAGTTTGTATGTATATTTGCCTACTTAGACGACATCAGCGTTTGTTCTAAGAACGTCGAACAACATTTAGAGAACCTCGACTTGAAGCGTTTAATATTGTACGAACCAATACTCAATAACAAAAAATGCAAATTTTGTTGTTTCATGGTAAAATTTCTTGGCCACGTTTTAGCTCTAGAAGAAATAGCTGTCGATCCAGACAAAACCCTTGCGATTTCAAAGGGACAAGAGCCTGGTAATGTAAAGGAGCTAATGTCTTTTATTTAAACTTGTTTCTGGTATAGGCGATATATCAACCAGTATGCTGAAATGGCTAGGCCACTTACAAACCTTACAAAGAAAAAAGCTACGTGGAAATTGGGGAAAGGAGAGTCAAAGGCTTTTAAAGATTTGAAAAGAGCTCTATCAACCTCTCCTGTATTAATGCAGTCCGTTGAAAATATGTGCTACTTTATCAAAACAGACGCAAGTGCTTATGCACTTGGACGGCTCTACTCCAGGGGTAGGGTCCTGATAAACATCCAATAGAATACGCCAGCAGGTTATTAAGCAGCGCCGAGCGTAACTACACCACTACAGAAAGGGAAGCGATGGCCAGAGGTACTAGCGCAAAAGAGGGGCCAGCACCATGTTATCACATGAAGAGACGCGGCCGACCAAAAAAAAACCTAGTAGATAAACCCTTGACAGATGCTGACGCACCGTTCGCGTCGAGTTTTAGCACGTCAAAGGGGGAGAGTGTAGAGAGTTGTTAATGGCCGCGATGGTGACCGCCTCAACTCAGGCTCTAACATTCATTCTTTTCTTGCAGACTTTTGTGTTAATAAATTCCTTACAAATTGTTATAAAAAGAATAAAATTTATTTTAAGACTTTTGTGTAAATAAATTCATTACAAATTGGTTGTAAAAAGAATAAAACTTATGTAAAGATTTTTGTATTAATATATTTATTACAAAGTTTTAAATAATAAATGTCGATGATGAAACAATAATAATATAAAATGCCATTAACAAAAAATTCAAAATTGTGACGATAGGGAATTTATTTTGAATGGAAATTATTTAACATCCTTTTATAATTGCCAAATCCAAATTGATAACTATGTATATCTAAACAAAAATGAAATGGTATGTGACAAACTAAATTACTAAACTAATATATGTAACTGCCTTTACAGAAAATTTCAATATATTGTTTCAAAATATATCATTTGAAAACAATTATCAAAATATAAATGCAAGTTATGGAATAAGTATTTCAATAATAATTACAATTAATTTTTAGCGTATTTTTGAACAATTTTTATTTCTAAAGTTTCCTTTATAGTTTATCAGACTAATTGGTTCAAGTTTTTGTGATAAGATTTTCATTGAAGAAATATTTGGAAAAAGTTTAGTTTCCCGACACTAGCCGAGTGGAATGCATTTTCAGAGCCCGCTACAACTCCTCATCAGCACTCTCTGTTCGTTACTGAGCATTGATAGTAAATATATTCTATTTAACCCAAGTTTTAATTGAAATTTGAATACGGAAATACTATTTTTATTTTACACATACTCTCATTAACAATAATTAATTCTTAGAACAAATTCACGGCCTGCCATTCATTTTTTCATATCATGGCAACACCTTTTCTTTTATATATTCTTTATCTCACCACTTTAGTTTTTGCCTTATTCATTTCTATTTAGATGAGTATGAAGGCAGCATGCTTACAATTATTAATATAATTATTGTACTAATTTTTTTTTTCGAAGAAAAATCAAGTAAAATTTAATATAAGTGAACCCTCTTCTAAAATAAAGGAAGTTGAAAAAAAATATGAAATAGAAGAAAAAGTAATAAAATTCAGGAGAATTTTTATACAAAAGGTAGAGGAGTTACATATAACTACTGTCTATATGTGTATATATGAATATATAAGTTAACACCCTGTACGTTAAAAATGGTAATACTGCATTAAACGAGTCTGTAATTTCCAAATTTAACGTTAACAAAGTGTTATTTTAAGAATTAAACCTTCAACTTCAGGTATTAAAGTATACAAAAATGATGTAGTGTTTTTAAAAATATGTATGTCTGAAATTATTGTTGATAATTTTTTTAAAAAAGGTCCAAAATTGACATATTTTTGATGTTTCGTGAACCATAACTACTAAGTAAGTCGTGTTTTTTTAAAGTCATATATTTAACAAAACTAACGTGCGGGTATTTTGTTTTGCTATAGTCATTCGTTCAACATTCGTGAACAAGTTTCAGTCATATTTATTCACAAGAGTGTTAAAATAGTTTTGTATTTTTTTTCATGTTTTAAACATTATTAAAATTAATTGGCGCCCAACGTGGTTGTAGTGATACAAGGTAAACGTGTGAAAATAACAAAAAAAAAACTGTAAGACGTCCCCAATAGCACGCCAGTAAAGTTTTTTAAGTGTTAAAAAAAAACTACATATTAGTGAACAAGTGTAAATCGTCCTTAAAAAGCACGTCTCTTATATAGAAGACACCACACCGACTTAATATCATCTATAAACCCATTCAGCATCCTGTAGCCTCCTTCCGCAGGAAACCACACCAGTGAACCGTTGCAGACCCGTAGTAGTTTATTAACCAAAAGGACCATCTCACCGGCTTCATTTGGATATATGCAAGCATAGTCTTTAAGTTAAGTTACTAATAAGTTATAAAAGAAAATTAATTCTAATTCTAAAATTTAAAGTGAAGAGAAAAGTGTAACAGTTTTAAAAAGTCTAACCCTCACAATTTAGTACGATCACTCGTTCTGACTAATACTGGAACCATACCAAGACAAATAGGGACCCGGACGATCATATTAAGCAATTAGTCGACAGATTAGAGCAACAAAAACTGACACAGAATACAGAAAGTGCAATAGAAATTGACCAACCAGTTACCAGCGGAAATATTAGTGAACTAGAGAAAATCCTGCGAATTCTCGGGAGAACCTGGAGAATTCGGGTCATGGGAAAAGAGTGTAGATAGGATAGTAAAAATTTACTCAAATATACATGGAACAGCAATATATTATGGTATTATTACCGTCATAAGAAACAAAATCGTAGGGAATGCTAAGGTGATAAGCGCGATCTTAGCACCTTAGAATATCAAATGACTGCGCTAACACAAGAAACACTAACCACCCAAGAATTCTATCAGAAAGTATATTCACATTTTTCCTTAATATTAAATAAGTTATCCTGCTTAGACGCTGGACCAGAATCCCTAAATCTTTACATACAAACTTACCGCAATAAAGCCCTTGACACTTTGGACGAGGCCTTAATGGTGATCTTTCGAGATTACTTGCAATGAGAGAACCGACAGATTTACCACAAGCCCTCCAACTTTGCCTCAAACTCGAAAATCAAGCTTTCAGAAACAACTTGACTATAAACCACTTTAATAGGAAAAATACGGTACAACCGAACATACAACATTCCATACGTAAAAACAAATATCATCCACAACCTATGTTTACGCGTGAACATCGCACTTGCCCTTTTTAAAATGCACCGAAGTGTGTCCCTAGTAAAACACCCACGAGTGTAATAATTGTGGAATGCATAACATATTAATTATTCTTTAACTCTAACTTGGGCAGTTGCTCTTGGGTCGTGATCGCGGCGTGGTCATCTATATCTAATTTCTTAAGTATAAAACGTGTACAAAGGTATCCGTACTTACCTACCATATTCTAAATCAATTGAATTGTATAATAAAGTGAACTGAATTACAACACAAGAACTGTCATTATTAAATAATTAGTTGATGCAAGAACAAAATCTGTGCAACCAAAATCTAGTGTCAGACAACCAAAGAACAGAGTAAGTGTAACTATCACGTACCAGATCCACCCTACACGAAGTGCGACCCACTCCCATTCTCACCCCAACAACCTATTTATTCCAACTTAGTTAATTGGGGACAAAAGCCACTAGACAATTTCTAAACGAACCAATAGTTCATACTCAGCAACGTTACCAATCAAATCTTAATACGCAACAACGTTATTTTGCACCACCTAGACCAATTGCTCCTAAACCGCAACCAAAACCCGAAATGATGGATATAGACCAAAGCATGCAAAGTAAAAGGATGAATTATATAAACTGACCTGCACAAAATGACACATTTTATGGTAAAAGGCCAGCGCAATTCATGCAACTTAATAATGATAAGCGACAAAGAAACTTTAATATAGAATTACAACAATATCAAGATTCAAAAAATAACTTCGATCAAGAATATGATCAATCTTTTGCTGAATGCACTAATTCTATCAAAGACTATGAAACAGAGGAACAAAACCTTTGTTCCGACTTTAATAAAAAATTAGATTTAACAGATATTCATTTTTTAGAATGAATAACACTTCATTGCCTTACATTGAATGTAAACTCGGTAAATTAAAAATTCTAAACCACACTGGCTCGAACATAAATTATGTGCAGCCCTTCCTAATAAAAAAAGCTATTAGAAACGAAACTCCCTTTAATGAGAGTTCCATTGGCGGACATATCCAAATAACTCACCATACCTTTGCAAATCTTTTCGGATTAAAAGATAAAATTTTTCTTACTCCCGACTCTAAAATCATTTCATGCCATAATTGGAAATAATTCACTTAAAGAAATCAACGCCGTGATTTACACAAAAGATAACATTTCAATAAAAAATAAATTAAAAATAGAATTAAAACAACAAGTTTCCCAGAATGTCAATCATACTAATATTCGATCAGAACTTTTAAGCCAAATCGAAAAAGAAAATCTCAAAAAACTATCAATTGATCATAAAGCACTTTTTTGTGATAAAGATGAAAATTTAACTTTTAATACTACAGCAGGAGGCCATATACGAACAACTTCAGACAATCCGGTTTATACAAAATGTTACCCTTACCCTTTGTGCCTCAAAGGTCATGTAGAAAAACAAATAAACGAATACTTACGTGACGGTATTCTACGACCATCTAGATCCCCATACAATTCGCCCGTATGGAAAGTACCAAAAAAATCAGATGCATCAGGAGAAAAAAAAATATCGCAGTCATTAACTATAGGAAATGAAATTCAATTACAATACTAGACAGATATCAGATTCTTGAAATGGGCGAAGTTCTATCCCAACTAGGCAGAAATAAATTCTTTTCGGTACTCGACCTGAAAAGTGGATTCCGTCAGATTCTATTAAAAGAATCAGATGCAGACAGCTTTCTCAGTATATAACGGGAAGTATGAATTCGCCCGTCTACCCCTTGGTCTCAAAAATGATCCTTCCATATTTTAAAGAGTTCCTGATGACATTTTAAGGGATCATATAGGAAAAAGATGCTTTGTCTACATAGACGACATCATAATATTTAGTAAAAATCAACAAGACCATTTTAATGATATCAAAATAATATTTCAAGTTTTAGAAGCAGCAAACCTTAAAGTTCAACTAGATAAGTGCGAGTGCGAAGTCGAATTTTTAGGACTTATAGTATCTGAAAATGGCCTTAAAACAAATCCAAAAAAAGTTGAGTCAGTAGTTAACTTCCCAGTACCTAAAACTATTAAGGATCTTCATTCCTTTTTAGGACTCTCAGGCTACTATCGTCGTTTTATAAGGGATTATGCGAAATTGGCAAAACCCCTTACACTCCTTTTAAGAGGGGAAGATGGACGCGTGTTCAAAAATCAATTTAAAAAAATTGCAAATATGTCTAAATGAAGAAGCACTCAATGCATTTCAAAAACTCAAAGATACACTTACTACCAAAAAAGTTATGCTTTTATATCCAATCTATTCCAAAAAATTTCAATTGACCACGGACGCATCCCATTAAGCAATTGGAGCAGTCTTTTTTCAAGAAGACGGACCTATAATGTTAATATTCCGCACACTTACCAAAACAGAAGATAGCTACGCTTCCAACGAATGCTAGCGATCATCTGGTCATTAAATAACTTACGAAACTATCTCTATAGATCCGCCAAAGTGGATATTTATGCAGACCACCAACCTCTTACTTACGCACTAAGCAATAAAAATAGCAATAACAAAATGAAGAGCTGGAAAGCCATCTTAGAGGAATTCAACTACGAATTATTTTACAAACCAGGGAAATCAAATATCGTCGCAAACGCACTTTCGAGGCCCCCTCAAATAAACTTACTACAAACTTCAAATGAACACGAGACTGGCTTCATAGAAGGCACTGAACATAGTGACGACAGCTCTCCGCATAATCTAATACCTTTTGCCGATGAACCAATAAATGTATTTAAAATCAAATATTTTTCAAAATTGACTAGTTTCCTTCACATCACCTCCAAATTACGTTTTCCACATATGAACCAATAAATGTATTTAAAAATCAAATATTTTTCAAAATTGACTAGTTTCCTTCACATAACCTCCAAATTACGTTTTCCACATACCAATATCATTACAGAACAAGTATATAATCATGACAATTTAACTAATTATCTCAAGCAATATCTTAATCCATCTGTTACAAACAGTATCTATTCTGATGAACGTACGCTAGGTAAATTACAAGAAAATTTTTCCCGAACACTTTAGCAACTACAGAGTTAGATTTACACGGAACATAGTGACTGACTTAACTGACGAAACACAACAGGAAAACGAAACATTAAAAGAACACAAACGCGCTCATCGAAATGGACGCGAGAATAAAGCACAAATCTTAAAAAATTTTAATTTTCCAAATTATGCAAGCAAAAATTGACAGAATCATTAGGCAATGTAAAATTTGTACAGAACAAAAGTACGAGCCTCACCCTCCAAAACCCATATTACAAGCTACCCTTATACATCAATATGCAGGACAAATCATACACTTATATAAGATATTTATCATACACATAAACATAAAATTTTAACAGCTATAGACAAATTTTAAAAATATGCACAGATAAGAGTCATAAAATCCAGAGCAACGCAAGACATTATACAGCCATTACGAGAGATTCTCTCGTGCTATGGCATCCCAGAAAAAATTGCAATAGATAACGAAAAAGCATTAGGTTCAGCCCCTAAAATACATTTATTAGAGGATCAATTTAATATAGAAATTTTTAAAGCCCAGTAAATGGTCAAACCGAAAGATTTCACTCCACCCTTAGCGAAAAAATTCACACATCATTGCAAGATCTATTAGACAAATCAATACATAAATATAACTATTCAATCCACTCCACCACCAAACAAAAACCAATAGAAGTATTCTTCGGAAGAAGAGTAACAACCGATCCACGACAAATCCAACAAAACAGAAATAAAAACATTCAAAGACTAATTGAAAAGCGAGAATAGGCACGATTTCAAAAGTTATAATCCAGGCGATGTCATATTCATCGAAGCAAACAAAAGAGTAGGAGATAAACTTTTAAATAGATACAAGGAAGAAATAGTTGCAGAAAATAGAAATAGCTCGTACTTTACTCGTATTTAAATATAATCAGTGCATCTTAATATGAATGCAAATAACATTTCACTTGTTATATCTGTTTTTATTTTCTTTTTTTCACATCGTTATATACCCTTATTTTTCATTGTATAGAAGCGTTGTTAAATTACTAAATAGTTTTAGTTTTAGTGAATGTTTAAAATGCATATCGCAAATAAAAAAATCAGATCTCCTTAGTTTTGAGTGCCTTTTTGTTGAAACGCATAACACCAAGTCGAAAATATTAATCGGTGTAATTTACGCTCCACACGGCAATTTACATGGTCTCAGTGATTTGTGCTGCCAATACGAACATGCTTAATTATGGGAGATTTTTACAATAACTTATTTCATAATTCAAAAGCTCTGGCAATACGCGAAATATATCATGAAAGTAATTTGAGCTATATTCATAATTGTCGTCCTACACATTTTGACTCACATCATCATACTTCGTCTTTGTTAGACTATTGTCTTATTTTTGACGCTATCCCCATCAAAAGTTCCGGACAATTTTTAGTACCTTCTCTTTCACATCATGCTTTCATATATGTATGTGTTGATATACTTATCACCGGAAGTAAAAGATAGATTTGTAGAATGTCGTGATTATAGTAATATTAACTGGAATTAAATGTGTGATATTGCTTCAAGTCAGTGTTGGGATGATATTTATTTTAGCAATTCGGTAGAGAATCAGTTGGACCTTTTTTTATCAGCTTTATATTACCATTCCCACTAAGAGTATTCGAGTGTGTGCTAACAAAAGTTTTATGGATACTGAGGAAGTCAAGTTAGCGAGCAACCTAAGGGATTTGGCTTTTAGGGCCTATAAGGATAATATGAGTGAGGTGAACTGGAAAACTTACTGTAAACACCGAAAAAGAGTAAAAAAAATACTAAGGAAATATAAAGCTAAGTTCTGGGAATCTAAATTAACCAATTGCAGTAGTAGAGATGTATGGAAAATTGTAAACAACAAAAATAGGAAAACTTGCAAAGGTTGCGACTCTTATGGTCCTGATGAACTTAATCAATACTTTATTTCCACTCAGACGCATTCCAACGACACAATACCCAAGTTTAATGAATTCAATCAATTAGGATTCAATTTTCGTTGTTAACAACAATGACATATTTTTTACCATTTATAAGATGAAATCGAATGCGACTGGTTACGACAATATTCCTCTTAAATTTATAAAAAGTATTCTTTCTCTTATAAGCAAACTTATTTTACACATTTTTAATACAATAATAATGACTTCTAGTTTCCCTGCTTTTTGGAAGACCTCACGAATAGTTCCTATTGCCAAAAAGGGGTCTGGTAGTGGCATAGAAAACTTTAGACCAATTAGCATTTTACCCAGCCTATCTCAGATTTTTACAGAAGTTCTAAAGAATCAAATTTTAGAATATTTTAACACTAACTCGCTACTCAGTTGTTCTCATTTTGGTTTCAGAGCTGGTGGAAGCACCTTCTCTCTTTTATTGAGCTTAACTGAAAATATACGTCAAAATTATAATCTTAGGAAAATTTCAACTCTTATATCACTGGACCTTAGCAAGGCTTTTGATACGGTTAACATCAATGTGTTAATAACCAAACTGTGTACTGAATTTAAATTCTCTGGAGCATCTTGTAGACTATTACATTCTTACTTGGCTAACCGAAAACAATTTGTGTGGATAGCGAAAGTTCATCGATCTTAATGTGTTCGAGTGGTATACCGTAAGGTTCAATTCTTGGTCCTCTAATGTTTCTAATTTATATAAACTTTGTTAGTTTCACTGGGTCTATTCACTGTAAAGCTTTTCTTTTTGCCGATGATAACAATCTTTAATTTAGCGGTGACACCCCCTTCTTGGATTGTCACGAAGCAGTGATAAACCATGCACTATTCTTAGCCTCTACATGGGCAGTCCATAACAAACTTAACTTCAACCCGGCTAAGTCAAAATCAATTACGTTGAAGGTAATACGTTTATGGAATGTACCCAAGACAATTTGTTTTGCTATAAGTGTGGCTTAGAAGATACAGTGACGCCGAAATGTCCAGTGTGTCGGGGAAACCCGAAGGTGAACTTGTCTTGTACGAGGATGGAGACACGTTCAAGAAACCCATATCGCAAGCCCCTGTAAGTAGTAATAGCACCAATAGTAGACACGCGCAACCTGAAGTGACCATTTTACGAAAAGCCCACCAGACTGAACAATATAATACGCCCAGTCCAAGTAAGCCGCTACATGTACGAAGAAAAGAATACGAGGAAGCTCGAGAAAGAATTTTTGGACCAACTCCACAAATCGTAAAAGCCCGTCAACGATATGGAGAACGAAAGAAAGTTAGACGTGAGATTGCAGGAGCAAGCATTTATGAGGGACCAGATAACCGAATCTACACCATGATAATGATCACATTAATTAATACGATCATTTTAGTTTTTTATTTTATATTTTTTATTGTTAGAAAATTAAATGTAACTAATATTTTTTACGTTTTTTTTATTTTTTATTTTATGAGGTATTTTGAATTTTCCGTGTTTTTGTTTCTAATTTGTTTAAAATGTTAAAAAGCTTATTTGAATTGTCAAAATTGTAGTTTTATAAAATTTTTATTGCCAAATTTTATTAGAAATTATTTTTATCCTATTACTATAGATCAGGATTTAAATGATTCTATAACATTTATATTTGTACTTTTAGTTATATTATCATTAAACATTTTGGCTCAAAATTCAATTAGAATTAGAAGATTCTTGAGAAATCGAGGATATTTACCCTAAATTTATAATATGACTACAGAACAAGATAGGAAGATAAAATTATTAGAAAGATGGATGGAAGATTTAGTAGTAGTATCAAAAACTGAAAAGGAGAATATGATTAGTGATGATTTTTGTGAAAAAGTTTTAGTAGCTTGTCCTGATTCTGCAGAAGATTATAACAGATTAAAAAAGAAGTGGTCAGATTATTACACCAAAAGATTCAAGGTGACGCAAAAATATGATGTTCTGTTTCACAAAATACATTATTTAATATGCTCTCAAGATAATCCAGAATCAACAAAAAAAGTATATGATAGTGAAGAAATATTAGGCAGGAATGTAATTGAAGACTTCTTGATTCTATGGAAAGAAAGCGAGTTTGATTTAGATTTTGAAGAGTTTTCTAGAACAGTATATCACTTTCATTCTAAGAATAATAGTTTGGATGAAGATACTGAAGAACACCAGACTGAAGAGCCTAAGCAAGAAGACCATCCATATGAGGAAGATAAAGGGAAAATTTATCCTATGTTACCAAGAAAACCTAAAGAAAATATCAGTAAATTAATTTTCCCAGCGAAACAAATCACTTCTCCTCAAGAAAAACAAACACTCGCTAAAAAGGATAATTTTGACTTCAATTTTTTGAATCATGATCCTCCGGAAAAATGCTACTCATTAGCATTAGACAAAAAATATACATATAAACTGCGTTTTAACTGCTGAGCTTACTGGAAGTACTAGAGAAAGAATTCAAAAGATGAGCCCGCAGAGGCATGGGAGCATTGTGACAAGTTTATTTTGATCCCTCATATGGATAAAAGACGTTCTAACTATACTAGATCGGAACAAGAAAATCCACTTGTAAAAACAATTGTGGAAAAGGTGGGAGAGAAGATAAAGAAAATGAAAACTTAAGAACCTGATTTGCAGAGCCAGTTGTCAAATATCATCAGAGATATTAAAGATCTTAAAATCCAAATGGTCTCTATGGGGGATATAAGACCAAAGGTCTCCGCATCTGCTCCGGTATTTGCTCCTTCTTCATCTGGGCCCAGACCAACCGCTCCAAAAACAGAACTTAAAGACCGACCTGTCATCTGGTTAGGATAAATATGTTTTTGATTTCTCAAGATTGTGTTTCTAGATTTTAAGATATTAATAACAATGATGATATACTATATTTACAAAAACCCGAGTAAGATCATACTAAGATTTATAAATAATCAATATTAATCCATTACTACAAAACAATATTTGTATACTGATGATATATACATAAATAATTTTTTGATTTTTTAATTTTAATTTTTTTATTATAAATTTATATTTTTGATCAAACAACCATGAAATTAATTTTCTTCCCATTTTACCTTTTCATTGTTGTTTTCTGGGTTAAATCAGGATTTTCCTTCGTTGCATACGATTGTAGTGCACCCAAATCCCGTGTTGCCGAAGTTTCTCTAATAGATACTACTCCCTGTAATCAACAAATACGAAATGCCACGAACAAAGAAGTGATGATCCAACTTATACAGCCAAGAGTTTTAAAAGTTTTTCATTATATACAGTGTTTATTAGAGATAGAACATTTGATTTTCCATTGCGGCCATATAAGAGATTCTATGCCAAAGGCTGGTTTTTATGATGAGTTATATATTCTTACCAAAAGCGAATGTAAAGATATTGTAGAACAAGGTATCTTCAACTATCAAGGATACAAAATATTTTTAGATAAAAACGTAAATAGACACTTCACCACAATAGAAACATTAGGATCTATAAACAATGGTCATTGTATCATCATGAAAAGGCCCATCAGAACATCAAAATTTAAATTCTCCTATAGAAAGGGTACAGGAGACCTGGATGTTGAAGAAAATAAATTTGTAACAGCAGACGGGACCAAGTGTAATTATTTGGAAAGCAGCTGTCTCACTGCAAATGGAGGGTACACGTTTTGGGAATCTCGGTTTGATAACAACAATTGCAACGAAAATCAATATATCCCTATTTACGAAGGACCAGCAACTAAAATTACAGAAAGTTATAGAAATAAATCGGTCACTTCATATCTCCTGCACTACAACGAATATAATTTCCAAATCGTAACTCACGGAAAGAAAGCTTCCACCTGCGGAAGTATAACAGAGCTCACTGAACATCCCAATTTGTCTGTGATCAAGAAAACTGAAGATCTTTCATTCCCCTTTAAGTTTGATAAAAAATACATAAACTGCATTTTAACTGCTGAGCTTACTGGAAGTACTAGAGAAAGAATTCAAAAGATAAGCCCCGCAGAGGCATGGGAGCATTGTGACAAGTTTATTTTGATCCCTCATATGGATAAAAGACGATCTAACTATACTAGATCAAAACAAGAAAATACACTTGTAAAAACAATTGTGGAAAAGGTGGGAGAGGAGATAAAGAAAATGAAAACTCAAGAACCTGATTCGCAGAGCCAGTTGTCAAATCTCATCAGAGATATTAAAGATCTTAAAATCCTAATGGTCTCTATGGGGGATATAAGACTAACAGTCTCCGCATCTGCTCCGGTATTTGCTTCTTCTTCATCTGGGTCTAGACCAGCCGCTCCAAAAACAGAACTCAAAGACTGACCTGTCATCTGGTTAGGATAAATATATTTTTGATTGCTTAAGATTGTGTTTCTAGATTTTGAGATATTAATAACAATGATGATATACTATATTTACAAAAACCCGAGTAAGATCATACTAAGATTTATTAATAATTAATATTAATCCATTACTACAAAACAATATTTGTATACTGATGATATAATTTTAATTTTTTTATTATAAATTTATATTTTTGATCAAACAACCATGAAATTATTTTTATTCCCATTTTACCTTTTCATTGTTATTTTCTGGGTTAAATCAGGATTTTCCTTCGTTGCATACGATTGTAGTGCACCCAAATCCCGTGTTGCCGAAGTTTCTCTAATAGATACTACTCCCTGTAATCAACAAATACAAAATGCCACGAAAAAGGAAGTGATGATCCAACTTATACAGCCAAGAGTTTTTAAAGTTATTCATTATATACAGTGTTTATTAGAGATAGAACATTTGATTTTCCATTGCGGCCATATAAGGGATTCTATACAAAAGGCTGGTTTTTATGATGAGTTATATATTCTTACCAAAAGCGAATGTAAAGATATTGTAGAACAAGGTATCTTCAACTATCAAGGATACAAAATATTTTTAGATAAAAACGTAAATAGACACTTCACCACAATAGAAACATTAGGATCTATAAACAATGGTCATTGTGAACCAGGTCCAACATCATCTTTAGGAGGTATCATCTATGAAAGGCCCATCAGAACATCAAAATTTAAATTCTTCTATAGAAAGGGTACAGGAGACCTGGATGTTGAAGAAAATAAATTTGTAACAGCAGACGGGACCAAGTGTAATTATTTGGAAAGCAGCTGTCTCACTGCAAATGGAGGGTACACGTTTTGGGAATCTCTGTTTGATAACAACAATTGCAACGAAAATCAATATATCCCTATTTACGAAGGACCAGCAACTCAAATCACAGAAAGTTATAGAAATAAATCGGTCACTTCATATCTCCTGCACTACAACGAATATCATTTCCAAATCGTAACTCACGGAAAGAAAGCTTCCACCTGCGGAAGTATAACAGAGCTCACTGAACATCCCAATTTGTCTGTGATCAAGAAAACTGAAGATCTTACATTCCCCTTTAAGTTTGATAAAAAAATACATAAACTGCATTTTAACTGCTGAGCGTACTGGAAGTACTAGAGAAAGAATTCAAAAGATAAGCCCCGCAGAGGCATGGGAGCATTGTGACAAGTTTATTTTGATCCCTCATATGGATAAAAGACGATCTAACTATACTAGATCAAAACAAGAAAATACACTTGTAACAACAATTGTGGAAAAGGTGGGAGAGGAGATAAAGAAAATGAAAACTCAAGAACCTGATTTGCAGAGCCAGTTGTCAAATCTTATCAGAGATATTAAAGATCTTAAAATCCTAATGGTCTCTATGGGGGATATAAGACTAACAGTCTCCGCATCTGCTCCGGTATTTGCTTCTTCTTCATCTGGGTCTAGACCAGCCGCTCCAAAAACAGAACTCAAAGACTGACCTGTCATCTGGTTAGGATAAATATATTTTTGATTGCTTAAGATTGTGTTTCTAGATTTTGAGATATTAATAACAATGATGATATACTATATTTACAAAAACCCGAGTAAGATCATACTAAGATTTATAAATAATTAATATTAATCCATTACTACAAAACAATATTTGTATACTGATGATATAATTTTAATTTTTTTATTATAAATTTATATTTTTGATCAAACAACCATGAAATTATTTTTATTCCCATTTTACCTTTTCATTGTTATTTTCTGGGTTAAATCAGGATTTTCCTTCGTTGCATACGATTGTAGTGCACCCAAATCCCGTGTTGCCGAAGTTTCTCTAATAGATACTACTCCCTGTAATCAACAAATACAAAATGCCACGAAAAAGGAAGTGATGATCCAACTTATACAGCCAAGAGTTTTTAAAGTTATTCATTATATACAGTGTTTATTAGAGATAGAACATTTGATTTTCCATTGCGGCCATATAAGAGATTCTATGCCAAAGGCTGGTTTTTATGATGAGTTATATATTCTTACCAAAAGCGAATGTAAAGATATTGTAGAACAAGGTATCTTCAACTATCAAGGATACAAAATATTTTTGGATAAAACGTAAATAGACACTTCACCACAATAGAAACATTAGGATCTATAAACAATGGTCATTGTATCATCATGAAAAGGCCCATCAGAACATCAAAATTTAAATTCTTCTATAGAAAGGGTACAGGAGACCTGGATGTTGAAGAAAATAAATTTGTAACAGCAGACGGGACCAAGTGTAATTATTTGGAAAGCAGCTGTCTCACTGCAAATGGAGGGTACACGTTTTGGGAATCTCTGTTTGATAACAACAATTGCAACGAAAATCAATATATCCCTATTTACGAAGGACCAGCAACTCAAATCACAGAAAGTTATAGAAATAAATCGGTCACTTCATATCTCCTGCACTACAACGAATATCATTTCCAAATCGTAACTCACGGAAAGAAAGCTTCCACCTGCGGAAGTATAACAGAGCTCACTGAACATCCCAATTTGTCTGTGATCAAGAAAACTGAAGATCTTACATTCCCCTTTAAGTTTGATAAAAAAATACATAAACTGCATTTTAACTGCTGAGCGTACTGGAAGTACTAGAGAAAGAATTCAAAAGATAAGCCCCGCAGAGGCATGGGAGCATTGTGACAAGTTTATTTTGATCCCTCATATGGATAAAAGACGATCTAACTATACTAGATCAAAACAAGAAAATACAATTGTAAAAACAATTGTGGAAAAGGTGGGAGAGGAGATAAAGAAAATGAAAACTCAAGAACCTGATTTGCAGAGCCAGTTGTCAAATCTTATCAGAGATATTAAAGATCTTAAAATCCTAATGGTCTCTATGGGGGATATAAGACTAACAGTCTCCGCATCTGCTCCGGTATTTGCTTCTTCTTCATCTGGGTCTAGACCAGCCGCTCCAAAAACAGAACTCAAAGACTGACCTGTCATCTGGTTAGGATAAATATATTTTTGATTGCTTAAGATTGTGTTTCTAGATTTTGAGATATTAATAACAATGATGATATACTATATTTACAAAAACCCGAGTAAGATCATACTAAGATTTATAAATAATTAATATTAATCCATTACTACAAAACACTATTTGTATACTGATGATATAATTTTAATTTTTTTATTATAAATTTATATTTTTGATCAAACAACCATGAAATTATTTTTATTCCCATTTTACCTTTTCATTGTTATTTTCTGGGTTAAATCAGGATTTTCCTTCGTTGCATACGATTGTAGTGCACCCAAATCCCGTGTTGCCGAAGTTTCTCTAATAGATACTACTCCCTGTAATCAACAAATACAAAATGCCACGAAAAAGGAAGTGATGATCCAACTTATACAGCCAAGAGTTTTTAAAGTTATTCATTATATACAGTGTTTATTAGAGATAGAACATTTGATTTTCCATTGCGGCCATATAAGAGATTCTATGCCAAAGGCTGGTTTTTATGATGAGTTATATATTCTTACCAAAAGCGAATGTAAAGATATTGTAGAACAAGGTATCTTCAACTATCAAGGATACAAAATATTTTTGGATAAAACGTAAATAGACACTTCACCACAATAGAAACATTAGGATCTATAAACAATGGTCATTGTATCATCATGAAAAGGCCCATCAGAACATCAAAATTTAAATTCTTCTATAGAAAGGGTACAGGAGACCTGGATGTTGAAGAAAATAAATTTGTAACAGCAGACGGGACCAAGTGTAATTATTTGGAAAGCAGCTGTCTCACTGCAAATGGAGGGTACACGTTTTGGGAATCTCTGTTTGATAACAACAATTGCAACGAAAATCAATATATCCCTATTTACGAAGGACCAGCAACTCAAATCACAGAAAGTTATAGAAATAAATCGGTCACTTCATATCTCCTGCACTACAACGAATATCATTTCCAAATCGTAACTCACGGAAAGAAAGCTTCCACCTGCGGAAGTATAACAGAGCTCACTGAACATCCCAATTTGTCTGTGATCAAGAAAACTGAAGATCTTACATTCCCCTTTAAGTTTGATAAAAAAATACATAAACTGCATTTTAACTGCTGAGCGTACTGGAAGTACTAGAGAAAGAATTCAAAAGATAAGCCCCGCAGAGGCATGGGAGCATTGTGACAAGTTTATTTTGATCCCTCATATGGATAAAAGACGATCTAACTATACTAGATCAAAACAAGAAAATACAATTGTAAAAACAATTGTGGAAAAGGTGGGAGAGGAGATAAAGAAAATGAAAACTCAAGAACCTGATTTGCAGAGCCAGTTGTCAAATCTTATCAGAGATATTAAAGATCTTAAAATCCTAATGGTCTCTATGGGGGATATAAGACTAACAGTCTCCGCATCTGCTCCGGTATTTGCTTCTTCTTCATCTGGGTCTAGACCAGCCGCTCCAAAAACAGAACTCAAAGACTGACCTGTCATCTGGTTAGGATAAATATATTTTTGATTGCTTAAGATTGTGTTTCTAGATTTTGAGATATTAATAACAATGATGATATACTATATTTACAAAAACCCGAGTAAGATCATACTAAGATTTATAAATAATTAGTATTAATCCATTACTACAAAACAATATTTGTATACTGATGATATAATTTTAATTTTTTTATTATAAATTTATATTTTTGATCAAACAACCATGAAATTATTTTTATTCCCATTTTACCTTTTCATTGTTATTTTCTGGGTTAAATCAGGATTTTCCTTCGTTGCATACGATTGTAGTGCACCCAAATCCCGTGTTGCCGAAGTTTCTCTAATAGATACTACTCCCTGTAATCAACAAATACAAAATGCCACGAAAAAGGAAGTGATGATCCAACTTATACAGCCAAGAGTTTTTAAAGTTATTCATTATATACAGTGTTTATTAGAGATAGAACATTTGATTTTCCATTGCGGCCATATAAGGGATTCTATACAAAAGGCTGGTTTTTATGATGAGTTATATATTCTTACCAAAAGCGAATTTAAAGATATTGTAGAACAAGGTATCTTCAACTATCAAGGATACAAAATATTTTTAGATAAAAACGTAAATAGACACTTCACCACAATAGAAACATTAGGATCTATAAACAATGGTCATTGTGAACCAGGTCCAACATCATCTTTAGGAGGTATCATCTATGAAAGGCCCATCAGAACATCAAAATTTAAATTCTTCTATAGAAAGGGTACAGGAGACCTGGATGTTGAAGAAAATAAATTTGTAACAGCAGACGGGACCAAGTGTAATTATTTGGAAAGCAGCTGTCTCACTGCAAATGGAGGGTACACGTTTTGGGAATCTCTGTTTGATAACAACAATTGCAACGAAAATCAATATATCCCTATTTACGAAGGACCAGCAACTCAAATCACAGAAAGTTATAGAAATAAATCGGTCTCCTGCACTACAACGAATATAATTTCCAAATCGTAACTCACGGAAAGAAAACTTCCACTTGCGGAAGTATAACAGAGCTAACTGAACATCCCAATTTGTCTGTGATCAAGAAAACTGAAGATCTTCCATTCCCCTTTAAGTTTGATAAAAGGAATCTAGGGAAAAATGTTAACTTGATGACTTATGTCAATTCCAAAATAGTTTATAATACTCGCCACCTCCAGGAACAAATGGAGGTCATGTATTCATCAATTATGTACTCTAAGTGTTTGGCTGAATCAAAATTAGCACAATCAATTTTGTCTTCAGCTATTTCATCTCCACAAGTGAAGCTGAGATGCGAAACAAAATTGCATTTGTCGCTGCACAACAGGTATGCTATGAATTGCCAATTTTTAATCGTTTTTCTAACTATTCGAGGTATAAGCGTGCAACTGCCTGAATGTTAAGGTATGTTGAAAATCTTAAAAGACGTTCTAAGAAGCAAGATTGTTTAAAGGGTCCTTTAACAACTGACGAAGAGCATGCAGCAGATGTTTATTTAATTAGTTGTGTAAGTTAACATATGTAAGTTGTGCATCGGACACACTTTATTTTTTTCATAACAAATTTTAAACACTTGAATTGATTTCACAGTTTTACTAATTTATTTAAACTATTGCACAACTTTAACGTGTCAAATGTCCAGACACAGCGTTTGCTATTTTTGTGGGAATAAAATCACCTCATAATATGCTTTGACGCGATTGGTTCATTTAACAAATTTTTTAAGTTATTGTTTTGCAGGCTAAGCGAAAATTCTGGGTCTCCTTAGGTGTAAAGGAAAACTTTGGTTTTTAAAAAGTTAGTCTTCTCTCGAGTCTCGGCCCACATAGTGAGAACACGGAAATAAAGTTTATATCAAAAATTGGAAACTTAATTATTAGAAACTTGCAACTTGTACTTTGAAAAATAAAAAGAAACTGCCTTGCAAAACTGTGTAAAACACAACTTTGTAAAACTTGCAACTAAATTATAAGAAACTTGTAACCTGTACTTTGATAAAAGGAACAAAGTTAATAAAAGATAAAAAGAAACTGCATTGTAAAACCATGTAATAAATATTTTTTTTAAACTTGTAAAAATACAAATTTATCGAAATGAAATAGCCGACCTTGGTATCAAAAACACAACCTCGCCGTGTAGCCCACTAAAAATACTAAGTCCAGTTATGGTAGAGGGCAATCGAGTTCGTTGTAATAGTCGTTTGGAGTGGGCTGGGTGATTTCCAGTGTCAGCCAAACAACCTATAATCTTGCCTGGTGATTGCCATCTTACAAAACTAATCGTGTAGTACTACCACAATAAATTTCGTCATTTAAATAATTCTACTATCATGTGTGATAGTCGTCTTGTCAAAAGCGCTGTCCAAATGCTTGATATGTAAAAAAGAACAAAGCTAAGCCAGTTCAACCCCAGATGAGTGCGCTTCCAATCGATCAAGTCTAGCACTACCTGCGACCGTTTACATATACAGGTGTGGACTTTTTTGGCCCTATTAAAGTTACTATTAAGTGTGGTAGTGAAAAAAGATGGGTATGTCTTTTTACATGTTTAACTGTACGTGCACTTCATTTAGAAGTGGCCCTCAACTTGTCCAGTGATACCTTTGTGGTGTCCCTAAGAAATTTTATGAATAGAAGAGGTGTACCTCAACAGATTAGAAGTGAAAATGGCACAAATTTTTTAGGAGTGGCAAAATAACTAAAAGGTATTAAAGATTTTATTGACCATGATAACGTAACCTCAAAGTTAGCACTTTTGGTAATAAAATTCATTTACAATATTTCAGCCCAAGGAGAATCATGGAAGCGTTAAGTGCAGTCCGTCAAAAAGGTCTTATACCACATGTTAAGCGAGCAGGCACCAAAGTTAAAAACATTGACTAGCTTATTGGTTGAAGCTTAATCTATTGTAAACTCACTCTTTCTTACACACTTGCCTATCACCACAGATGAACCGAAACCATTGACGCCAAACCCGCTTTTGATAGGCTATACCAGATACATACAGATGCCCCTAGATCGCAATGGAGGCGAGGAAGAGAAACCGAAAGATGACAAAGCAAGATCAGCAGATGTAGACACAACCTCTTGCGTTCTCAAGCGACCTATTTCAAAACTTGCCATGCAAGATGTTGATTAAAGAGCGAACGCGTGATTCTTCACAACCAGTGTCGACTCAGGGGGTAAGGATTTTTGTAATACGGCAACTTATATCAGAGAAGACAATTATTATTTATAGTTTTATTCTCGTTTAATGTATTTTCTTTCATTTATCATGGTATTATTTTATGTACTATATGTTAGCAACAGGTGTGAATACCCTTAATAATTGTCAATTCAATGAGCAGCAGGCGTGATTGCCCTGATTGATTAATATCTTGCTTAGCAATTGGTTTTTGATAAATTTATATTCATATGTTTAATTATGCTTTGTAATCAATTATTCGTTAAACCAAAATTTATTGAATTTTTAACCAATCATAATTAAGCACAAATTAGGTGATTGAAATAGAAGACTAAAGTTATGAAACAATTAGGAATAAATAAGAAAATTTATACTGTAATAAAAATTGGGAAACATAATAAAATTTATTCTATATCGAATCAACAACAGTAAAACACGCGTTTTATTAAAAAGGTTCATAGAACCATACAGTAATTTTAATTTGCATAATTAGTGGATAATCAATCTTCTATTTATTTAACAAGGTAGTCAAACGATCAAGTTTTGACTACATTTTTATTTAATATAAGCACAATTTCTTACAATTTATACTTTTAAAAATTTATATTTACAAGTTGACTTTCAAAATTTATTTTTAATTTCGTTTTTCAATTTACAGTCAAGAAAACAGCTGATTGCAAAATCAATGAACAAATTTTATTTTTTTTATAACATCTTAAAAGTAAAATGCTTTGAAATTGCTTTTAATTTTTTTTTTTTTGAATTTCAACAAGCAATATGTGTAAAAAACTTAAAAGCAAAATTTGATCGTAAGACTGCAGTGTAAACATAAAATAGATTTTTCCACAATGGTTCTTTTTGTTTTTCTTGATATCAATATACATACATATCACACCTTATAAGTAAATTTCTTTAAGTGTTTAATTTTTTATGTTGTATCGATGCAAACACGGCTTTTGCAAATTTAAGTTATTTAACAAATTTTAAAGTTTCATTTAAAGTACGAAAAGCAGCCAAGTACTTTTGAGCTTATTACTTTACAAACTTTCTTTTAGTATCAAAATAAAAAAAGTAATGCTCTCGAAAATCTTTTTTAATTTTTACAAAATTCATTTTTAAAACAAAAAAAAAACATAAATTTATATTCCTGTGATACTAATTCCAACTTCTGACTAAAAGAGCAGCTAAAACGCAGAAGCCAAGGATTTAATTCCTTTGAAAAAAAAATTAAACGTTGACATAGATCCCCAAAAAAAAAAAAAAAAAAAAAAATTAAAAAATGTATATTTTTAATTAAAAACTCCAAGAAGTCTTTCTCAATTTTGAAATTCGTAACCCGTATAATTTTATGTTTTTTATTTTTAATTGCTACAATGGTCTTAACAGAAAAAGATCTTTGTAAAGAACTAAATTTACAGTTAATAAATAACATTTATAAAAAAACAAGCCGCAAATTTTTTTTATCAGAAAAAAGCCATGTTAAAATAAACATATGAAGATTAAATAAAACGGAATTTCATTCAATAAAAAAAAATTAACCTTAAATATAGATAACATAAAAATCATTGCAGACATTTAAAACTTAAGAAAGAAAGAAAAAATAAAACTTACGCTAAATTAAAAAATTGAGGATGAGGGTGTTTACGTTGATTCTAAGGTGATGCTCGAAGAAACTACTGTTAAGGATTTTTCTGCTGAATTTCGACGCTTTTTCGGTGGAGGAGAACTATTAAATGATGAAGCTTTGTCATTATTTTGATAATTAATCTCTGGTGTCAATGATGTTTCATTGAGTGCATCAAAATGATTGTCATTTGAAAGGCGTTTTTTCTGCGTTTGGTGTGGGGTAGTTGGATGAAGGCAGGATGGTAAAGTAACGTTACTACTTAAATTGTTTGACGTACTACTGCTAGGATGTTGAAAGCTGCTGATATTGTTAGAGGAAGAAATTGCTTTAACCATTTCATTTTCCACCGAAGGCGTCATTAAGGGTGATAGTGGTACATGGTTTGTATCATCCCCTTCGTTGCATAGATTTTCGTCTTCATAATCATTTAAGTTTTCATCTTCGCATTCTTCCGCATCTGAACAAAAAGATACTTGGGCGCCCGGAAAAACATATGAGGCTGTATTATCATGCACATAATATGTTCCCTTATGTAGACGATCTGCGGCACTTTGATGCTTAACTTGACTTCTTAGGTTTTGTTTTTCAGGCTCGTTACATTCTGCGTCGGCTCTTTTTGTGTTGTGCAGTTGATCCACCACTGGTTTATTAGAAATGGACTGTGTTGTAGAGGACGGCATGTTTAGACTCTTTTTTATATCGGCAGAATCTACGAAATTTGTAAGAGCGGGCGTTAAAGCGGAATTGGAAGCGTCTCCCAAAATACCACTATCTTTAGAGGAGTCAATCGATAAGTGACGATATTCGCAGGAACCTCCGAAGCTGGTCGATTCAATGGGCTCTTCCATATAATCAGGTGTTAGAAATTCGTTTTCCTTTTTTAAGCAAGTTGGAGATGGCTTAAAACTGGAATCCAAAAAAGTCGTTGTTGTTGAGCTGGTTAGTCCTAGAATAGTTTCCGTGGGTTGATTAGAGTTAATAGATTGTTCTACATTATTATTAAAGACTTCTTTAGCTGTATTCTCATCTAAATCGTCTTCAAGGGGAATTAATTCTTTAGATTCTTTTAAGATTTCATCACTAAAACAAATCTCCTTCCACTCCTCTCCCAAACGATGGCAAATTTGATTTATAATAACATCAGCATCGCCCAATAACTCTACATCAAATTCTAAATGATGCAGTTGTTCGCGGTTTATAAGTATTTGTGGTACATTATTTGGTATAGAACTGGGTATTAAGGCTACCGGACGTACTTTCAAAGAAGAGCCCATGACTAATAGCAAATCACATTTATCTTTATCATTGGCCATAACAGTATGGAACTCTTCGGGTAAACCTGAAACAATGCAATCGTTAAAAAAAAAATTAAATTTAGAATTTTCAAAGCTAAAAAAGTGCTGATTTAAGAAACAATTTAAAGTAAAAAAGAAACATAAATAGATTTAAACTTTTACAAGTACCTTCTCCGAAAAAAACAATATCCGGCTTCATTATGCCATTTTCAACTATTTTTCTTAACTCAAACTCAGAAACTGGTTCCGAAGCATCCACACTCTGTTCCACATTGGGTTGACAACGCGGGCATACGGGTATACGTTGAGCAAATATATCACTGCGTATACTATCTGCGTCACACTTGTGCTTGCACTTGGTACAAGAAGCCGTCGAAAAAGATCCATGACATTCAATTACATTTTTGATTCCCGCTACCTGTTCCAAGGTGTCTATATTTTGGGTGTAGTTTCGCAATAACTTTTGTTTCTGTTCCAACATTTTTATAAAACTGTGACAGGGAGAAGGTTTAAATTGGCCGGGGTAAATTTCGCGGGCAAATTTATAGAAAGGTCGGGGATCACGCGAAAAATAGTTGATGTCAAACATGGCCTGTGGATCTGGTAAGTCAGGGAAATCTTTAGCTAAGCGTGAATAAATGCCATCAGAAGATCTAAAGTCGGGAATACCACATGACACCGAAACTCCAGCTCCAGTTAGGACCATTATATTTTTTGATTTCAGTAAAAGCTCAATGACATCTTCAAAAGTGTTGACGTATGAAAGTTTCTTTCGCCGGGGTGGCTCGGACAACATACTAGCAAGTATGCGCCACAAAGTCATATCGTTTAGTTCTGGACTAATCCGCTGCACAGAGGAGGGTAGAAACTTGGATAGTATTTCTCTAGGATCTGCACCAGAATGTATCTGCTTTTGCACCCAATTAAGGGGACGTTGATTAATTGGTTTCCATTCGCGGCCCGACATATCGGAGAGTCCGCTCAGATCAGAAAAATTAGAATCTGAAGTCGAATCATCCGATTCATCGCCTGGATTATCCTCATCATTATCCTCATGCTCTTTAGAATCCTGCTTGAAATTTACAGGCAACTGCGAAAAATCATTTTTATGCAACTGATAGTTTTTGTGTTCCTGACCTTTGTCACTGTTCTTGTTATTATTTAACGGATCGTCTTCATCAGCAACACTGACGGGTGTATCAGCAATTAAAGATGCTTCCAAGCTAACATCAGAAGTAGCTGGTAATGTTAATGTTTTGATTATCTCATTTTTTGTTTTGGCCAAATTTTCCCCACTAGTACTATCATCATTTGTTGTTGGAGATGGCATCGACAATGTTTTTGTTTTCAAAATATTGGCGCGAAAATTGAAATTTTGTTTGTCTCCACAAAATTCTTCGACAGAGTTGAAGAACTCATTTCTCTCCTGCAGTTTTAGTGGCAAAACATTTTCCAATTGTTCCAATCCTCCAGTATTCAATCCACTTCGTTCAAATTTTTCCATAATTAATCTGAATTTACTTACAATGTTGTTCACAAAATTTGCTTGTTCTTTTTATCACTTTTGCCTTCTCTTTCCACCTTAGTAGTTTTCGTTTTATTACTTAGCACACAAATTCGTTTGGTACACACAAAATTGTTTCTACTTAGCTGATGTAAAAATTAAATTATTAAATCAAACACCACTAACATAGGATACTGATATTATTCTTTTTTATACAATTGCTTCAGCACATAAACATTTATAATTAATCATATTTTTTTCTTTTTTACGTATTTACGTGTATAAAATTTTCACATAAAAGTTTAACAAATTTTGTGGCGACACACAGCCCTTCGTGTGACGTTAATGAAAAAAAAATGGCCGACGTCTATTTCGTATAGTTGCTCAAATTAGTAGTATATGGATTTTTTATTGTTAACATTTCATCTCTTATGAATATCTATTACACAATCAAAGAAGCAAATTTTAATAAATTTTATTAAACTTTAAAGTAAAAAAATCAAAATTGTTTAATGGGTATCAACTTGATATGTGATACAAAATGCAGCTCTGCCACGAGATGTGATCAATTAGTACGAAAAAAATGGCTGTCATTTGGCAGAAATGCCACAGTATTTACACAGAACAGATATATCAGTGCCCACATCAAACTTTTTGTGTTAATCGTGCTATATAGGCATGTATAGCTAGCTGCACTGCAAACACTTTATTTTCTAAACTTTCGATCATTTAATTGTAATGTTTTTTTTACCTAATATATGTTTGTAAAACTAGTTTTTGTGAATACTCTTGAAAACAAAACTTTATTGCCCCAGAATTAAAATCTATCTATCTAAAACTTGCAAAATACTTACGACACAGTTAATTAGTGCATGTATTCTGATATAACAGTGGTTGTATAATGAAGCTTTTACCGTAAAAGGCATTTATAATAGTCGACTATGACTGTTACTACTCCAATCTAAAACATTGGTGGACAAGGGGATAGGATGATTAATAACAATATACCAGAGTACACTAATTCAAGTAGTGTTTAGAACCAAGCTGATTATGAAATTTTGTGAAAATTATAGTCAGATATATTATATTATTGCTGAAATTTAAATTTTTTTGACATTCACTGTAGCAAACACAAAAAGGAAATGCAGAGGGTGAATTTTTAGAGTTGGCGTTGTAGTATTAGTGTACCTTGGAACATACTGTGTTTGTTAAGGCAGAATAAAAAAGCAAAGATAGCAAGTAAAACAAACTCATGATACAATTAATCAGGAATACTCATCCTTGCAACAACTACATAATAGAGCCAAAATGTAAAACAACTGCTTAAAGAAAAAAGAGACGTTTAGCTGTGTGTTTGCACGTACCTACCTAATGTACACAAACAAAAACAACTAATTTTGACATTTTGGCTTTAATCAGCTGGGCCGACGAGTCTACCTCGTAATTTGTATCATGAACAGTCTGTTCTGCTATGTTTTAAGCGTTCTATCACAGAGTTGATTATAAGAGCCGTCGTCTTAGTTACCACTCAATTAAAATCGCTGAATTTTGTGAGAAGTAGCTAAGTTGTCATTACTTTGATTTTGAAAATAATAGTTGTTTTATGGAATAAAAAATGATTTTTTTATCCTTTTGAATAGAAAATTTTTGGAAATATTTATTTATTTATTTGATAATCACATCAATAAACCATAAAAAAGTGCATTAAATTTTTATTAATAGCGATTATGGATAATTTGGATTTGTATGAAATTCTTGGTGTGACAAAAAACTCGACAGATGCAGAAATAAAAAAGGTAAAACTATTATGAATTAGTTTTGTTGAAAAGAAAATGAGTAGTTGAAAGATGTAAAAAAAAATATTTGAATAAAAGTGCCAATGACGGTGGGAGAAGATTTAAATAAACTTTTTTGGGTTTATTGTTTAGAATGCAATTAAAAAAAAATTATTAAAACACCAAATTCTTTTGGCAATTGTGTTGTTTTTTTTTAGCAGTTTCCAACTAATAAGGATTTTTTTCTTCAGTTTAACCAAATATTAAAAATTAAAATACGTGTGGGGCAAATACACCAGAGGAATAGTTATATCGATCCCTTTAGGTAGTTATTGTGTGTTTTCAAAACTAATTGTAAAAAAGTAGATATACTGTCAAGGATACTACCTATGTATATGTACAGGGTGTCTGGTGGCAGTTTTATTTAAACTTAAATAAAAAACATTAATTGACACAAAGTTTAATTAAGAGCATTGAACGATAGAATGGAATGCGGATTTTTTTTACAGATTATGTTATTCAGATGTCTTCCGTCGAATTGAACACACTTCAAAACAGAGCCTTGCCTTCTGCGCTACACTCTGCAGTAAACTTAGTTTAATTGAGCTGATTTCTCAACGAATATTTTCCTTGAAAGCTACAAGAGATTGGGGATTGTCATTATAAACCCTCCCTTTGATGTAGCCCCCTTAACCAAAAATCCGTGGAAGAAGTCCCCAAAGCGACTGAAAAAAAATATATTGCCAAAACCTGTGGACCACTAATGATATACCTATTTTTTCCTTATACCTATAATTTCAATTGATCGATTATGAATAAAACTCCAGTTGACACCTTTTCTAAAATGAGCTGCAGCGGCACACGTTTCTTACAAATAAAAAACATTACATGCTCAAACCCAAATCAATGTGCTTCATACATTTAACCTATTGTTTTATATTTCTTTTATTACAAAACTTTGTTTTAATTTTTGTCACATATCGCAAAATTCAAAAGAAAAATCCACGAAATTACTCTTTAAAGAAAATAATGAATATTTTATTTTTTATTTTATTTATTTAATTAGTTTAAGTCTTATGAATGAATTCTAAGATTAAATGAGTTAGTGAGCACTAGCTGCCTGGGCTATCAGCTCTGGATACATATTTTATTTTTATATACATATTTGTCAAGAAACGTATACTGGATTATTCGATTTTTCAACGTTTTGAAAAAAAGTCACACCTGTCACATTTTTAAAGATGATTTTTTTATGGCCCAAATTACATGATTATAGTTTTCATGCATTAAATTTTTTTTATTGACAAAAAGGGTAATAAAGCCCCTAGTTTCCTATACCTCTTGTCCTGAAAGAAACATAAAATTTCATGAAAGTGATATACTTTTATTACACTTCAAACCATCAAATAAATAAAAAGACAACATGAATACTTTATACAATATGTTCTTAAAGTAAAACTTATTCAAAATATAATTTCTAGGGTCACGCCCGTCACAGTATTCTAGTGGCCATTTCAGACATGACTTATATGTTTTAATTGTTTAGATATGTTTGAACGTTTAAAAACGTATGCAAAAGTGTGAATAAAAATGTCAAAGCCGTCACAAGCAAATTGCCCATATATAGAATATTTAAATAAATAAATTACTTGTTTTAATTGCACAAGGATATTATAAAAATACATATCTATACAACTACATATCTATACAACTGCGTATATATGTATATAAACCAATGCAAACATAATTTGTTTTTTTTTGTTTTAAATTCTTTATGTAGAACTATCGTAAATTGGCTAAAGAATTTCATCCCGACAAAAATCCAAATGCCGGTGATAAATTCAAAGAGATTTCTTTCGCTTACGAAGTTCTTTCCGACCCAGAGAAGCGTAAGGTTTACGATCGCTATGGTATTAAGGGCTTACAAGAGGGTGCCGAAGGTTTTAGCGATGCTGGTGAATTCTTTTCTCATTGGTTTCCTTTCAACATGGGTCGAGGTGAACGTCGAACTAAAGCTGCCCAAATTGTTATTAAATTGGAAGTTACTTTGGAGGAAATGTATAATGGCAATGTTTCAAAGACAGTGGAATACACAAGAACTATTGTTTGCCAGCTATGTAATGGAGAAGGTGGCCCCAAAGAACACCTGGAGCAGTGTACCACCTGTAATGGTACAGGACGTACTTCTGGTTATGTGTTTATGGGCTTAACACCATTGGAAACGGTATGTCGAATCGAGCTAAGATGTAAGTATATAATAAGGTTCACACAATTTAATTTTGCCATTTTTAGATGTGCTCATCCTGTGCGGGCAATGGTAACGTTATTCCTGAAAACAGGCGTTGTGCGCCATGTCAGGGTAAAGGCTTAGTAAAAGAGAATGTGAAGCGTGATATTGTTGTCGAAAAGGGAGCACCAAATATGTTAAAAATTCCCTTTGCCTCCGAGGGCAATCAGGGGCTTCATGGAGTTCGTGGAGACTTGGTGGTGATTCTTATGCAGGCCGAACATCCATTGTTTCAACGTCGTAATGATGATCTTATCATGCGAGATGTACACATAAATTTAGCACAGGCTCTGTGTGGGGTGGTACATTGTTTTAAACATTTAGACGGACGAAATATATGCGTTTCAACTGAACCTGGTAAAGTAGTGCGTCATGGCGAACTAAAAGTGGTACCGGGTGAGGGTATGCCCCTGCGTAACAATCCTTTTGATCGTGGTGACTTATTAGTTCCATTTTTGGTCGAATTTCCTGAAAGTGGTTTTGCTAGTCCAGAACAATTGCAAATGTTAGAGAGTTTGTTGCCACCCAGAGAACCTTTTACTATGCCTCCAGATGCTGAAGAAGTGCAACTGACTGAGTTTCAACCTCGTGATGAAAGCGATCGTCGTGGAGCCTATGGTGGCATAGAGGACGACGGTGAATATGAGGGCGGCCCGCAGTTTGAAAGAGTCCAATGTCAAACCGGTTAATAATTTAGTTTTCAAACAAAATATTTCGCAATACATTATTATTTATGACTACAAAAGAAGTTGAATGAAAAAAAAAAAAACAAAACGCTTCTAGAGCTTAAAGCTTTAAAAGATCGTGTATAAATGTTTTTCTTTTATTTTGCGAATATAAATATGTTTTCTTTTTCAGTTCTAACAAAAATTTATCACTAAATCTTACAACAATGTATTTATGTTTCTCATTAAATATCTCATCTTAATACTTATTAAATAACTTTGTTGTTCGTTCGATACAAGTTTTATAATTTGTTTTATTGTTTTTTTTTTTATAATTTTAAAACTATTACTTTATTTTTATTTATATTAGTCTAGACACTAAAAAATCAAACACTTAACTTAAGATAACCAAAATATAAAAATATTTATTATGTATTTAAAACATAAATCTACGAAAATATAGAAATAAAATAACAAAAATAAATACATAACTTAAACTTTGTATAAAAAATAAAAAAAGAAAAAACAAATGCAAAATTTAATAAAAAGTTTATTATTTTTGGAGTTTAAAATGTTAAAATCAAAGTTAAACGAACGTTTTTAGCAGAAATTGAAAATTTTTGATTCCAATTTTTATACAAAATTAATAGCTGCCACGATATATGTAGGTTGAGTAAGATTATGAAGCGTAGTGACGAATGCACTTCGCCACATCCTGTAGGCTCATTGTGAATCCCTTTAGAGGAGTTAAAAAGAAAAATAAGAGCGATAAAAGAAAAGAAAGAAAGACGCCGTCAGCTACAAGTCAAAAGACTTTTTAATGAACTCTCCCAGCCACCTCTGTCGGCAGGTTTGCAGCCTAGGGCAGTGGCAGACAAGGTGTTCCATAGTCTCTATCTCCCTCTCATCTCCGCATAACCTGCAGAAGTCCGGGCCTCAAAAGCCTGGAGATTTGGCAATCAGTCCTGTCCTTTCAGGTTTGGTCCATTTGGCCCTTTACCCAAGTCCCTATCAATGCATAATAGAAGCTCATTTTTTGCCTTACTGACTTACAGTATGGCTCCTCGACAATTTATCAGCAGTCCCATTACCGGCAACGTCACAGTTTTTGCATTATAAGCTGTACTCCCAACAAATTTGAAAATCTGTAGAAGTCTGTTTGACTTATGAAAACCCTAATCGATTATTTAACCAAAAATATAAAATTTAAACAATATCAAAACTCGATTACTCTAATTAGTAATAAGGAGAGGTTTTTTAAACAAAACAAAATTACATATGGGCAATTCCATTGTGACGGGTGGGACCATGTTGTCCACATTTATACTTATAACTCAAACAGCTTAAAATTTTATTTAAAAAAAGTCTATGATATCCCTGGATGGTAAGTTTTTAAGCATTTATTAGTACGCAAACACTGAAAAAACATTAATTCTGCTCACAATGACCAGTTGAAGACTGTGGGTGTCACATTACAAATTTGTATTTTAAAGAATTTTAATTTTAAGATCGTGCTGTGTAAAATATTGTTGAGAACAGGCTCAATTTGTTGTATTTATACGGTAGTGTAAAGTGATTTTTATCATATTTGACACTAATTTCTACAAAAAAATATATTTTACTACGGAAAAACCTTTAAAAAAATAGTGACGGGTGTGACATCTTTATCAAAACGTGAAAAAAGAAGAGCTGATTATTCAGTTTGTGATAAATTCATACTCTTGCGAAATAAATAAAAAAAAATTGTAATTAATAATTTCTATTTATTCGGCTTTAAGTTCATTATTAAAAATCTGATAGCTAAGAATTCAAATTTTTATTAAAAATAAAGTAAATCCGATACTAGTTGAGTGTAATGCATTTTCGAAATCAGCTCGTCGGCACTCTTTCTATTCGGTACTACTGTAAAGTATGAACCAATATACATATATATATATATATATATTGATAGTTTTCGTTTTATTTTAAAAGTAAATTCATCGATTATTTATTTTGAGCCGTTTTGCGAATTGACTATATGTAAATATGGTTTCCGGTTTTATTGGGTACCTCCCTAATCGACTTCAAAGTATTGATATTAGGGTTTTCTTCCAGGATTTCCCGCGCCGGGAATTTTATTTCTCGCTCTCCCGGGAATTCTTAAGCTGGATCCCGGGAAATTAAAATATAAGCAATTTGCTTCTTTAATTTTTTTTTTAATTGTTTTTTTTTTTAAAAAAAAGTTTTGTAAGAAGTCCTATCTTTGTTAGGGATCAGGGGCCAAATCGTCGCATTCAACTCGAATCGAAATTTACTTGATCGATCGAGTTTTCGATGATTTTAATATAGGAGTTCTGATTAGAATTTTTAATTTCGACTCGAAACGAATGCGGTGATTTGGCCTTATATATTGTTTTTAAAAACATGTACATACTTACATATGTACATTAAAAATTACTTAACATTTAAGGGTCTTATTCATTAACGTACAATAAAGTTTATTAAAGGCTTATTTAACAAGTTGATATGGAATAATTGTCAAATAAACCTTTAATAAACACTATTGTACGTTTATGAATAAGGCCATAAATATATAACTTCTATGACATGTGGCGAGTTAAACCCTTTGTCGTTATTGTTGACATATTCTTCTTTAGTTATATTTTTTTTATTGTTGATTGATCGACATAAATCTAACCTCTAATTTATTAACTTTTCAAATATAAGGTGATCTCTACTAAAAAAGCTTAAAAAATTTTTCTAAATCGTAAAATAGCTCCGGTGAAGTAAAGGGCTCGTGCGTCGTTGGTCATTATTTTTTAAGGATAACCAGGCTATCCCTTTTTATCGCACTTCTAGAATTTTGCGTCTCACTATCGCATGTGGGGAATTGTTTGGCGTCACAAAGCAGTACTGTGATACAGTTATCGAAGGCTTCTATGATTGTCTATATGTAAAAAATATTTTGAATATATGGAGGATAACAATTAAACTTAAATATAAATATACTGCGTACAATTCATTTAAATAATAAAAGGATTCGGGCCGTCAGCTCCCTATTCAAAGGCATAGGTCGACTGCTTTCTCGTGTCTGGATCAACGTGGGACACATTGGCACTTTGGTTATGTACCACTGCCATTTACCTTTAAAGTTAAAAAAAATCGCTTTGTTATAAATATTTAAAATTAATTTGAAAGGTTGAAAAATGTAATGAAACCCTTACTAATGAATTAATAAGTATATTCTTAAGTAATTTGAGTTTAACTTTACGATAATAATAATAAAAAAACAGTTGTTCTAAGTATTCCTCATTATAGACGCACAGGATTGGGCTGTATTTCAAATACTTGTATTTGAAATACAAATACGTATTTTGTATTTGTATTTGAAATACCACCTTCTAATGAATTTTGTATTTTAAATACCTAACACTGAAGTATTTTGTATTTTGTATTTCAAATACTTATGATGTCAAAATACATTTTTGCAAAATACATTTTTTTGTTACACAAAAAGTTGTCATTAAAAAAATTGAAAAATGTTACAATTAAAAGAATGGAAACTTTGTCTTCGTATTTATTCACGTCTTCGCCTTAGCAAGGCACGTTCTTTTCCAGGGCTCACATATTCAGGTAATATCAAGAGCTTAGCGAATATTTGGAAATGTGAATGTCAAAAAAAATTAAATTAAATTTAATTTAATTAAATTTTTGACATTCACACTTTTAAACACAACAAGTAAGATCGCTATATTTGGCTGTGCCGAATCTTATATACCCTTCACATTTGTATTTTAATATACCCAGCCGAGTTATGCAAATAATATAATAAAAACACCTAGTGCGAGTTTTAAAATCCATAGAAAACTTTACAAAATTTGAACGTTCGTTTGGATAATAGAAATAGATGAAGAAGATTTGAGGTCGAGAGTTATAAAATTTTTCGACATTATTCGTATTAAAAGGTTAATAAAAGTTGTTAATTTTTATGGGATCTTCTAGTCCCCTCTTCAACATTTTTTTTTTCCAAAATGTAGGTCTTATCATCGAATTACTTTTTGTAGAACTCTAGAAGTCGGTAGCTGTTATAGTTTCCGAGATATAGCGTATCGAAAATTTCATAAAAATTGTTCATTTGTATGGGGCTACACTTTCTCCTGCCCCCACTCAAAAAATTTTTTCTCCACAGTGTAGGTCGATAGCTGTTGTAATTTCTAAGATTTAGCGCATGAAATATTTCACAAAATTTGTGGAATTGCAGAGAAAAAACCACTTCCCCTGATCCTATCTGAAAAAAATTTTTTCCTCTTGAGGTCCCTATTTTCAGAGTATCCGTGCCAAGTTTTGTGGAAAGAATGACTATATTCACTGAGATATTAAGGGATTGATGCACGGATTTTGTCCTAAAAAATTGGTTACTTTGATGTATCTCTGTCAATAGTCAACCGATTTTGCTAATTTTATATGGCGATTGTCTCCAGGATATTTCCAAAAGTTTGACACCAATAACTGGTCCGTATCACTTTATTTGACTCCGGAAACTTGATTTTAACAGACTGACAGACGGACATGGCTATATCAACTTCCCTATCTATAAGGATCCGGAATATTATTACTTTATGGGGTCGCAAATGGAAAATAAAGAAATTTCACTATGTAAAGGGTATAAAAAAGATATGCAGAGGGCGAATTTTTAAATTCGCCTTGATATTACTTTACTTTTAATTTAATTTGTTTTTCACATACAAGGCACATACAGAGAACCAAGGCACATTCAACCAGGTAATATTAAGAGCCCAGCTGATTAAAATCAATTTGACTTTTTAACGTTATAAAAACTTAATTATATACATATGAAATTTTTAATTTTTCTGACCGTTCAAACACAAAAAGGAAATGCAGAGGGCGAATTTTTTGAATTCGCTTTGGGTTAACCTTGTTGATTGTGCCTTGCAGAGAACTGTTTTCATAAAATTTAACACCAGTCTGTTTTCATCAGGACCTGTAGAAAAATTGTTTTTTTAGCAGGATTTATATATTCTTTAACAAGAGGCTGCTTATCTGATTAAACTTTTAAAAATCTAGTGTTCATGATTGATGGTTATAAATGTATTTTGTATTTCAAATAAAATATACTTAAATACTGTATTTTGTATTTGAAATACTCGACTTAAAAGTATTTTGTATTGGAAATACAAGCGGAACAAGTATTTTGTATTTCAAATACAGCAAATCATGTATTTTGCCCAACTCTGTAGGCGCATTACTCCTAGCAAGAGATTCGGTTCAATAGCTCAACAGAAACATTTGGAAGAACTGCTTAAGACATAAGGAAAACTAAGACTCTAACAGAACATATTCATGTGCACATATAATTTCTGTCTGGCGTTATACAAGAATCAAAACCACCTTAATTAGAAAGTTCGTGTTAGACCTAATATTCTTTTTTTGAAGTTGTTTTACTATTTCAAGTAAATACTATTTTTGTCAACTCAGAGCCAATTTATTTTTATTTAATACTATGGATCGGGATCCCAGGAATTTTTAAATATTTTCCCGGAAAGTCAAAAAACCCTAATTGATATACATACATATGTATGTATTTTTTAAATTTATATAATATATATTTATACCTATCCAAGTTCATATAATATAAAAAAAAAAAAAAATAGTTGAAACTTGTATCCTTAATATCTTTTAAAACTTGCTTAAGAAGTTACAGTAGTATATACCTCCGGGCCTGGATGGTATTTACCCGCGTATGTTACAGAATCTCTTGGATCAGGGACTGCTGCTCCTAACGAGTGTGTTAACTGCTAGCATCACACTCAGTTACATACCAGGGAAGTGGAAAGAGGTAAGGGTGACGTTTGTTCCCAAGGCTGGTAAGGCTAGCCACTCGAAACCAGGAAATTTAAGACCGATCAGCCCATCTTCTTTCCTACTGAAGACGTCGGAACGACTGATTGATCTTTACCTTAGCAACACTATTGAAACTCCCATCATTAGTAATGCTCAACATGCTTACCTGAGCGGTTAATCTGTTAAGAGTCCGCACAGACGTGGTGAGATTCATAGAGCACGGTTTGTACAGGAAAGTGTACATGCTGGGTGTGTTCTTGGATATCGAGGGAGCCTTTAATAATGTTTCAATAAAGGCCATTGGGAAAGCATTGAGGGAAGTAGGAGTTCAGGGTGTCCTAATTGAGTGAATCTATTCTGTACTTGGAAGCAGGATAATTAACTCTGGGTGCAAAATAAACATCTGAAAAGGAATGCGGTAAGGGGAACGTTACAGAGAGGGGTCTTGGCACCACTATCTGAATTTTTGAATTATGAATATTAGTTCATTATTGGCCATATATCCTGAAGTTGCCGTTTACCTGAAACTGAGGTTAACTCTATTTAAGAAAGTCACCTTAATCTGTGGTCACTTGGTGCATTCGGTTAGGTTGAACTATCTGGTCTCCGGGACTTCACATAGACGCCTTGGGTTCAATGTGGTACTAAACATAAAATAAGTTGCGGCATACTTGCTCAGCTACAACTTTTTTTAAATAAATCTATTGATTTTTATATGATATCAGCAAAGAAGTGTTCCTGTCCAGGACCGTTTTACGTGTAAATACCTTTATACGCATGCTTGCCAGTATGTAAAGGGTGTCCGCCGGCACCCTTTTAATGGATGCAAAGGTGGCTGATGAATAATTTGAAGATTTCCATTGCCCTGAACCGATTATTCTGATTATTCACATATACATTAAAATAAAAATGTGTCTCGTCACTGATTATGATTTTTTTATTAAAATTGGGTTTGTCATTGGTTGTCATGTTTTAACGGTTAAACAACGTTGGTTTACCAAATATTTTTCCGTAATAAATTGTCCACGTCTCTTCTTCACGACTGCCAAAAACGAAATGTCAAGACTAATGTTTACCAAAATGGCGGTCAAACAAAGTATTATACCTTGCTGGCGGACACCCTGTATGTACATATGTATGTGTGTATGAACCCTGCAGCTTATGTCGAAACTAGTAACGTTTTGGAATAGTTATAAACTAGTCGCAACCAGGACTGTTGTAAAAGTGACAAGTTTGTGCCAGCCAAGAAAGAGAAAAATTAAAAAAAATTTTTAAACATCAACTGCGCTGAATAATGGTAAGTGCAATAAAAAATAAAATGCAGATAAAAATCTGTAAATGAAAAAATAAGAACTAGTATTTTAACTATGTAGTATGTATCTAAATAAAACTAAACTAGTTGGGCTCCTATGACAGCCTAAAGCATTAAATACATTCCTCGCTACAGGCTACAGAACACAACCAGTCAAAAATAGAATACACGTGTGCTTATGAGAATAATTTTTTTAATGGCTACAATGCAACACAGCTGCGGGTTGCTGTCAATGCTAATTTTGTGGCGTGGTCGACATTAAACTAATGCATTAAACACATTCAAGCTACAAGAACACAGGAACACACGAACACAAAAGTTCCTTGCTAAATTTGTGTCCGACTGGCTGCTACTGAAATATTTACTAGACTACCACTACAAAATAAACATATAAGCAATATGACTTTCTGTGGTGCCACCTAAAGTCTTTTTGTACTGTTTAAGCTATATTTTTTGCATCTTACCGTATTGGCAGCACTAATCTGTTAACTGTCGCGTATAAAAATAGAAATTAGTTTAATTTCGACCACGCCACAAAATTAGCATTGACAGCAACCCGTAGTTGTGTTGCATTGCAGCAATTAAAAAATTATTCCCATAAGCACACGTGTATTCTATTTTTGACTGGTTGTGTTCGGTAGCCTGTAGCGAGGAATGTATTTAATGCTTAATTTCTATTTTTATACGCGACAGTTAACAGATTAGTGCTGCCAATACGGTAAGATGCAAAAAATATAGCTTAAACAGTACAAAAAGACTTTAGGTGGCACCACAGAAAGTCATATTGCTTAAATGTTTATTTTGTAGTGGTAGTCTAGTAAATATTTCAGTAGCAGCCAGTCGGACACAAATTTAGCAAGGAACTTTTGTGTTCGTGTGTTCCTGTGTTCTTGTAGCTTGAATGTGTTTAATGCATAATGTTAAAATCGATAGTTCGATGTATGAAATAAGGTCAGATATGCAACAAGTTTGAAGTCAAAAGCAACTAGTATATACATATGTAACACATATTAGTTATTTTATTTGTAGGGTACTATTTACTATGAAACAATCACATACAAACATACATATCTTGTAAAAAATATTGTTAATATTCATAGTCCATAAACACGAAAATTGCTTAAGACATTTTGATGTCAAATAAAAAATTCTTTAAAATATTGGAATTTGCTTTTTATCAGATCATAATTACAAATATATATTTTATTTAACAAAATTTATTTCAGCATAAATATTTTAAAATTGATTTTCATTGTCGATAGAGATACAGAATCTTTTAGATGAAGCAATAAATACATATTAACATGCATATGTATTAGTGTACTTGTATTTATGGTATTGGCAAATTGTGTAATAGCTTCTAGTTGATCTTGAACCAATTTGCCAATAGGCAAACGTATAACATACATACATATATGTTAGTAAGTTGGCTTACAGAAGCAGTATTTGAAATACAAATTTTATATTGAATATAATTTATAAATAAAAACCATTAAAAAGCCTAAAAGAGCCAAACAAACAGATGGTGAAGTTTTAAATATTTAATACATACTCAGTTTGTTTTAGCAGCCATGAAACATTTAAAATTGTAATCAATGACAATGGTTAAAAATGATTTTGATTTAGTTTGATTTATTAAAAATAATTTAACATAAAAATGACTGCAAAAGCCATTTAATATAAAAATAAAAATTGCAATTCAATGCAATAACATTTACACAGGAACAATTTTCTACAACGAGCAAATTAAGTAAAAATTAAAATTTAAAAGTTTAAAAACAATTAAATTAAATACATTTTTCTTGAAAAAGAGGTGATTTTTTTCAAACAAAGAAAATAAATCAGTTGAAATATTAAAAAAAATATCAGCACCTACTGCTCGAAAAACCTACTGTGAAAAATTCCGGAAAACATAGACATCGAAGACATCTCAGTAGCCTTAATAAACATATTGAAAAGCTTATAAACATCCTTAAGCTGGGAACAGAATAGTCGCTCTAGTACAACGTAACGAGTAGCGATGCAGGCTGTCAAAAGTTAAAAATAGCAGTTTTAAAGTATTGTCAACAGAAAAGGTAGTTATAGTAGTCTTTACAACACAATTTACATTTGTCAGCCGACACATACAAGGTGGGCCAAAAGAAATTTTGCTCTCATTTCTTTTCTAAACGAAAAAAATCGATTTAGTGTTTTTAATATGTTTACTTAAACCTTAAGAATATTATCAGTCAAGTTGAGAAGATGATATCAGCCAAATAGGCGCCGTCAAAATTGATTGTTAAACGGGCACGTGTTATGGCATTTTTCATAACTTCGGCGAGAACTTTGGGCGACAGATTTTCGCACTTGTGTCGAATGTTGTCCTTCAGGGCTTCCAGGGCCTCAGTATTGTTCAGGTAAACACAAGACTTAAAAAACCCCACAAAAAAAGTCTGGAACGGTTAAATCGGGCAATCTTGCGGGCCAATGTAAATCGCCAAAACGAGAAATGAGGCTACCCGGGAACGTCGCCTTTAGAATATTGGCTGTGCCTCACGCAGTGTGTGCAGTTGCTTCGTCCTGTTGCAACCACATGCCCTCCAATCCTAATTCGTTCAATTGTGGCAGAAAACACTCGGCTAACATGGCCCTATAGCGCGCACCGTATACTGTTGTCGTTTGATTAGCGGTTCCCTTGAAAAAATGGCCTGATGACTCCTCTAGCGTGAACAGCGCACCATGCGTCCACTTTGAGCGGGTGCACTGGCTCCTCGTGCATCACTTGTTGCCCAGAAGCCATACGTCTTTGTCTTTTCTAGTAAATATAAAAGAATCAATAATGACGTTTTTCTGGCAAATGAACGATATGTATGTTGAGCTGCAATATTCTGTTTGCATTTTTTTTTCTTGCTACGCTACTTATAATGTTATAAGCTTCAGGTACGACTACAACATCTTTATTTTGTTTCAGGCCTTAATCCACCTATCGCTGGACAAAGCAAACTATAATTTTTTCTTCTGATGCTTTTGACAAGGAACACACAAACCATCTTGGAAATTTACTGAAGGCACTTGGAGAGACATTACTTAAAGAATACTCTGCAGATTTAGATACGACTCGATGTTAACTGATAACAAGTAAGAGCGCTATATTCGGCTGTGCCGAATCTTATATATCCTTCACATTGGTGTTTTAATGTACCCAGCCGAGTAATTTTGTACTGCAAATAATAGTTGTGTTCAATAACTTTCCAGTAATTACTAGCAACGAGAGAGTAAAAAGAAATATTTTCAAAATTGCTCTCAAAAATATTTAAAAGTAAATGAACACTTTTACAGTCAAAACTTGCAAGCAAATGTATTTTGTTATTGTAAACTTATACAAATTTAAAACTTAAATTTTTTTTCAAAGCATAATGACAGAAAGAATGTTTGAATAATTTCTGAAAGTAAAATTTTTACTAGCAGAAATTATCAGAAACATTTTTGTTGCTAAACATATTGCGCTCTTTTTTGGCTCTCTAGCTGCTAATTTTTTGTGTACGTGAACACTTACTAGTAATAATTATCGAAAATAAGTGATAATTTTCTGTAAATGAACACACCTAATATAATAAAAAACCTTGTGCGAGTTTTAAAGTTAATAGAAAACTATACAAAATTTTAACGTTCGTATGAATAATAGAAATAGATGAGGAACGTTTGAGATCGACAGTAATGCAAGTTTTTGACAATATTTATAATAAAAGGTTAATAAAAGTTGTTAATTTTTATGGGATGTTCTAGTCCCCCTGCTCCTCTCCAATTTTTTTCTAAAATGTATGAATTTTTAGATTATTACTTTTTGTAGAATATTTGATTTCGATATCTCTTACAGTTTCCGAGATATAGCGTATCGAAAATTTCAAAAAAATTGTTAATTTGTATGGAAGCTACCCCATATTCACCGCCCACCCAAAAAATTTTTACCTCAAAGCGTAGGTTTTCCTGTCCGATTACTTTTTGTAGAATATTTAATTTCGATATCTCTTACAGTTTCCGAGATATAGCGTATCAAAAATTTCAAAAAAATTGTTAATTTGTATGGAAGCTACCCCATATTCACCGCCCACCAAAAAAATTTTTACTTCAAAGCGTAGGTTTTGCTATCCAATTACTTTTTGTAGAACATTTTAAGTCGATAGCTGTTATAGTTCACGAGATATAGCGTATCAAATATTTCACCAAATTTGTGAAATTGTAGGAAAAATACTCCTTCCCCTGGTCCTATCTGAAAAAAACTTTTTTATGTTATTTAGGCCCCCTCTAAAGGAGTATCCGTGCCAAGTTTTGTGGCAATAGTGACTATACTTACTGAGATATATGCACGGATTTCGTCCTAAAAAAATGGGTTGTTTTGGGTTTTCGCTTATATCTCGGTCAATAGTGAACCGATTTTGCTGATTTTAAAAAGCGATTGTTAGCGAGACATTTCTAATCGTTTGACACCATTAACTGGTCTGTATCTTTTTATTTGACTCCGGAAACTTGATTTCAACAGACGGACAGACAGACACACAGACAGACAGACGGACAGACGGACATGGCTATTTCAACTTCCCTATCTATAAGGATCCAGAATATATATACTTTATGGAGTCGCAAATGGATAATAAAGAAATTACAAACGGAATGACAAACTGATATATACCTTTATCACTATGTGAACAACATCTATAGTACCATAACATAAGATTGGTGCGGTATAACATAAAGTCCTGTGCTTATCAAACTATAGCTGAACTTGCTAGCGGATCTTTATAACCTTTTGGAAAAACATTAAGCTAGCTGACAGTTTGTAATCAAAGAGGGGGACCACTTAAGTTGCCCCAACGAGTAGGGGCTTGCGTAACACAGCAGACATGTCAATACACAGTTAAACTCACACGTTCCCATTTCCTAAAAATACTAGTTTTCTTAATAGAAATGAAGATCCTTAATTGCCATTAAGCAGATACAGCATCAAAATTTCTTAGCATAGAAATGGGCAAAGTCATTTATTTGGAATATAAATAAATGAACAAAAATGCACATACGTAGCTTTTACTTTACGGAAAAAATGTGATCCCCAATCCATTTTAATAACCATATAGTGCCCCAACAATTTGAGGCAGCATATCTTGTCACTCACTTGAATCGTTGTCGTACATGAAAGCAGCCAAAAATCACTGGTAAATTTAAAAAAAAACTTCCGCTCTAGAACTTGATTTTTAAACTAATTTGGTACTACTGGATACAGATTTGGGAAACTGTCCGGCCTCCAACATAGACAAAATACATTGTCATGAAACCAATATCCTACACAGAAAGAAAATCCGCTTTCTAAAATCAAGAATTTTATTCTTGAATTTATCCAAAATCTTTCTTGAAATTTTTAAGTACGATCCTTACTTACATTTTCTTAAATCAAGCCTATTCGGATTGCTTCAACAAATCAAGCAGAATAAAGCTTGTTGTTTTAATATATTATTTTACATTTGAAAACAAAGTGTCTCGGTGGCCTAGAGGTATAGCGCTTGTGCTGCATTGCAGAAAGTCCCTGGTTCGAATCTCAGCTTTGGTAAGTACAAAAAAATTTAATTTTTAAATTATAAATTTTAAGTATCTATAAATTAAAAATGAAATAAAAAACTCTTCTTCTTTAATAAATGTCCATAAGTGAAAAAATAGACATTTCATTTTTGAATTAATCCCGTTTACGGCTTAAATTAATCTTTTTTTTTGCTTAATTATGGCTAAAAGTAAGAAATTCGTACTTGAAAAATCGTACTTGGAGTAAGAAATTTCGAACTTGATTTAGGAAAAACCGTACTCACCGTACTTTTGACACCGCTATGGCTTGATTTAAGCAAAGTTTACTTAATTTATTTTTTGTGTGTACAATAATGACAACTGGTGCTTACTTGATGCCACCTGTTAAGGAAATTGAAATTTTAAATTCTGGGGATCGCAGGCTTTAAATTTTTAACAAAGCTCGGATTTTTAGTATTAACAAAAAATGTAAGTAAAATATTCACTCCCGTCCCAATGGAGTCGCTCATAAAATAAGCCTTTTTAATACAGGGTGTCTGGTGCTAATAAACGGGAGGGAAGCGCCGTTGAAATTATCTATTGTGCGGATCTGTCAGTCACGATGTCGCAGTGGCCGAGTGAGCATTGCGCGTTTGTTGTAGATATATTTTTTAAAAGTAATGACTTACGCAATTGCTCGCCGACAATTTTGTTCAAAGTACGGTATTCGGCGAATAAGTGATGGACCAAGTATAAATTTAATTCATTCGTGGGTGCAGAGATTCCGTCCAACTGTTTCAGCTATGAATGTCCCACGGCCAGGGCCTAGTACATCTTCAAGGACTCACGAAAACATTGAACTGGTTGAAAGCAGTTTACGTGAAAATCCGCGACTTTCAATACGGAAAAGAGCAGCCTTATGGGAACTTCCAAGAGCGATTATTCATGAAATTTTTAAAAAGAGCTAAAGTTTCATCATTTTAAAATTCAAATCGTTCTAAAACTGAAATAAAGTGAATTTGATTACGCAACAGTTTTTGTGAAATGATGTTGGAGCGTTTTCGCACTATAAGTCCTATTTTCTGGAGTGACGAGGCTTATTTTTACAGTACCTAATTTTAAGTGGCTTTAAAGGAAAGTATTAGTCGAGAAATCAGCCCAATTAATCCAAGTTTACTGCAGCGTGTGGTGCAGAACACAAGGCTCTATTTTGAACAGTGTGATTAGCTCGGCGGAAGATATCTCTTTTAAAAATAAAATCCGCATTCCATTCTATCATTAATAAAACTTTGTGTCAATCATTACCTTTCTTATTTAAGTTTGAAAAAAATCTGCCACCAGACACCCTGCACAAAGAGTTAAAATAAATTAATTGTGTTTTTAAAAAGATTAGAAATCACTGCTTAATTTTTGAATAGCCAAGATGCTGTTTTCTGTACATCAATTGATTTATTTTTTTTCCTGTGCATGATTCACAAAAAATATTTGTCTGCAGTATGTTGTCTGCCGAACACACGCATGCGCAGTTTTAGCATCTAGTCATTTGTTTGCTAAAATTGTCAGTTTAACTTAGTTAATTTTAACTAGTATTTAATATAATAAAAAATTAAGAAAAATGTATGTTTCAGTTTACCTAATACATACACACAAACATAAGTAAATTGCAATTAAACTTCTCTTAATCTATTACGTTCATTGCATTTTTAATTATATTTTTTTAAAGTTTTCTGTTGTTGTTTTCTATCTGTTTTTGTTAATAATGCGGTTTTTATTGAAATGTAACTTGAAATGGTAAACAAACCACACTAAAGGCCGAGATCGTTAAGCTTTTTTTAATACAACTCAAAGCTTATTTTGGTTTGAATATTATAATTGAACGTACGAATCTGTTCTAAATTCTAAACGTAAAATTTGAGTTAAAAGTATAAAACAAAGTTGTATATACGGCAAGGTGATTTCGTCATTGAATCGTAGCTAAGGTCAATGTTGCACCATATTTAAAGCTTTAAAGCATTGCCACTCATTGCTCATTGTCAGCAAGTTTTTACTAAAAATCTTACATTTACTGATTTGAACGATTAAACACAGACTGACGACTAATGTTAATAGATTTGTTTTGCAATATGAATAAAATTTTTTGCTCAAAGGCTGTTTACGTTAGAAGGTGAATCTATTGATTGAGTCATCCAAAAACCAAAAACTACCATAATGTGCTTTTTGTGTAACATTGGATCAATAATGTTCTCGTTTTCAATGAAAATAAATAAAATTTAACACATTTTGCAATAATATGCTTTTATTGAGAATTTTTATAAGTTAAATACACTTATATTATAATAATATTTTTAATATTTCTATCATTTTCTTTCAAGGGGTTGCAAAAATTATAAAATAAAACGGCCGAAGTACTGAAATGACAGCTAATAGCTTGGCACTAATTGCGTAGGAAATTGCTACAGCAATCATTGCACAATGGATTACTACATATGAAAAATTGCGGTCCACACGCATTAAAACTTGACAGTTGCCGCAAAAAATATTGCTACGTGTAGACCCCGAGTTAGTCCGGGTCAACATCGCGCTTTTTTATATACAACCTCATAACCTCAAAATATACAAAAAAGTGCAATGAATGTAAAATAAACTCGTTATTTATTTGGTTAACTTTGGCCCCAAATCTCTTTGAATATCTTTTAACATTATTTTTCCAGGCTCACAGTATTAAATGTAGTTTTTGTCCAAAAACTACTTAGACATTTAAAAAAAATTTTTTTAGGAGATCAAAAGGCTAAAAAAAACATATTAAAACAGTAACAAATAATAAATATTTTGGCGGTTCCTTCAATTTTGGTACTTTGTTCACTTCTAGTCTAGCACCAAAATTTTGTTTTCCCAAATTTACAATGTTGTTAAAGACTTACAAATAAACTGTGTCGAAATAATAAAAAAAATCGATTAAAAACTGCCCAAAATAGGATAAATTTATAAAAATGCATCAATAGTTTTTTTCTTACAAAAATATGTAAAACTCTTTACCCTCAAAAAAAGTAAGAAAACTTTTTAATGTATTTTTGAAGACCTTTCGAAGCAATTTAAATTATGTTTCCATCTCTACTGGCTTACAAAATATACCCAAACTAAAATATAGTTTTTACCCTGTTTCACACTTAATATTTTTAAAAAAGGGACAAACACTTGTCGATTTAGTTTAGTTTTTTGAGTAGAACACGACATTTTTTAATTTATTTTATCTCGGGTAGTTAAATTCAAATTCTTTCTCTTATGACGGCTCAATTGTGATCAGTGGGACCATTTTACTTAGATTTTTAATTGCAATTTACACATTTTAAATAACTTAAAAAAGGTATATAAGCGTTTTATTATAAGTAGACAATTATAAAAGATTATTTTTTATTTATTGGTCAATAAAAGGCTAAGAAGGGTGTGAAATTAAAAATTTTAATTTTTGAGGAATCAAAATGTAAAAATTACCAGCTTTTTCAACGTATGATTGTTTAAAATAAAATATCTTTTATACGTGAATTGATTGAATTAATATTTTTATTTAACAAGGAGTTGCTTAGTTATTATAGGGTCAGGCTTGACCTAGCTTTGCTCTTTATAAAACCCTTCACATAAGCGATAAGGGTATATACAAGTTTCTCATTCCGTTTTTAATTTCTTAAATATCTATATGGAATCCATAAAATATGTTTTTTTGGTATTTTAGCGATGTCCGACTGTTCGTGTTATGGTTTTAATCACCTTATTGAAAGTCTCCGATAAGTATTATCAAACTATCGTAAAAATCTGCAAGCAAATTGCTGTTAAAATTCAGCAAAATCGCTTGATAGCTGACCGAGATATAAGCCAAAAACCAAAACTATCTCAACTTATTTGTCTAAAATTTGTACATAAAACCGGAGTTACCCGGGTGCAATATAAGACCGACACCTCCTGATTTTTTTTCAGAAACATTTTAATGAAACATACACAGAAAAAACTAAAAAATGTTTTTAGTTACCAAAATGATTGAATTAATTAAAAAATTGTTCAAATTTGCACCTATCACCAAAATGATTATATCAATTAACTGAAATTGTAAAAAATTAAAAACTGCAATTTTATTTCAATAAATGGTTTTTATGATTTTGAATAATAAAATGATCAAAAAAAATTTTAAATTCATACAACATGTTAATCATATGCATTAACCTGTTGATTGGAAAATATAAATGCTTTAATTAAAATAATCATTTCAGTGATTGAAAACCTTCAAAAAATCAAACATGTTAATGCTTGAACTGATTAAAGCTATTTTTGAATTACCGCAGTAATTTAATTAAATTTTTAATTAAGCTAGTAAAATGGAATAATCAAATTTTTTTCTGTGTAAAAACACCCTACTATCGCTCCTTAACAGGGTTGCCACACAAAGTTTAATTTTTTTAATCGCCCCCACAGATTCAAGGGTGCTCCCTTAATAGTCAAATGTAAGACCGACCCCAATTAATTTGTCCTCCCAAAGATTTTTGTGGAATATACTAACCCCCTATCTCTAGCTGCTAACATTGTTGCCATACAAAATTTGAAAAAATTAGGGACATAACTCCTGCAGCTTCTTCGGAGTAATCTTTAGAAGAATAAAATGTATTGCAGACCCCCATTAGCTTTCCCTCCCCCATACAAACTTTTTAAAAATGTTATAAAATCGCGCATTACTTTTCCAGAGTTGGCTTTAGAGAAATAAAATGTACGCGAGCCTTACTTGTTTCCCCTCCCAAACATATTTCTAGAATATACTTACTGCTTTCTCCATTGGCTAAAGGGTATTAAATTCCCTTAACAGTTTCCAGGGTGCCCGTGGATAGGTCGAATGTAGGACTGGCCCCAACTTATTGCCATACAAAAATTGAAAAAAATTAGGGTAAAAACCCCTACAAATTCCCTTGTCACTCTAAGACGGTCAAAATATTTATAAACTAGAAATATTTCGTAAATAAAAAAAAATATTAAAAATAAAAAAGTTCAGATTGTCGAAAGGTCAATGTGAAGGTTATCTAAGATTCTTATTTGTTTTTATACATTTTTGGCCGGCTTAACGAATTACTGTGGGTACTCATGGTCGTATAAGTATTGTGAAAACTAAGACTTAAAAAATATTGCTCATACTTTAAATTTTACATATTTGAAATATGACAATAAATCAAGTCCATAAACTAGTTCAGTTTAAGTTGGCTTTTTTCAAAATATCGCAAAACAGAGTTGATTTAAGTAAAATTTAATTATGTTAGGCAATAACGAACTACAAAATGATTTCGGGTTTTTAAGGTCGGCGTGATTCATTTCGATATCGTCGTTGATTAATGGGTTAAAGCTGAGGAACAGAGAGTCTGTCAAATGTCATCTGTCATGGGTTAAAGCAGTGGAACATAAAGTCTGTCAAATGCTATCCGTCATGGTTTTTAGCTGGCATAACCGTGAGGACATAAAAGGTTTGCACACGGAATGCATCGGTAACGTAGATAAAATCAGCAACACGACATATGATGTCCGACGGACTCTATGCGTAACCCCCGATAGTTCGGGCATTACGGATGATATTTGGTCATTTACAAGAACTGACAACAATGCACTAAATGCGAATTATATTGATAAGGTATCTTTTCAATATTGGTTTTCGATTAATATTTCTTCCTTGAACTAACACTATAGGAGTAAGAAATAAGAAAATATTTATTTTTTCATTTTGAGAAAAAGTATTAATTTCGTAGGAATTGAACTTAAGCCTTAAGCAATAATAGCGGAATTGTCATAAAGAAAAATACTTAAACCGAGTTGCGTTTAAAATTTTATTTTCTGGCAACACTAGGCATAAAGCCCAAATTAAAAATAATTATTGTAAATTTTTTTAGGACTTATTTGACAGATTTTCATTAAAAAACCCTCAGTATACATATATAAAATAGTTACTGCAGATATGGGCTATATTCTATGTACATTATAAATGATGGTCAAATTTTAAGGGCCGCTGTTGAATGTGAACTATACCTGAACGTCAAGTTTTTTTTCTGCATTTCATTTGACATTTCTCAATTTCAGAGTAACTAAATATAAGCCATGGAACAATGGCGTTAAAGTTATTCAGGCTTATTATAAAAATGGGCGTTCAAATCAAAATGCATATCGTGCACTTCGTGATTTTTTCGGTCAATTCAATGGTTCAAATATGCGTAAAATCGGAAAAAAACATGCAAAAATTTAAGCAAACCGGGTCTGTAGGAGATTTTAAAACACCAGTGCATGCTTATACAGCTCGAATACAGAAAATATTGCTGCTGTTCGCAATATTGTGGCTGGTGGACCGCTCCACCTCAACTCGTCGTCGTTCCCAACATTTGCACCTCTCAGGCTCGTCGGGGATGAACATTACGAATAAAGACTTGCATTTGCATGCTTACAAGGTGCAACTGAATCAAGAATTAAAACATCTTGACTATTTCAAACATCGTCGTTGGTCAGAATGGTGGCAAGAAATAACAACCGTGGATGATTAATTTTCGAAGAAAATCATCTTCAGTAATGAGGTACATTTTTACATTAGCGGATTTGTCAATAAGCAGAATCGCTGCATTTGTTGGGATGATGACCCAAAAATGATTGTCGAAAAACCAATGCACCCACCAAGAGTGACTATTTGGTGCGGCTTATGGGCTGGCGGCATCATCGGGCCGTATTTTTTCAAAAATGAGGCCGGCCACAGGCAGTTATTGTGAATAGTGTTCGCTATCGTGAGATGATAGCGAACTTTTTATTACCCGAATTGGAAGATATTGATGTGGGCGATACGTGCTTAAAACAGGACGGTGCCACTTGTCACACTGCTAACGAAGCAATGGCTTTTTTGCGTGACGAATTCAATTGACGTGTTATCTCACGTCGGGGCGATTTTAATTGGCCGCCAAGGTCATGTGATTTGACACCGATGGACTTCTTTCTTTGGTTTTATTGAAAAAAAGGTGCATGTCGATTAGCCAGCTACAATTCAAGAGCTAATGGATGAGATAGTTTAGCACATTAACGGCATAAAACCTCAATTATGCCTCAGCGTCATCAAAAATTTGGACCATTAGATGGAGGTGTGCCGTTGAGGTCGTGGCGGCCATTTGGCCGATATCTTGTTCCATACATTATTGAACTACACCAATATTATCCTAATGAAAAATATACTTTTAAAAAATTTGAAATAAAATATTAAAAATAAATGTTATTATTAAATAGTAAAAAAAGTTTTCTAAATAGATATGTACATATGTAGATTCTTTTAGGCGCTAAACATATTTATTAATAAAAATGTGCATTCTTGTGAGTTCAACACATACATATAAATAAGAAGAGTAAAAAAGAGACCCGGCTTAAAAAAATATTTACGCATGTTGAGAACTTCTACATGTTAAGAGTATAACTTTAAAATCTACAATATTCTCTTGAATATAGAAAAAAAATACTAAACCTCTTAATTTTATTTCTACTCGCAAAAAATAAATTATTAATAAGAAAAAGAAAAAAAAAACAATTAACTAAACAATCGTTATGATTCTAAAAAATTTAAAAGCAAATTGGAAGATTTTATTTATTATAAAGAAAAACTTATTTGCTAAAAATATAGTTAATCAAAACTTAAATTAAAAATTTATTTGCATTTGTTTTAAAAATTTTGTTATTGTTAGGATTAAGTTCAAATTCAACTGCATTATTTTTTTACTTTATTGACTTTAGTTTTTGAAAAAAACGGTTAATAAAACCAAAGCTTTTTCTTTTTTCATTTATATACTAAAGTAACAACTTCTCGATGTAGCGTTTAAACCATCTATCAGATTGGTATTTAAAGGCTACCATATTTATAAATTTTTTTTTATATTGTTGTTGGGTTACACGGCTGATGCTTGCATCCAAAAAACTAACAACTGATCAAATGGTACTGATGTTAATCATAAGTACTCGTACAATGAGGGAAAAAAGACGTTGCAAAATCGACCACGGCTGTCAACTTGACACCCTTACGTTGTCAATTTTTTTTAACAACGTCCGTTGTCAAATTGTACACAAACGTGCTCAAATTGACCACATACGTTGTCAGTTCAAACTCGAGATGCGAAATTTTTAGTTATTGACAACGTCCGTTGGCAAATTGTACACGAACGTGTTCAAATTGACAACGTATCGATGTCAAATTCTCTGCTAACGCCGTAATATTTAGTTTTTGACAACGCCCGTTGTCAACTTGAGCACGTTTGTGTACAATTTGACAACGTATCGGTGTCGTTTTGTGTGCTAACGCTAAAATATTGGAAAATTTTCATTATTTTGGTTTCAGTCAAAATGGAACAAAACCACGAAATTCAGTTATCTGAGAACATAAATCTACTAGAATTAAATGGTGATGTGGTAGTGGTCAGTGATTCATGCTTTGCAAGCAACAATATTGCTGAAGACAGTGACAATGCTCCACTCATGGAATTTTTAAAAACTATTAATATGGAATCAATTTTTAAGTATTTAAAATGTAAGTAAATTAAAGTTAAATTAACATTTTAATATTAACGATAATAAACATATATTTTGGGTTTTTTAGCTTCACAAGTAACATTAAGAAGCTTGCCCTATTTAAAGAAAGAAGATTTGAAGGAATCAGTGCCACCATTGGGGCTGCGTGTAGAATTTAAGGAAAAGCTTTTTTGCTGGAAAAAAATGAGGTAATATTTATGATTTTGATAAGTTTATTTAAGTTTTTGTACTTTTATTTTAAACAATATTTTCGTTTAATAAAAACAATGTATTATTAATTTTAAATGGTTTTTTCATTAAAAAGAAACGGAATGGGAACGGAACAAGGGTTTATAAATCAACAACGAACGGTGTCAATTTGACACCGGTTGGCTGTCAATTTGACAACGGTTGGTTGTCAATTTGACAACGGTTGGGTGTTAATTTGACAACGGTTGGTTGTCAATTCGACACCGGTTGGGTGTCAATTCTACACCGGCTGGGTGTTAATTTGACACCGCGATGGTGTCAAATTGTACACATATGGTGTCAGTTTAACAACAATATCGTTGCAAATACTGCGTTGTCGAATTGACACCATACGTGTACAATTTGACCACAAACGTGGTTGATACACTTTCGACAACGGATGTGGTCATTTTGACACCGTATGGTGTCAATTTTTTTCTGGGTGTAGCTGTTTTCAAAAATGCATTCTCCTTGGCTGGTGTTGGTTGGTAAAAAACATTGGCTTTTCAAATAAGTTTCTTTCATTTTATTTAAATTTAAAATATTTATTTATTTATTTAATTTAAAATAAATATTTATTTATTCTTAGCAAAACAGTGGCTGGTGTTGGTTGGTAAAAAACATTGGCTTTTCAAATAAGTTTCCTTCATTTTATTTTAATTTAAAATATTTATTTATTCTTAGCAAAACAGTTAAAGATATTTACATAATTTAACTGTTTCCCAATTTAAAAATAGCTTTACGGAATACTTCTTTAATTACATACCTTCAGTTACTGTAACAATATTTTGGGTGTTAAAATAGAAAAATTACAAATATTATGAATGCATATGAACATATAGTATGTACATACTTTTTTAAAATTTTTGTTTTCGTCAATGTTTTATGGCCTAATTCCACATACTATTATCTCCTGAAAAGAAACGATAATATTACCCAGAAAGCTGAAGAAATAAAATAAAAATTACTTTGCAATTTTTGATATAAAGAAATAATTATTTCATTATAAAATCTGTCTATATTTGCTCTTATATTTTCCGTTTTATCCAATACTAAACCAATCGCATTGTAACCTGTCCCAAAACCGGATTGATAAGGATTTATAAGGTTGTTACTGTTAATGTGTTCCAAAATCTTTTTCCTTTTGATTATGTATTAGAATACCTATGGTACGATAATCTGAATACGACCGAGGTCATTTCACTTTTGGTATTGGAAAAACTCTACCAGTTTTAAACAATTAAGGAAGAACGAAAAATTTAATCAAACTTGAAAGGCTCATCAAATGTGTTTATATAATCGGAAATATAATTTTAAGAAACTTTAACGAAATTCCATTAGGACCCACAGAATTAGATTTGGTACTTATCATAGCTTCAAATGTCTCCAACGAATCTACATTTCTAAAGCTAAAGACGCCACACAGATGAAAAAGCTCTTCCACTATATCACTGTCATAATTTGGTGGTAGTATTGAGCATGTACTAATTTCTTCTATTTATATTAATATCACTAATTACCCTACCCAAATAACACATTACCTAATAACACTATTCTACCTTAACTTAGACTAGAATTGCGACAGTCATTAAAAAGCGAATACGGTGTAATATGTTCAGTAGCCTTATAATGGCTTTTACCTTATTACGGTATTTACAGTAAATTTTGTGGTTACTGCAGAATTATTTTCACAATACTCATACTATGCTAAGTCTCTGTTAAATATAGCAACTTTTAGGTTGTTTGAATTAATCCACTTTTCATTATTTACCATTGAGACGTTCTTTAGGGAAACGCTTTTCTCTAACGCTTGTCTAACAATATTAAAAAAATTTCCGAACGCTTTTTTACGCAAATTAAATTAAAAAAATACGACTCAATTATGCGCCTAGTTCTTCTAGGATATTACAGCGTGGTTCAAACTCAAATGGAGAAGTTGGTATTGCACCTTTTTATTGGCAAAACTGATTTTTGAAATAAATAAATGATCAATCAGGGTTGGACAACGCTGAACCTCATTAACGTGTGTAGGTAAACTATTGTGAACGACTGAGAGATTTGCCCGGTTACAAAAGCTTCTTACAGAATCGGCCTTGGTAAACAAATCGGTATTAATTTTAGCCATTATTATTGAGTTGCTTTAATATAGTATATTTTTTATGTTTATATTAAAAATTAACTTTTTTCTATTTAGGCTTTTTCAACAAAAAATATCGTTTGCCTTAAGTCATCTATTGCAACTTAATAAGAATTTTATTTTTTAAATTGCTTTTGTGTGTATGTGTGTGTGTGCATATGTTTAACAAATTAGGTCATCTTTATTACAGCTTGTTGCAGTTTTATGATTTAAACAAAAATTGCAGATATTTTTTTCTTTGTATGCACTTTAACTAGACACATAAAAGCTTTGATACCATTCAGCATGAGGGTATTAAAATTAAGTTTGATATGATGTTTGTAGTTCTCACTTTCAATTATGATTGCTGAGTTAACTACTTCTTTAAAATTTGAAATTAATATGAACTTTAACTTTAGAAACGTTAAAAACTTTAGAAGATTCTGTATTAATGGAAAAAGTATTTGTTAGAAAAACAATCTTAAATTTTGTCACCAAATATTTTTTTGAAAAAATTTTTAAATCAAAACTGACAGTTATATGAAGGGCATTTTATATTCGTTACAACCAATTTTAAGAGCATTCATTTGCTTTTATAGGTTTTTCTTTCATTAATGTTATTGTTACAGTTAATTTTATTTTTGTAATAATTTTTATTACTTTTTCTGCTGCACAGCCAAGAAACAGACTTTACATTTTCCTAAAAGATATGAAAAATTAAAGTGTTCATACCCAGCATACCATATGCGCTCTAAATGAGCTCATAAAGACTCTTTTGTCGGAACGCTGACGCTCATAAAGAGTTCATAAAATAATCATAAACAGTCATAAAACGCTCATATTTGAGTGGCTTTTTCCACTAAACTGGTCACTCATGAAAGAGCTCTAAATTTAATGCATAAAAGAGTATTTTATGACTCTTTTTTTAAAACGCATTTTGAGCTCTTATTCCAGTGCACTGTCACTATTTTCTTCAACATCACTATTATTTTTAATATTACATGCTGGATTTTCTTTTCTTAATTTGTTTGAACAAAGTTCACTTATTATTAATTTGATTTAATATTAATTATGTATTATTTTTGTATTTATTATAAGATAACTCACAATTTTGTCTTTACGCTTCCAAAAATATTCACTAATGAATCAATTTGTGTAACTTCTTTCTTCTGCTTAGCTGGAATTTACCGTTATCTGTCAGCGTGCAGAAATTACTCATAAAAAGCACATAAAATCTATCGTTTATGAGCTCAGAAATATGCACGCAGAAAACACTCACAGAAGCTCATAAAATCGCTCATATATGAGCTCATATATAAGAGCGCTCCGATAATGGTATGCTGGGTATAAACATACATACATACGTATGTATGTGTACGGCAAGAATATGACACGAGTGTAATAAAAAATTAGAAAAAAGCTCAAACACACATAAACGTCATGGGCTGTAAAGAACTGAAAAAAAATATCAGTGGCAGCAAGTACCAGTGCCAGTACCAGTAATATGATTTAAACGAAATAAAATAGAAATCAGTTCAAGAATTACAATTGCATATGCACACATACACGTGCTCATACATGTATACATAGCAGAAGCATTAAGCAAACAACAAGAACAACAGCATTTTTAAAAATAAATGGCATAATGATGCCTTCAAAAAATTGCGATAAACGAACACAAATTTATGAGAAAAACATACTGACACACTAACATATGTTTACACACACACACATATAAAAATTGCATTTGTCATACTCCCCAGCATACCATTATCGGAGCGCTCTTATATATGAGCTCATATATGAGCGATTTTATGAACTTCTGTGAGTGTTTTCTGCGTGCATATTTTTGAGCTCATAAACGATAGATTTTACGTGCTTTTTTGAGTAATTTCTGCACGCTGACAGATAACGGTAAATTCCAGCCAAGCAGAAGAAAGAAGTTACACAAATTGATTCAGTAGTGAATATTTTTGAAAGCGTAAAGACAAAATTGTGAGTTATCTTATAATAAATACAAAAATAATACATAATTAAAATAATAAAAAGAGCAAGCTTAAAAGAAAGCAAATTAATAATAAGTGAACTTTGTTTAAACAAATTAAGAAAAGAAAATCCAGCATGTAATATTAAAAATAATAGTGTTGTTAAAGAAAATAGTGACAGTGCACTGGAATAAGAGCTCAAAATGCGTTTTAAAAAAAGAGTCATAAAATACTCTTTTATGCATTAAATTTAGAGCTCTTTCATGAGTGACCAGTTTAGTGGAAAAAGCCACTCAAAAATGAGCGTTTTATGACTGTTTATGATTATTTTATGAACTCTTTATGAGCGTCAGCGCTCCGACAAAAGAGTCTTTATGAGCTCATTTTGAGCGCATATGGTATGCTGGGATCTTATACATTTTTTACTCTTATTGTTGAAGATTTTTTGCTTCAAAACTGCAGGCGTTATAAACAAGCAGCAATCGCTTACAAAAAAATCAACACATGCCAAGATAAACATTGATTGTATTTCAATATCACATACATATGTACATATAGAAAACTTATTAAACTAAAATTCAGACAAACCAGCCATGGCTTCCAAAATCAATTTTAGGATCTATCAAAGGCAAAATTTGAATTGTTTTTAAGGAAAAATATATAGTCAAGTGTAAAAACTACAAATTTTAAACACCTAAATGGAAATTCAAATAAAAACTACAAAAAATTTAAAATAAAGAGGGAAATGCCATTTTAATGATTTAATACTTAAGATGTGATCACACTAGTCAAATAATTTGCCCCAAAAAAAGTGACCATTAAAATTTTTAATATTTAATCTGTTTGTTTTTTTGAATATATATTTTTGTCATTGCAAAAATATCAATCAACTATTTTTTGCGTTTATTGTCTCAATTTTGCTTGAAAAAGCTTGTTTGAGGGCAAAATCATTAAACAATTTTTTGCTTAAAATAGTGGTTACGTTTTTTTGGGCAAATATTTGACACATCTGACCGTAGCCTTAGTAACTTTTACGGTGTGTTTGCTGCATCTTTAAAAAATTACACCCGTTCAAACTTTTAACAACATTTTCAATTAATTCTCATTTTTAAGTCGACACCTTGAAATCAAAGCTTAGAAAGATTTAAAGAAATTATGAAAACAACAAGTTATTGTAATAATACCAAACATGCAATAATTATTAATTCTCAACAGGAAAACAAACAAATGGTTTATTTAAGTCTAATAAGATTAGTAAAACATTTTTCTGTATAAAAAAGAGTTGAGTTTTTAAACCCAATAGAACCGGATATGTATGAAATTATATAAAAACTTGCAATTAACCCGTTACTTAGTAAGCGAAGCTTTAAATATCAACTAACACAAAGTAGTACATGCCAAAGAGGACTGTGAAAACAAAAAAGTAAAATTTTGCATGCTTTTCTATACAAAATTTAGAAAAAATCGAAAAAAATTCTTTTTGTCCACTTTTCTAACTTTCGACCTCCATCTGGGTCACTATATCTTATTTTATATAGTTTTGGAACCAAAATATAAACAATTTTTAGAACATGCGGAAAAACATTTTTTTAATAAGATTTTAAAATTTAGTTTTAAAGATTTATTAACTCAAAAAATTCAAAAAAGTACCAAAAATATATATTTTTCCACTTTGTTGTTTCTCAACATCAATCTGATGTCTGAAGTCCTAACTTTAATTTTGCAGATTCAGCATTCCCAAATATGAGAAAGAGTACCAAAAAATGTGAAAGAAGTACTTTATGTTAGTACTTTAGTTAACTTATAGCACTAGTCATTGTCCATAGCCCTTTCTTGTATACTTTTCGTGGCATTGCAGCTACAGGTCAAAATACATATGTATTTCGGAAGAAGTTTTGTATGGGGGCTTTGTCAACCAGTTTTACCAATCTTTACCACAAACCATAGACTTGGTTCTAATACTAAAGTACTTATTTGTACAAAGTACACAAAAATATCTTTATCTGCACAAACGCAAAATACCTCTGCCAAGTATGTGGTGTCGGATTAATGAAATGTGGTTTAGGGTATAATATGGTCGAGCTGTACCGACTATAACTTTCTTTCTCCTCTTATCCTCAATCTAAAATCTAAGACTCATTATTAACAAAATATCTTTGACTAAAAAATGTTTAAGAAATTTTGAAAAAAGCATAAAATTATATAAAATAGATTTTAATACTCATTTTTTAGTTATTTGTAAAGCGAATACGACTTCAGTTTCATAATGTTTTTTTTTAAACTTTCCGCCATCTGGTGGTATTCGTTTGTATATTGTTTACATTGTTCCATTGCAGACTTTAAAAGTGAAACTTCTTTATGAACTCATCACTTTTTTATATTTATTTTTCTTTCGTTGATCAATTTCTTTGCAAAAGTGAATCTTGTTTGTTGTTGTCATTTTTTTTTAAAGATAAAAATAAATAAAACTGAAAACCTTAAGAAGCGAAAAATTTAAGAAGATAATAAATACAGTAGCATGGCCCATTTTAGTTCAGCTGTGTCATTGTTTAATTTCTTGTCAAATAAAACACTTGAAATTGTTAAAAGACTCCAAACAGCACACACACACACGTACACGCACACCCAGAAATACACCACAAATAACCAACGTGCAAATATATTCGAGTGAAATAAAAAACCGCGATATATAAACAATCAATAAAAAATAATACGAGATGAAATAAAAGCCAATAACTACCTATAATAAAAAATTAAATAAATAAAAAAAATTACACAAGTAAATAACTTCAATAACAAAGTCCTACCTACGGTTTTGAAGACCCAATTTTTGTAATATTTTGTTGTTGTCAGGCGAATCGGTTTTAATTATATGATGTTTATGCCATATTTGGTCGGCTCAGATGATTATTTTTAAATCTTAAAAATTATAAAAACAATTCACACAAAATTGTTTGCTCGGTACGTTTTACATGGTCAATTTAAATTTTCAAAACTGTGGGGTTACTTATGCTGTAACTGGATGGATGTTTAAGATATTTATTTGATCTTGACAACTACAAACAAAAATGCTGTAAAATAAATTAATTGAGAAACCATTAACAAATTAATGGCCACTTACTTAAATGGCCATCCTATAAAATGCTAAATGTTTCACAGTTAAATCAGGACTTATCATAAAATACTAAGCATGCCCAATTGGCCAAACCATTGTAGGAAACATTTATTTTAGCGATTTTTCTATCGCATGTACTTTTGTTATTTTATTTTTAGTTTAATATGTTAAGCATGATGTATTTGGAAAATTTAGTTTATTCCTAACCTCGAAAAAAATATTTCTGTTTAGCTTTCTGGGTAACATGTGTTAGTTAAATATGTGATGCCTACAGCCAAAAGTACTACTATCGTCTAGAGAGTACTGATGATGAAACTCCTTGGATGGTTTCGTGTCCACCGTATTGTAAAATGGTTTAAACAAGTGTATTTATGTGTTATGTGATGTTGCAGTTGGTTCGATGCCTCTTTAGGGTCTTCATAGGTATCGAGAAAAACAGTGTCTGTTTGACTGTTGGTTTGCATATCTGATGTGTAAAGCAATGACAAAACTGATCCTAGAATACTACCTTGTGGTATGCCACTCCTTCCTGTTGAGAGAAACTTAAGTGGTCTCGGTTAAGGATCTCGGTTAGGGAGCTCGGTTGGGAAAATTTGGGATCTATGGCTTGGCTCTTTCTACTGGATATATACGGCGATAATCCAACCTGTAACTACCTATAGTTTCTTGGTCTGGCGAGAGGCTGTATCAAAGGACTGCAACAGAAGGATGTTAAACAAGGTTCAAAGAAGTATCTCGGTATTAAAGAAGTTCTTTGTATTATGGTAGCCCTCAGGAGTACTCAAAAAGCTGCTCTCGATAAAATTTTAAACCTACTGCCTCTGGACCTCTTTGTTAAGAGACTCAGGGTACGTAGCGTGATTTACGCTCGGGACATGCCAGGATACTGACTGATCGAACAGCTACGGATTATAGCCGGTAAATCTGACTATTTGTCAATACATCTGGAATTCACACCGAGCATGAAGACACTTATCCCGGACAAATCGTCGTGGGTAAATGGCCACTTAGCACTTGAGGGAAGAGTTTGAAATCACAAAGTCATTTGACAAGACGATCACTGTAGTGTATTCCAAGTGGAGATATTTGAAATAACGCCAGCGACGCACTTGTCTAAGGAAAGAATGCATGCAAATTTATGTAGAAAGATAATCTGCTCCTAGGGCAAAAGATTCTAGCCTGTTGTGGTTAAGGGAATGCAGATCAGCACTTCAGGGACTCTATGGTATTGCTTTCTGGGTTCTGGGCAACTTTTAGATATCCGGAAATGAGACGGCCGATGAGTTGGCGTAAAGGGAATCTGAGACAAATTATATGGTAGGATCGAGCGACATTTCAAGAATAAGCGGAACAGGAACTGGACTGAGGCCGCAGACTGTCGAAAACTCTGTAAAGAGTATGGCTAGCCAAAAGGACTAAAATTGGGTAAAAAAGAGGCTGCTCACCAATATGTACCGGTCACTGCAACATTAGTTCATAGTCGGTAAAGTGACAACCAGGTATGGTTAAATACTGCCGCTTGTGTGAGGACGGAGAGGAGGTCGAGACGATATAGCACCTATTCTGCCAATGCCTGGCGCTTGTCAGCTCCGTCGCTTTGGCGAATACCTTGTGGACTACTTATCGGCTCTAACGAACCCAGAAAAGTAAAGCTTTAGTTTGGTAAACAGGTGTTCATGCCATGTTTTATAAGAAGCTTGAGTGTCATTAAAGCTTTTTGTTAAAACTTGCACCAATCTGGGTATTTGTTTGGTGATATTTTATTATCTTAAGTCAAGTTCGTCGTTGGGAATGCAGTTCCTGTCGTACAACATCGGGGTCAGCTTGTTTTTCGATATAGTTGTTAACGGATTTATGGGCCTGTAATACTCCATCTTCAAAAAATCCTTTCTAGTCTAGGAATCATCTGTACTAAGGAAATTTTTCAAATTGGCCGGAAATATTTAAACCGTAATATGACGTTAAAAATAAAAACGATTATTACCTCTGCTTTGTAAGGCAACTCTAAAAGCATTTGGTTGCTGATTTTATTAAATTAAAAAGGTTTTTTTGAGCATTTAAATGATCAATTATCGTAATTCTATAGAATGTCTAGCAACAACAGGGCACAATTATTTAAAGTCAGTAAATAAATTCCATTTTTCTTCGTCATTTCTGGTCGAAGATTCTTTTAAAATACACATTGGTAAATTTGCAATAACGGGTTTTATAACTCTTTTAAGGAGTAGTTGTACCTACACTTTTTTAGAATGACTTAAGTGATGCTGTTATATCCGCCTTTAGAAAATTTCTGAGATGGTTTGTGCATTACCTTTACGGGTTTTGCTTTTCTTGGGCCAAAGCTTTTCCACTTCTACAGAAAAAACTTTGTTGGACCTAGTCTGGCGGTGGTAGTAAAATAATGTTCGGTGGCTTTTTTCTTATGTTCATTAAGGATTCTAAGGCAGTTTTTAAGGGGCCTAAATATTTATGAAAATTGTTATACTGATCTTTCATTATTAAAAACCAAGGCAGACAATCAAATGACGAAATCGCAAGGTTATGGAAAATTGGTTTTATACCCAACTTGGGAATTGGCCAAATATTTGAAAAGTTTATGCCGATGACAAGATGGACGAGAGATGCGAGCTTTGGTCTTATGGGATTTTGTGGCAATTTGTGTGAAAATTTCGTCATACAAAATCTTTAAACAAAAATCCTATGTCGAGCAAATAAGGATTTTTGGTTTAAATTGCCACTAAAAAACTGTGACGGGTGTGACCTAATAAATACGAGCTTAAGAGAATTTTGGTTTTGAGATTATAAAGTATTTGAGCTATTTCTGTCTTTTGCATGCTGGCGCAAACAGAGATTTTACTGCCCTTTTTAGTTAGTTTTTTTGGTTAACCGGTACATACCAGCTGTTGAATTAGTTTTCTTGAGGATGGTTATTACTTCTTTGGATTAAACTTCTTGATTTTTTCATTTTGTGATACCCTTTTGGCACTATTGATCTTTTAATTTTAATTAATATTTTGTTTTTGAGTTCGTGCAATAATTTCAAAATTTTGAGTAAAAATAATTAAGAAATATAGAGAGACAAAATATCTTCAAGCAAATTTATGTCTTTTTAATTAAGTAACACCAATCAGCGTTTAAGTCTATATACTTGGTCCGCTTAACAAAAGAAAAAAAACTTTCACACCTCATTAATAAACTAAATACTAAAATAAACATGTAAATAAATAAACTAAATTAAATAAGATTTTTGCTAAAATTTGTATAAGACGTCTACCATAATAAGGCTTTTAATAATCAGAACTTTACATAACCGTTTGTTCATAAGTGATTTATGGGCAAATAAATCAGTTTAATTTTTTTTGGGTTTTACTGACTTAATTTTGCATGATTTATGTTGTAATTGTGGTTTTATTATTAATTTACTGAATGGCTTTTTTATGACCGTGAATTTTAGAAAAAGCAGGTTTGTTAAGGCTTCTGTTAAAAAAAAATATTAATGGAGTCTTCACCACATTTGCTTTTGATAGCTTGGTAAGTTCCCTGTATAAACTGCTTAAAAAATTATTATTTTGATTCTACTAGCTAATAAAGTGGATTTATCAAGATTTCTGATTTAAATAAATTTTTATACTTATAACGTTTTTTAAATTAGTAGTGAACTGGCAGAAGAAGCATTATTATTACAAACAGTTTATTTTAATTCTTCAAAACATTATTTGTTACAAACTAGAAACAATCTCGTTAAGTTCAGATAAAAAACTTATTTCCACCTTAATTAAATAATATAAAGCATATTAAATAAAAATGGCAAGCCTTGATGCTTGTAGGCATTATTTCTCAACACACACGCATATCGCTCATTTGCCAAAACAACGTTATAACTCAAAAAATTCATTTTTGGAATTAATGATGAGGAAATATCAGTTATATTATGCTTTCTACTGTGTATAAATTTCATTTTTTGACTGTTTATACTTTTTGCGTTTGAAGAGAAAATTCCGCTTGTCTTTTTAAGTAAAAGACAAGCGGTAATCGGAGACTTTAAACGCGTTTTTCTCGAAAAGGCTTTTTTTAAAATCAGGACGTTGTTTTGGCAAATTAGCAGTATATTTTATTATATATGTATGTATGCAAGAAGATACATACATATGAGCCCACGTCAACAATCATTATTTCTGCCTGCAAACAGAGAACTGGTACACACAGCAGCTACCAGTTTCGACCACTGTCAGAGAGTGGAGGCCCCATGCTTGTGATTAATTGTTTAAGATAAAATGTTTGTCATCCTATATACTGGCAATGGAGTCCTCGCAAAAACCAAGCCCCCATCCTATCACTGAGCTCATATGATGTAAGGTACGTTTTACTCAGACAATGCGTGATGGATCTGTCCATGATAGGTCTGGGTCCCTGCTCATTAGGACTACTTAAGTAGAATTTAGTTGCGAATTTATTTAGCATCAATAAAAGCAGAGTTGATGACAAAAGTAAAAATAGATGTCAAGATTTTGATGTGGCCTTTAACATTAACTAATATTATTAACAAAATATCGATTTAGCATCTTAACGAAATCGCAGAAGTGAACAAAAAATACCTTCCGAGTTTGTATTTTCAGTAGATAGCAAAGGACCGTCATGTCGATGTCCACGGAGAGGTATATTATGCCTTCCGAGGAAAATTTTAGTTTTTATAAAATACAACAAATGTTCTCAATTTCCAATTGATTGTTGAAGTGCAGATATTTGTATTTGATTTGCCCCCTACGACGAAAGTTTTCTTGTGACTTTAAAAATCATTTTTCCAAAAGTAACAGCAACTTTGAATATGCAATACATTTGTTTAATAAAATATATGAAACGGTTGTTCAATGGCTGCCAGAATTTTTATTTATTTAAAATAATATGAAGTTTTAAACGTTTTTGGGTGGAGAAAAATTTCCTTTTTTTCCTCCCCCTGAATCCGCGCCCCCCTTTAGGACAATATATATATCTAAAGAGTGGTTGGGTGTTGTGAAGAAGGCATCACCTAGATTCCACTTGACAGTTCATAAACTACCATTAAAATCATGTAGCCAAAGCAAAAAAAAACTTTTAAAAAAATTTTTATAAATATGTATGTTTATTTACAGAAACATTTAATCAAGTTTGTTTTTAATCATATTTAATTCTTAAACCGATTACTTGTAGATGCTAATGTTTATAAAAGCTTATCATAAGAAATTATCCATAAGCAGTTTTATTTAATACCTTAATTTACATTGAATTATTTAAAAAAACTGCAGGAAAAATCACTTGCATATGCAGCCAAAGCTCTTCCGGTTTTGTAATCCAATAGCGAAGAATAATCATTTGTTTTTCTTTGAAATATTTTTGTTAGAGTAATTACAGGTAAACAATTACTGTCTAAAATTCTAAAAAAAAAGTTGTTGCCGCTGTCATGATTGCATGTTTTCGTTTTTGTATAGATCTTGTTTGCGTTCTAGCTTTTTAATAAAGGGGGTTTCAATTTCATTATTTAACCAGGAATCTTAATAATAACAAGTAAGAGCGCTATATTCGGCTGTGCCGAATCTTATATACCCTTCACATTGGTCTTTAAATATACCCAGCCGAGTAATTTTGTACTGCAAATAATATAATAAAAAACCTTGTGCGAGTTTTAAGGCCCATAGAAAAAATAACAAAATTTTAACGTTCGTATGAATAATAGAAATAGATGAAGAAGATTTGAGGTCGAGAGTTTTAAAAGTTTTCGACATTATTCATATAATAAGGTTAATAAAACTTATTAAATGTTCTAGTCCCCCTGCTCTTCTCCAACTTTTTCTCCAAAATGTTTGAATTATTTGATTATTACTTTTTGTAGAATATTCGAAGTCGATAGCTGTAATAGTTTTCCAGAAGTAGCGTATCAAAAATTTTATAAAAATTGTTAATTTGTATGAGAGCTACCCCTTCTTCACCCCCCATCCGAAAATTTTTTCTTCAGAGCGTAGCCCTTGATGTCCAATCACTTTTTGTAGAACATTTGATTTCGATATCTGTTACAGTTTCCGAGTTATAGCGTATCGAAAATTTCATACAAATCGTTAATTTGTATGGGAGCTACCCCTTTTTTTGCCCCCACTCAAAAAATTTTTTCTTTAAAGTGTAGGCCTTCTTGTCTAATTACTTTTTGTAGAACATTTTAAGTCGATATCTGTTATAGTTTCCGAGATATAGCGTATCGAATATTTCATAAAAATTGTTAATTTGTATGGGAGCTACCCCTTTTTTTGCCCCCACTCAAAAATTTTTTTCTTTAAAGCGTAGGCATTCTTACCCAATTTCTTTTTGTAGAACATTTCATTTCGATATCTTTTATAATTTCCGAGATATAGCGTATCGAATATTTTACAATAATTGTCGATTTGTATGGGAGCTACCCCTTTTTTTGCCCCCCCTCAAAAAGATTTTTTTTATAGCGTAGGCCTTTTTGCCCAATTACTTTTTGTAGAACATTTCATTTTGATATCCGTTATAGTTTCCGAGATATAGCGTATCGAATATTTCATAAAAATTGTTAATTTGTATGGGAGCTACTCCTTTTTTTTTGCCCCCACTCAAAAAATGTTTTCTTTAAAAAGTAGATCTTTGCGTACAATCACTTTTTGTCAAACATTTTAAGTCGATATCTCTTATAGTTTCCGAGATATAGCGTATCGAATATTTTATAACAATTGTCGATTTGTATGGGAGCTACCCCTTTTTTTGCCCCCACTCAAAAATTTTTTTCTTTAGAGTGTATATCTTTGCGTTCATTTACTTTTTGTAGAACATTTTAAGTCGATATCTGTTATAGTTTCCGAGATATAGCGTATCGAATATTTTATAACAATTGTCGATTTGTATGGGAGCTACCCCTTTTTTTGCCCCCACTCAAAAAATTTTTTCTTTAAAGTGTAGATCTTTGCGTACAATTACTTTTTGTAGAACATTTTAAGTCGATATCTGTTATAGTTTCCGAGATATAGCGCATCGAATATTTTATAACAATTGTCGATTTGTATGGGAGCTACCCCTTTTTTTGCCCCAACTCAAAAAATTTTTTCTTTAAAGTGTAGATCCTTGCGTACAATTACTTTTTGTTGGACATTTCATTTCGATATCTGTTATAGTTTCCGAGATATAGCGTATCGAATATTTTATAAAAATTGTCGATTTGTATGGGAGCTACCCCTTTTTTTGCCCCCACTCAAAAAATTTTTTCTGTAAAGTGTAGATCTTTGCGTACAATTACTTTTTGTGGAACATTTTAAGTCGATAGCTGTTATAGTTTACGAGATATAGCGCATAAAATATTTCACCACATTTATGCAATTGTAGGAAAAATACCCCTTCCCCTGGTCCTATCTGAAAAAAATTTTTTCAATATTTAGGTCCCTTCTTTAGGAGTATCCGTGCCAAGTTTTGTGGCAAGAGTGACTATACTTACTGAGATATATAGGGATATATGCACCGATTTTGTCCTAAAAAAAATGGGTTACTCTGGGTTTGCGCTTATATCTCGGTCAATTGTGAACCGATTTTGTTGATTTTAAATAGCGATTGTTAGCGGGATATTTGTGATCCTTTGACACCATTAACTGGTCTGTATCTTTTTATTTGACTCCGGAAACTTGATTTCAACAGACGGACAGACGGACAACGCTAAATCGGCTTCCCTATCTATAAGGATCCAGAATATATATACTTTATGGGGTCGCAAATGAATAATAAAGAAATTTCAAACGGAATGACAAAGTGATATATACCCTATCACTATGTGAAGGGTATAAAAACAACAATGTATATGATCTATAAAGTGCAACAAAATATAAGAAGAAATAGTTAAAAAAACAATTGAAAAGAAAAAAAATTAACAATTTGTCTTGTGACTTTCGCGTTAAGAAAAACACTTAAAATACAAAAAAATAAGTTTTATCGCCTAAATAAATCGTTTTGTTGCTAAAGTTATGCACTACGTTGTATAATTATAACTACACTAACTATTTTAATAAGTTAGAAAAAGTTGTAAAAAATCTCGAACGATTTTAAATGTGTAATCAATAATCTTTTGTAAAAAAATATTTAACACAAGACTGCTCAAATTAAAATGGGAGTTCAAAATTCCCAAAATTATTAAGTTCTACGCCCAACTTAAATTACACTGGTCGACTAGGTTTTACTTTTTCAGTCGATTAAACCATGCGTGTCCGGTAGTCTCGCTAAGTGCTACTTAGTTTTTATCGTAATTAAATTTCCAAACGATTTTTTAAGATAATTTTAATAACATTTGCCACAAGTACAATTTGTTGTTTAAAATCTTATTGAAAACGATGGCAACAGGTTTATTATTTTTTCCTAGTGCTTTAAAAATATCTTCCTGGGGGATGCTCATTGTGTTTCGCTTCCCACATAAAATCTTAGGCAATTTCTTATGCTGACAGTTGTTATTACTAATTTTATTTATTTTCTAATCATAGTTTAGCTTATTCCCGATATAAGTCCCGAAAATCACATTTAACCGAATAAACTGCAAATAGGTTGTAGTATCGAAACACAATTTCATGCGTATTTTTACACGTAGTTTCACTAAATTTTGCAAAAAACGGTCCGTTAATAATAATAAATAAATAAAGTAGGCCTTTTATCGAAAGTAATTTCAATCCCAAGTAATATCTTATGCAAGTCAGTATCGATAGCCATCATGGGTCGGTCCCGCATAAGCGAAACCCTTGAAAATCGCCTTAACATGCATATCCAAACTTTAGATTTTATTCGGTAAAACCTTTAAAGAAAAAGATGCAACTGACTTAAGCCCGATGATTCGGTTTGCTTGTGTTACCTGCGAAGAAAATAGAAAGAGTGAAAAAAAGGAAATTAAATAAGGAAAGCGTAGAAAAGAGGTAAAAAAACCAAATAAACTAGAGGCTCTAGCGAAATTCGAAGCCACGAGCCCAAGACTGGTTGACTTGCAAGTTTAGTCTCCGGCTTACGGGGCCACTCTGGAAATTTCTTTGTACCTCTTTTTTTTATCTCCCAAAGGGCATATGTGTAGAAAAACCTCGCAGCGTCCAGTGATGCGTAAATATTGCTAGTTTTATAAAAGCCACATTAACTTATCCCTTTATGTGCTAGGATTCGCTATGCATTTTTAATTCTTTCAAAAAAGTATCTAAAGATAAAGTTTTTTATGATCTCCTTGCAAATCGCGAATTTGGGTTTTCGGTAGTCCCTTAAAGGGGGGCCAAGATTTTTCGTAAGACTAAAGTAGCTGGCCTACCTTGAATAGTTCCATCTTGAATTAGTTGAGCAATATGATCGTTAAGGGATATGGGTTTAGTGATAGAATTTGTGCCTGTTATCGGGGAATATTAGGATACAAGTTCAAAGGTTGACAAATATTTTAACTTAAAAATTCTGGATTAATCTGGAAGAAAGTATATAGCAAGGACTGCCTCTGCATATCCTGATGTAATTGCCTTTCATTCGTCCAAAAAAAATAAAATTTTTAAAATTTCTGCCAGAGATCATTAATGCAGGGAGTAGGCGTAGGTAGTAGAAATCAGAGTCATTATTTTTTGTCCTAAATTTTTATTTAAATTCCATTTAATTTCTAATTTTTTCTTTTTTCTTTTCTTTTCTTTTCTTTTCTTTTTTTTTCTTTTCTTTTTTTCTCTTCTTTTTTTTTTAACTAGTAATACAACTAGTATGTATTAGAGACCTGCGCCAAGTCCTATTCAAGCTAATTCAAGAACCGCATAATTTTCTAATTCTTGTGTTATTGTGCGGTTAAACGGTTTAAGTGCTGAAATGTAGAGTAGCTAAAACAGTTTTTGTGCTGCAGTGTAGAGAAGCTAAGAATTAAGAGTGGTGTCGAGACTGTGGTCGATAAAAAAAATTACTGTGCCTATGGTGTGGCAACAACAACAAAGACTTAAGAGTTATGTTGTTGTTATGTTAACAAATAATAATACACACAATGTTGAGTGGTTACATACACAAGCAAACATATACACAAGCAGGCAAATCAATATAAAACTCATGCGTAATTACATTACATTACATACATATGAACATTCAAAATCAACCCCCGTTTTTTATAACTATCACACCAGGAACATCCCGCCAACAGTAAAGTTTCGAGATGAATCTAAATGGAAGTGTGCGATCATGATGAATTGATGTGCCGTGGTTGTTTGCTTAAATGCGCTTAACTGTGAATATATTTTTCATTTAAGTTAAGTTAAGTAATTAATCCTCAGTTACATTCTTAATCTCGTAGTGTACGGACGTGTCTACGCGAGTGTAATATTGGTAATAGGTGATATTAGTAATAAGTGGCAAACGAATTTATTAATATACATACATTCATACACATATTAGTGAGAAAATAAAATAACAACAAACTAAATAAAAAAAAATCGAACGGTAAATGAGTAACCGTAGTGACAGTGGGCCTAATAGCAGAAATGCATACATAGTGTTAAGCTCCACTAGTGTGAGCAATGAAAATATTAGAGACCCTGAGTATAATAAAAACTATCTAAATGCAAAACCAAATATAGTTATCAAAAATTTAAGTTCAAGTGCACCTAATTTAAATAAAAGTATTGAACAAGGGACAAACTTAGCCCAACCTCTTTTTGAAAATTATAGAAAAAATACAGAGGGACCTTTGTCATCGCGCTCACCTTTAATAAATTCTGGATTTTTACAAAAAGCTGCTAAAGGGACATTAAGCCCAATTACACCGTGTGCTCCTAAGATCCAGGTAGGAATGGACCGATACGTTACAGTTCTCAAAAGGGGAAGAAGCCCGAAGTCGGCTGAAGTAAATCAACCTGCAAAAATTCTAAAGGACGATGAAAGGCCAACCACATCACAAAATCGTTTTGCCATTCTGCAAACAGATGATAATGATGGTCCCGTTATGGAAAAAAATTTTAAGCCTCCTCCAATTTATTTAAGAGAAAAAAACTCCAACGACCTAATTAAGTTTTTAGTTGGACTAATCGGCGAAAAGAACTTTTATGTGTCAAACATAAAACGTGGTAACATATATGAGACCAAAATTCAAGTGAACCACGAGAACGCTTACCGCGCCACGGTGTCGGAATTTGAAAAAATTAAAAAAAACTTTTACACTTACCAGCTAAAAAACGCAAAAGGCCTCCAGGTAGTCATAAAAGGTATTGACTCAAATGTTGACCCGGAGGAGATAAAGACCAGTCTGTGCAACGAAGGTTTTAAAGTCAGGACTGTGACAAATATTAGAAACAGGGAAAAATACCCTCAACCATTGTTCCGAGTTGAACTTGAGCCTGGTGATGCTAAATTAAGGAAAAATGAAACTCACCCCATTTACGATTTAAGATATATTTTACACCGTAGAGTTACAGTGGAAGTCCCGCATAAGCGATCTGGACCTGTACAGTGCTTGAATTGTCAGGAATATGGCCACACAAAAACTTACTGTAAGTTGCCTTCTGTTTGTGTTGTATGTGGGGATCTGCATGTTACAACCAAGTGCGACAAACCAAAAGATGACCCTAGGGTGAAGAAGTGCAGCAATTGCGGTGGAAACCACACTGCCAACTACAGAGGTTGTCCAGTCTTTTATTTAGTTAGGCGCTCATCTAAGCCGAAGGTAGTTCCTGACCCTTCCCAGCCGTTAAATATACCAACAACAAACATTCCCCAGTTAGCACAGCCAACTACAAGTCAAATTTCTTACGCCAACGCACTAAAGTCAAACCAGTCCAATGCACAAAGGCCAAACCAACCAACCACACAACAACAAGTACCAAACCAACCAACCACACAACAGCAAGTGCCAACTAACGAACCAACCGGGCCTAATTTTAGCCGCCTGGAAGCCGTAATTGACAATATGGTCAAACAATTTACGCAGATAATGGCGCAAATGGCCGGCATGATGCAGGAGATGCAGAAAATGCAGTCTGCTCTTCTGCAGGCCATGCTTAAAAGACCATGAACTGCCTCAGGGTTTGTTTCTGGAACGCAAACGGCATCCGCCAACACAAAAACGAGCTCGAATATTTTTTAATACACCATAAAATTGACGTCATGTTGATTTCCGAGACTCATATGACATCTAGGAGCACTTTTAAAATTAGTGGATACAATTTTTATGACTCAAAAGATCCCAGGGATAGATCCTGTGGGGGCTCTGCTATATTAATCAAATCAAGAATTAAGCACCAATGGTTGGGTGGCCTATCTGAATGTTATATGCAAGCAACAAACGTCTGCATTAATGAGTTTTTCAATAACTTACTTATTTCATCAGTTTATTGTCCACCGAGATTCTCCATAACGAAGGATCAGTACAACAGTTTTTACAAATCTCTAGGTCCCCGCTTCATAGCTGCTGGAGACTATAACGCCAAGCACACGTACTGGGGCTCCTGACTAATTAGTCCCAGAGGTCGTGTCTTGTATGATGCCGTGTCTGAAATGGGACTTTATGTTATTTCAACTGGACAACCAACCTACTGGCCAACAGACCACAATAAAATTCCAGACGTAATTGATTTTGGCGTAGCAAAAGGTATATCCTCGGAGCTCATTGAGGCTCAAGCCTCCTTGGATATATCTTCTGACCACTCACCCACAATAATAACTATTTGCAGTCCTCACCAAATGGCAACTAGTGATTTTTTCTTATCTAAAAGGATAAATTGGTTGAAATATAAAAAATACATTAGCGCCCACTGCTCGGAGAACCAACCGCTAAAAACTCCCGGAGACATCGATGATTGTCTGAGCGTCCTAAATGAAAACATTAAAAAAGCCGTTGAACATGCGTCTTCTACCTACCGCCAGGCTAGATACAACAAAATTTTCTCTGACGATGTGGAAAAGCTTGTATCTGAAAAAAGAAGAGCCCGCAGGGAATGGCAAAAACATAGATCGCCCCAACTTAAAACTAGGCTGAAAGAATGTACAACCCAACTAAAAAGCTTGTTGGAGGCTCACAGAATGGCATCACTGAAAGAGTACCTGGAAGGTCTAGACGCGACTCCTCAGAAAAATTATTCCTTATGGCGATCAGCCAGACGTCTTAAAAGACCTGTTATCGCAAAACCACCACTGCGCAATCTGAGAGGATCCTGGGCTAGAAATGACGAAGAAAAATGCGATCTGTTCGCAAATCACTTCAAAAACGTATTCACTCCCAATACATGCACTGACGTGAGGGAATTACCGCCTGTTGTTGCCAGACGTCCTTTAGAAATACGTTTCCAATTTGCAGATGTTGTAGAGGCTATCGCTAACCTAAACGGTAAAAAAGCTCCTGGCGTAGATAAAATAAGCAACAAAATGCTCATAGAGCTGCCTCTTACTGCTAAAAGAATCATTCTTTTTACTTTTAACGCAATAATTCGGCTTGAACATTTTCCGCCTATATGGAAAGTTGCCTTAGTAAAGATGATTCCTAAGCCTGGCAAAGATCCCTCGAAGGTAGAATCTTATAGGCCCATAAGTTTGTTACCCACAATGTCAAAATTGTTCGAAAAACTGTTAAAAAACAAGCTAAATCCGATCCTGAATGACAACAACTGCATTCCAAATCACCAATTCGGCTTTAGAAGTCAACATAGTACCATCGAACAAACTCACAGGTTGGTACAGGTTATAAGAAAAGCCTTTGAGGAAAAGAAGTACTGCTCCGGGCTTTTTATCGATGTCTCACAAGCTTTCGACAAAGTATGGCATGAAGGCCTTTTAAACAAACTAAAGCTCAACCTTCCAGATAATATTTTCAACCTTTTAGAAAAATACATAACAGGCCGACAATTTATGATCAAAGAGGGAAACCAAATAAGTTGTTCCCAACCAATAGAGGCTGGTGTCCCTCAAGGAAGTATACTAGGCCCAATATTGTACTTGCTTTACACGGCAGATATGCCAACAAACAGTTTTACGCACACGTCTACATTTGCTGACGATACCGCTTTTCTCAGTACTCATAAAGACCCTAAAGAGGCTTCGAACCAACTGCAGCAACACGTAACCCAAGTTGAGAAATGGGCAAAGTTATGGGGAATTAAGATAAATGAACAAAAATGCACTCACGTAACTTTTACCTTACGCAAAGAAACGTGCCCTCCAATCACTATCAACAACCATAATGTGCCTCAACGATCTGAGACAAAATATCTTGGTATTCACCTAGATCGCCGCCTTACATGGAAGCCTCATATAGATGCAAAGCTGACTCAAATGAAACTTAAAGCTGCTCAAATCCACTGGCTAATTGGTAGAAACTCTGTGCTACATCTTGATTGTAAGCTTCTACTCTACAACTCGATTTTAAAACCAATTTGGTGCTACGGGATACAACTATGGGGCACTGCTTCCGCCTCCAATATAGAAAAGATTCAACGCCGTCAAAACCAAATTCTAAGAATGATAACTGGTGCTCCTTGGTATATAAAAAACAGCAACATCCACAAGGATCTTGAAGTTCCACTTGTAAAATGCGAAATCCTGAAATATGTGGACAAGTATTTAAATAAGCTGGAATCACATCCAAATCCGCTTGCTCGAAGCATCCTGCAACATAGTGGGCACACCCGCCTAAAAAGAAGGGACACTATTGCTCTTAGATGAATCCTTTGAAATAAGATAATTTTATTGTGAGAACTTAAATTTTAGTCTGGTACTGACTGAACTAGTATTAATTACTTAGTTTTAAGATTTGAATACTTATTGTTAGTTCGCCTAAGCGAAGATTCAATAATAAAATATATGTTAAAACAAAAAAAAAAGTTAAGTTAAGTAAACAAAAGAGATCGCGAACAATACAACGCAGTACTTATTTTTGTGTGTGCACACGTAAGGTATATGAAATGAATTGAAAATTCGAGATGATGCCTTATTAAGTGTCGTCTTGGGCTGGCCTCTAGTATGTATGCAAAGTTTGAAGATAAAGTTCCAATACGAAGACAGTGCTCAAACCAATATAACATAAATAAAAATATAAGAAAATGAGCATATTTTAACTAGGTTCAATTAGCTGAATAGTATAAAAAAAGTTAAAAACTGATAACTTAACCTAAAAAACTGGCTTAGGATTTCTAAGATACGCATTGCTTCGTCATTTTAATAGGAATATATAGTCATTAAACATTGCTTTCTGTCCCAAGAAAGTATGGGCAAGTATGGGCCCCCTAATGCACATATGTATACTTATATTTTATTCTGGTCCAAATGAATATTGCAGATGTTACAATGGATAGACGAACTGAATCAAATCATGTAAAAAGTAAAACACAATCATATCATATAAAAGTAAGTATCACTAAATCATAACGCATGTATTTTTAGTTATGCAAGGAGGTGTTAAAGGTAGTAAGAAATGCAAACATATGTAGGTAAGCTAAACAAGCAGTTAAATGTTGTTCTATTTAATTATACTGTTTTTACAATTGAGTGACATAAAATGTCAATTGTCAAGTTAAATTAATATGCATGAAACCGAAAAGAAATACTTGTTGGTAATGAAAACTAAATTAAATTACACTTAGTTTTAGCAAACTGAAAAGAAATCCACTACAACCAGCCAACAACAAAAACATTTCAATAATTACGAAGAGAAAAATGAAAAAAATTTCAAGTTCAAAGTATTTAAAAGTAATTTGTAATTGAAACACGTGAGAATTTTACACAAATAATGTTAAAAACTATTATTTTTGTTGTTGGTGTTGCTACAAGTTAGATACGTATTCTTGGCAGGTAAGATGCAGTCCGTAGTTCAGTGTGGTATTGTGTGATCAGATTTACATTAAAAATTGAACTTGTAGAAGTTTTTTGTTTAGTCTTACCCTGCGTTTTCACGTGCAAACTGGTTGTTAAATACATTCGTATATATTTTTAATATAGGTATTACTAAAAACTGTAAAATTTAAAAAGGTACAACATATTTTTCTGCCTCCTAAATCAATAAGTTGCAAGCCAATCACCAGATACAGTGAATCAAAAATTTCACCATTTCTCATAATGCCATCTGCTATTACTCGGTAGCTTTTATATAAACTTACTTTGTTCGTATGGGAATACCTTCTCGTGCTTCTATTCAAAAGCTATTTATCATCAAACTAGCGTTGTATAAAGTATGCGAAGGCGTACAACTGTACGGGTTATAGTTTCTAGTTCTTTTCTTACCTCCATTTTCCCATTAGAGGTTATGGCTTCCTCATCAAACTCGATATCTGTCGATATAAAATAGTTTTATTAGAAAGTCAATTTCAGTTCAAGCATCAATACTATTGTTCCGTTAATCTGTTTGTTCTCTCAACGTTTTACCTCGAATTAACCTACTAAACCTTCTTTATTATACTTTCCATTTTTAGATTAAGTAAAGGGTAAGATGCCACATTTAATTATACCCTCTTTTTGGGAACAGCCAAACCTTCCCTAGGTTTATAGGGCATGATCGGCATTGTCCCAATTGTTTTTTTAAAGTTGTGTACAATTTCTTTTTTCAAAAAGAGTGAAAAGTATATTGTCATTGTTCGGAAGTTGTCACGCCTACCAATCTCTTTCCGCCTGTACACAGTTCAATTAATATTATAAACATCCAAACAAAGCTAGGAAACTTCAGCTTTTACCGCTATTAAGATATAAACAAAAACAGTTTTTGTTGCGTGGTAGGTGCCACGCCTATTACTCTCTCCTGGCTATACACAGTTGAATTGCCATTTTAAACATTCATACAAAGTTTGGAAATTTTAGCTGTTACAGTTTCTGAGAAATGTATAAAAACTATTTTCGTTGCGAGACTCAGCTTAATAATTAACATCAATGGTTAGTAAACCTTTCCCCAATTTAGAAGCTTCAGCTGTATTAGTTATTGAGATACATATGTGAAAACTGTCGAATTCGTATGCGAAGGGCCACGCCCAGTCCAAATTTTCAAAAAAGCCTATTGTCTCTTCCGATAATCGGGTACATCTCTCTTTTTTGCAAGTCTTATTAAAATCGGTCCAGCAGTTCTTAAGCAAAACTAACATTGCTTTTTAATGGGTTTAAATCCGAAAATTCTTACTAATTGGCATTTAAACCCATTATTTTTAACATGGCGATGTTATTAGAGGAAAGTACTTACCATGCTCGCTTACAAAGAGGAAGTTCAATAAGTACTTACCATGCTCGCTTACAAAAAGGGACTTACATAAGCTATTACTTTATTGGCTTTTAAATAACCTTTTCCTGGGGACCCAAGTTACTCATTGTTGCATTTAACGTTTTTTTATGTGATGTTTTGGTTAAAACTGGCTTAAAATATTAAGTTAAAATAAGTTACGAAACTGTAAAACTGAAACAATCTGCCCAAATTTAAGATAAGAAATAGCTCATTATCTAACAACGGCTAAGTAATACGGATGGTATGTAATAGTAGTTGAAAAGTAAGATATTCGTAATGCCTAATCACTTCCAAGTTTTGCTGGGGCACCCTGTAAAAGGTAAAATAAATAAGGTATGACTGAGCCACACACTTTTTCTTTTTTTCCATTAAGTTCAAAATGATTAACAGTTTCATTATCATATTCTCACTTTTACACAAATTTGTAGGCGGTTGTTTTTGGCCCCGAGGCAGTAAGTATTTTCATCTTTTTTTAAAGCTTTCAATATTATGTATTTTTTTTTAATAACTATTTTAACATTATTATAGGATTTCATAGTATTGCACGTTTAATGCCAAAGAAAGATATGATGATGATGTTCTTCATGTTTGTTTTTGTTTTGTTTTAATTTAATTTTTTTTATCGTGTTGTAAAACATGTTTTTGCAGTCTTTAATATTGTAGCAATATGGACCAAATATGTGTGCTTAAAAGTGGGTGTTACATAATGAACCAGAAGTTAAACGGTTATGCCACTAACAAGATTCTCTATTTTATATTTCTGAAAATTCTTGTTGCTACTTACCCAGCAAAAAAATTTAAAAAAGTCGGCAATCCAACTGGATTGCCAACTTAATTATATTTGCAAGGCTCAAATAATTATTTCTTAATAATTAATTACTTTATATTTCAAATAATGGGTAATCTTATTTTAATTAAAAAAGTACTTTTTTATCACCAAAAGTAAAAAAAAATAGTTTTATAAATAATTTTTTAGTTTTTAAATATTTATATATGTTTAAACTACTAACTGGCAATAAAGGATTTTTTAAAACCAATTAAGGTTGGTAAAATTGTATGACATTCTCTTATAACTTAAATAATAAGTACAATTATAAATTACTGCTTGATGTAGTTTGTTTGGGAATTGGAAAATAAATTTTATTAACCCCGAAAGTAAGTCATTATGTTCCAAGTTGTTTTTATTTTTATCTCTAATTTTTTGCTGGGTTACAATACAACAACACAAATCTGTAGCAGAAGCAAATAAACATGGGGCGTATTTTCTCTGCTGCCCTAAAGACCGAAAGGTGGATTTACTAATAGATATTTTAATTTACTTGAGCTGCTTGTTGAGGACTTATTTACTTTACAGAAAAGTTGCAACAATGATGCACAAAGATTAAATTGAACCTCTGGTCTGTTCGTCCGTCTGTATTCTTCTTGTATTTCTATTACTTTCTACAATTGACTGCAGGCAGTGTTGCCACTGCTAGTTAAGGTTAACAAGTTTTTTATGTAAAAAAAGCAAGAAGGAAGACCATTTGCAAGGCAATAAAAAAGTTTTAACGTTTAGCAGTTAATTAAAAGAAATTTACTTTGTCCTTAGCTCTTAGATATTCTTAATGAAAATGATGGCGAAATTAAAGCAGTGAAGGGGGCTTTACTTTAATTAATTAAACTTTAAATACAAGATATTTTAACATTTACGACATTTGCAATGATTTTTTTTTATATTGGCAGAGTGTTTATCTTATTTTAAGGTTGGTTGAACTGGCTGGTTGTGAGTACCTTACACAGATCTAAATATATTAGAAAAGAAGAAACTATTACTTGAAAATTTCAGTTCGACAATGTAGTTCGATATAATTAATTCAAATGCCAGCAGTCTCGTTTTACCAATTCAAGATAACTTATCTAGGGTTTTGAACAGACGAGGGTCTCGATAGTTTTCTCCAGAGAGCTGGACAGTAGTACAAAATGCAGTCAACCATGTCCCTATTACCTGGCCCTCACATCATCTGCAGCCATCGTTGGCCGGTCGTTGCACTCTTTATCTTGAACCACTGCCTGAATAATAACTTGTCCTTAAAGACTGTTGCCCCACATGAAGTGTTATTTAACCAGTCCACTGTAGCCCTGAGCCCCATAGCAGCATCTATATTGCTATAATATAACCAAAGTGGGGCTCGAACATCCAAAGGGTAAACATACCCTTTGCTTTCCTAGTTTGTAAGTTATATTGGTCCTTCCGATATCCCGAAATCCCCTAAAACCATAAATATGCACCTAACGGCCCATGGTTTCCCAATAGAGTTTTTTATGCCTGGATGATTAGAAAGCGTGTGAGGTTTGCGGAAATAGCCCTTATTGTCCCCTGACAATAAATAAAACATTTGCCTAAAATTTCTCAGGCTGGGAGGATTCTTTACATATAAAATACTGCAGTCCTTAGAAAGTTGTTAGATAGGTCTCAAATCCAGGATTACATGCCACGATGCCATAGGGATGAGACGTTGAGCGCAACATATGCGCAGTCACAAAAGCGCTACAGAAAAAGAAAGGTTAAGATTCAATGAGTGGCTCCTTAAGGCGTAGAAATCTTACCCCTATTTGCAATTTATAAGTTTAATTATAACGTAAATGTTACAAGTGACCTTCATACCTCTAGAATTTGTGTTCTTACCTCTACATACTACTAACCTCTACATAGTGCATTTGAGTTCACATCTTGCCACAACCTCTTTAATACAATTTGAAAATTTTGGATTCTTTGTCGCATACTTGTTATGATCGTTAAGCTGCGATCGCCATATATACCGCCTCTGTTGCCCAGTTTAGTCGATCCTTCTTTTTATTGGAAAGATAAGATAAGAAATGAAGTGATTGCTTAAACGGCTTGCAACTTCATATTCTGAAAGGGGTTTGATGCTCTTCTTACTGTGCTTTAACCACTCCCTTTTGGATTTAAATCGATTAAAGCATCCATCCTTACCAGTTGCGTCAATAATGCGTCCGCCGTAGGACACCACAACGGAGTAAAATGTGAGACCGCTGATAATATGAACCTTTTCTTCATTTATGTATTTTGCTCATTTTTATATTTCATTGAATGATCGTTTGTCTGTAACAAAAAATTCTGCCAATCAATTAGATAACAGGCAAAGAAAAGGAAGCCACCCAATATGGTAAACAGATGCGCCCTTATTTTAAAAACCGATTAATGGTCTCGGCCACCTTCTACCTATAATTAAAGCCCATTCCAGTAGAGTAGACAACAGACATAAATTTCTATCATAAGGCCTTAATCTTAGCAGTGTTCCACATGGTACAAGTTTTTAGTCGAGACCCCCGCTAGAAGTTTAGTAGAAGGATTAAATTAATTAAAATTTAATTCAGAAAGAACTTGATATACATACATAAGTGTTTGTATTACATTAAATCAAAGTATGCATTTAAAAATGAAAAAAAAAATCACTAAAATAGAAAGAGAAAGATAAAAAACTATGATCTCAAATGCCCTTAGGGCATTGAAGGCGCACTGCGTCAAGTATACCCTGGACATTGGCGTTGTTTCTGGTATCTGTGATCGCGGCACTCCGGACTTTCGTAGCAAATGTGAGAATAAGCTAGAAATAAAAACGACATATCATGTTGTCTTTCACTGTTTAAAATATACAGAGCCATAATGTCAAGTGTTTGAGTTAAAGACTTCCATTAAACTAAGTAAACGTTTTGCTTGTGGATTTGGTCAGATAATAAAAACCCCCAAAGAATGCCTTATATAACTTTAAAACTTTAAAATAACAATCAGCATTAGTTATTTTATAGATTTGACACAATTTGTTTGGATCCTAAGTATCCATCTATTTATAAATTATTTGTTACAAACATTCACTCCTCTTTCCGTTTAAGTAAAAAAATCTTTAAAAAGTAAAAACATCTAAAAGTTATAACATTTTTAAGATTGAGTGGAGCATTATGTAAGGTACTGAAAAACTCAAACACTTGAGATGCTGTAAAGCAGCTGTAATAGTTTCACTGACATCATCATTGTCCTTGTTATAAAACTAAGTTGTAGTTGAAATTTTACCAATTGACATCAGATTTAATTTTATTTTACTACAAGGTGGGCCAAAAGGAGCCATCAGATGTTGTTTGGCTTTAATTTTTTTTAAATGAAAAACTTCGATTCTGTTTTTTGATTATGTTTATTTGAACCTTTAGAATTGTACTGGTCAAGTCGAGAGGGTGATGTCGGCCAAATGGGCGTCGTCACAATTAATTGCTATAAGGGCTCGTTTTATGGCATTTTTCATCTTTTCGGCGAGAACTTAGGGCGACAGATTCTTGCACTCGTGTCAAATGTTGTCTTTGAGGGTTTCCAGGGTCTCGGGCTTGTTCACGTACACAGAAAAAACTGAGTTGTAGAATCAGTAACAAATTTCAGAGAATCAGTAAATATTTTGTCTGGCTGAGGACCTACAACGAAAGTTGTAAATTTAGACAAACAATTTTGCAAGAATTTTAGCTTCTGTTAAAAAATTTTGCTGAGCTGGTTAAATATTTTATTTGTCTAAGCGAAAATTTAGTTTGATTTAAAAATCAAATAAAAATATTATTAGAGACTATTAAATAAATTGACTAAAAAAATAAATTATTTTGAACAAGAATTTGTTTGAAAAATTTTTTTTGTAGTTTTTTGTGTGTAAACACGGGACTTCAAAAAACCTCACAAAAAATGTCTGGAACAGTTTAATCGGGTGACCTTTCGGGCCAATGTAAATCAACAAAACGAGAGATGAGGCGACCCGGAATCGTCGCCTTCAGAATATCGGTTGTACCCGCTGAGGTGGAAATGAGTCTAATCGCTCATTATGATTTTGCGCCAACCCCCCCAGACGAATTGTTACGCAAAAAATAGACGCGATTATTTCGCGTGCTTGGGGAGGGTATCGCTTCATGGCTTGTTCACTTGTATTCTACATCTGTCTAGTTCACAAATGTAAAAACAGATTTGACATTGACCGCCATTTGCAAAAATTAAAACATCTTCCAATAGAGTGATTTCTTTTTGCCCACCTTTTACTTGTAAAAAAAATTGTGGAAAAGTTGTTGGCAAAGTATACTTTAATTATTTTTGTCCCAATTTTATTCTTACTATTAATTTTGTGTTATGTCTTTTAGTCTGTAAAGTTTCGAAGATGAATAAGAAATTAAAGAGAAAAATTTAACTAAATAACCAAATAGCTGAAAAATCAGCAGCAGAATCAGTACAAACTATTTTGGGTAGAGAAGCCTTGTTATCGGTTTTATTGCAAAAAAAATAATTATCTTGTTCACATTGGCCACAAGTAAAGAATTCAATTCTTACAAATTTTACGAATGTCTTTTCAGCCAAATTAATTAAATGTGCATAAATGGTTAAATTTTTTTTTTTTTGGTTTCAAACAATAAATGCCTTAATTGAATATACCAGGGATGGAAAAGTATTTTTTTAAATTTACCATATTTTAAAATCCCCTTTTTTATTGGTTACTAATACTTTTTTAAGCCTTTACTTTAGCAGTCGGTTGCCGTCTTTTCCTTTCATTAAACTCCGAATCATCTAATTTTAAGTTCATAGTCCTTTTACAACTGTAATAACTATAATAACTTCTGTATAGCAGATTGATTTCTAGAATCGGCTTATAAAGCGGTCTTTACAATAAAAAGTTTTAAAGATTCACCTAATTTGAATAAAATAAAACCGGTGATGCAAACAAACATCCTTAACACGTTCCATTCAAAACTCTTATATGAATTACGTTGGTGTGGTGTCCAAAAAATATATTATATTTTAACCCTGTGAGAAAATGGAAAACACAAGTCTAATGTAATTACTAACATGTAAGAGCGCTATATTCGGATGTGCCGAATCTTATATACCCTTCACATTGACTTTTTTATATGCCCAGCCATCTGATCCAGCCGAGTTGTTTCGTACTGCAAATATTATAATAAAAATGCTTTTCATATGTGTGTTTGTATGTATGTACTTTTAAACTTACACATACATACATGTATACATACATATCCCTGCAAAAAATCTTGGACCACATGGTCCGTTTTAGCTGAAATGGACTAGTTACAACATGGTCCTTGTGTAATGCAGTCATGGACCATGTCATTGTCAAACAAGAACTTGTAGTTACTTAGGTGATATGCGTTCGTGTTTTAACGATTGCGTACAAAAAACACGATCTTTAAAACACGAACGCATATCACTTAAGTAACTACAAGTTCTTGTTTGACAATGACATGGTCCATGACTGCATTACACAAGGACCATGTTGTAACTAGTCCATTTCCAAGTTGCTTGTAGGTAGGATAGAGTAGTTTTGAAACTACTCCGACGTAATGCAAATCTGGGTTAAGTGGTCCGGCCCTAGGACATCATAATGTTAAAAAGACCATGTTTTTTACATGCATTTGGGTTAGTTTTGGAGTAATCCTACTCCTTTATGGACTAGTCCATACACGCATGTATGGACTAGTCCTGTTTTCTGCAGGGATGTTTGTAAATACATACATATGTTCATACATACATATGTACATACATACATGTGTACATACATATGTACCTGCATACATACATCCACATGACAATACATACCTATGTACGTCCAAGCATACAAGAAACTTTTTGCAATTTTTTTATGCCCATCCATATTAATGTTTAAAAGCTTTGTCAGTTTTCATTTGTTACATTTTTTGTATGGAGTTTGTGATTTTGTTCTAAAAAACTGAGACAATCGAAGTAAGCTGAACCGCGGTGAACTGATCTTGCGCATTTTAAATAGCGATCATCTCAGGGATATTTTTGTTGGTTAAAATGGTCCGTAGTACTTAAATTGAATCCGAAAACTTGACTTCAACAGACGGACAGATGGACTTACCTATCTATAAGGTTTCAGATTATATGTATATACTTTATGGGGTCGAAAATGGATAATAAGGAAATTACAAATGGATTGACAAACTGATATATACCCTTATCACCTATGTAAAGGGTATGAAAATTGAAAAGGGCGGGATGATAAGAACGGATGCCGACAAGTATAAGCTTACAATCACACAATGATCGATTTTATAGCAAGAGCTTTGTGTAGTACGTAGCTCAGTGATAGTAGACTGTCAACTGTCCAAATAAATAGGTGATCGAAAATCACTGGGCAACGAAGTGGACGAAAAGACCTCAGGAGATGAAGTAGTCTGATTCAATATTTAAATCCCCTCTTTTTATATACAACACGAAAAACAAGTACATGAACTGCCACGAACAAAAACAAAATTACTGTGAGTTGGACTAACCTCAATGTTTCCAAAATAATAAGAGAACTTCAATTATTGGCATTTGTGGAGTAGGATGTTGATAACCCTGAAAAACAGTTTGATTGGGGATATCTTTTAGTTTGAGCTATTAGCAATGAACTTCAGAAAAGAAAACTTTTCGTTTTTACTTGTGAGCAGTGCTTTATATATAACTTATTCACGTCAAAGATAACAAGTACTTAAAAAGCCTCTCTTAAAAAAAGAGTACTTAAAATGTTCTGCCCAAGCAAAAAACTAATATCTTTAAATTTGATATTAAATATTTAATTCTTAAAATAAGGGGAATTTTTGCTTGTAAAAATTTTATCTTTCCATCCCTGAGTTGCACATGTTGACTAAGGCAGGTGTATTTGTGTGTGTAAACGTTTATTTGTGTTTTAATTTCAATGTGAAACCACAATTGAAACCACAAATTCTTCTTACAACATTCGTTTGTTTTGGATAGATTAAGGCAAATGAAAAGTGACAACTAAGTTGAACATTTAAAATTGGTTTATTGAAAAAAAAAAATTACTGACAAGAATAGTAATACAACAATGCAATAGCAATGACAGTTAGTATAACAAACAAATTTTTACCTTGCAAACAAATAATTTAGATTAATTGGAAGTAGCTTCTGTTTAGTGGAAATGAATTCAGAAGTTGAAATGGACTTGCTATCATTGTGTCAAAGGACAGTAAAAAATCCCTGAAGTTAAGGAAACCAATAAAAGATCGTTTTGTCAAATGTTAAAGACCTACAGAATGACATGGCAGAGGACGAGTTTATCGAAAAGTTGGTTTCATAACAAAGCCGGATCCCAAGGGGGAATATCTATATATTAACACGTAAAGCGGACGCTTTGCATTCATTTTGAGCTCACAATATATGCCCGATTTTAACAATAAAATGTATCAGAAAATCGTGGGATTTTCATACAAATCCCACGAATATATATCTTAAGTATATCAGTTTGGTACTAACGTAATTATAATCGCTTAAATTTTTGTCCACTACACTTGTACGTGTAACATCCCAGCGCGCAAAGATTACCGACAATGTCTGTAACAAAGAAGTCGGCAAAAAATCTGAATTTTTTCGTGCAGGTATCTTACAGATTTCTGTTGATAACCAGGGCTGTCAGTTATGGCGATTTTACGCCAAATGTGGCGATTTTTTAGTGCTCTTGGCTATTAAAATTTAGGTTTGACGCCATGCCGATATTGTTGGCGATTATTTTAACAAACGGCAAAGTTTTTGAACTAACTAAAAAATTGATTAATATATTTAATATGTATGTTACCCAAAATGGCACAGATGAATCTTTTTAATATCTTATATGAAGTGCTATTTAAGCATAAAAACGTTTTTTTAACTTTCTATATATACATATAAACATTAAAAAGCTATACTCAAGGTTATATTAACACAACTGGTAAATTACTCCTTTTTGTATAAAAATAACCTTGTTTGCCACAGATTTGCTTTACACGATGTTACATATAAAATAACTACAATACCAATGCTGCATTAAGTTCGTGTTTTAACCTAAGCAAAATTTTTAATATTAAACAATATGTTACTTAAGAAAGTAACTGCCATTCTACGTACGCCCTTGGTCATACATATTTTCAATTTTTCCCTTGAATTTCTTGGCGTACAAAAAATTTAATTTTTACTTTAATTAAATAGTAATTTCTTTTTCTTTAATTTATTTAATTGGGATATTCAAACGGTATGCTATAAAGTCATATTGCCTTAAAGTTTTAATATTTTACAATAATTTAAAAAAGTTGTTTTTGTGCTTATAAGAAAAAAGTTCTGTAATAATAAGACTTTTTGAACTCTGTTTATTGTTTTGTCATAAACAGTAGAAACCTGAGCCAGACGACCGAAACTCTTTAGTGAAGCCGTTGATATAATTAACAAGTCGCAGTCATTAATTTTTAAAATATTTTTGGAATTACTTATTTTTCTGCAGCTGATTCAAATTTAAAAAAGCACACTTAATTATGAGCGGATGCTCACAACAGTAGTATTTTTTCGTTTTATTTTTTTAAGACATATGACTTTATGACTACCTCGTGAATACCATAAATAAAAAAAAAACATTAAGATATCATATGCTTATTTAAGTAAAATGATTTTCGAGTTTTTTTCGTCAAAAACAATAGATTTTTATTATGGCGGATTTTTTGGCGACTTTTTTTGTTTTTAAACTCAAAAAAATATTTTTTGGCGATTTTTGGCGATTTTTAATAACCGTTCTGGCGATGGACCCCGAAAAAAAACTGACAACCCTGTTGATAACTGGGAATTATAATGCACGATGTGTCTTTAAGATTTTTGTTCGATTTTCGTAGGCATGTCTTTGTTGTTTTTATTCCCTTATGCTTTGTTGTTGTTGAGCTCGCCTTTTTTCCTTTCTCTTTCTTGTTTATCTATTTTGTGTTAAACTATTTTTTTCACTGCTAGCAAACGGGACATTACTTTTTACAAAAAGAAAATGACGCTGTGGTGCTGCCTGATTTGATGATTTATCGTCATTTTTAAGGTTTTTGTGTGTCGATTAGAGGATTTTTGCCCAGAATTTGACGATTTTTGAAAATTAAATATCAAGGCGAATTCAAAAAAGTCACCCTCTGCATTTCCTTTTTGTGTTTGATAAAGCGAATGCCAAAAAAATTAACGATTTCAAACAAAATTAATAAATCTGACAATCACTTTCGCAAAATTTCTAGGGGAAATCATAATCAGCTGGGTTCCTAACACTACCTGTATTAGTGTTCCCTGTGCAAAATGAAATATTTGTAAAAGCGAATGTCAATTTTTTATAGTCAGCTGGGCTTTTGATATTACGTGTATGAGCAGGCGCCGATTCAGAGGGAAAAAATGCCCGCCAACTTTGCTGGCTGGGTAAATATAAATCCCATATACACATATATACATATGGATATATATAAACACAAAAATCAAAATTTTTTAAACAAATATGTCATGAGAGAAACACTGCAATGGATAAACAATTCTAAGCATACGGTGTTTAATTTAATATTGTGATTCCGTCTCTATTAAAAAAAAAAATTACAAGAACAATTGTTAAAATTCCAATGCGTAACTAGAATTTCGTTTATTCGATTTCAAAATTTATTGATGGAAACTTTTTGAGGTTTAATATTAACATGATTTTAAATTTAAATAAACAAGAAAAATCATCAAATTTCATTTTAAACAATTTGAATCAAATCACTGCTTATTGCTTTGTTCTTTAGTACACACACACATACGTAGAGACAGTGTTTTAAAATTTATTGTTTTTAACAGATAAAATTAATTAGTCACAAAAAAATTATTTTCTTAATTTTTTTATTTATTAATTAGTTTAAGCTGATACAGAAAGTTAAGCAGAAGGAATTTGTTAAAATGTAATAGTTTTGACGTCGTAAACATTTACAGTGAAAAGGTGTGCACTTGTGGTTTGGAAACAAAAACAACAACGACAACAATAATACAAATAAGTAGCAATTTAATTAAATTATTTAAAACACTTGTTTAAGTATTTAAAACAATAAAGAAACAAAAACTAGTAAAAACTTATTTGTCTTTAATCATGAACTTGTGTTACGCCCACATTTGTAGATGTTTTCTTAAGCAGCATCATTATAGTTTGCCTTGATTGCCATCATTAGCCTCCATCCAACCCCTTTCCTGGCATTCTTATATATTTAATATAATTTTCTTTTAAATCAGCATTTGTTTGTTATGCAGTTTAAGCATTAAGCTTACAACTCTGTATGATTAATTCCCAGCTCAATCAATGTCCATATGTAGGTGTTTCGTGAGAAAAATTAAAATTTAATAGTATAAATGAAAAACAATAATGATAATTTACAATTTATTTAAAATGACTATAGTGATAAATTAATTGTCTCTAAATCTTGTTGTATGGGATATCGAAATAAATAAATAAAAAAAATCAGTGGTAAGCAACGTTTACTACAGGGTAGCCATTGAATGACTAAATTGGCAATTCGCAACATTTTTTCGCGTTTTTCTGCAAATGTTTTTGTTTACGTATGTATGCTAATACGTGACCAGTAAGTTGGCTGTCCAGTTTAAATTGCATTAAGTTCCATTTCAGACACGGAATCATACAAAATGCGAAATCTGTGACTAATAAGGCGGAAGCCGCATTTTGTATACTTAGCGTTGCTGTCGCCAGCAGGGACATAAAGATCTGTTATACTGGGGAAAAATTGCGGCATTCGCTTTGAATTGGAATTCAAAAATTTTTATTAGAACTCCTCTGCTAAAAGCATTGACGATTAAGTAAAATTTTAATTCGAACCGAATGCCGTAATTTGTTCTCTAATGGTTTATTACTGAAAATCTAGGTGCGCAAAATCACAGGGTGCTGGAAAATACAGGCATCACCGTCTTGAACAGAGAAGTCATCTACTCGATTTGATCAATATAGTCGAATCACCACAAGATATATCTATGGAATCTTTTGTACCGTAAAAACTCTATATGTCATATGAGTCCCGTCGATTTTTCGTAAAAAACCCCATACCTTCAATATTACTTTTATCTGTGCCCATGCCCCGACCGAAGAGAAGGATGTACAAAACACATACACACAAAAAATTATCTAAGAAAACTTTACTTAAATCAAGCCATAGCGGTGTCAAAAGTACGGTGAGTACGGTTTTTCTTAAATCAAGTACGAAATTTCTTACTCCCAGTAAAATTTTTTAAGTACGAATTTCTTACTTTTAGCCACAATTAAGCCTAAATAGGATTGATTTAAGTTCGGAACCGTACTTGATGTAAGCCAAAAAAAGATTGATTTAAGCCATAAACGGGATTAATTCCAAAATGAAATGTCATTTTTTTGACTTATGGACCTTTATTAAAGAAGAAGAACTTTATATTTTTTTTTATTTTATAATTAATTTATAACTAATTTATAATTTAAAAATTTCATTTTTGTACTTACCGAAGCTGAGATTCGAACCAGGGATTTCTGCACTACAGCACAAGCGCGTTACCTCTAGGCCACCGAGACACTTTGTTTTCAAATGTAAAATAATATATTAAAACAAAAAGTTTTTTTCTGCTTGATTTGTTGAAGCAATCCGAATAGGCTTGATTTAAGAAAATGTAAGTAAGGATCGTACTTGAAAATTTCAAGAAAGATTTTGGATAAAATCAAGAATAAAATTCTTGATTTTAGAAAGCCGTTTTTCGTTCTGTGTATATATGATTATATGATTGTTTTCCCCCGACCATGATATTGAAATCGTCTTAGAACTTTTGAAAGTGGAAATAGAAAGAAAAAATATTTTTGTTCTAAAAGTTTTAAATTGACGGAAGGCATTTATTTAACTTGTTAATTTGTGGCAATAAAGTTTTGCACCTATTTTAGTGTATCGAGAAACGTATGATCTGTAACCACACGGAAGCTTTATATCGGATGGCTGAAGGCAGGGCAGATAGCAACGGCTTACTCTGTTTCACCAATTGCATAAAGAAAATACTCCTTTTCCAGAAAATGTTACAGCGTAATTTAAAGGCATTGCTTATCCCGTGGAAAAGGCAATAATATCTTTACTTCAGTAACTGAAGTCTTACTCAAGGAACGCTTGAGACGACCAGAATTGTCGTGGTGTTACTAAAATGAAGAATGTTTCATATATGGCAACCTTGCAGTGATACTGAAGCGAAGAATGTTTTAAACATGGCAATGGCTTATGACGGAAAGGTATTGGGAGGAAAGAAACGTCTATTTTACTAAAGGAAGAGAGAAATAGAAGTGCGTGAGTGTGAACATATCAAAATATTCAGAATGTAAAGACGATAATCTAGTGATTAATATTTAAAGTGTTGGTATCCAGTAGAAGCGACGATTGATATACCTTAAAGTTTATTCCAAAAATGGCAGTAAGTGTATACCGCTTCCGGGAAGGAGGTAGAAATATCAGTAAACAGGTTAAAAAAACATAAGGTGGTAGAAGCTTATAGGGAACCATCTGAACTGTTTAAGAATGGAGAGGATATCACATTGTCTGTGCAATAGTGCATATCCGAGGAACGGAACATCAGTGTTTTATATCCTGAACACAAAAAAAGCAAGACAGCGTGTGCCTATTAGAGGAATATAACTCTTCTTCCTATTGGTTACAAGATACTACCCAGCATATTGTATAAATGACAAAAATCACTGCAGCAATAGACATGGCAATTTCACCATCGACCAGATAAACACACAATGTGAAATCCTGGAAAAGATTTAGGAAAGAAAGATCAACGCGTACCATCTGTTTATCGGCTACAAGGCCGCTTTCAAAAGCCCCATATGTTCAAAGGTGTTTTAAGCTATGTCTGAGTTTGGTATCGTTGCGAAACTGATACGACTCTGCAGGATGACCTTAACTAATACGCAATCCTCCGTTAATATAGGCAGCAATATCTTTGAGCTTTTCAGTACCAAACGAGGGACAGTTTAACAAGACGCAAATGCAAGCTGGCACGCTATACACAAAACATCACAGTTACTCTCTTATGCCGCCAACATCGACATCGTGGAACGAACATTGCGAAAAATAACATCTTCTTTTGAAAAAGTTAGAAAGAGTTAGTCAGATAAAATCAATTTAATATTAACACAGTATCAAAGTCCAGTAGACTTGGCCAGACAATGGAAGTCGAAAATTACAACTTTGAAAAAGCCAACGATTTTATCTGCCTTAGTACCACCATAAACAAAACACTAAAATTCATTTTGAGGTAAAAAAGAGAACAATATTGGCTAATGGATGCTACTTTGGACTAAGTAGACAGTTCAAAAACAAAGACAAAAAAAGCTTTCTACAAGGCTCTGGTAATACCTGATTTCATATGTTTCTGAAGCATAGATACCTGCGAAAGTAGACGCGACAGTACTTAGGGTGTTTGAGAGGAAAATTCTTCGTAAAATTTAAGAAACAATCTGCGTTGACAGAAAATATCGGTATCGTATGTACACGGAGCTGTATAAGCTAAATTCCAATATTGGTATCGTAAGGAGTATAAAAATTCAACGTTTACGTTAAATAAGTCATGTTGTTAAAGTGAATGAAGATGTTCTGGCTTTAAAGTTGTTTAAATGCGTATCTGTTTGTTAGTCACACTAAAGGGGGGAAGGCCGAAACTCCGATGGGAAGAACAAGTGAAGGAAAATATCTCGAAACTGTCAGAAATTAGAGAAGAAGCACAGAAGACTAAAGTAAGTATCAAACAAATGACTTACTTAAGCTCCAAGGTAAAAAAAAACAAAGTAATGTGTATACGCATTCCTACTCTCCTGAGTGAATTTTTTTGAGCACTACTTTCCAGTTTAAACACAAAACACATTTAAGTTATTTCAAAAGCCTTCTTCTTGCACTTCTGCTTAGACTTTCCTAACTTTAAGTTTAGCTTCAAAACATTAAACTCATTAAATTAAAAATATTTTTTAATTAACTTTTGGAATTACATACATATCGTTAATGATTCATATTTTTCTTTTTTCAAACCGCTTAGGGCAAGTTGTCCACATGTGACTTGACTTGCAAAGTGCATTAAATTGTCATCATTATTAAAATCATGACGAATCAGTACCAACATGTTAACAAATGGTCAGCGCGCAATTCAAAAAAGTATAAAATTTTTTTGCTCAAATAATTCTATAGGAAAAAAATTAAAGAAATATGTAAATATTCCGAAGTCGCACTGCATATAATTCGTTACTTGTTGTACTAGAAAAATTACTAAGAAATGGTTACGACTATTAACTATTATCAGCAGAAGCTAAAGCAATAGCAAAAAACTGTATAAAAAAGCAATTGTTTGAATATTTAGTTTAGAATATTAGAAAATGAAAGCTCTTGAACAATACCACACCTATTTAAGCTTCCCTTACAGCAATCTCCCCCTTTTACTTTAGTTAAAGAACCGATTGAATCTTAATGTTAGATGAGCTTTTATGCAAGTAAAAACACTTCCTTCGCTTGCAATTGCAGTGGGAAAACGTAGCTGGTTTCGAAAATGCATTACACTCGGCTATTATCGGGAGTACTTAACTTTTGTTAAAAGCTTGCAATCTTAGCAGTCACAATTTTAATAATGAACTTAAAGCCGGACAAATAAAAATTATTTTAAATTTGAATAAAATTATTGTCTGTATCAGGGACCGCAATAATTTATTAAAAAAAAATATAAGTCACTTAAATTATTTTTTATTGTTACAGCTTTTGTAAAAAAAAAGTTTTTTTTTTAAAAATCAATAATTGTAGAGCAATCTCATTGTGACGGGTGTGACCATTTTGCCTTTAATTTAAACAGGTTAAAATTTTGCTTTGAAAAAGGCTATGATTTTTGAGGATGGTATGGTTTTAAGCGATTAATATTAAGTAGACACTGGAAAACATAATTTCTTCTTGAAACAATTTGTAAAATATGTGCTACTATTTAGTTGTGAATAAGTTCAGAGTTTATAAAATGATTTTAATAAATTTTAGATAATTTTATTTGCAACATACTAAGTTATCATAATTACGAACAAAATTTAAAAATTTTCTTCTGCTCAAAATATTAAAGAGCCTTTTAGAAACACGACATTTAGACTATGTTACTTGTAACACGTTACTGTAACATGTTACATTTTTTTGAGGGCGAATTAGGTAGAGAAGGCAGATTCGTTACAAAAGTAACACGATTTCTGTTTTACATGTTACTTTTTGACGTTTTCGTTTTTTCTTCTATTTTTCTTTATTCTCTTTCGTATATGCCATGGTACAATTACCTTTAAGGTAATTGTAAGGTAATTGTATCGTGGTCAAAACGTTCAAGAAGAAGAGCAAACAAAGAAACCAAAACCAAATATAAAAAAGAGACAAGTTTGTAGTAACATAAAGTAAGTTCTTGAAGTTTTTGGATTTTACTTTAAAACGAAATAAGAAACAAGTAACATAGTCTAAATGCCGTATAAATAAATTTTTCTGATGAAACTTTTAAAATATCTCTGAAAGTATAGTACTGGTAAAAAATTTATTAAGACAAAGTTTAAAGTTTTCTTTGTTTTTTATTATCTGGTGCTTCTTTCAATTTAACTGGATAACTAGTTCTCGACTAAATGCCAATTATGTGATGCATCATTCACTTTTTTGTTTATTACGAAAAATCTCGGGATACAGAGTCAATTAAAAAAAAGTGATTTATAGGCGTTAATGCTCAGTATTACATGTATTCAAAGTGACTACGAAACCTTCGACCTTATAAATTGTGTTGACCTGTGTTATTTACAGCACCTGCATTTTAGCACTGACAAAAAATCCAAATCTATTCGCTCTGCTAACTATCAGGCAACAGCGGTTCGTGGTATGTTTTCAAAGATACATATGCATCTACATTAGGCGCGGATTCAGCTTTTCCGTTTTAACTTTTGGGGCTAATATTTAATTTTATTTACGCAAATTTTTCTAATTCTGCATTTGGGTCATTTTAAATTTCTAAACGGATATGTTTCTGTTCTTAACCGTTTAGCCTTTCTTCGCTAATTGTTGATCTTATCCACGTTTTTAATCTTCAATAAAATATTATAAATATGTTAAGCAAAAGTTGGTATATATCCGAATTACAATTAATTAAAACATCTTTCACATTATAAGTGCTATTTGTACAATTTTTACACATTTTTGTTAAAGTAATATTCCTGCATCTATGTATGTAGTTTTGTACTTAGCAAAGTACTTATATTAGTTAATTGAGATGCTTTTGTGGCAGCAGATTAGGGATATCAATTAAATTAAGGATAATTTTCGAAAAACGTATTTTTAAATCTTCTTTAATTAATTTAATAACAGAAATATAACAGTGCGGTACTACTCCTCGACGTTTTGAATATAATGTTTTTTGAAACCTTGACATTTAAGAGGTATCTTTTTCTTTACTGATATATCTTTTGCAAGGCCTTTTAAATTCGTTTAAGATTCACTAAAAAATTCATAATATAATCAATCTATCCATATTGTTTGTGAAAAAAACATTATGTTACAAATGAAACAGCTTCATCAATTATTGGTAGCTTGTAGTTCCTGGGAATGGAATTTCTTTATTTATGGGAATAGCAGGGCGTTTGTTTTGCATTTGTTGCGAGTTCAAGTATTTTCTTAACAGTTGTATTTCCAGCTAGCATATAAAGGCATCCATCTGTTACAATTTCCAAAGTATTTTTAAAATTTAAACCATTATTAAACTTTTAGGCTTTGATAACAATAGTAGATAGTGTTTTTTTAACTAATTGACAATTCAGCGCTGCCTCGAATATTTCTTGCAGCCCACAACGCCAGAAATTTTTTTTATTCAAATCTTAAAATTAAATATTTAATATAAGTCCAGCCAGTGCCAGACTTAAATTTAAGTTCTCAAAATAAAGTTTTCTGGATTATATGGATCGTAGACCTTTCCTTTTATCAATTCTTTAATTTTTTGTCTAACACATTAAATATTTCAATTAAATATTGTGTGGGCAAATTAATACGAAATAAGAAAGAAAAGATTTAAAACTGTTAAATGTCACCTTTTTCAATAGAAAAACATATTTCAAAGACATATTCTCTTCTTGAGAATCTATGATCTAGATGTATGTATTGTCTGAAGAGACAAAGGTTTGTTTTGTTAAACTGGGTACAATGAGCTTATAATTTGAAAATAATTCTTTTAATGTGTTAAACAATTGAATCTAAGAAATACATATATAGAATAAAGATGACATATAGGTTGCTAGATAAGAGTAGCCTTCTACAAAAAGATTGTTGCTTATAAATCCGAGTCAAACTACACCATTTCTCGTTGATTTCGTAACTTTTTAATTGTATAGCGTGTCCGCCGGCAAGGTATATTACTTTGTTTTGCCGCCATTTTGGTAAACACTAGTCTTGAGAATTTATATTTGGCAGTCGGGAAGTGAGGACGTGGCGAATTTGTTATGAAAAAATACTAGTTAAACCAACGAATTTTAATCGTTAAAACATGTTATCATAATCAATCATCGATTTTCATAAAAAAATCATAATGAGTGACGAGGCCCATCTTCATTTAAATGGACATTTGAATAAACAAATAGTCGGTTTTGGGCAATGGAAAATCCTTAAGTTATTCATCAGTCACGCAAGTGACAGTCTGGTATGCAATTTTGTCAGGAGGAATCATTGGACCTAACTTTTTTTAAATTGAAAACGGCGTGATGGTAACTATCGATGGGGAGCGATATCGTGATATGATTGAAAACTTTTTAATAGCACAACTGCATGCTTTGGGCTTGGTTAACATGTGGTATTAACAAGACGGTAACACATAGCGTACAGCCAGGAAAACATGGAATTACTACGAGACCTCTTTGCACAACAATTTATTTCAAGATATCGTGATGTTGATTGGCCTCCACGGTCGCCTGAGTTGACTGCTGCGGACTTTTTTCGTGAGCATAACCGAAGTTGCTTGCTGGTTTATGCAAACAAACCAGAAACGCTGGAGCAACTAATTAATGAAAAACCGCGAGAAATGTGTAAGAATGTAATGAAAAATGTTCTCCAGAGGCGGATATTTATCTGATATTGTATTTCATACATAATTGCCGGCATTAATTAAAACACTTATCAACGTATGTAAGATCCATTCTCTTTAATCAAAAATTATAAACAAACACCCTGTCATTTAGAAATTTTTTATTTGTTTTCTGAAATTTAAGGTTCAAATTTTGAATTTTTTATTAAATTTCAGAACTTTCTAGTTCCATTTCAGAATTTTTTTTCTAAATTTTCCAATTGTATTTCATAATTTTTCTTCGTATTTAAAAATTTCTATTTATATATCAGAATTTTCTTTCTGTAATTTAGTTTTTTTTACAGTAATTTAGAATTTTCTTTTTCTATTTAAAGAAGATTTTTTTATTAACTACTTAATAGCAACCCATGGAGGCCACTGGCCAAAATAGCTGAACTTAAATTTTTCAGCGGACTTTTAGTTGGCCGTTTTTGTATTCTTCCTCATATTGAATATGCCTTTTCTCTTAAATCATTTTTTTAATTTCTTACAAGTATTTTGTCCCAATGTGCACTGAATAAGCTTTTCCTTTGATCTTTGAATGCCATTAAAATTTTGTTTAATTATTTAAATTTTGTTTCTGGTAAATCGCTTTCGCTGTTGTTTTATTTGAAATGTTGTTGCATGTTTTTTTCTTCTTATTCTCATCAGTGTCGTCATCGAAAATAATTATTAATATAATTAAGCAAGTAAGTTCTTACTTGTATTACCAGTATCTAAACTTAAAAAAAACAGTAACAATATGCAATGTTAATTATACTTTGGTTTTTTTTTAATTGTTTTACTTATTTTCTTTTAATGGAAAGAAATCTTGTTTAATATTAGGTTTGTTCACTTAACTAAAACTGTAACAAACTTATAATAAATACTGCCGGTGTTTTTTAACTTATTTGCATCGACGCTATCAAAGCAATACCAAAAAAAATTAGATATAAAAACATTCTTTCAAACCTTGTTCAGCATAATTTTTATTTGCAAAGACCTTTTTAAAGCAGCTGTTTTACGATTAATTCTTAAACTTTTTTCTAAAAATTTTAAGGTAAGAAAATGTATTTGATTGGTTAATAATTTTGAAAGCAATTTTTAAATATTTCTTGTTACACTCCTGCTGCAAGTGTTTATCGGAAAAGTTGTTGAACACACCTATTATTTATTTGGTCAGCAAATATCTGTGTTTGTGTTACTGAGTTTGTTGAAGTAAGTGCATGTGCATATAAGAATGAATTTTTCCGTAACTTCTGGCGCAAGAACTGGTTTTCACAATACAATTTCAAAATGATTTTTTTTCAATGTTTTAAATTGCCCACAACAGCGGCAATAAATAATTAGTTGCCAGGGTTATTGAAACTTCCCCAATTTTTTTTCAAGTAGAATCAAACAGCTTTTATATTAAGGATTTAATTTTAAATTTCCCAAATTAAAAAAAAAAATTAAATTCGCTATAAAAATTAAAAAAAAAACATATGGTAACACTTATTCGCCATTTGGCTTGTGTAATACTTGTTGGTTGGTTGATCTTGTTGTGATAAAGATTCTGTAGTTGTTATCACTGTGTTAGTGTTGTGCTTACATTGATTTTAATTACAGAGATTCTCAATACATTATTGATAACTATTACCAAGTTCAAGGTAAAATAAAAAATGCATTTTTTAAAACGTGTACTTATACTAACGTAACCAAACATTGGTATAAGCAAGCATTGCAAGTATCAGTGTACTTGTGCTTAGGTGTTTGCTCTTAATGGCATATAAAAAATATTTTTTAGTATTAAAACAAAATGGCCAAGTTTGGTATTAGAATAACACAAGTGTCTAAAAGTTTTATTCTTAGATGTAATAAAATAATAGTAATAAATTATACTCTTGTTAACTAAGTATGTATACTACAGGGTTTTTTTTTTTAATATTTATAAAGTATAGAAATATTAAAAAAATTTATTGAATTTAATTTATAAATTTAAAAAAATTAAATTTTTCTTTGAATACTTCTGTATGTCAAGTTAAAAAATGTGTCTGGTTTGGCTGTAATAATTCATTGAAGCTCTAACTGAAGACAATATAAAGCATTGAAATAGGATTTTTTAAAACCATAATACATATTTACAGGTAGGATCTTAAATGACTGGAAATTAATCTATAATATTCATATAACTAACAGAAAATTTTTTAAAGAAATATTTTGCGTTTAAATTGCCTTTTTATATCAGTTGCTTCTCAATTTACTTAACAGTCTATAAATGTTAAGTAAACAAAACTTTAATGTTAATTTACAAGCGAAAAACTTATTAACAAATAATTAAAACAAATAAAAACCCTAAAAATAACCAATTTTAGGCAAATATAAACTTTTTTATATTTAAAAAAAACCCCTTAAAAATTTAATTTGTTATTTCTTGTGTAAAAGCAAAGACAAAATAGTGGAAGTGGGGGAAAAACATAAAATTATCTGGTGATTAACTGTCAACATTTTGTTTGTTTAACACATTGTTTATTATGGCTATATAAATACATAGTTACTTACACTTAAGCCTCTAAAGAAAAGGTTTTTAAATTTTGAAATAATATTAGAATTTGCAGTATTTGGAAGACACACGACGGTTTCTTATTTGCTGCATAGGTCTGCCTTTTGCTATGTTTATTCGGCAAACAAGTACTCAACCGACGATAGGTATGTATGTATGTATGTTTGTATGTATGTATGTACAGAGTTGTGAAAAGCTTTACGTGAGCACCTGCCGTGTTGGCCCTATCTCACGGTAACTTAACACCGTCACGATATTGACCGTGACTTGGCACCCCAGCTAGCTTGCTAGACCACCCAAGTAGCGATTCTCCGCCATGACTCTGTGCAAGCCATAACAGGAGTTGGGCTATCTAAATCCGAATCGCGTCTCCAGTTTTAATATCGTTAGTTCCAATAAAAACAGATCCGCGTCGACAAGACACATCTCCACACGCTTGTGAAGCAGTTCCCAAGGTTGCCCAGGGGCCCACCTCTTCCATCAATAACTTATCAACCATGTATGTAAGGACAGAAAATTAAAAACTTAAAAAGAGACTTACCCAAATAAGAGCGGAAAGCGTTAAGTTTCTAAACGGTCAAACGATGAACTTTTTTTTCTTAACAAAAGCGGCTGCTATTACGGCAACGTTTTGGACAATTTTATCAAAGAAAACAGTATTTTTGAGTCGATAAAAAAAAAACAAAAAAACGAGTAAAAGAATAAGGCATGAGTTTCAAAATTTTGTCTGCGGGTACCTCATCAAATGCTCCTAATTTTTGGTAATTTTGTATAGCAATCCCCTTAGGTGATGGTGATAGGGGGTAAATAAACTGCAGGAAGACGTTTGGGAGGAAAAACTAATAAGGGTCTGTGATACATTTTATTCCTCTAGGGGCGACTCCGGAGAAGTTGTGGGGGTTTTTACCCTATTCATTCAAATTTTGTGTGGTAAACATATTAGGGGCTGGAGACAGAGGTTAAATATGTTCCACAAAAATGTTTGGAAAGACAAATTAATTATGGCCGGTCTTACATTTTACCTTTGTAGGAGAACCCTGGAAGCTATGGAAACAATTAAAAAAAAAATGGAACTTTGTATGGCAAACCTGCTAAAGGGCGGAGATAGGTTGTAAGAATGTTTCAAAAAAATGTTGTAGAGGTATTTATGTACAAGTTTTAGAAAAATAAACAGAGGATGTCTTCGTTGTTGGCTTATAACCTGGATTTCAAAAGCAATTTTTTCGCAGATATTTCTGATAGTTTGATACCACTTACGGGTCTATGCGACATCGGGGGGCTTCTGAAAGTTGATTTTAACCGTAATACGGTCAGATGGACATGGCTAATATGGATCCCTATCTATAACGACCCTGAATATATATACAGTAGACTCGCGGTAACAAAAACACCGCCTTACGTGAACACCGGCTAACATGAACATCATTTTTTTTACACTAACTACTCTGTAGCGTGAACACGGCGAGAAAGCCCTATAGCGTGAACAAATTTCAAATGCATTGAACTAGAAGTCGTTGTTTTGTTCTACATTCGTAATTTATCAAAACTGTTTTTATAATAAAAAGGGGCATCCGCATTATTTTGGAAGTTGCTACCTGACAGAACAAACGTATTTTCTCAAGAAAAAAATGCTCCTGGAAGAAAAACGTAAAAACAGCAGTCACTTTTTTAGCTTGTACAAATGCAACAGGGGTACATTAAATTAACCTTCTTGTGATTGAAAAGGCAAAAAATCCTTCCTATTGTAGGAACTTTGAATCTCCTGTGGACCACAATTACTTCAAATCGTCATGCCATTTTTAAAAATTGGTTTCACCATTTATTTGTACCATAGGTAAAATTTCCTTGATTTTAAAGAATAAACCTCTGCTGTTGATAGATAATGATCCATCTCATCATCCCGAAAATGTATTGAGATCAGACGACGGTTTTATAGTTGAAATGTTTATGCCACCAAACGTCACGCCGCTCATACAGCCTATAGATCAAAATGCCATAAGACTAACAAAACTTTACTACAGAAGCAGTCTTTAAGCAATTGTTGTAGTCACAAGGACTAACGTTATTAAAGGCTTAAAAAAAATTAAGTTAAGAGACGCAATTTGAAAAGGAAACAGTAGCAAAGTGCTGGAGGAGCATTTTGAGCTCTTTAAGAGGATAAAGAAGACTGCAAAGAGGATACCCCATTATCTATTTTGAGAAAAAGGATTTGTTTGGCAATTAACGTTCAACAAGAACATGCAATAGAACTTCTTCATATAATTAATCCAGAGGTTTGAACCTTTTCTTCCGTTTCTTAATCCAAATTGTATAGTTGAAGTTTAGTTTTTTATTTGATAGTATCCATAAAAGGACTGAAGATTTACCAAACACAAGCGAAACGAATGAAGTTTTGAAAGCGATAACAGTATTCTGGAAAAAGCACGTACCAGAATAGAGCCTTGTGAAATAATCAATATTTTCACTACAGCTTTGGAATGGGCGGAAGATAAAAACATAAGTCACACAGATATCATCGTATGTAAACGTCTCCTAGAAAAGGCCGTGTTTAGCAATTTGCAAAAAAGGAAAATCCTTAACAGCATGTGTACGTTACAAACTAAACACGCAAAAATATATAAAAATATATAAATATATATAAATTTAAGCTAAAACGCCCGTCTATTTTATTTAGAAAACTAAAATAGTTTCACCTTCGTTAACATGAACAGCTTCGAAAACGTCAACACTCTCGGTTTTTAATAGTTCACGCTACAGCGAGTCTACTGTGGGGTCGTAAAAGGATAATAAAGAAATGACAAAGGGAATGACAAACTTATATATACCCTTATCACTTATGTGAAGGGTATAGAAAACGAACGTCTTTTGGCAATTTTTTTAAGCTTTTAGTCCTAAGGGGTAAAAAGGGTATATATAAATTATTTTTGACTTTGAAACAATTAAAAATAGTAATATAATTTTAATTGGTTTTGACATGTATCGAAAAATATATAAATAAATATTTTGCTTTTATTTTATATTGACCAAAAGGGGTTTAAAGTTTAGAGATAACATTTTGTACATAAAGTTGACAAAAAGTTTTTGTTGTTAACTTTTCCATTTGTTGAGATTATAAGTCCAGAAATATGAAATAGAGGACTGTCGACATATACTGAGTTAAAACTCAACTAAGTGGACGAAAGTATTTTTTTATTTTTGATACTTTTTTCAAATGTTTTGGAAATACGGGCCTAGAAATATGAAATAAAGGATTGCTGATTCATATTGAGGCAAAACTTAGCTAAGGGAACAAAAAGTAAATTTTTTGAGAAATTAAGTCTGGAAATTAAGGATTTTCGACCCATATAAGTAGATGTCGGTAGTACACTAAGTTGGCAAAAGTTTTTTTTTAATTTATAGGTGTTATTGAAATACACAGTAAAACTACCAAAAACAACACTTACACAGATATACTCTTTCTGTATAGTACTTCTAGTTGGGTTAATTAACATGCCCAGACAAAAAGCTCTGCACAACTTCCCAACAGTTTCTGGTACTGTTTACTATTGTAACCTGTAAGTTATTTTAGGAGTAAATGGCCTCTTTGCCATATAAAATATAATAATTCGACTTTTTGTAGTTTAAGAAAAGCCTGGGAAATATGTATACCTATATCGCCGAATATCTGAAAAATACATACATAAGTAGATAATAAAAACTGCGTTTTACTTAGCTTTGCATATATAAAAATTGTTCTTTAATCGCAACATTTTGTAACAAATTATTGTATTTAGTTGTAAAAACTTTCTTAACGACTTTAAAACTGAAGGGTATATTGGCTGGGTTGTTTATCATTATGACTTTTGCTTACATGTTATTTAGGTCTTTATCTATAAAAAAACGAATTTAGAAGCCGACAAAGTTTCCAAATTCCAATTATCATATTTATGCGTTATGCACGCATTTTAAATGCTTCACATTTTATGTTAGTTAAATGAAATTTTTTTGTTGCTTTTGAATTTGCTTTAAGCAATTTGTCTTGCAACGTTAATAAATTCAAAAAAGAAATCATCATTTTATTTATCATTTCAACATCATCGTCGTCGACATATTGTGGTTGGTTTAAGTGATGGAACAAACTGTATCTGAGATATGTTTTTGCTGTTAATATTCACTTATTTATACGTAATAAATAGTTAAAGTGATGATGACATTGATGACAACATCTTTATTTCAAATCATAAACCTTGTATCAGTGAAAGACTTGGTGGTTCTCTTTGTTGTTTAATGTGTGATTCCTACAATAACTTTAAGAACAAGATGCTGACAATGATAAAGAATGCTGCCCATGATGTTGAAGATGTCGTGTTGCCGTTAATAACCATGAATTTTTAAGTTTTAGTTTTTAAGGTTGATTTCTGCAAGTTTTGTTTTTATTGCTTTTAAAAATTGTATTGTTATACGCACACTAAGTCAAAAACAGTCACAACTCTAAATAATAATTTTTTATAAGAGTATTTTTTTTTGCTTTTAAAAACATTATTCCGATAGTATAAACCAATTTAGATTAAGATTAGAAGAATCGACTCAAAATGAAAGTTACTGAAACACAAACGAAATTTTCCAGTTTCTTAAACATCTGATCTGGAAACTCGTTTTTGAAAAAAAATAATAAGCAAAATTTTGAGTTGCTACTGTTTTTGATTTAGGGGGGGATATATACTACTTATATGTTTACCATTTTGTCACCTTATTTGTATTTTCTTCAATATTCATTAAGCGACTGAACATATAATGCATATAAATGTATTCTTTATAAATATAGAAATTTGTTTGATAATGTCCGTATGTCCGTCTGCTTAAATCAAGTTGACGGAGTCGGGTCAATTCCTATGGAGACTGTTTTGGTGTTTAACGATTGGAAATATTCCTAAGCAGATTGTTAACTATGGGTTGAGATGTTAGCAAAGGCCTAAAATATAACCTATTTTTTAGGACTACATTCATACATGTATCCATATATAGGTATTTTAGTAGCTATACCATTGTAAAAAGCTAAGATTGAAGAAAAATCGTTTTGGATAGAAGAAGGGAATGAATGAATTTTGTGAAATCTTTGATACAATATCCTTTTCGACGATTAAGTAATAAAGTTATTATTTTTATGTCTACATTTATTGGGCAGTAGCATGAGGCGTGGTGCCTCCTACAATGAAATGTTGGTTACGCTATGTTATTACAGTAAGTTCAAAGTCAGGATTTCTAACCTACTGTAAAGTAGTTTAAGTATGATAGTTACTTACATTTTGAAAGAGAAATTGTTTAAAAGTACGGGGTGTGAAAGAACCCATGATAAAACATAACTACGTCCAAACAAACAAGAAACTTTTTTCGTATTTGTAAATGCCCATCCATAATACATGTTTAACAGCGTTGCCAGTTTTCATTTGTTACATATTTTGTATGGAGTTTGTGTGTTGGTTTATTAAAAAACTAAGGCAATCGTAGTATTTCGCCTATATCTAAGTCCGTGGGGAACCGCAATTATCTCTGGAATATTTTTAAAGGTTTGACACCAATAACTGGTCCTTAGTGCTTAAATTAACTCCGGAAACTTGATTTCAACAGGCGTAGAGAGTGGCAGACGGACAGACGGACAGACGGACATGGCTATATCGACTTAGAATATAACACTTTATGGGGTCGAAAATGGATAATAAGCAAATTACAAACGAAATGTCAAACTGATATATACCCTTATCCCTTATGTGAAGGATATAATAACTAGCATTATCCTGCCCGTTTAGCTCGACCCAACCCTGATTTATATAAAACAAAAGTATTATTTATTAAACGTTTTAAGATTTTAACAAAATTAAACATACAAAAAACTTTTAATTGTATTTAAAGTTTTTCGACTACTAATGGTAATGATTTACATCTCCATTTGCAGTCTTTGCACAGGTAAAGATATCGAACTTAATTAAAAAAAATTTTGAGTCGATAACTGTTGGAAATATGTGACATAAAAATTGTTTTAATGTCATGCAAATTGTAAAACTCCTTATCCAACTTGTAGGCTCTTCTCACAGATGAGCCATTCAAATAAAAGTTGCTTATGTGAAATGTGACAATCATAGCGAAACGATTGCACGCTTTAGCCCCATACTTTTGCATCTTAACAAAACTAAAGTTGTCACAGTTATTTATACTGAATTTTGAGCTACCAGCTTTTAGCCCTACGTCACCGGTCAACACCCTTCCCGTTTTTAGCTAAATTAAACCTTTTAATATTAGGCTTAATTTCACAAAACTTAAAGAATTTAGAAATAACCGTTTAAAATATATGACATAAAAAGCGTTTGATTGCATTGGGTATACAGCGCTAGAGGCCTTATAAATGTCTAAAAAATTACATAAATTAAGTGCAGTACAGGTACCTGTGTTAAGAATTTAATTTCTGTGGGCGAGTCACCAACTTCTTTAATTGTTTGGGAATTGCAGTGTTAGATGCCTACAAATTTTCAAAAAATCGGTGCTTTAAAAGCACCAGCATAAGTAGTTAAATTTTTGAAGGCATGACACCTCCGATATTTTTGCCTTAAAAAATTTTTACTCTGAAAGCGGTTTATATGCGAATAAAAATTTTGTAAAAGAGTGTTAAGTAGGAGCGCCTGTGTTAAAATTTTTTTGATTTGAAAGTTTTTACCTTGGAATGAAAGCCATTAAAATCAATCAGGCAGAAGTACCTGTATTGTTGTTTTAGTTTTTGTAAGCGTAGGCCCGCCCACTTAGTTACATCAAAAATTTCGGCGTTGTATTTACGCCCAAATTTTCCAAGAAATTAATTTAGTAGGAGTATCAGTATAAAGAGTTTTGTGGGCGTGGTACTGCCTAATTTTTTGATTTTAAAGCGGTTAATATGCAAACAAAATTTCATTAGGGTCAGGGAAAGTACCTGCTTTGAGATTTTAGTTTTTGCCGACGCGGCCCAGCCTACTTAATAACATTTTAAACTTTGCCGTTCAAGGCCTTATATTTGGCTACAGAGTCTTAAAAAATCAGTGCAATACAAGTACCAACAAACAAATTACATATAAATAAGCTTACACCTTATTTTTGTAACATACATATGTATGGATAGGGATTTTCATACATGATCAAAAGTGTGTAAAACACATTCAACAAAGACGGATATATAAGACTCTGCCTGGCCGAATATATCGCTCTTACATATCTTAAAATAATGTTATGAATATAAAATAATGATTATGATATTTAAAAAATGAAGAAAAAACAAATTTAAAGAATACAAAAATCGTTTGTTTTAAGCTACTACAAAAATAAAAAGAAGACTGAGAACGACTGAGTCGGAAAAAATTTATTTACGATTTTCGAGCCAAAACTTATCTTTGGTCCAACAGTTTATTATTTTTCAATCACGTTAGCTTTAATAGAAATATGTTAATATATAATATGTTATGTTTTTTAAGTCATTCATTTTCAACTAATATTTTCGTTTAAATAGGAAGCGAGAAAAAAGTATGTGAAAAAATAATAAAAATTTCGAAAAATCCAAAAAGGACTTTCAAAAAAATAGAGAAGACTTTGGCATTAAAAAAACTTGGATCAGGATAAAAAGGGCCTAATAAATATTTTTAAGGCAAAATAAGATCAATTCTTTCGAAGAGAACAGATCACTTGTATGAGAAAAGCAGATCGTTTAACTAGTTTATCTGCGCAGAGCCAAAAGGGAGAAATCGTAAAAAGTTCAGAAAGTTCCAGATAATAATGCGGTAAAGAACTTAGTGGCAAAAGAATAAGCGACAAAATTAAGGAAAAAAACAAAATTATGAACCAGTAGATTTTTCACAACTTGGACAAGGTTATGTTTAAGAACAATAGCGAAGAACAGGAATTAAGTTCCATAAAAGTGGCAAAAAAGACCACCATTTGTAACATCACAAACATCTTTCATATTTCTATAAAAAGACCAGTGAGTGATATCCCAACAATATTGGCATATTTTTTATGAATTTTTCTATTGAAAGTTTTATTAAACTAAATTCAATTACAAGTTTTTTCTGACTCAACACATTTTCTAAGGCAACACTTTTCACTTTTTGGGCTTGCCCCTTTATATGCTTATAGATACATATGTATGTATATGTGTGTGTTAACTGCTTAATTTGTGTTGCGCATTCTTTCATAAACAGTTTTACTTTATCGTTTCCTCGAATTTAATTTTTATGCTTTTTATATTTTGGTGCTTTTTGGCTTTTTAACAAGAACTTTCTACAACAACTTAACACTATGTTGTTGGTACTTGTTATTGAGTGTAAGTACAGTGAAAGTCCGGTATAACGATCACTCAGTTCAGCACAATACAGTATTTTAAATTCAATAGCGCCTATAAACGAACGATCAACAATTTTCTCTCGGTGCACATTAAGTAATTTTACCTGTTTTCTTGGCAAAAAGTAATTTTTTTAACATAAAATAATAAAATTTTTGTTATTGCTATTCAACAAAGACTATATCAGACCAAATTACTCAGTACCTTGTTTTTGTCTAAACACGGTATCCGGCGATTAGGGGGTTGCTAAAGTTGCAATAAACTGGCATCAAATTTAATGCAGCATATCCACAGTAACATTGTATTTAGTTTAGTCAGAATTTTAAAAATATTTGTGAAAGTAACAACTATATTTAAGCATTTTTTCGTAAAAAAATGCCTGATTTTTTAACAGAACCCAACCCCAAAAAATTTTTTTCCTAAAAGTCAATTTACAACAAGCTTTTAAATTTGGCCGCTTAAAAACTATTAAAAACATGGAGAGTGAAGTGTTTCGCGTTTACTTTGTAATTTGCATGCACCGATTTTTAAGATTCCTTTTTGCCTGAAATATAGCGAACTTCTGAATGCCTATTGCATATGTAAAATCAAAACTGGCAAAAATCAGAGCTGATTAAAATTTTTCCATTAATAAAATGAAAAATTACAGTGTTTGCTAGGTTATGCAATTTTTTTTTTGGCTCGAAAAAGGCTGCTGATGGCTGCTAGAGCACACAAGGACTTGAAAACTAATCTTCTTGTGTTTCAATTTGATGTGCTTAAAGAAATGGTTTGAGCGAAGAAGCTTAAAACCACTTGGTATGGAGTTTAAGACACTCTGGGTTTTTTAAAAGAATCTGTTCAGCTGAATTAAACTACGAGTGAAAATAAAGACAGACACTATTTGCTTATAAAAATGAATTACTTCAAAAAAAATTTTTTTTAGAAAATTCCCTAAATCCCTCACTGTGATATAAGGTGATTTAAAGGGTCTTGAAAGTTACAAACTTGTTGGGCATGACATATCGTGGGCGTGAGTAACATAAGCTCAAAAAAATAATAAAATTGCCCAGCCGTTTGGCTAAAATAATTTTTTGCCAAAAACAAAAAAGTAAATTAGTAAAGTACCTACTGTGCGGTGTAACGAATGCTTCAGGCAAAGAAAAATAAGTTCGTTACAATACATTTAGTGTTTTTTTCTGTGCTAAAAACTCAGATGCCATAAAAGCGCATATTGTCTTAGTTGTATAGTGTATCAAAAATAAAATAAATTACGCTTAAAGGGTTTGATTAAAAGAATTTTTTAGTTAAACTAATGGGCCTGACATTACATCATACGATAAAATGGGACTCCACTGTATGTGTGTTAGCCGGTATTTGCTTTTAAAATACAATTGAATGTGTTAAATTTAACACTTCTGATTTCATTGAAGCAAATATAGAGCACGACTTTTAATTGTGTGGAAAGAATAGGTCATCACCACAATATATATGCACCTTCATATGTATGTATGTATGTACTGGGAAATATGTTAGTGTTAGCACACATAACATAAATTTATATTAAATTAATTTTAAAAAATTTTGCAGACCATATTTTAAAAGAAAGAATTAAATTTATTAAAAGGTTTAGTATGATCATTGCCAAGCATCAATAAGCTGGAAAAAGCAACATTAAAATTAATTCCCACACGGTTTGCATATTTGAAAGAAGATTTCAAACCCATGAAGTTAAATTCAAACAAAGAATTTATTGGTTCTTCTGTATTTGTGAAAAACAGAAGTAGAATTTATAAATTAACACAAATTCAAGGTCACTTTAGGTATTTGAAAGGCCAGATTCTTTTAATCTCAAATAAATTAACATAACAAATATAAATAAGAAATTAAATTAGAATTTTAAAGAAACCAAAATACAAAAAAAAAACCCAAATTTCAAAATGCACAAGCAAGTGCAAATAAAAAAGATCAACAAAAACATTTAATGCACAACACCAAATACCAATTTATTAAAACAAAAAAAAATCAAGTCTTAAATAAAACCAATTTTTTATTGCCACAAAAATCAAGACTAAAGTGTTATTAAAACGTCTGGATTTTACTTAAAATATTTCTTGTACATATAAATTTTTAAGATTTTAAAAGTATATTGGCCTTTTGAAAAATTGTTTTTGAAAAAAAAAATAATTTGGTATCCTTTTTAATTAGTTTCAAAAATTTTTAATTCTTAAGAAAGTTCTTTAACCTTAAAAATTCTGCATTTGTATTTAAAAACAATATTTTAATATAAAAAAATATATGAACAATATTTAACTGTTTTATTAAAGAAATAATAAAAATTTGCAACTTTAATACGTCCCATAATGATGTTAACAATACAGGCTGTCTGGCAGTACATATATATTTTCAAACTTAAATAAAAAACGTAATAATTGACACAAAGTTTTTTTAAGAGCATTAAAGATGTCTTCCGTTGAGCACACTGTTGAAAACTTAGTTTGAGCTGATTTCTCGATGAATATTTTCCTTTAAAGCCACCAGAGATTAAGCGTTGTCATTATAAACCCTATCTTTGAGGTAGCCCCTTAAAAAAGTTCTGTGGGAGTGAGATCGGGCGTCGTCGCGTCGGTGGCCATTGGCACTGCTCTGTGAGGCACACACATACCTCAGAGCCCCCTTTCTCTCCTTGAGCAGCGGGCCGGACCAAGAAGGAGGGGGGGATCTCGCAATTAACTCCCTTCCAGCTTGACCCATTTTAGAAGTTGTTTTAGAGTGTAAATATTAAAAATTAATTTTTTTGGGGCAGGTCAAAGTCGCTTTAGTTTCCGAGATATAACGTTTTGAAATTTTTTTGAATTTGGCATATTTATATGGGAGCTACTACAACCTGTGCTTCTACCAAACGAATTTTTTCTAAGCTTAAATTGGAAGGCAAGCGCTGTTAAAGTTTTTGGGGGCTACCACTTCTCTTGCTTCTATCCAAATTTTTTTCAAAGGTAGAAATCATTTTAGAATCACTTTGTAGCAAGGTTTTAATCGAGATATACCGAATTTAAAATTTCAAATTGTTAGTTCGTTTATAGGGGGCTTCCATTTCTCCTGCTCTGACACCCCTGATACTCTGAAGCGTTTTTGGTTAAAGCTTAGTTCTTTAAGAGCAGCCTGACTGCCACAAAGATAGTATTGCACTTCTCACCTAGCAGGTTGTCTGGCATTGTTGTAAATATCACCACTCCGATGGAAATATTTCAAGACAGAATCTTGCCAGATTGATCATCTATAGGTACCCAGCAAAAACTGCTGCTTCGCCGTAGGTAGGTTTGTAAGGGAATATGAAGACAGCAAAGCTTACAAACCTGCTTACGTATGGCATGATATTTGTTCGCGATGTCCCACTTAGTTGCATTTCATGTTAAGTGCTTTTTTCGGCGCTATGAATATCCAGTTAATTCATGTAGTTTTGGTGCTTCTTTAGTTGTTTAAATTTATTGCGTCATCGAAATAAATGTTTCGCCGTGTTATTATGTTCGTTACTTGACGAAAAACGAATGTTTTTTTTACTCACTGCCTTACAGTAGTGCTTCCTAGTATGCACTTGAGTAAGCGAGTGTGTATAACAGTAAAAATTTTACATTTACTGCCATACACTATTGCATTTATTAAGGGAATAGATAAGTGCTTGCTGCGAAGCGCATTAGTATACTAGAAAACGTATTTACTGCTTACAAAATCTCGATTATTTTTTGCTGGGTAGTAAAAGGCCAAACCATCGTTGTAAATGTATGTATATCCAATAGATATCACCAAGTTTCGCTCTTCAACTTTTGTCTATTAAGTTCACGCAAGCGTAGAGAGCATGCAGCCTCTTGATGTTCCTTTTCTAAGTAAGTTACTGGACCAAAATAGTACAAGAGTATTTTCTTTTTGAAGAGAGTTTTATATATAAATATTATGCCCTAAAGCTTCTATAAGGAACATAGGACTACTATCCTTAGATTCATTTTAAAGGTCGACATCGGTTAGTCGGCTTCATTGTAATTCTTTCTTGTGGTTCGATAATCGGGATAGTTTACAATGAAGAGCTGATTAGGCTAGATTATCCGACACTGTTGCTGGGACTGCCCGAAAGTCTCCAACCTGAACAATCTAATGAAGGTAGGCTTAGTTCTACATTATTAGGGATTATCTCGTATATAAAATCATTCAAAGTAAAGAAGAAACTGCTTTCGGCCAGTATCCTCTTGATAGCCGGAGTCCAGAGTAGCGGGGAGAGGGCTATCTCTTGATATCTTCCGAATAGAGATTTTATTCAGGTGTGATTTGATAATACTGCTTTTTAACATCACATCAACCCACTCCACTAGACAAAATCTTACCTAATCTACATAAATATTTTACATGTTAAATGTGACAACTTAATATAAAATAAGTTGTCATGTTGGGATTGACTGACTCCAACTTATTTACTTGTTGATATAGTGCTAGTGTGTGCATTATTGACTTTTGCATTTGCACTCGTCAGATTTATTTGATTTTGAATTTGCGAATATGGGTCAAAAATTAAAATTAAGTACTTTTAATTTTAAATTACACTTAAAATGTATTTCTATGTGTGTATTTGTTTGCATGTGCATTTGTATTTGTATTCGATTCTATGTTGAATTTTCATAAGTAGCTGTCTAATGCACAAACAGTGTTAGACCCCAATAATTGTAGGCTTTAAGCGGAGCGTGTAAAAGTGAGTGCATTAAATGAGCAAACATTTAAGATTTTGTGCAACAAATGCCCATACACAATTATGTATGTATGTATGAAGGTATGTGTGTATGTATGTATTTACTTACATACAAATTTATTTGTTCGGCGTAATAGTTTATGGCTTTCAAATGAAATAAACATACAAAGTAGGAGATTTTAAGTACATATTGCATTGCCCATATTTAATAAAAAACACATATTAAATAATACTTTTATTTTCAATAAAATAAAAAATATAAAAATAAAATATACTAAAGTTATAAAATAGAAATTGTTTTACTTTAATTAATAAAAATAAAATGTGTTCTAATTTAAAAAAAAGTTTGGCATTAAACAAATTCTGAATTAACTTTTTAACAAAAACTCATGACTCTATTTTTCCAGGGACTTTATGATTTTTGGGAAACTTTTGAAACCGATTAAAAGAAAACTGTTATCGATCTCGCCAAACTTAGTACAGGGTTTTACTCCCTTTGTTAGTTGAATCGAACCTATACTATACCGACTGTGTATATTTTTCCACTGTCACACAGTGTGATTTACGTTTCTTTGATAGATTTTTTTAAGATGGGAAGCCCAGGTCAATCTTGTACTCTCCTTCGTCCTTACCGTTTATACTGACCTCCTGGGGGTATCACCTAGGGCAACTGTCTTTAACGTCCACTTAAGGCATTGAGCTTAAATTGGACAGTGGTTCACCCACAGGAACGATGAAAAATGGGTTAAGACAGTGGGTTAATAAGTTAATTTGTAAAATCTTAACTACAGTGGAAAACCCAACGGAAATCAATAGAGGAGACCCATTGCAGTTGGCAACGTCCGTAAACGTTTTGAAGACCACGATCTGATTATCTGCGACCAAGAATGTCTGAACTCTTTTTAAAGAAGGCGTATAAAAAAAAGTACAAAGCTGTCACGAAATAAGACCGAAAGCTTAAACATCTCTTCTATAGATTTACTCCGGTTGATGAGAGGCTAGCTACAATCCTTATAAAGCCAAATTTTCATCATCTCATGTGCTAGGACTCCGACCCAAGGCAGGAACCAACAGACTACAGCATATATATTTTAAAAATTCCTAGAAAGACCACTGCCCCGACCATGTTACTCAAATCGTCCCAGGAGTTTTTATTGCTAAAATAGAAATGGAAAATATCCGTAGTCCACCAGAGCATATACAATAACGAAATAAGGATAGCAAACTTGCCCGTGGCAAAATATATGATAGTTACTCTAGAACATGATTTCAGATATTCATAAACCCACGTGGCTGATCCCAGACCAAACAATTAAAAATCTGATTTATCAAGTTGTAATAGACGAAAGGCATTAATGCAGTGTGTTTAACGTACAATTAATACGAGGAGCAAAAATCGATTCGGATGACTGAATTTTGGCTGCAAAGGCTCGTGTCTATCTAAAAATAATAATTATATTACAGCGCAAGGGCAAACCAGTGCGCACTTCATAGAGAAAACCGCGAAATCCGCACTTAGATATCAGAAGCCTTTCCCAAGAAACCTACGGCACGACCAGGTGTGTCGCAAAGCTACTGAAGTAAGGAATGTGGCATTCGGAATAACCATGCAGTCACACTCAGGCAAAAATCATGGTTGTGAATGGTCACGGGAATATGATCACAAACAATTTCATCGTTGTATGGTTACGAAGATCATTATAATGACTGTCAAAACCATACTATAGTTCTAGTAAAAATTCAATAATGATAATGAATAAAATTACAATTATACGTTTGTGTTATGGGTTATCATATACATATGTACATGTTGCTCTTAGATTATGATAACCATATTCTAAGATCATCATATATTTAATAGCCCATAATTAAAATAATGGCTGCCCATGACCAAAATAAAGATATTCCCGTGACCATACACAACCTTGTTTTTTCTCTGCGTGCAGCAGCAATAGGTCGAATAGAAAAATACGGTCAAACAACAACATCACAAAAGATGAAATTGAAAAATGATGCTTTTAAATAATACAACGAAAAAAATTATACTGAATTTTATTGCTTGCACAAAAAAGCTGCAAATATTTAAAACGACTGCAATGCACAAGCGTATTTAAAATTAAAAAAAATATGAAAAATATGCTAAAAATGTTGCAAAGTAATATCCAGTGCTTGCGTAACAATACATATTTCTAACTTATTTTTTAGTATCGAAAATTATCTTAAATTTCCCTTTTATCTTATTGCGTCGCAATAAAACAAAATGTAAGAAAAGAATAAAAGAATTCACTATTCTTGCGCTCTAAATGATTTTCATTTTGTTGGCTTTTTAATGTTTAGATCAGTGATAGGCACACTGCGACGACGCGCAAATTTCTTCTTTTATATTAGTATGTCCACGACCACACTTATGCAAAGCATTAGAAATTTTGATCAGTTTTAGATGAGATTTCGAACATGGCGTATGATTATCGCTTGTTTGTTGAATTATACAAACAACAATATGGAATTAATATTATCTGAACATTATCTGAAACTGCACATATACAAAAACAAATGTAATGGTATTAGTTGCCCATCACTGGTTCAGATGTTAGATGTGAATGCAAGAGTGAAAAGGGTTTCCGACAAGAAATTAATGTTTAAAATTTAGGAGAATTACGAATCATAAAATATTTAGGAAGATCTAAGCTATGTGTTTGTAACATTCTTCATGGATTTGAAAATTATTAGAGGTTTTGAGAGGTTTGCGAAAAATTTTGTAATGAATGATCAACGAAACAGTCACAAAAGCTATCAAAATTCAGAAAAGTCTAATATCCTTTAGTTTTTTATGTTCTAAACTACAGTTCTGCGACCACCTATGAATTAACGTGCAAACGTCGCGCAGGTCATGGCCACAATTTTAATGAAATTCAATGCAGTGACCGCCTAGCCTGAATGACTTGGTAGTCTACAATAATTTGTAAAACGTTGCACTATAGCATAATTCTCATCAGTGTAAATTACGATACCAATAGACGGGCCTAATACGAATAATTTGATTACGAACTATTTAGAAAAAAGCTTGTTGCTCACTCTTTTCAACAAGCACCACGAAGCTTTTAAAATTTAAGAACTATTGCAAATAGCTAAAATGTTTGGGCTTAAGTTAAATTTTACAATAAAATATTTCTTTTGGTTTTTCTAGGCAATACATGTTGAAAAATTTTCCATAAATTCCATTTCTTTTGTGAAGTTATCCCCCAATTTTTATATAAATTAATTTTTGCAAACCCTTAAGCTCAAGATGATTTTTTGGGTTAATTATTCTTTGGCTTCATCATCTACTTATTTTTATGAATTTTCTGCCATGAATTGCATGTGTATGGTGCGCAGCTACATATGTGTTAGAATGTTTGCAAATATCGGCCTTCAGTCCAATCGAAATCACATTGTATATTTCTCATAAAAACTCACTCATTAATGTTGGAAACGAAAATAGAAAGATCAGTTGCATAAACAAATGTTGTCTAAGAAAAACTAGGTCGATTGGTAAATGGAAATACAAGTTGAAAAAAATTATTGGTTAAAGCCCATCCAGCAATTTTTTCATTTTTTAATCAAATTTGGGTCTTTTTCGACTCCACTGCGCGATTAAAAAGGCAAAATATGCGCACATTTTCTGAGCATAAAATATACTTTTGTCGGTAGAAAAACGTAACTTACCGTGACTTTTCTTGATAAGTCTTTTATGAGTCTTTTTTGATATTAGTTAAAAGTCATTTTCGACTCCTTTTTAAGTAATAGTGTTTTCTGATCATATATAAGTCTAATTTTAGTTCGTTTCTGACTCTCTTTCGAGTCGTCTTTCAGTCATAATTATAGTCGCTTTCGAGTCTTTTGTAAGTCCCTTTATTGTCATTTATCACACATATTTCTATTTTATTATTTATTATTATTATTGTCAGACAGTTACAAAAAAGTAAAGTCCAATGATTCCTCCTGACCAAATTGCACACAAAACTGTCTCTTAAATGGATGTAATTTGCCCAGAATCGAATATGTGTCTCGTCACTCATTATGATTTTTTTTATGAAAATCAGGGTTACCATGGGCGAGCTGTAACATCCTATTAGCATATGTATAGCGGCGTTAATGGTCTTCTGGAAGAAACTATTGTGTCAACTAAATCTTAAATGGAAACAAATGTAAATCCTTGTGCAAAATTGTGGCCAAAGTTGTTCTTCGAAGACAAAGCGCCTGAGCTCGACATCAAATTGAGGTTGATGGATTGTTTTGAACACTTTCTTGAGCAGCAGTAATATTTCTGTCGATCTTGCAGTACGGTGTGGTCCATGCTTGGAACTATTAGCTCCAGTCCCTCTTTCTTTTAAGTTATTCACTGCACGATAAATAGTTCTCTCCCAAAAAATTTTACGTAACTTTCTTATCGTCACAGTAAACGATAATTGATTTTAATAAAATATTATCAAGATTTAAATACGTTGGTTTACCGAATATTTCTCAACAATTAATTTGCCACGTGTCTACTTTACGCTGTCAAGACTAATTTTTACCAAAATTGCGGCAAAACATACCTTGACGGCAGACAATGGTTTTTTTCATTAAGTTACCGTACATATGACGCTATGAGTGCAACAGTGGCCTAACCCACAAAACCATGAAAACTGAAAATAAGATAGTTCTAGTATCTAAATCGCATTCTAATGTAGAGTAATTAAACAAATAGTTTTAGTTATTGCTGTAGATGGCAGCACATTGGCAATTACTGGTTATTACTGAGAATCATTTGTATATAATAAAGGTAAGTTGGTGGGTTAGGCCACTGTTGCACCCATAGCCTCATATGTAGTGTAGGGCTTAATAAGATAGGGCTTGACCGAGTATAATTTTCTTACTTGTTTCAATTTATATCTAGTTATTTTATGCTGCAAGAACGACAGTTTCAAAAAATTAAAAATAAAATTCTTACTAAGAAAAAATTTATTTTTGGAGTTTAACATATTTAGACTTATTATAATAAAAAAAGTGAAATTCTTTTGAAAATGGAGAATATGTACTCTCTGTTAATTTGTAGAATTTTTGCCCTAATCTTCGTCAAAAGTCCTTAATTTCACATTTCTGCACTCACTATCTCAAAAAATACAAAAAAGTGCATAAAAAAAGAAAACTTTCTCTTTGCACAAAAGGAAGCCAAAACACTGATGCCAATTGTACAAACATTAAATGCGTCGCCATAACTATAAAAAAGAGTTAAAACAAATTTCAAACTGATTTGTTTTTTAAATTGATTTTTCTTTTAAATTTACTTTTTTAAATTTTAATTATATCCTTGAAATTTATATTAAATATTCCGTTTTAAATCGAAATTCTAGGCAGAAGAAAAAATACTTTCTGAAACCAAGAATTTTATTATTTAATTAGTCCTGAATCATATTTAAAGCTTTAAAGTACGATCCGTACTTAAGATTTTTTAAATAAAGTCTTAACGAGATTACTTGAAAAAATCAAGCAGAAAAACACTTTTTTTCAATAAATTTAAATAATAATAAATAAAATAAATTTAATAATAAATTTATATATTTTTCAAATTTATTAACATACATATAAACATACATCAAATACACACTTAATACAACAAAGAAGATTGAACAGGTTCTTAAACAATTAATGCAAAATTTGCTTATATAGGATTGGCCTGTAACCCGTTCTGAGGTGTTGGTTTTGAACCAATTGCCCCCTCCAATGAAAATGCAATGTAAAAGTGACAGGATCTCTTCATATAAAGCGCAGGAACAAGACCCAGTCCCTACCCTAAGGAACCGCTCACGTCAATTGTCTTGGACCAGTCCACTTCCCCGTAGGGTACGTAAAACAAATTTCAAATAATAAATATTAAATACGTATAAAAAAAGAATGATATTTTAAACTCTTCTCTTGAACCAAGCTCCGTAAGTAGAAAAAAAATTGTTTAAAGTTTTGGCTAATTTCTTTTACGTTTAAATCAGTTTTTTAAGCTTACATCCAATCCAGTATGGTTTCGAAATTAAATTATTCTTTTTTGGTTTATGTTTTGTGTGTACTAAAATCTATAAATAATTGTTCTTGCAACAAATTTGTATTGGCAAAGAGCTAGAAGAAAAAAGGATGCGGGTAAGGTATTAAAAAGGGGATATATATAAAGTATAAAATCTAATTTTTGCTTGCATATACCGTCTTAAGCCTCAATAGTAATCTGTAGCTGTTAATCGCATTTTAAGTTTCTAAATATCTTTATAGGCTTAGAAGTTTAAAATATTAAAATTTGTATGCAGCCAACCACCACCCAGTATTGTAATCATAATTGCATTAAATTAAAAAAATTAACAGAAATGGCTTAGCCTCCAAAGCTACTTTTCTAGTGTTCTTTATTGTCATTCAATTTTTATCCATTATTTTTGTTTTATTCATTCCAGAATACTATTATGGATAATATTTGTGCGCATCATTTATTTGAAGAAAAGCTTCATCGCACAAAGTTTTTTTTAACAATAACAACAAGTGTTAAAAGAATGCTTCTTTTCTAATATGAGATCATGGTTTTGAATAAAAACAAAGAACACAAAAACAAATATTCGAAACATATTTTATTTAATTTAAATTCCGCAAATAAAGTCAATGGAGCATTTTTCCGAAGACATCCCTACAGTTCTGACGGATGTTTTTGTGGTTTATTTATTGTCGCGGCTACAAAAGTATGTTTTTAAAACTGTGTCCCCATTAGCCAACAAACATATGTATGACGCCGGCAGAGCAAAGGTAGTAATTTCTTCCTGTTTTTGCCAATTTAATTATGAAAGAAAAATATTTGCTTTCATTATAGTAAAAAATTTACCCCACAGAAGTGGACAAAATGCTTTGTAATATTTTTATAGCTTTTTCGTCCCTATTTGGTAATAGTTAATTTTGTGAATAAAAACAGACATGCTAAAAGAATAAATTAAGGCTTAGTTTAGTATTAAGCAAGACATATTTTTGCGAACTCGATATCCGGTAAAGTAAAAGGTGCTGAAAATTAAACTGAATTTTGACATTTGCCAAAAGTTTTAACATTTTGGTAATTATAGTAAGCGATGCCAAGTAATTTATAAAAACAGCATTAGTACCCATAATCCTCATTTCCTGAAAGGAATTTGTTGATTGGAATGTGACGGTTTTCCTGAAAGGTCAAGAACTCAGATAGGAGCCGGAGTCTATATCAGAAGAAAAAAAGCAGAGAACCCTCGAGACTGTCTAATATTTGTAGTGCATTACAGTTATTAATACTGATAATTTTGAAACAAACGAAAAATAGTCTGAAACATAGTAAGGTCACAGGTCACCGTCAGGTTTGAGTGCTGTTACCTCAATAAAGAAAGTCCCGTATTTTTGAAGTGAAATTTTTTGACTAGTTGTGATATATGAGTAGACCATTTGTCGAAATAAACTAAAATCTGGGCTTATAAAAAATGCAAGTCAGAGCCTTCTAATATTAAGGCAGCGATATGTTTAACGCAAAGTCTAGGATGTAAAAAGTTAATATAAGACCTCTTAGTAAGCTTATAGATCAAGTCAACATCAAACTAAAATCAGTTGTAGGACACTGCGACATTGTTTCCAACGAAATTTCATGCTCGTTGTATGCGTGAGGATAAAGAGGAGCTAAAAATAATCGAGCACATTGCCTCTCACTGACAGTTATCACAGGATTGAAAAGAAAATTAGTCGTGTAAAATATTCCATGATAAAATTGTCGATGTTCTGGACGCGTCACAACATTATGTTCACATGGGAAACAGGCAGCTAGCGGATGAACAACAAGAACAGATGTTTTGCGGGTACTTCAGCTTTTCTTTCTCGGCTTTAGCCGGTATATTTTTTTCTTTCTAATTCACCATACAACTTTCTCATTTTCTTTCCATTATTTAGTTTTCTTTTAAGATACCTTTAAAGCATTTTTTGTGGGGTTTTTCTAAAGTTTACCTAAACGTTAAACTTTTCAATAATCAAAGCTTCTTACTTTTTACTAGTTTCAGAATATTAGCAAAGAGAATGAGGCTAGTAGACTTCGTGGCAGGAAAAAACATGGGAGCTAGCAGCATCAATTTCGACATATCGATATATATAAAACAAGGAGGAATCAGATTGATTATGTTGTGATAGACGAAAGGCATTCACCCAGTATGTTAGACGTACGTCCGATCCGAGAAACAAACATTGATTCGGATCATTACCTTGTGGCTGCAAGGACACAGCATGGAAGCTTGCCGACCAAAAGTTCCAGACACAACAAACAGCAAAACCTTCTACCGATCGAATTGTTTGGTCCGATAGCAATAGCAAAGCATTGCCAACTCCATGGAAAAAGCCGCAACATCCGTAATTGGGTACTGGAACATCAGTTTTATATACTATACACATATTTTGATTACAAAATTCTATCCACCGTTTTGTGTGACAAATTATAATCAAAAGTCGATGAGATGATAGGACTATATTAACGCGGCTTTTAACCTGGCAAATCCATCAGAGGTACACAGTATGCTTACTTCTGGAAAAGACCCAAAAAGACAGATCGATAGCCCCATACATTCAAAGGTGTTTTAAGATATGTGTGAGTTTGATATCCCCGCAAAACTAATACGACTCTGCAGAATGATTTCAACTCAAACGCAATTCTCAGTTATGATAGTCAAGAATTAGGTTTCAGACAAGGAGACAGCCTTTCATTTGATTCTTTAATCATTCTTTTAGGAAAGGTAATACGAGACACAAATTTATATAGAATAATAAACAAAACATCACATGTCGCTCGCTTACGCCGCCAATAACGACATCATGGGGCAAACATTGCGAGAAATAACTTCTTCCTTCGAAAAAGTCGGGCGAAATGAGCCAAAGTGGGCCTGACAGTTAATTCAGATAAAACCAAGTTGATGGTGTCAACGCACAAAAAGTCCAAGAGACTTGGGCAGACAGTGGAAGGCAAAACTATAACTTTAAAGTTGTTAACAGTTTGATTTAATTTGGCACCGCCATAAACAGAACAAACAATATTAGTGGTGCAATTCACTAAATTATTTTAACCATATTCGCATTGTTCATTTTTTTTTATATTCAGCCCTGAATAATTTTTTTATAGGTTTAAACATAAATAATCTTTGAAAGGTGTCGCCCTCTTTTGGCGACACCTTTGCCTTAACTAACAAAAGAAGCGACAATATTTCCATATCTAAATACAATACAAAAACTGCTTGGTTTTTTAAAAATTCTTGAATATGATTCAATTTAATACAGTCCAAAGATGGTTATGAATGATGATACGTTTATATTTTAACTAAATATTTTGTTGCCATTATTCTTTGTTTGGTTTGCGTAAAAAGTTAACAATGGGAGGAAGACATTGTTGCACATTCGTTAAAAAATATTTTAATGGTCGAACACACATAATAAATCATTTATTATCCAAGCGTATGATTTTTAATGATTTTTATCTTCTTTAATTTTTTTCTTTTTTTTTTAACAGATTAAATAAGTTTAGAAAAAGAACAAAAATGGTTTAATTTCGTTTTGTTAATACTTAAATAATTATAAATATTTTTAAGTTTAGCAGCTTGAGCCGACAGAAAGGGGTTTTAGAACGAAAGAAATATTTAGGTTTTTAAAAAATTTCCAAACCTGGACCAGGGGTTAAGGAATGTGAATAATAGTTTTTCCTTTGATATAACAAATTGCAAATAAACCAAGTTACGGTATAACTTTCGTTGTAATTGAATGAGACTAGAAAGTGTACATGGATCAAAGTAGCGTTAAAGTGGGCCGAAATTGACTTAATCAAAAGAAAATGCAAAAATTGTCAATTCAAGAGCGTAAACGTTTAGAATAAGTTTCGCATAAGTTTAATTAAAAAAATAATAAATGTAGGGTGTTTTTCTAAAGTGTTTGCTTCTTTCCTACATAAAATGAAATTTTTTTTTTTTTTTTGCAAATATCGCTGCCAGTTAATTTATTTGTTATAACAATGTATTTTTGGAGAATGATTTGTTGTTTCTGTCGCTAAACTATAATTGTACGAATTTATATATCAATCATTGTTATGTTTGTTGTAGCGTTTGCAATTTATGTCTACATCATGTCTGTTTATTGTCTCGTGCTGTGTTCACTCCTTAGGCTCTGGTCAGATCTGCCAAATATTTGCCCAAAAAAGCTTTACCACTCTAATAAGCAAAAAATTATTTGATGAGCTTAAAGCAAACGTGGTAAAATAAACGAAACCAAATTTTAAGTATATTTTCACAATGTTAAGGATATATGTCTCAATTATTAAAGAAGTTTAAAACTATAATTTTTAAAACTCACGCTTTTTCGGTTCAATTGTTTGGAAAATGTGACCATAACTTTTGATTTGATTATACACCCGAAATCGTAAAAAATAATATAACGATGATAATGATGAACAAGAAAGATGTTGAACAAAAAATATAAAAATTATGTTTTGGCACTTGTGCCAAATTTAATTTAAGCATGCATACATAAAAACATATTCAGTTTTAATTTTACATTTAAACATCATAGCAGTGGTTCTCTATCAATTGTTTGAAGGCTGTCTTAGAAATAAAAGTTTTAGAAATTTTTTTATTTTACAGCGAAATTATTTATTTATTTATGAGTTGGTTTAATATTGCTAATAAAGTAAAAATAACTAAAAATTTATTGAGTTAGTGTATTTTAAAGGATGTTACTTTTGAGTTTTAGGATATAAATGCTGAAACTATACTTTTTATTTAAAATAGTAATAAAATTATAATAATTTTCAAAAGTCGATGTAAAGAAATTTTAAAAACTGTGGCAAATATTCTAAGTTTCTATATATGAGAAGATTTTTGAATAGACAAAAAATTTTGTTAAATAAACAAACTTAAACAGTTGGTTTTAAAGGAGTTTCAATAACTTTTCTTTCGTTTTGTAGACAAGTTTTTTATTTTAGACGAGAATAACGAACAAGGCGGGCCAAAAGAAGTCATTCGATGTTGTTTGGCTCTCATTTTTTTCTAAATAAAAATTTTCGATTCGATTTTTTGATTATGTCAATTTGAACCTTAAAAAATTTATTGGTCAATTCAAGAAGATGGTATCACCAAAATGGGCGCCGCCGCAATTGATTGCTATACGTCTGCTTAATGGCATTTGGCATTACTTCGGCGAGAACTTTGGGCGACAGATTATCTCACTCCTTTCGAATGTTGTCCTTGAGCGCTTCTAGGGTCTCAAGCTTGTTCACGTAAGCACGGGATTTCAAGAAACCATACATAACAAGTCTGGAATGCTAAATTATGGCGATCTTGCGGGCTAATGTAAATTGCCAAAGCCCGTGGCCTGGGAACACCACCTTTAGAATTTCAGTTGTTACTCGCGCAGTGTGTGCCGTTGCTCTGCCCGGTTAGAGTCACATGTTTTCCAGTCCTAATTCGTTGGATTGCGGCAAGAAAACTAGGCTAACATGGACAAATAGTTCGCCCCGTCCACTGTTGTCGTTTGATCAGCGGCGTCCTCTAAAAAAATGCCCCGATGGATCCTCCAGCGTGACCTGCGTATCACGCATTAACTTGTTGCAGGTATAATATCTCCTCGTGCATCAGTCGTGGATTTTCGTTGCCGCAGAAGCGATAATTTTGCTTGTTCACGAACGCGCTGAGGAGGAAATGAGCCTCAACCCTAAATATGATTGAGGATGGCTTGGGCGTAGGTTACACGCGTTTGGCCGTCAACAGGCAGCAGCTGATTCATGGAATGGACTTTGCACGGGAACATGCGCACGTGTTTGACCAAAATTCTTTTTAATGCGAACCTAATGATGGATCTCGCAGAAGGGAAATACCGAAACTCCGAGGGAAGTGTCGAGTGGAGGAAGATGTCTATAATCTTGAAGTTAGAAATTGAAGAAGAAGCGCAAAATGCCGAGCAGCTTGGAAGTCGATTTTACATTCGAATTAAGGAACAAACTTTTTAAAATTAAGTTTAAAAAGTTGATTAATATTTCGAAGCATTGGACCTTTATTTTTTACAGTTACAATAGAAATAAATTTTGGTTAGTTTATTTTCTTTAAAAAAGCCATTGAGAATTTTATAAGCTTAAGAAGTCAATACTTTATATAATTTTGATTAGACACCCAGGAAAAGTTGGTAATGATAAGTCATTACCAAACAACTTACTTTTCAATGACTATTGATTTCATCTACATTATTTAGAAGTTGTCATATAATAAGTTATTTATTATATAATATTCAGAAAGATATTTATGTTTAACATTTTTAAACAGTTTTTTTCCAAAATCACGTTAGAAAAAAGTTTAAATACTAAAATGATCTTTTTTTACTAACAGCATGACATTTAAATTACAATTTATATTAAAAAAAATCAGTCATTTATTAGAGCCCTTAATATTAAGAAGTTTTTTTATTTCATTATTTAAGACCCTATTTGTAAGGAGCTGGGTAGGAACTTATTTAACTCCCTGTTTGTAAGCAAGCGTAGTAAGTAGTTGTCTTCAATGTCATTGTCATTAAATTAATGAGTTAAAATGCAAATGAGTAAGTAGTGCCGACACGGTTTTTTGGCATTTTAACTCACTACAAAGTGATGTAAGGTTTTGCTGGGACAGGTATAGTTAGAAAAATTTTTGCAAAGAAACTGTGTGGAAACTCTGACTGACGTTAACCTTATTGATGTGTTCTTTCTAACCGAAAAACATTAAAAATGAATCGAATGCGATTTAATATTACGAATTTTTGCGCGTTTATTAACACATGCATAATGGCTTATGTTTGAGCAAATATATGTGAATGTAAACTTATGAATGGCATTAAAATTTATAAAAAAAATCATTTTTCAACTGACTTTTGCGTAAAATTGTTTTTTTTTTATTTATTTATTAAGATTTTTTTTGCTAAGATTTAGTTTTGAGTCATTCTTTAAAAATTTTTGTCTGTGTTTCCTTGGTGGCCAACGAATCCATCAGTTTGTCATTTCTGTATTTTTTCCTTTTTAAAAATTTTTGTTTTTTTTGCGTTTTATTAAGAAATTGTTATTATTAAGTTATTGTGAATGTTATTTTGTAGACTTTGAAGCTTAAATTGTTTTGTGATAATTTCCGTTGAATTGTGCGGCTAATTGCTGTAAAAGAAACTATGACAGCAGCAGCAGGTGAATTATATTGTTGTTTTTTTATCTATTGAAATATATATGTATAAGAAAATTGCAAAACTCGTAGTAAAATTAATAAAAAAAAAGTATTATTTATATTCTTTCTTTTATTACTGCAGCTATAAATGCTTCTATTGTTTAACAAATTATTGACACAATTTGCTGCTTTTATATGCGGCAATTTGTTAAACTTTTTTTAAAACACGGAATGACTCAAAAATTTAAAACATTTTAAATGGTTTCAATTGCAAGTTTTTTGTTTTTTTTTTAACAACTTCCTTTGTTTTTATTTTGGAAATTTGTCTTTTGTCCAATTATTTTAACTGCAATAAAATTAGTTGAGATTTTTGTTAATTTTAAAAAGCCATTGAGATGACATTAAGATACGCGTATTAAAAACACACGAAATTAAAAGTTTTCATAATATTTAAAACCCCAAAAATTTACAGAAATACTAATTAAGTTATATAATTACTTCTAAATGTTAACCATTAAAAACTGTGAGAGATACATATATATATACATACTTACATACATATGTACACATTGTTTATATGTTTATATGATACCTTTATGACTTGTCATGCACTTACCGTCAGTATTTAAATTCTTAATCAGCGATAATTAAAGGTTTTTTATTTAAAGTCTAATTCATGACAAATAAATATAATTAAATTAAGTTAGTTTTTAATCTTGATCAGGAAATTATTTAGCTTAAGAATAAATACTTTAAAAATCGCGTCACATTAATGTGAGCTTTATATATACATAACACACTAAATCATAAACAGTCACAACTCACAAGTATCAAAATATTTTTTTGTGCATATAACTGTCTCCAGATAAGGCGTGGACTTAGAGGGGTAAAAGGAAACCCCTCCACCCCTTTCAACGTTTAAAACACGTTTAAAAAATACAAGAAAAAAAATGCGAAACAAACGCTATGCTTTTTCCATAAACTTAACAACTCGATATCGAAAGGCAACAAGGACCAATAATCAAACGAAATCAATCGTTTTTTACAGAAACCAGTAAATTTTTTTTAAAACACCATCCTTAGCTGAATGCATTTTTTCTGAAATATCTAGAAAGAAAGTTGTTCCATTATGCGAAACGATATGTGTGGATCATAATGATTTAATTTTGCAATTTGCAGTAAACATAAATTTTAGTTGAAAATTTTGATTGAAAATCCTAGATTTTAAAGAAAAATTATGTTGAAGATGTCCAAGTATACTACCGCGTCGAAAGCTACATACCTTTGATTGAATTTGTTTTACAGGATTTAAAAACACGTTTCTCAAAGGACTTCTCTTATTTGTTTAACATCCCTTAACTTCTGACTCAGAATATTACTAAATTTACTGATGATTTATTAAAACTCCTGATACTAAAAATTAAGGCTTAAATTTTGTATTGGAAACCAAAGTGGAAAATCTATAAAAACCGCCTAGAGAATATAACAGATTTTTTAGCAAGGTGCGACCCAGATATTTAGCAAAACTTGCGAAAAATATTCATAATTTTTGTTTTCACGCCGGCAGTAATGCTACGGCTAAAACGCTATTTTCCACCCTTCGCTGTATTAAAATATATTTAAATAGTTATACATGTATGTATATATAATTTCATTACTGACCATACCCCCTAACAGTCAGTTACCTAAAATTCAAGTTAACTTCACTCATATAGACCTGCGTTTTGTAAATACGGTGGCTCTTATTAAAAAGTACGTTGCACTTTGTACTTTAGGGTATTATATGGTTAGGCTTGACCAATTATAACTTTTTCACTTGTTAATGTTGGAAATATTAAAATCCACAAGATTCGTTTGTCAAAAACCATTCCATGTAGAAACTGCATAAGTGACCTAATTAGACATTAACTTAATGGCCTTTATGGCTTTTCAAATTTGTTTTTCTGCGTCTCGTCTTTTATTTTCCAACTGAAGCTATTTGTTTATTATTGTAGTTGTTGTTGTTCTATGCACTTGCAATGTGTGAATTGAAATTGCAATCATACGACAACAACAATAGTGCGATAATAAGACCACAAATAATATGTGTATGTTCATAAGTATGTACATACATATGTTTATAAAGATGTCCTTGAAAAAAATAAATATTGCTTTTGTAGAACGTTGAGTTGTTGTTCTCTTCAACAGCAACAAAAAAATCTAACTTATAAAATATGAACATTTGTATGCATTTGAAATAACAATTTGACGCCGTTTTTATTTTTCTTTAACTTTTGCCATCTCGCCTATTTTAGCTCTTCTTAGTTAGAACAGTCTGTCGTCGGCGTCGTCTTATATTTAATCAGCAATTCATACAAACATAGAATCAGCAAGTCAGTTAGTTAGTCATCCAACTAGTCAGTCATTTCGTCAAACAGGGAGGCAAGCCGTCATGTCTATTACAAGCATGCAAATATTCTTAAATGCATGGATCATGTGAACATGTTTATATTTATTTTCTAATCTTTAGAAATTGTAAAAATAAAAACTAAAAGAAATAAATAAAATAATAAAATACAACGAAACACCACAATCGTTGAGGAAATAGTTCAGCAATACTCGTATAAGTAAGTAACAACAAAACATTTAAATATTATGGAAAAAATATTTTTATTTGTTTTTATTTTACCACTTGTTTGCTGTACAGTAACGAAGCAATAGAAAATATAAGCAGCAAAGTGATTATAGAAAAACAATTTTCAAGGCCATTGACACAGTCCGAAGTAAGCAAATGAGGCAAAAGCATTTTGCAAACAAGCGTTAAAATATGTAAATGGGAAGATTGAGCGAAGGGTGGAGAAACGGAAAATTAAATAATCAAAAAGATTGATACACGTTGGTTCTAGTAGTTGATAGCAGATGCAGACCCTTTAGAAAAGATAAAAATAAATTCTTCCTGCTAGCCAGGGTACTAGTGTACACTAAACCAGGTAATATCAAGGCGAATTCAAAAAATTCGCCCTCTGCATTTTTTTTTGTGTTTGAAAATGTGAATGCCAAAAAAAAAAATTAAGTTTCATACAAAATTAGTAAATTTGTTATTCTCTTCTACAAATATTCATAGTCAGCTGGGCTCTTGATATTGCCTGGGGGCAAACTACGTCATTGGATTCGAATCGAAATTAAAAAATTCTGATTAGCTTTCCAAATTAAAAGCACTGACAATTCAATCGATCGAGTAGAATTTCGATTTAAAACGAATGCCTTAATTTGCCCCTTGGTTAAGTGCACCTTAGTGTAGCTAAGTGTACCGTGATCAGGGCAAATTCAAAAAATTCGCTCTCTGAATTTCCTTCTTGTGTTTGAACGAGGAAATGCCAAGAAAAAAATTAAAAATTTCATACAAAATTTATAAATTTGTCATTAACTTTTACAAATAATCATAGTCAGCTGTACTCTTGATATTATCTGTATGAATGTACCCTGTTGCTAGCTAAATAGCAGGGTACTCCGCTACAGGTAATATCAAGAGCTCAGCTGAATTTACCTAATGTGGCATTCACTTTTACAGATATTTAATTTTGTATGAAATTTTTAATACTTTTTTTACGTTCCCACGTTCAAACATAAAGAGTAAATGCAGAGGGCGAATTTTTTGAATTTGCCTTGATACTATCTGTATAAGTGTACCCTGTCTGCCGGGATACACTAACATAAACTCAACATCTTGCTTATTTAAGGCTTCCCCAGTTTCAGAACCCTACTAGGAAATGACTGGAAAGGCAACAAGAAGACTTTTTACATTAGCATCAGGATCAGATGAAATATATTTTGATTCCCCTACGAAATGAGGTGGACTAGTTGCTATCTTATTGGGATTAAAGTTTTAATTATTGGTTTATCTTAGCTTAAACCTCTTATGACTGACAAAGCACCAGCATAGTAAGTATAACAAAGACAGACAATGGCAACCTTGCAAACCCTTAGGCTTTTTGATTAGCACAATTTCCTTTTTTTAAAAACAGAATGCCGATTTATAGTCTGCGGTTTTTAGACAACATACCTTTATCGAATGAAGGTTTGTGGTAACAGCTCTACATAAGTTGACACACATTATAAAAATACCTTTTATGTCAAATTGTGTAGGAACCACCATGTTTACTTTATAGTTGTTTCAGTTTAGTTTTATATTAGTGCAGCATTAAGAACATGGATTAGTCATATTTCAGGGAGAGGAAAAAAACTTTTAAGCTATAGAAGCCACTATTCAATAATGGAATTGGGAATATTAAACTCCATTAGATTGCATCCTTTCAGGGATTTTGCTCTTAAAGGGAAAGAACCGGAATCAGCTTAATAGAAGGGCGGAAGGAAACCTCTATCAGTTTTACTTTTTCTTGACGTTGCACTCAATTTTTCTGTGTATTAATCTGATAGTTTGTTTGTCCTAATTTATTTCTGTGTAGGGTAATTAGTGCGCTAAGGGGTTACTCAAACCTACAATTGAGTAATGAAAAACAGCAATTTCCAATGCCACAGCCCATCTCTTGCCCAGGCTAGAGTCTATGGTTTAGGTTTAATGTTAGAGCAAGTACAACAGACCTATAATTTGTAAAATGGAAATATTAAGGAAATTTATACGCATCACCGAACTTCTAAGAACTTTCTTTTGACAGGGTTGGAAAAACTAACTTTATTATTATAACTATTTAAAAAGAAAATTTTCTTCTAAAAATAAATAAGAGAATGCCTTTTGAATTAACTTATACATTTTTCTGGTTTTATTTTAAATTGGAATTTCTAATTTAAAATTTAATTTTTCTTTTGTTTTTGCCGATCACAATCCACTGTCTCTAAATGGTTTTAGTATTTAAAAAAAAAACAAAATAAACTTTAAATGGAATTCGCTAAAGACGTGCTAAAAGTGTTTTCTAAGACACAAATTTATTTTTTTAAATCCTAATTTTTAACATTGTTGTTGTTTTATTGCAAGTTTTAAAGGAAAATATTTCTTTGTGTTAAATATTTCTACAGCATTAATTTGAAAATGACTTTTAAGCAGCTACTGCGAGTGTAAAAGATGAAGGGGGAAGCGATCATGAGTCATTCTCATTTGATCATATTTATTGCATTTTTGTAAATTTTTTTTCAAGTTCAAGGTTAAATTTAGTTTTTTTTTGCTTTTATGATTTTTTTCTGTGTTTCAAATGTTAATTAGAGCTGCTGTTTTATGCTGTTGCTGCCGCTTGCTATTGCAAATGCTACTGTAGGTTTTTATTAAATTTTTAAAAATTTTACTGTTTTGAATTTTGAACATTGTATTATGATACTGTATCACGATCTACTACAGTTTGGTTGTTGTTATTTGTAGTTATTTAAATATCATATGCAATGCTTTGATCCGTTTCAACGAATAAGTGTGCAGGTAAAAAAAATCAAATGGTTTCAACGGTAACAGAGATTAATAAGTTTTTGGTTTTTATAATTTACTATTCATTACTAATTTTTAAGTAATTTTGGGGAAAAAATAATAAGTAGATCAGGCGAAAAACTTTAAATTTAAATTAAAAAAAAATTTGTTTATGTTCAGCCAACTGTCTTTATTTTGAGATAGTTTTATAGAAATAATTGCCATAAATATAGATTCAAAATATATTTTTGGGCAAGTAATTTTTGTAACCGAAATTTTGTTCTTTACACACGCCTTGCATAAAATTGGGTTGCATTTCAGGAAGTTAGTGCGTTGGCAAAAATCTAAAGGTGATTAATTGCAGAAATTAGACTATTCGTTTGTAAAACATTGGGTTAATGAAAAAAGAAGATTAAAATACAAACCAGCGGAGCATGCTGCTTTTCTGATACCTGTTAAAGAAAAAATAAATTGGAAAATGTATTGGTTAGAAGAATCCCAAAGCAAACAATGGTTATATGGTTGGTGGACGTCATTTCATTAAGGTGCGTATCAATCCAGAGAGCCTTTTTCTCACATTGGTCTTGTTCTGCTTAACGTCATAACCTTTAGGCGACTTGTAAGATCACCCAGGTAACAATTCAATTAATTAGCTCAGTGCTTAACCGTAGCAAAGAAATTTTTTTATAATACCCTTCACATAGTTTTTTTTTTTTTTTTTTTTTTCATGTATTTTATTATTGAATCTTCGCTTAAGCGAACTAACAATAAGTATTCAAATCTTAAAACTAAGTAATTAATACTAGTCCAGTCAGTACCAGACTAAAATTTAAGTTCTCACAATAAAATGATCTTATTTCAAAGGATTCATCTAAGAGCAATAGTATCCCTTCTTTTTAGGCGGGTGTGCCCACTATGTTGCAGGATGCTTCGAGCAAGCGGATTTGGATGTGATTCCAGCTTATTTAAATACTTGTCCACATATTTCAGGATTTCGCATTTTACAAGTGGAACTTCAAGATCCTTGTGGATGTTGCTGTTTTTTATATACCAAGGAGCACCAGTTATCATTCTTAGAATTTTGTTTTGACGGCGTTGAATCTTTTCTATATTGGAGGCGGAAGCAGTGCCCCATAGTTGTATCCCGTAGCACCAAATTGGTTTTAAAATCGAGTTGTAGAGTAGAAGCTTACAATCCAGACGTAGCACAGAGTTTCTACCAATTAGCCAGTGGATTTGAGCAGCTTTAAGTTTCATTTGCGTCAGCTTTGCATCTATATGAGGCTTCCATGTAAGGCGGCGATCTAGGTGAATACCAAGATATTTTCTCTCAGATCGTTGAGGCACATTATGGTTGTTGATAATGATTGGAGGGCACGTTTCTTTGCGTAAGGTAAAAGTTACGTGTGCATTTTTGTTTATTTATCTTAATTCCCCATAACTTTGCCCATTTCTCAACTTGGGTTACGTGTTGCTGCAGTTGGTTGGAAGCCTCTTTAGGGTCTTTATGAGTACTGAGAAAAGCGGTATCATCAGCAAATGTAGACGTGTGCATAAAACTGTTTGTTGGCATATCTGCCGTGTAAAGCAAGTACGAAATTGGGCCTAGTATACTTCCTTGAGGGACACCAGCCTCTATTGGTTGGGAACAACTTATTTGGTTTCCCTCTTTGATCATATATTGTCGGCCGGTTAAGTATTTTTCTAGCAGGCTTGAAATATTAGCTGGTAGATAGAGTTTTAGTTTGATTAACAGGCCTTCGTGCCATACTTTATCGAATGCTTGAGAGACATCGATAAAAAGCGCGGAGCAGTACTTCTTTTCCTCAAAGGCTTTTCTTATAACCTGCACCAGTCTGTGAGTTTGTTCGATTGTACTATGTTGACTTCTAAAACCAAATTGGTGATCTGGGATGCAGTTGTTGTCATTCAGGATAGGACTCAGCGTGTTCTTAAGCAATTTTTCGAACAATTTTGACATTGTAGGTAACAAACTTATGGGCCTATAAGATTCTACCTTCGAGGGATCTTTGCCAGGCTTAGGAATCATCTTTACTAAGGCAACTTTCCATATAGGCGGAAAATGTTCAAGCCGAATTATCGCGTTCAAAATAAAAAGAATGATTCTTTTAGCAGTAAGAGGCAGCTCTATGAGCATTTTGTTGCTTATTTTGTCAACGCCAGGAGCTTTTTTACCGTTAAGGTTAGCGATAGCCTCTACTACATCTGCAAATCGGAAACGTATTTCTAAAGGACGTCTTGCAACAACAGGCGGTAATTCCCTCACGTCAGTGCATGTATTGGGAGTGAATACGTTTTTGAAGTGATTTGCGAACAGATCGCATTTTTTTTCATCATTTCTAGCCCAGGATCCTCTCAGATTGCGCAGTGGTGGTTTTGCGATAACAGGTCTTTTAAGACGTCTGGCTGATCGCCATAAGGAATAATTTGTCTGAGGAGTCGCGTCTAGACCTTCCAGGTACTCTTTCAGTGATGCCATTCTGTGAGCCTCCAACAAGCTTTCTAGTTGGGTTGTACATTCTTTCAGCTTAGTTTTAAGTTGGGGCGATCTATGTTTTTGCCATTCTCTGCGGGCTTTTCTTTTTTCAGATACGAGCTTTTCCACATCTTCAGAGAAAATTTTGTTGTACCTAGCCTGGCGGTAGGTAGAAGACGCATGTTCAACGGCTTTTTTAATGTTTTCATTTAGGACGCTCAGACAATCATCTATGTCTCCGGGAGTTTTTAACGATTGGTTCTCCGCGCAGTGCGTACTAATATATTTTTTATATTTCAACCAATTAATTCTTTTAGATAAGAAAAACTCACTAGCTGCTATTTGGTGAGGACTGCAAATAGTGATTATTGTGGGTGAGTGGTCAGAAGATAGATCCAAGGAGGCTTGAGCCTCAATGAGCTCCAAGGATATACCTTTTGCTACGCCAAAATCAATTACGTCTGGAATTTTATTGTGGTCTGTTGGCCAGTAGGTTGGTTGTCCAGTTGAAATAACGAAAAGTCCCATTTCCGACACGGAGTCATACAAGACACGACCTCTGGGACTAATTAGGCGGGAGCCCCAGTATGTGTGCTTGGCGTTATAGTCTCCAGCAGCTATGAAGCGGGGACCTAATGATTTGTAGAAACTGTTGTACTGATCCTTCGTTATGGAGAATCTGGGAGGACAGTAAACTGATGAAATAACAAGGTTATGGAAAAATTCATCAATGCAGACGTTTGTTGCTTGCATATAACATTCAGATAGGCCACCCAACCATTGGTGCTTAATTCTTGATTTGATTAAAATAGCAGGGCCTTCACATAGTGATAAGTAAATTGATATAGCCAAGCCTGTCTGCCCGTCTGTTCAAATCTAGTTTTCAAAATAAAAATAAAAAAATGAAATGTTTTAGTAACAAACAATTAAAAATATAGAATCAACAACAGCATACTACGGACCGAGGTATAGGCGAAAGTCTAAAATAAGCAATTTCCTTAGGACAAAATTCGTGCATATATCCCCATATATCTCTGGTAATATAGCCAATCTTGCCACAGAACTTGACATGAATACTTTAAAATTACCACCTAAATTAGGGTATTTTTTTTTGATAGAAGCAGGGAATGTAGTATCCCCCTAGAAACGCACAATTTTTTTTTTGCGGTAACACGCATTTTGAGAAAAAATTAGTTGGATAGGAGGACAAGGAAGTCAGCACCCCCCCCCCCCCCCCTTAAATGAACAACTATTATGGAATTTTTCATACGATATTTATAAAAACCTTACCAGAAATCGACTTTAATTTTTAACATCCTACCGTAAATGAAATACAGCCCTCATATATGGGCTGACGTTCCAAGGTCTATTTTGCAGCTACTCGACCGCATTAAGGAATAGGTATAGGTACTCATCTGTGACGTTGGGACATCTAACGCATTGCTTTGTTTGAATACCGTTAATTTATCGATACCATAATGGGATATGCTTTGAAGGAATCAGAGAACTTAGAGATTTTGTGCATTATACGCGTCTTTTAAGGAGAGAGCACCATTTGTGGTGAACTTGCTATTAAATTGCAACAAATTTGCATAGAAAATTCGTCATTTATTCGCAGAGTTTGTATTCGGAATAAACTAACTAAAAATATCCTCAGTCATTGTTAATACCGATGATTTCAAAACAAATTTTCACAAAACACCTCTTCTTCTATGCTTTTTCCTTTAATCTATTCTCCTTATACCAACAAGATGCAATTCATTTGGTTATTGAAAACAGAAAAGCTAACATAAGAGCGCTCTTGCTCGCCAGTCATTTCCTTAGCATTGAACAAAAATTTTAAATAAAGTTTTTGATCAATAATGGACTCCCTTGAAAACAATTTAAATAACTTGAAAATGTTGTTCTTCTATTAATCTTTTCAATATTATTTGTGAGATTACCCTAACCCTAAAATAGCTAAGACTGGCCAAACCAACTTTTCGCTATAACAGTGCTGCCAATTTTAAAAATGTCCACCCTAAAAAAATTTTTTTTTTGTTAAAACTTATCAAATTTTATGACTGACTGCTTATCAAGCTTCATTGGCAAAGGTAGTTTTGATAACCAAGCTGACTATGAACTCCTCCTTTTTTTCTGTAAAATTATGTGTCAAAATTTTTTATTTTGTTGAAATTTTAAAGTATTTTTGACTTTCACAAACACAAAAAGAAATACATTGATATCGCCAAGATTCTACCTGTATTACTATGCCGTTCATAGAACCTTATGACTTATGGCACATTCAAACCAATATATTTATCTTGAGAGTCCCAGATGAAAGTATGTATATTGGCTGTAAGTTTAGGTTTTCTGTATACATTTTCTATTAACGATAAAAAACCACAGCAAAGGCAGCAACACATAATCATTATTATAAAAAGAAGAACCGATCAATTAAGGTTTTCTTGTAGTTGTTGCAGCTGTTTTAATTTATTTTCTTTTTGTTGTTGCTTTTTTGTTACGAATATATTTCCATTGAAATGCATTAAAATTCACAAAATGCATTTTTAGCTAACCAAACGAGCACCGACCGACTACGTGGGGTTGCTTCTCATTGTCTGCATACAAAAAAAAAAAACAATAAAAAACACAAACAAATCTAAGTCATATGTGCAAGTTTTTTCATGACTCTCTTTCTCTTTCTAAAAAGATCTAGAGATATTACACACAACAAAAAACTAGTTGTCAGCCTACAAAACCCACAGAGCTTCTTTCGTCATTTTGAGATCTATTAGGCGCATGCAAGTTTGCTTTTTATTACATTAGATCAGCGGTGCTAAAATAAATTCTTAGAAGATTATATCGATCTTCTTATTATTTTTTTTTTGTTCTTAATAAATGAATAATTCTAAACATTTCTTTACAACTAATATGCTTTGCGAATCGCTGACTTATTTATTTTTTACTCTTTTTTATCAAGCATTTGCAGGAGAATGCAAAGAAAATAAGTATTTAGCATTTTTGCTGCTGGGATCTTGTAATTCCGTTTAGTTGAACTCAACTGTACTTGTTAGAAGTATGCTTTAGTGTGTGCTTTTATGTACGTATGTATGTGTAAATGCCTTTGTATTCTGCTGCCATAAAAGATCAATTAAAAATTATTCGCGGTTATTTTTATCTACAGCCATTTATAAATGAATATTCTTATGCTATCAATTATTTATTGTTTTGCTTGCATTATTTGCTTTTTCCCCCCCTAATTGGAAAAGAAAAAATTTAATCACATGTGACTTTAATACGGCTTCCTTCCTTTTTGTTGTTGCTATTATTTTTGTAACATTAATTAATTTCGAGTCAACTGCTTGATAAGTATTCTTATGAGATGATGCCATTGAAAACTAAAAGTACAACAATTCAGAAAAAAAATATTTTGTAAATAATTTCCACTTCCTAATGTTTTTGTAGCCAAATCCTTGTATTGTCTGAACGTGACGTGACGTATGTGTAATTTTATCATGAATATTAATCATATGTCTAAGTGGCGTTTATAACCAATATATTTTGTTAGAGCCAGTAAGTTGTGCGAGAGGGTGGTTGTTGCACATAATATGTAGTTTTTGTAGGCAACCGCGTTTATCCATTTTTATCGATTTTGTGTTTTTAATGCCATTTTTCTTAACTGTTTAAACTATTTAGATGGCTTCAAAATTATCGAGAAAAAGATAGACCAATTTACAAATTGTTTTCAGAGCTAACAGAGTCTGTTGGCAAACGTCGTTGACACAGTGTTTTTTCTCATTAAAAGTGTCGTTACGTTGTCTTCTAATAAGAAAAAACGATGCTTCTTGTTTTTGGTAGGTCTTCATTGCAGTTTCTATCATGTTCTATTACTTATTTCGAGGTAGAAGATGCACAGAAAAAAATACAACAAAGTAATTGTAATTTTCATTACAGTTTACTTTTTTTAATTGGCACCAACAACAGAAAAGGTAAATGCAAAAAATAAATTGATTTTTTTAAAACGTAAAAATCAATTGAAAATTTTCAAAAACCAATCACACGATAAAGTTATTCATGAAATTACTCCCATGTTTCTAGACGTGAAGGGTAGAAAAGTACGCTCTTTTTACCATTTTTGCCCACAAATAAAAATCTCAAGGAAGTAATTTTATAAAAAATTTCTTCGTGTAAATCTGGTAATACAATAAACAACAAACATTGAAAGAAATTTGAGGTAGTTGTCAAAAAATATTTGTAAATATGTACTTGACATTTGTTGCCATTTTTTTCTGTGTACACTGAAGAGCATATATCTTAAAATAGGATTAAACAAAAAATAAATATATTGCGTAAAACATTAAATTAAAAACACATTGGGGAAGGTGTAGTCCGTCAAGCCTATTGTACACTACACTAAAATTTATTTTATATAAAGTTTCAGCAGATTTATGCAAGATAATGCGATTTTTGGAAATTTAACTTACATGACATATTATGGACTGATCATCATGTAATTCGGTACGAGGTGGCAAAAGGTCTTAAATCGACATGAATTTGGTAGAGATAAAATAACATTTAAATTTATTTTATAAGCAAAAAAATTTTAAGAAAAAACTAAAACAATGCATGCCGGACCTAATGTAGAAGCGGGGTACTTTTTTTAAGAAATGGCTTTTTTGTTTGTTCTCGCCTTTTTTGAGTGCATTCAAACTTCTTTATATAAAAAAATATACAAATTTTATAAAGCGTTTCTTTTCCTTTTTTTTTTTTTTTTTTTTTTTGCATATTTTCGCTTAAGCGAACTAACAATAAGTTTTCAAATCTTAAGACTAAGGAAATAATATTAGTCCAGCCAGTGCCAGACAGATATTTAAGTTCTCATAATAGAAATAGTTATCTTCATCTAAGCGCAATAGTATCCCTCCTTTTCAGACGGGAGTGTCCACTTTGTTGCAAGATACTTCGAGCGAGCGGGTTTGGATGTGTTTCCAGCTTATTTAAATACTTGTAAACACATATTTCAGGATTTCGAATTTAACAAGTGGAACTTCTAGATCCTTGTGGATGTTGCTGTTTTTGACAAACCAGGGAGCACCAGTTATCATTCTTAGGATTTTATTTTGACGACGTTGTATTTTTTCTATGTTAGAGGCGGAAGCAGTGCCCCATAATTGTATACCGTAGCACCAAATTGGTTTTAAAATTGAGTTGTAGAGTAGAAGCTTACAATCCAGACGTAGCACAGAGTTTCTACCAATTAGCCAGTGGATTTGAGCAGCTTTAAGTTTCATTTGAGTCAGCTTCTCATCTATATGAGGCTTCCATGTGAGGCGGCGATCTAGGTGAATACCAAGGTATTTTGTCTCAGATCGTTGAGGCACCATATGGTTGTTGATAGTGATTGGAGGGCACGTTTCTTTGCGTAAGGTAAAAGTTATGTGAGTACATTTTTGTTCATTTATTTTTATTTCCCATAACCTTGCCCATTTCTCAACCTCTATAGGGTCTTTATGAATACTAAGAAAAGCGGTATCATTAGCAAATGTCGACGTATGCGTAAAACAGTTGGTTGGCATATCTGCTGTGTAGAGCAAGTACAAAATTGGACCTAGTATACTCCCTTGAGGTACACCAGCCCCTATTGGTTGGGAACAACTTATTTGGTTTCTCTCTTTGATCATAAATTGTCTGGCGGTTAAGTATTTTTCTAGCAGGCTTGAAATATTAGCAGGTAGATAGAGTTTTAGTTTGATTAACAGGCCTTCGTGCCATACTTTATCGAATACTTGAGAGACATCGATAAAAAGCGCGGAGCAGTACATATTTTCCTCAAAGGCTTTTCTTTTAACCTGCACCAGTCTGTGAGTTTGTTCGATTGTACTATGTTGACTACTAAAACCAAATTGGTGATCTGGAATGCAGTTGTTGTCATTCAGGATCGGACTTAGCTTGTTTTTAAGCAGCTTTTCGAATAGTTTCGCCAAATTTGGTAACAAACTTATAGGCCTAGAAGACTCCACCTTCTAAGAATTTTTTCCCGGCTTAGGAATCATTTTTTCCTCTTTTAAGTAGCAAAAAATCAATATACTTCCTTTCTATATTATTCCTTTGATATTGTCCCCCCAGAAGATTTTCCAACTTAATTATAGGACATACGTGGTTGCTTATGAAAACCGCAGATATTTATATGTAAAGGAAGGAGACTAAAGTTTAGTGACCACAACTACCTGTATATAGTTTTTTTTTAACAAAAAGGGCTTTAGAAAAATAAAGCAAACTTTGATTTAATCAAGCTTTCAGTTTTATATATTAGTTGCTAGCTTTGCCCCACCTAATTTGCTGGTGTCGACTTAACGGTTTGTTAACGTAAACTTTTATATTAAAAATTATACTTCATTTTAAACGATGGCCCACTTATTAGTCTATCGTACGTGCTTAGGGTCCTAATAGCTATTAAAGTTTACAGTATATGTACAAGTGGTTGGGAATTGAACAAATACGTACTAATATTAATGTTGAAAAGTTCTACATCTATATATATGAAAGAGTAACTTAAAATGATTCTAGCTGATTCATCGTCGCACAGCCTGAACGCGTAGAGATAGAGATTTGAAGTTTTGATATCTCTTAAACTATAAACGGTAGGAACAAAACTTAAAAAGTGCAATTTCTTACTAAAAAAAAAAACGAGAGCATGTCTGCTATTTTTTCGAGATTTTGAACTCCAAGGTCAAAAAAAGGTTAAAATCAAACATTTTGATGGTGCCTAGGTCCACTTTGTAACTTCTTAATGACGAAGCATTGAAATGTAATTTAAAATGAATTCTACAGGCCTCGGAAATATATGATTATATTTATACCATTTTTTTGAAGCCTTGACCCTGAGGGGTACAAAAAATTTAAAAAAGGTACTTTTAAGGTACAGTTTTAGTACTTTTTGTAGCTTTAAACCAATGAAGAAAAAAACATAACTCAAATTGAGTTCGACAGGTATTAAAAAATATGAATCATGCGTTGATACTTTAAGGTGTTTTTTGTAACTTTTATACCAACAAAAGCAAAAAAATTATTCAACTTGCGTTCGACCCAAGACGTTAAAAAATATTTAAAAATTTTTGGGTACTTGCTTGCATTTTCTGAGCTTTTGAATATAAAACTATAAAAGCAAAGGCTGTTGATGCCGAAAAGTACCAGAAGTTCACTTAGGGAAAAAATTTTATCTTTCACATTTTTGGTAAATTTTTTAAAATTTTTTGCAATAAATGGCGAGTCTACAAATATTAAGTTAACGACTATTGATCCAGACTAAGGTCGAAAGTTCTTGGAACCTTTTTTAATATTTTGCTATTATGACATTAATATTTATTAATACATTTAGAAGTCAAAAAGAATTTATTTTAAATTTTTTGTTATTTTTTTTTAATATATTGAGACAATTTTATTTTCTTTACCAGGCTCAAGTTCAATACTTTACTTAGTTCTCATTTAATTGCAAATGAAGAAATTAATATTTTTAGTTTTTACTACTTTATTATTGAGATTTATAAAATAAAAGGATTTTGACCAAGATTGAGGTCCGAAGTTAACACAAGTAAGAGCGCTATATTCGGCTGTGCCGAATCTTATATACCCTTCACATTGACCTTTCGAAATCCCAAACTTTTTTTATTTTTTCCATTTTTTACTTATCAAATATTTTTAATTTTTAAATGGGGTCGGTGTCAGTTTTTTACGCTTCACGGGTGACGGGGAAGTTGTAGGGGTTTTTATCCTAATTTTTACAAATTTTGTATGGCAACCCACTTAGAGGGTGGAGATGGGGGGGGGGGGGGGGGTTGTAAGTATATTCTAGGAATATGTTTTGGAGAAGAAACTTATAGGGGTTGGTAGTACACTTTATTGCTCTAAGGCAAATTCTGAAGAAGTTGTGGGCGTTTTCATATCATTTTTGTAAATTTTGTATGGCAACCCCCTATGGGGGGTTTTTTTTTTAGTTTTTACTACTTTATTATTGAGATTTATAAAATAAAAGGATTTTGACCAAGATTGAGGTCCGAAGTTAACACAAGTAAGAGCGCTATATTCGGCTGTGCCGAATCTTATATACCCTTCACATTGACCTTTCGAAATTCCAAACTTTTTTTATTTTTTCCATTTTTTACTTATCAAATATTTTTAATTTTTAAATGGGGTCGGTGTCAGTTTTTTACGCTTCACGGGTGACGGGGAAGTTGTAGGGGTTTTTATCCTAATTTTTACAAATTTTGTATGGCAACCCACTTAGAGGGTGGAGATGGGGGGGGGGGGGGGTAAGTATATTCTAGGAATATGTTTCGGAGGGGAAACTAATGGGGTTGGTCGTACACTTTATTGCTCTAAGGCAAATTCTGAAGAAGTTGTGGGCGTTTTCATATCATTTTTGTAAATTTTGTATGGCAACCCTCTTAGGGCGTGGAGATAGAGGATAAGTATATTCTAGAAATATGTTTGGGAGGGAAAACACTTCATTGATGTAAGGCAAACTCTGAAGAAGCCGTAGGAGCGATTTTAAAAATGTTTAAATTAAGCTTTGTATGGCAACCCTGTTATATGTATGAATACTAATATGTACTAATAAATAAAATTTTCCTTTTGGGTGTTGTTCAATAAAATCAACATAACTGATTCTATTTTTTTCTTTTTTGTTGTTTTTTTTTATTATTACATACTTAAGTATGTTCTTTGTTGTTGTTGTAGACTAGAGGCCAGCCCAAGACGACACTAAATAAGGCATCATCTCGAATTTTCAATTCATTTCATATACCTTACGTGTGCACACACAAAATTAAATACTGCGTTGTATTGTTCGCCATCTCTTTTGTTTACTTAACTTAACTTAAATGAAAAATATATTCACAGTTAAGCACATTTAAGCAAACAACCACGGCACATTTCATTATGATCGCACACTTCCATTTAGATTCATCTCGAAACTTTACTGTTGGCGGGATGTTCCTGGTGTGATAGTTTTTTGCTTATATCTCGGTCACTTATCGGGCGATTTTGCTGAATTTAAATACCGATTTTTTGCGACTATCTCTGACAGTTTGCTAACACTTACGGGTCTACGCGATATCGGGGGGCTTCAGGAAGTTGATTTCAACAATAACACGGACAGATGGACAGATGGACAACAGACAACGCTAAATCGGCTTCTCTATCTATAAGGATCCAATATATATAGCTTATGGGGTCCCAAATGGATTATAAAGAAATTACAAACGGAATGACAAACTCATATATACCCTTATCACTTATGTGAAGGGTCCTTTTTAATACATATTTTCGATCCTGTTTTGAAATTTTATTTCTAGAAATGGGAGAACAAATTTGTTGACTCTGATTAAGGCCAGAAGTCTACTAAATGGACAAAAATTACTTTTTTGCATATTTAGCAGTTTGATTATATATTTTGCTATCATAATTTTTAATCATTGTATTTGGATAATTGAAACAAATTTTGTAAATGGCCCTTGAAAATATACTGCTGCATTTTATATAATTTTTGTATAAACAAATCTTTTTTTATTTAACTGATGCATACATTAAGATAAAAACATTAAAAATAATCAATAATGTCTTTTTGGAAATCTGGATTTTTATTTTGATTTTCAAAAAATACCTGTCTCATCATAAACAACAACAATTGTACATAATCGAATATAAACCAGGTTTACTTTGCGTGATTTTGACAAATTTTTCAAAGTTCAATATCTTGTGTTGGGTTTTAGGCAAAACTTCGACCAAGACAATAAACCCTCCAGTCTTTTTTATTCAAACAAAAATAACGAGAAAAAGGAAAGATTAGCAACAAAACAAGAATTTGAACACTGCAAACAAAAAATATCAAGTAAAATACAATTCTTAAAAAGAAGTCAACTTTATTAATGTTCTGCTTTTTATTGTTGCTGCTCTTAAAATGCAAAAAGTAAGGCAAAAAGACGGTTAAAGACGATTAACCAAATTCAAGGTTAAATTTAAGCCAAGCTATTAACACTTTTGGGTAAAAGATAAACACATATATATTCATTAATATGAGTATGAGTATTATGGACCCATTTCGAAGCACACACACACCCTTTTAAGTACTCGCATCATACTAAAGCTCCAAAAGTAAGAACAAACAATACACAAACGCAAATAAAATCTTAATGTTGTTGTTGTTTGAATTTTGGAAAAAATGTTTATTTGTTTTTCACTGTATTTAGCCACTTTATCTTTCTTGCATAAATAATATGAACAAACTGCCCATAATTTTTTGAAGAGCGCACTTAAAGGCAAAATTTATGGTGGTAGTGGGTTATAGGCTAAATTCTGTCATTTTATGTTGTCAAAGATTTTGGCAACAAAGTTTTTTCACTTTTTATTTATAAACCCGCAATGAACTTGAAAATTTATTTTGAAGTCTTTGAAATAATTTTTAAACTTTATTGAAAGTGAATTTTTAATGGTTTTTATTTAAAGATTTTTTTAATTCAAAACCTAAAACAGTTCTTTAAAATATTTTTTTACCATTGTCACTTTGAAAACTTAATGAATTATCAATTTTTGCGATCTTAGGTAAAAATAAAAAAAGAGAATTACATTTAGTTGAGGATGCAGAGAAGTAAACTTCAGATGGTTTTTGTTATTGTGGTGTGCAATTGAAACCCGTTAAGTCATTGGAATCGCTACCATTTAAATATTTAGATCTGGGAGCAAATGAAGGCATTTGATTTAAATTGAAATTCTACTCGATCAATAGAGTTGCCAGTACTTTTAATATAGGAATTCTAATAAAAATTTTAAAATTTCGATTTGATTCGAATGCCGTTATTTGCCCCCTGGTTTTGCTTTTAGTTTATCGATATGCAATTTACTGGTTCATATACATACTTAATCATTGGTAGACTTTTCCACAAATTATTGAAAATATGTCGGACCAAATTTCCTGATAAGATATATGTATGTATAGGTATGTATGTAGCTCGAAAAATATTACGTCTTGTGACTTCAATGTTAGTTCTCGATATTGAGTACATTAAAAAATAATTGGATGGAAGCAAAGGATTTACTTAAATTTTTATTACGTAATTCTAGTATGATTTTAACATTTTAGAAAGAATTTGTTAGATAAAAGCAAGGGACCCAAATAAAAGCGCGCAATTAAAAGAAACTATTAACACTCTATATCTATTATGCTCTGAACACCATTAGAGAATAGCACAATCACGTTTTCTCCTGATTTAATCTGATGCTAAAATTTTAAGCCATTTGAGTGAATTGAACAAAAATCTGCCTTGAATAAAATCAGATTCATTTGGTCAATGCATGAATTTATTCATTGTGTGAGTTTTACACACATGATTGAATTGAACAAATAAACGGTGGCTAGTAAATAAATCTGAGTAAATAGAACTGTGCGAGAACCAGAGTTGCCGTCGTATAAGTTTTGAACGACACATAAGTATATTTAGTAAATTTTTTAGGATAATTTTTTATACAAATAACAGCTAAAATAAGTAGTAGAATTCCTATATTAATCCTAAATTGATCGAGTAGAATTTCGATTCGAATTGAATGCCGTAATTTGGCCCCTGTTTTGTTTTGTACTTTTGTCAAAGCTATATATGTAAGTGTTGTTTTAAGTTGATATTACAAAATATCTAATTATTTAAAAACCTATTTTGAAAACAATTAAACCACATTACATCAGCTTATTACAATTGTACCCAAAAAAATTTGTGTTTTTATATGCATAAACGTTTAAAATAATACTAACTTGACATAAATTATGCAATATGCTGAATCAATTTAAAGTTAAAAAGTATAACAAATTAAGTGCAACATCCCTTAAATGCTAGGATTTTTTGTTCAGTTTTGTTCATTGTTGTTGATACGATTGAATTGATGTTGATATTTTTAAACGGTGAATAAAATCAAAAAGCCAACAACAACAGATCGAATGAAATAATTTTAAATCATGCATTAGTATATGTCATGTGATGCGTTTGAACAAAAGAACAAAACTGAATGGGTTATTTTATCACGATTTAGTCATGAACAAATTTTATTCTGAGTAAACCAGTCTCTGAATACCACTAGGAAGAACGACAAATAGTTCCATATTTTATAAAAACAATAGTTGAATAGAAGGAAGGGCTAGATAACTTTCACAAAAGAGCACAATTTTTTCAAATTTTCAATAATTTATATTTCAAAAACTATTTAAGTTATTAACTTCCAGCTTGCTTCATAGTATTTCTAGTGTAACTTAAACAAACTGGAAAAAATCAGTTGGGTAGAAGCAGTGAAAATGGTAGTTCGAATAAAAACAGACAGATTTCAAAACTTTCAATGCATTTTATCATTAAAACGTATAAATTTTTTTCATAGTTTTATTACTGAATCTTTGCCTTTGGCGAACTAAGTTCTTATAATAAAATTGGTCAACTTCATATAAGCGCAAGAGTATCCCACCTTTTCAGACGGGCGTGCCCACTATGTTGCAAGATGTTTTGAGCGAGCGGATTTGGATGAGTTTCAAGCTTATTTAAATACTTGACCACATGGTTAAGGATCTCTCATTTAACTAGTGGAACTTGCAGATCCTTGTAGATGTTTCTGTTTTTAATATACCAATAAGCACCAAGTATTATTTTCAGGATTTGGTTTTGACGGCGTTGAAATTTTTCTATATTGGAGGCGGAAGCAGTGCCCCATAATTGTAACCCGTAACACTTAATTGGTTTCAAAATCGAGTTGTAGAGCAGCAGTTTACAATCAAGACGTAGCACTAAGTTTCCAAAAATTAGCCAGCGGACTTGGGCCGTTTTAAGCTTCAATTGTGCAATCTATTTGGGATTTCCATGTTAGGCGGCAATCCAGGGGAATGCCAAGATATTTTGTCTCAATTCGTTAAAGCACCATAACTATTACATCTTTCAATTTCGTTTATTTGCGTTTTGTAACAGCAAAGCTTGCGGCAAAGCCGAATGTACACTGAAAAAATCTATGCAACAATATACGAAAAAACATTTCGTAATTTTTATTTTCGTAATATAACACGAAATTTTAATTGTTTTTACAAAAAATAATTTATTAATAAAATTTTAAAATATTATGAAAGCTTTTCGCAAGATTTTTTAATACGTAAATTTTAGAGGTTCTTTAAAATTACGAAGCTAGTTTTAGATAAGAAATTCGTTATTTCTTAAAACTAACGATTCTGCTTCATAATACGTTTTTTTGTTATATAATGCACGAACGAATTCGTTCATATGTTGCATGAAATTTTTGAGTGTAGTGCTCTTACTAACTTACATACATATATCTTGAGCTGTGGACGATATGAAAGGTTTGCAGCTTTAAGTACTAATAAGTCAATTTCACTTATATTTTAGAAATAAGAAAAGTAATGCCTCAAAAAATGCAAAAATGTTGACCCATATTTTACATAAAAATTTGTTTGTTTATTATTTTAAGGTAAAAATGTAAATATTTTATGCGTATTTTTCTTTGAAAATAATAAAGAAAAGAAAACTTTTGCAAATATTTATTTTTTAACGTAACTTTAATACAACTCCCAGACATTTTAATGATTTTTTTATTATTCCATGATTGTATAAGAAAATATAAGTGGTCATATATGTATACAATACATACGGGCTGTTGTGTAATATGCTTTTTGTAGATGATTTCTGTAAACGATTATGTGGCAAAATGTTACGCATGCGCATGCATAATGAATGCACTTGAATTGACCGGGCACAAAGTTTGCAAAAACTAAAATGTTTTAATAAAAAATATTATAGAATTTAGAGTCATTCATTATATTTCGTTATATTCGTAAGCACATACAAATACACAATGGCTTACAAATGTTCAAAGGTGTGTTATCAAGTGGCAGTTCAAAAAAAATATTGAAACAGAAAAAAAATTTGTAAATAAAAGGGAAAGTGCCAGTGCGTAATGAAGAAATACTAAAAATTTAATATTAAAAAAATGTTGTTGCATTAAATAATTTCAGCAGTCAACTTTAAACTAGATAGAATAAACATGCTTAAGCCAAAATTATGTCTAAATTAATTTTTTTTAAAAGTCCAATGGGGCAGCTTTATTTTAATTATTTATTCTTTGTGAAGAATTTTTAAATTCAAGTTTCCTTTTTTGCAAATCTTTTATTCCTAAAAAATAAATATTAGTTGTCTTGTTTTCTTAATTCAAAAGTAATTAATTCTCTTTAAATTTTACACAAGTATTTTACATAAACAACCTTGGCCTTGCAAAATTGCAAATTACTATTTATCAAAAGCAATAGCAACAAGTAACAGCGCTATATTCGGCTGTGCCGAATCTTATATACCCTTCACATTGGCCTTTAAATATTCCCAGCCGAGTTATTTTTTACTGCAAATAATATAATAAAAAACCTTGTGCGAGTTTTAAAGCCCATAGAAAAATAACAAAATTTTAACGTTCGTATGAATAATAGAAATAGATGAAGAGATTTGAGGTCGAAAGTTTTAAAAGTTTTCGACATTATCCATATTTAAAGGTTAATAAAACTTATTAAATGTTCTAGTCCCGCTGCTCTTCTCCAACTTTTTTTCCAAAATGTATGAATTATTTGATTATTACTTTTTGTAGAATATTCGAAGTCGATAGCTGTAATAGTTTTCCAGAAGTAGCGTATCGAAAATTTTATAAAAATTGTTAATTTATATGGGAGCTACCCCTTCTTCACCCCCCCCCCCCCCCCTCCGGAAATTTTTTTCTTCAGAGCGTAGCCCTTGATGTCCAATCACTTTTTGTAGAACATTTGATTCCGATATCTGTTATAGTTTCCGAGATATAGCGTATCGAATATTTTATAATAATTGTAGATTTGTATTGGAGCTACCCCTTTTTTTGCCACCACCCAAAAAATTTTTTCTTTAAGGCGTAGCCCTTAGCGTGCAATTACTTTTTGTGGAACATTTCATTTCGATATCTGTTATAGTTTCCGAGATATAGCGCATAAAATATTTCACCAAATTTGTGCAATTGTAGGAAAAATACCCCTTCCCCTGGTCCTATCTGAAAAAACTTTTTCCGTTATTTAGGTCACTTTTTTAGGAGTATCCGTGCCAAGTTTTGTGGCAAGAGTGACTATACTTACTGAGATATATAGGGATATATGCACGGATTTTGTCCTAAAAAAAATGGGTTACTCTGAGATTTCGCTTATATCTCGGTCAATAGTGAACCGATTTTGCTGATTTTAAATAGCGATTGTTAGCGGGATATTTCTGATCGTTTGACAATATTAACTTGTCTGTATCTTTTTATTTGACTTCGGAAACTTGATTTCAACAGACGGACAGACGGACACCGCTAAATCGGCTTCCCTATCTATAAGGATCCAGAATATATATACTTTATGGGGTCGCAAATGAATAATAAAGAAATTACAAACGGAATGACAAAGTGATATATACCCTAACACTATGTGAAGGGTATAATAAATGCAATTAATAAAAATTTAAAAATAATTTCAACTTAAACAAACAATCACTCATTATTAATTTCCTCTGTCATTGTCATAGTTTAACTCATATTTTAATGTAAGAAAAAATAAATTTTTGAGAAGTTTTTATAAAACAAATATTTTTAATGAAAACTACTGAAATCGTTTATTGTGACTATAAATAAAATGTTAATGATGATTTGACAATAATTCAATAAATTGTCATATATAATGATGATGATACTGGCTTAAGTGCGAAGTTTGATTTGTTGGCAATAGTTCGGGCTGCAGCAACAACTACACAAACACATCATGCACCATGTTTTCAGTGTGGGTGTATGAATGTAAGTATAAGTTAAAAAATTAATGAATAATTTATAAAATTTATTTTTTTAAACAATACGTTTTGTTGTTGTTCCTAAACCAACAAAAACTAACAATAAAAACTAGTTTTGCATGGTTGATTCTAAAAAAAAAGAAGAATAAAAACAAACTGAAGAGATTAAAGATAAAAAATTAAACAGACATTTTTAATGCAATTTATACACTGAGCAAAATTTGTGTGTAAAACAATATTACCATTGTTTATAAAGAAAATCGATTTCAAAAAAAACCATTTAATAAAATTATTTTTTTAAAACAATAATAGCCGACAAAGCCGAGCAGCCGAACATTTTTCACAGCCGCCGTTGCTGGCAATTTTTCCGCTAAAAATCGGCCGATCATATTTACATTTTATACTCTTTTTTAATTTTTTGATATGTATTGGCAAAAAAATTTCAGTAGATCCTATGTAATAAACAGCTTTTAAAACTTAAATGTTTTGGCAGTTTAAACAAAAATCTACTAAGTAAAAATAAGTATTTATTAATAAGATACATTGCTATCATTGGTAATGTTAACAAGTAAGAGCGCTATATTTGGCTGTGCCAAATCTTAGATACCCTTCACATTGGACTTTCAAAACTCCCAACTCTTTTTTTTATCTGTTTTCTTACTTTATTTATTTAATTTTAAATTGGGTTCGGTGTCATATTTTAACCCTCTAAGGGTGATTAGGGCAGCTGTAGGGGATTTTACCCTAATTTTTTTTCAAATGTTGTAGGGACTCTAACCCTAATTTTTCAAAATTTTGTATGGCAACGCCCTTAGGTGATAAAGGTATGTATTTTCCAGGAATATATTTGGAAAGAAAATTAGCGGGGGCGTGCGTTCCTCTAGAAGCGATTTCGGGGAAGTTGTAGGAGTTTTCCCTTATTTTTTTTTAAATTTTGTATGGTATCTAGACAAGCTGGAAACACATCCAAATCCGCTCGCTCGAAACATTATGCAATGCAATTTTGTATGGCAACCCTCTTAGGGATTGAAAATTGGGAGGTAAGTAGGTTCTAGGAATATGTTTGGGAGGGGAGTGGGGTCAGTCGTACACTTTATTTCTCTATGGCCGACTCTGAAGAAGTTGAGGGCATTTTTAGATCATTTTTGTAAATTTTGTATGGCAGCCCCATACATGATGATAGGGGGTAAGTATGTTGTAGGAAAACGTTTCAGAGTAAAAACGAAGGGGGGTCTGTGATACATTTTATTCCTCTAAGAGCGACTCGAGAAGTTGTAGGGGTGTAAACCCTATTGTTCTAAAATTTTTTATGCCAAACATGTTAGGGGCTGGGAGAGGCTAAGTATGTTTCATAAAAATGTCTGGCAGGATAAATTTATTGCGTTCAGAGAAACCTGGAAGTTATGGGAGCGACGTAAAAAAATTAAACAATAATTAAACTTTGTATGGCAGCCCTAGTAGAGGGCGGAGATAGGGTGTAGGTATGTCCCAAAAAAATGTCGGTGGGGAAATATTAATGGGGATTATTATTAAAATAATAAAAAAACTTTTAAAACTAGCCGATATTTTGTATGAGCCGAAAAAAGTCCGGCTACCTGATCAAGTGTCGATTTCAGCCGGTTCTGAGCCGCCGCTGACCTGTTTTCCTATCAGCCGCTGCCACCGATCAGATTACAAGTGCTTCAAAAACTGTACTTGGTTACCAAACACTTTAAAAAACTGACATACGTCGATAGGTGTCGTTGAACAAATGCAGAGAAATGTGCAGCACACCAGTCAACTCTGCAGATTTCCACTACACGTAGTGAAAATGATAGGTATCAGTAGAAAAGGAGAGAGGAATCAGCTCTACTGACAGAAGAAAAAAAAATTCAAAGACGGTTTCTTAAAAGGATCTAGATGTTCACGAGTCGAAATGATGCCAAAAAGTCCAACTATCGTATAAAGCACCAGACTATGGGTTAGTGTGGCATTTTCTTCATCATGTTCGAGTTGTTAAAAAATCTTTCATTTCGATCTTAAATGAGAACAACTAAATGTTGCGTTCAATACAGTTTTCTGTCTGGCCAGCATCTTTAAATAGATAGAACTGTTTTGAACTCACAAATTTAAAGGATACCCTATTGGATCCAATTTTCTTAGAAATTTTTTATTCTGCGTAAATACACGGTGCCTGGTGGCAAATTTATATTTTTAAATATTATTATTTAAAAAAGTAATATGCGCTGCGAAGTGAGGGTGGCACTGTTCGAGTTATTGGTTGTGCGGATTTTTCATTTAAGATGTCGCAGTGGTCGAGTGAGTATCGCGCGGTCGCTGTGGATTCTTACGTAATTGTTCGTCGACAATTTTGTTTAATGTTCGGTATTCGGCAAAAACTTGATGGACCGAATGTAAATTTAATTTGTTTGTGGGTGTCGACATTCTGCGCAACTTCTGTGGCTATGAATGTCCCACGGCCAGGGCGATCTCCAAAACCTCCTGAAAACATTAAACTGGTTGAAGGAAGTTTACGTAAAAATCCGCGATTTCATGCTTCTTATGAAACTTTGTGTCAATTATTACGTTTTTTATTTAAGTTATAAATATAAATCTGGCACCAAACACCCTGTATAATTTTCTTTATTAGGGTTTAAAAAGAACTTTCCTGACTTTTTGCGAACGCCACCCAATTTTCACATTTTTGGATGAGAGGGACTTCCGCAGATATTATGATACTTCCACTGAAGTAACTCCTTATTATTTTGCAAGTTCTTATTGAGTTTGACAATAGTCTTGCTGGAGAGATGACCCTTTTTTTTGTTTTTCGAACTTGTTATGCTGGCCAGTTACATCACTTCTGAATTGTACAAACCATATCTCGCCGGTTAAAACCAGACAAAATGTATTCAATATTAGTTTAAAAAAAACTCGTTGCACATTTTTACATGAAAAACAAAAAAATATGTAAAAAGTTTTTGAACAAAGTTGTACCAAATTTGCAATTAGTCTGGGGCTTATACAAATTTATTTCTTATATTTTTTTATATAATCTTAAAAACCTGTGATTTTTTTATTTGCTACTAAATGTAAAATTAGACTTTTGTCTGACTTTCAAAATATGTTTTTAAATTTGTTTTTTTCAGTGCATTTTGCTTTAAAGTGAAAATGAACATTTTCTATTGCAAAAATGAACAACAAAAACAAAACAGGAAATAAGTTATTTTAAGATTTAATTTCTATTGGTTCTCAGATGTTCTTTATCAAGTTCTCGCAGTTACAATTACCATAAAATAATTGTGTAAATTGTATTGAATTATTTCAATTTGTATTTAATTTTAAGCTGTTGTTTCTATTAGCGAAAGATTTATCTTTTTTAATATGCTTCACTGCCAAGGTCAAAATTAAATAAATTTTCTAATATTATTCAATGGCTGCAAGAGATTGGAGGGCAGACGCTATTTCGTTTTAAATTTTTAATGCAACATTCAAATTGATTGTGACCATCCAAGCAATAAACCAAAAACCAGTAAATTAAACAAGTAAATGGTCGGCCGTTAAATACTTAAACAACCTTTAGTGCTACTTGATACCAAATAATACAGAGTTAATATTAGATTAAGAAAGGGATAGGCAGAATGTATTTGCGGTTTTTGTAAACTATTTTCCTTTTCTCACTAAATGAAAATCAGGGGCCAAATCGTCGCATTCGATTCGAATCGAAATTTTACTCGATCGATCGAGTTGTCAATGCTTTAAGTATAGGAATTCTAATAAGAATTTTAAAATTTCCATTCGAATCGAATGCGACGATTTGGCCCCAGTATTTGAGGAAAACAAGAAAAATATTTAATTGAAGGCCACAATATCTTTAAAATAACTTTTAATTCCTTAATGGAGGAAAATTATTTGTTCAGCCCTTTAATTTGCTACCCTTTGCAATAATAAAGACGTTAAAACTAATTATTTAAGTCCAATTTAACTAACCTAAAAACAAACTGCTTAGGACGGATTTTATATTTTTAAAGACTAAAAAATAATAATTAAGGCTTTTATCATAAACACCTTAATTTAAATACTATTTTTCAAACAACAATATTATCATTTATTAATTAACCGACAGTAAAATGTGTTTTAAAAATATGAAAAAGCAACAAAAGCTAAAACAAAATTCAATATTTTAAAGAGCAATGAACTCTATGAGTTCCGTCTATTGCATTCGAAAAAATATGATTACACTAACACACAAACTGAACAGCTTGTTTAAGGTGTTGTTGTTTAAATTTTACACACTTTAAATGGGTAACAATTCGTTTGTTATTTTTAAAATATTCATTAGATAAGAAAGTCTACTTATTGGTGTTTTCAGTTGAAGTAGGAGTTGCCCACTACCCGCTACTAGTTTGGAATTGAAAATCAGCCAGTGCAAATGTTTTCTTTTTTATGAAAATTATTGGAGCTAAATTTCAATTCGTTATTAGCAATCATAGGTACCTTACGGGAAATGTGTGTCAATTGGTCGGCGTACACGTCCTGTTACAGGTACAAAACATGAATTAGACAAAAGTTATTGGCACACATCAAGTAACTGGTTAAAAAGCGTTCAAAAAAGTAAGCAAAAAAAACAGGAATACTGGTCCTTATACATTAACATACATCTGTTTTTATACACACATACACACGCACGTAAATGCAAAGTATCTTAAACAAGATCTTAAACAACAAATGCAAAATTTGCTTATATAGGATTGGCCTGTAACCCTTTCGGGGGTATTATTTTTGAACCAATTGCCCCCTCTAATGACAACGCAATGTATAAGTAACAGGTTTCCTTCATATAAAGTTCAAGAACCGGAACCAGTCCCTAAGGAACCGCTCACGTCAATAGTCTTAGACCAGTTCACTTCCACGTAGGGTGGTTGAAAAGGTTAACAGTTTTCCTTAAAAAAACTAAAAAAATTTAATATTCTTCTACAACAGAAAGTGTTTTAAAATTATATTCAGTTCTCAAAACTAGTCGTTTGAGAGCTCTCAAAAATTGTTTAACATTTTTTAAATTTATTTTCTGGACCATATATTGACCTGCGACCTGGGGCCAAATCGTCGCATTCGATTCGAATCGAAATTTCACTCGATCAATCGAGTTGTCAATGCTTTAAGTATAGGAATTCTAATAAGAATTTTAAAATTTCGATTCGAATCGAATGCGACGATTTGGCCCCTGTTCTTTAATTACAAGGACAAATAGAAATCCAGACGGACGGACAGACATGCTTTAATTGACTCAGGATGAGTTTTTAGTTTGATCGGTATAACTGAAGGTAGTTCTTAAACTATAAAAACAAAAACAGGCACGGATTTCTACCCATTGTTACTTAAACTCAGACTCATGTCTTTTTGTCCTCAAGTTCCTTATAAGAGCAACTGATCAAAATTTGTTATTATTTTTCCCCCTTTATTACACCAAAACAAAAAAGTATTTATTCATAGGAAAATATTTATTTCTATATTTATGCACATTCATATATATGTTTGTAAATGTTTACACAAACAAGTATATTTTGACAGTACTTAAGAGTTATATTTTATCCATATAAATTCCATTTCATTTTTAAAATGAATTAAATATATCACATTCAACAAAATGGTCATAAGTGATAATGAGTTGCACATTAAACGTAAATAATTATCTTTTCAATGTCTCCACAAGAATGTTTCATAAAAAAAAGACAATAATTAAATAAAAGAATTAAATATTAAAATTACTTTCCCACTCATTGGGATATTTATCACCTCCTACATTGGACACCTTCAGTTGTGTCGCCCTAGTCCATACACAATAACATCTGTCGTTGTTTTCATAAATAAACAAGAAAAATGTAAAGAAAATAAATTGTAAATTATACCTTCTTAAAGAACATCAAATAAATTCTGATGGATTCATTCGCAGTGACAATTGCAAAAAAAGAATAAATAAAGAAAAAACAAAGTGTCACACATTTGTTTTGTTCTACAAATTTTTTTATTTACTTTAATACATTTAGCTTTGTATTAAGTATTACCACATGTGTGCATGTATTTCATTTAATTTTTTTTTAAATTTTTGTTGCAAATTTCTTTGGTCTCATTATGATTGTGTCCCAAAAATGATTAATTTTTTCGTTTAATTTGGGGCCATTATATGCTGTTTTTGCTGTTACAGTCCATGCGACATAGTCCGCAACTGCTTTGGAGGTGGTCGCTAAAATAATATTACAATATTATACATCTGTTGGAATGTTGCCATGCATCTCTCAGTCACACACGAACATATACTAGACTAGCATTCAATCACTGACTTTAGTTTAATAGCAACGAACTAACCAAGAACAGCTGGATGTCGTCTGTTCAGGTCTTTGTACAGATTTCTTATATTTTTTACTAGAAGGACAATATTTATTGTCTCTATTATGCAATTCACTGCATCTCAATTTTAAAAAGTTATTAAAAAATATTTATGTGAAAACTTGTCCGCTATTTTAGGAAAGTGATTTACAAAATTATAAATTAAATGCTTCAATTGCAACGCTTTAAAGACACTTTTCTGTCGCCGTTTGCTATTTTTTTAATAATTTTTTCGTGTTCACTTTTTAACACATAAATCTTTAATTAAATGTCATTTGAGCAAAAGAAAATCCCTCATGAAAATAATATCATAATTTATTAATTAATTTTTAATTAATTTTAAGATCAATGACTTCTTTTTAAATTTTATTTATTTTATTAAAAAAACAAACAAGCACAAGGAACCTAAAAAAATCTGGCAAAAAAAAAAAAATTATGTTAAATTTTACTTTGCTTTAGACATAAGGACTTGTTTAGAATTTTTTAACCCCTATTTGATCGTTAAATCTTCGGGCCTGTTCCTAAAAGCTTTACTGCGCTGCATCGTGCACACAAAAAACTACAAAAAAAATTTTCAAACAAATTCTTGTTCAAAATAATTTATTTTTTTAGTTAATTTATTTAAGTCTCTAATAATATTTTTATTTGATTTTCAAATCAAACAAAATTTTTGCCTAGACAAATAAAATATTTAACCAGCTCAGCAAAATTTTTTAACAGAAACTAAAATTCTTGCAAAATTTTTTGTCTAAATTTACAACTTTCGTTGTAGATCCTCAGCCAGACAAAATATTTACTGATTCTCTGAAATTTGTTACTGTTAAAAATACGAACTGAAATTATATTTTGTAATGTTTATTTAACAAAGTTTCGATAAAAAGTAAAAAGCACAATTGAAAAAATTTAAAACTATAGACATATTTTAACATGACTAAGTCGATTAACAAATACAAAGTACATAACTTTTAAGTAAAGTATTTAAGTTGAATAAAAACATTTATAACTCAACACGCCTCCTCAACTTAAATCGTATCTTGAAAACCCATTGATGAAATACAAAAATTATGTTTGATATAAGGTAGTGGTTTTGTTAAGACATCTGCCACCATCTCGCTAGTAGGTTTGTATTTAATATCAATTACTTGCTCTTCAACAGCCTGTCGTATGAAATGAAATTTATAATCAATATGTTTTGTCCTAGAGTGATCCCCTCCAGCCTTCGCCATCTGTTGAGCGCTTTGAGAATCACTAAACACTGTAGTTGCAATGTTGGTTGAACTGCTCAATTCATTGAGCAAATATCGCAAGTAGTATGCCTCTTTTGCTGCTTCTGAAAGAGCAATATATTCGGATTCTGCACTGGATGTTGCTACAACACGTTGTTTTCTTGACTCCCAAGAAATTGCACCACCTGCTAGGAAGAAACAAAAACCAGTTTGAGATTTTCTATCATTAATATCTGTGGCCCAATTTGCGTCAACATAGCCAACTAATGGTACACTAGTTTTACGATAAACTATTTTAAATTTCTTTGTCGTATTTAAATATTTTATAACTTGCAATGCCGCTACCCAATGTTGTTTACGCGGATCTTGACAAAACTGTGAGAGCATGTTCACACTACATGCTATGTCAGGGCGACTAAAAACTGACACATGTAAAAGCAAACCAATTATTTCCTGGTATTTTGTTTTATCAATAGTTTCTGCCTCTCCTGGAATTTTTGGATTCTTTTCAAGACAAATCTTAGGTTGCATTGGAATTTTGGTTGGTTTTGAATCCTCTTGACCATACTTTCTTACTAAATTTTCTATATAGCCTGGTTGGGATATTGCTATCATATTTTCTTTGATCTCTACTTCTAAACCAATACAATGTTTTGGATTTCCTAAATCTTTTATTTCAAAATTAAGTTTTAACCCTTTTATTAATTTCTCAACGCCTTTCTCATCATTTGACGCTATTAAGATATCGTCAACATATAGACATACTATCATATTCTTATCACAATTTTTAAAATATATACATTGATCGTAATTAGATTGAATTAGACCAAACTCTTTAAGGACTGCATCAATTCGCTTGAACCATTGACGTGCCGCTTGCTTCAAACCGTATATAGCCTTATTAAGCTTACATACCTTGTTTTCGGATCTGACAAATCCTTCTGGCTGCTTCATATATATTTCTTCCTCTAAGTTACCATTTAAAAATGCTGTTGAAATATCTAGTTGACGTAATTTCAAATCATTTTGAGCTGAAAGTGCATAAATTAGACGCAAAGAACTTTGTCGAACAACAGGGGCAACAGTGTCCATATAATCAACACCATATTTTTGCGAATAACCTTTTGCAACTAATCTTGCCTTTCGCCTTTCAACTGTTCCATCGGTTTTTAATTTTGTTTTATATACCCATTTGCAATCTATAGGCTTTCTATTATCTGGCAAGTCAACTAAAGTCCATGTCTTATTTTTTATCAACGAATCAAACTCCTGGTTCATAGCATCTAGCCAATCTTCAGAATTATTTGAATTATTGGCTTCCTGAAAAGTTGTTGGATCTCTCATGTGGCATACGCTAACTGCTTTTGCCTTTTCTTTTCCTTTTGTATAAGATCGTAAGCGTTGCTTTATTGAATTTTCTAGAGCTTCTGGTATTTCTAAACCTTTATCAGTTATATCAGTTTGCTCTAAACTATCAAAAAATTCTTCTGTTTCATCTTGGAGCATTTCTGGACAATTATTATGATGTAAAAAGTTATTGCTTTTTACCTTATCTTAAAATTCATAGAAATATTTTTTGACTTCATTACTCTTAGTATCCTGAGTAGTATCCTGAGTATCATCTTCAAAAAACTTAACATCTCTACTCTTCAATGTTATATTTGTTCCTCTTTTCCATAAAATATATGCTTTAGAGTTTTCTTCGTAACCAACTAAGACATACTCATAACTTCGACATTCAAATTTAGATTTTCCTGGCTTATTATTTAAGGCAAATGCTCTACAACCTATTTTACGAAAATGACGAATGGTTGGTACCTTTCCTGACCATAACTCCTCTGGTGTTTTGTTTTTGCTAAGATTTGTTGGACAACGATTTCTAATATATGCTGCAGTACGAATTAACTCTGCCCATAAAAATTCTGGAAAATTTCCTTCAACTATAAAACACCTGGCCATTTCTACTAGAGTTCTATTTATCCTTTCAGCTACTCCATTTTGCTGAGGAGTATACTCTACAGTTAACTGCCGTTGAATACCCGAGTCACTTAGGTATTTGGAAAAATCTTTTCCAACTAGTTCCGGAGCGTTGTCACTTCTAATACACTTAATCTTTTTATTCTTTGCCAGTTCGACCATATTTTTGAAATCCTTAAATACATCTAAATACTCATTTTTATTTCTTAAAAAATAGACCCAAACTCTTCTTGAAAAATCATCTATAAAAGTGGCAAAATATAACTTTCTTCTAGCAGATTCAACTTTCATTGGTCCACATAAGTCCGTGTGAATCAGCTCTAATATCTCTGAAGTAGATTTTTTATTTTTTATAGGAAAAGCTTGCCTTACTTGTTTTGCCTGGATACATGTTAAACATTCTATTTTGTGGTGTTTTAATTTTGGTAGACCATGTACCATTTCATTTTGTTTTAAGAAAACTATATCAGCTGAATTCAGGTGCCCTAATCTCCTGTGCCATAACAGCAAACTCGAATTTGATTCATCAGCTATTCTGCAAACATCATACTGACTTCTTTTTGCTTTGATTACATATAGATTATTTTCTCTCTTCGCTTCTGCATATATATAACTATTTTTCAAAACCTGTGCAACACTACCTTTGATCAGAACATCAAAACCATTATCTGCTAACTTTGTTGCTGATACTAGATTGCTTTTAAGTTCGGGAATGTATAATGTATTTTCTAACTTAAATTGAGTATCTTGATTATCTAAAGTAAAATTAAGTGCTACTTTGCCAATTCCTTTTACATCAAGCTCTTTATTATCTGCTAGTTTGACTATTCCTCTGTAGTCATAATTAATCTCAGCAAACAACGACTCATCATAGAACATATCGGATTATTTGATCCAATTTGATATTCTTTTGTCATCTTTATCCGAAATGGATGTGCAACTTGATGAAAGTCTATCCATCTGTGGTTTCCAAGTTCCATAGTTTTTACCGTTTAACAAGGGAATTCTACCGTTTAACAAAGCCATTTTTTAATAATTTTGAATTATTTATTTTCTCAGTTTTTGCAACTAAAATCCTTTTATCCTTTTAACAATGGTTACGTCTGTGCCCATAACCTGTTAAAAATACGAACTGAAATTATATTTTGTAATGTTTATTTAACAAAGTTTCGATAAAAAGTAAAAAGCACAATTGAAAAAATTTAAAACTATAGACATATTTTAACATGACTAAGTCGATTAACAAATACAAAGTACATAACTTTTAAGTAAAGTATTTAAGTTGAATAAAAACATTTATAACTCAACAGTTACTGATTCTACAACTCAGTTTTTTCTGTGTGACTTTTCGGGTACCAAAAGGCATATTTAAATGCACTGATTAACCTTAAAAATGTTTTTTTAATAGAAAATGGCTACAACTGTATAATTATTTATCTTCTTTAAGACTTTTTTATTAACTTAAAATAAGTCCTAAATATAAAAAAAAAAATATTATTAGTCAAGCCAATGCCAGGATTATAGCTAAGCTCTCAATTCAAAGTAAACAAGTCATTCTGGGGCAACAGTGCCTCTCCTTTGGATGTGTTTTAATACTTGTCCAAAAAGTGAACCTCAAATGTATTGTTTTTTTATATCAAGGAGTGAAAGCTATCCTACGTCAGGCGTTGTATTAAATACGTAAAGTTTTTTTTTGTATTGGAAGCAAGGACAACGCCCCATCACTGTATCCTATATCACCAAATTGATTTCAATATTGAGTTGTAGAGCAGAAGTGTTCATTTACGAGGAACAAAGTTTGTAAAAATTAGGCAACTTATTTTGGCTGGGTTTGGCTTAACTTGTGCAACTTCGAATGTAGATCTGGCTTCCATATGAGGCGAGGATCCAGGTGAATGCCAAGGTATTTCGCGTTTATCGTATTGAGGTATCACCTGGTTCTTAATAAGTATTAAAGAGCACGATCCTCATTGAATTGAAGTTACGTTTATTTCTGTTAATTTATTTTTCTTTACCTTAATTTTTCCTATTTCTCTACAAGTAGCGTATGATACTTTAATTAGTTTGATGTCTCCTAAGTACTGAGACAATCAATATCAATAGCATATAAGGACGTGTGTTTATGACTGTTTATTGGCTTGTCTACTGTGTAAAGCAAGTACAGAATTTGTGTTGAAAACTAGCTTGAGACACGCCAGCCCCTATCTCCCCTATTATAAATCACAAAATATGCATTTTTTAAAGTTTAAAGGGATACACTGGTAAGTTGAGCTTCAGTTAGATTGATAGGCCTTTTAGCCACATTTTAGCAAACGATGAAAATTGCGGAACAATTTTTTTTCAGAAAATCTTTTTTGCAACCAGTTATGATCTCAAGGTTTGGAATAGGGTTATCATCTGTTGTCATTAAATTTTTTAATCAGCTTGATTTAAAGTAAGTTTTTAAACAGTGTAAGCATATTTGGTATAAACTTAAAGTCCTGTAAGGTGTCACCATCGAAGAGTCCTTTTCATAATTAGGAATCATCTTTACACATGTAACTTTCCATATTCGTAGGAAGTACTTAAGTCGTATTTTGGTGTTAAATATTAAAAGAATTTTTCTCTTTGCTGCAACACTTAAAGCATTCTGTTTTTTATGTTTTTAACCAGGATCTCTTTTAAAATTAAAATTTTCAATAGTTCCTATAACATTTAGACTCTGAAATCTTAACTCTATACTCATTCTAAAATGATTTTCGAACAAAAATCTTCTCAGCTTATGTAGTGGTGGCTCTGCATTTGCTTGATCGCCATGGAGAATAAGCTGTTTGAGGATCCGTATTAAGACTGAGGATGCCCTAAGTGATGTTGCCCTATGCCCCTTTAGCGAACTTCTGACATCTTTTTATTTTTCCTAGATCTTAGTTTTGATTTGGGGCGATCTATGCTTTTGCCCTTCTCATAGGGGTCTTCTTTTTCCAGACAAAAACTGCTAAACATCAATTAACTAAAAAAAAAAAATTAAAATCTAAGAACGCTTTTTACTTTACCCTGATTTCAAATACCGACTTTAAGTTAAAAAAGAACTGAAAATTATTTTTTTTATTAACTGTGTGCTATCACATATTAAAATTAATTATGTAAGCGGAATACTAAATCATATGTATGTAGGATTATGTCCTTTGAACTCTTGTAAAGGATATAAGAAGACATACATTAATAGATACAAAAAACGACTAAATAACATTCATATTTGAAATACACACACACACATGCATGCATATTTATGTATATACATATGTATGTATATTAATAAACCAAAAAAAGAAAACAAATAAATCATGACAATCATCAACAATACACTGCCTGATTAATATTTAATTTCAATACGTCTAAGAAAAAACAAATCAAAACCAAAAAAAGAAAAAACATTAAAAATTCAAGACAATTTTCGCAGGCAAAGTTTAGTCACCCTTCACCTCACAATTTGTCTTTACGACACAAAAGTGTCCTTTTAAGTGACAAGAAAGGAAAACGATGACAAAAACAGCCACAAAATACACAACCTTCGTTGGAAAAAATACACACAATAAAACAAATATTAAAAATTAAAAAAAGATGCAAAAAACTTCCGTCAAATTGTCATTAAATGACAGATCATAATTTAAGTCCGAAAGACTCTGTCCAAAGTGGGTGGATTTATTATGTTTTTCTTTGTACGCACACAAACACACACAAAGGCATGGATTTTCATCATCTGGAGGGCAAAAAAATACAAGCACCCTCATAGATCAAATATATAAGATGTAAAAAAAACACATGCAGTGCCATTTAAAAAAGTCTATAATTGTAAATTGTCTTTCTCACTGACCATGAGACGCAAATAAAGCAGATGTGCCGTACTTTTTATCGATTTAAAAAGTAATTAAAACAATTCTTATTGAACATTTTTGTATACAAATGCACAACAAAAAACTGTAATTGTAAAATTTAAAAATGATCACTTAACGCTACATCAAAAGAGAAAAAAGTATATAAATTTTTTAAACTTTTTCAATATAAATTAAAGCACGAAGGAGCGATATACATATATTTAGCTGTTTCAAATTTTATTATACCCTCACCATAAGTTTTAAGGGTATATATAAGTTTGTCATTCAGTTTATAATTTTTGTATATCCATTACGACCCCATAAAGTATATAGTTTTCTCGTCCTTATAAATAGGAAAGTCGATTATGCGATGTCCATCTGTCCGTGATATGGTTGAAATCAATATTTCGAAGCCCCCCGATGTCGCATAGACTCGTAAAAGGTATCAAACTGTCAGAAATATCTACAAGCAAATCACCATTGAAATCCAGCAAAATCGTTCGATAACTGACCGAGATATCAGCCAGCAACCACGACTACCTCTGTTTATTCCTCTAAAGCTTGTACACAAAAACCTCTACAACTGCCCGGGTGCAATGTAAGACAAACTCCAATTAATTTTTCCTCACGAACAACATGGAGCACATTACAATCCACCTCCACCCCCTAACAGGGCTGCACTATATTTTTAATTTCTCCCATGTAAGACCGACCCCGATTAAGTATTACTCCTAAATATTTTTGTTGAACATACTAACCCTCTATCACCAGCTCTTAAGGGGGTTGCCATACAAAATTTACAAAAATTATGTAAAACACCTATAAGTGCCCAAAAGTCAGCCTTAGGGAAATAAAGTGTACGACTGCATTGGTTCAAGGCGTATCGCTACAAGTGGCCGGAAGTCGGACAAACATTTTTGACTCTCTTATTTTTTTTCTTTTTTTTTTCAAATTTGACACATCTATTAAAAAGGATTTCAGTTTTAGTTTTAAACTCCATATGAAAAAAAGAAGAGTAAGAAAATTACTCTTAATTTTTTTCTCGCAACCACCTTGCATACATACAAATTGTATTGTCTTTTTGTTAACCCCAGTTAGCCGATAGAACTTGATGTTTTGAAGGTCTAAAGTCGAAGGCTGCCATATTTGATCCGTTTGTAGAAGTGGTGTCACTCACTGTCCTGTATCGAATCATGTAACTTTAAAACTAAGGTAAAGATGTTATAGTTGAGGTAAAAATACCTTATCGTTATTACAAGTATGCTCTAAGCTGAAGTATCCTACAACGTAAGCTTTCCTTGAAAATTTAAAGCAAGATATATTTTTCTAATGTTGCCGTTTTTATTATTCATTTGTTTGTTGTTGGTGTAAATAGACAAATAAAAGTACGTCGTTGCCACTGCGTACCAAACATTTAAAAAGTAGTCGGGCTTTGCACTGGTATTGCCACCCTATTAACAATTTTTTTTAGATTAAGGGAGGCTGTAGTAACCAGTGTTGCCATTTTGGTGCCATTTGTGTAGTTTTATAGTGCTTCTGACAGTTTCTTACAGTGTTTTTAGGTGCCTTTTTACTAACCTTTTTGGAAATAACAACTTTTCAAAAAGCAAAAGTCCAGGATTTTTTTTCCATTAAATGTTATCATATTTATTAAATGGAGTCTTAGGAACAATACTGCTGAAAAAAGTTTGACTTTATAATCAAATATGAATAAGCAGTTGAACAAAAACTGATGACACCATTTTTCGAGGAGTCCACTGATTTTGCGAAAATTTTTAGACCAATATAAAGAAAATGATAACCAGCCTCAATGAATTGAGTTAAGGGTTTTACTATACTTTGTTAGTAGAATCAAACCCATACTATCCCGTCTGTATATTTTTCACTGTTGCACATTGTAATAATATGGCTTTGTTCGTTTCATTACAAAAATCAACCGGCCTCAAAATAAAATTCAAGCTTTTGTTATATTACATCGGAGTAGTTTTTAACAATTTATTGTGAGGATTAGTTTTACAACTATGACAACTCAGTATGAGATATAGCCGATATAACCATGTCCGTCTGTCTGTTGGTGTCTGTGTCTGTTGAAATTATGTTTCCGGACTCAGCTAAAGTCGCACAAAACACGCTTTGATACCAAATAATCAGCAAAATCGGGAAAGTGGTATTTCCTTACAATTGCACAAATTTTATGAAACATATTATGCGCTATATCTTGGAAACTATAAAAGCTATCGACTTTGAATGTGCTACAAAAAGTAATGATACAATAATTATTATTATTTGTAATACGAATAATGTCGAAAACTGTTAAAACACTCTACCTCAAACCTTCTACATGGTATTTCTATTATACAGGGTGTCCGCCGGCAAGGTATACTTATATGTTCTGCCGCCATTTTGGTAAACATTAGCTCATATTTGGCAGTCGTAAAGTAGAGAAGTGCAAATTTATTATGTAAAAATTTTTGGTAAGCCAACGTGTTTAAATGGTAAAAACATTTTTACAAAATCAATCATCAATTACTAAGACGTTAGGAAAGTTACGTGAAATTTTTGGGAGAAACAACTTGCCAACAAGACGCACTATTTATCGTGTAGTGAATAACTTCAAAGAAAGAGGGACTGGAGCTGATAGGCCCATGCATTGGCCACAACGTACGGCAAGATCGGCTGAAAAAATATCCGCTGCTCAAGAAAGTGTTTAAAACAATCCATCAACCTCAATTACACGCCGTGCTTAAGAGCTTTGTCTTCAAAGAACAACTTTGGCACAATTTTGCGCAAGGATTTGCATTTGTTTCCATTTAAGATTCAGTTGGCACAAGAGCTTCTTCTAGAAGACCATAAAGCCTAAAATTGTAAACGTAAATTTGTAAATTTAGCAAGGGTTTTTAAAAATAGTGATTTTTATAAAAATATTTCGCGGTCTGCTGGAAGATTTTTCAAATAAACTTTAAAAGTTGTTTTCTAATAAAATAATATATATCGTCACAGAAAATGCAAAACTCCCTATCTGACATTGAAAAAGTTTTTAGAAGGGGGAAGCATTTTTGTGTAAATGAAAAATATATTTACAATTAACACAAATTTTTGCCATATATATTAGTTAAAAAGTATCAACAAATTTATTTCTGCTGTAAAAAAAAAGAGTTTTGCGAGATGACGTACATATTTGAAGGCTAAAATTTATGAAAAGCCAATTTAAATTGTTTGTTAGATAGGGCGTTTTGCATTTTCTGTGACGATATGTACTTCCTTGAATAAAATTTCATACTTTGTACTCTCTTGTTTTAATTTAAAATATGCTTCGAATATTTTTCTTATACATTTTTAAAATTGCTTGCATTTCTAAAACACAAAAACAACCCAAACAACTTTAATTATTTATGTTTGTTTTAATCTGTTTTGGTTAATTAAATTAAAAAATATTCATACTTTTATCGTTTTAATAAATATTTTACCTGTACATTTACAGTCACATTTTTGCGCTCTATAAAACAATTAAAACTGAATTAAGTGAGAAAAAATGTTTTTTAAAGAGTGCGAGAACGAATAGATTATTTGGTTTTTGTTGTTGTTGGCTGCAGTTTACTAAAGGTCATTGTCATTTAAAAAAAATATAATTATTTTATTATTTTTGTGTGCGCTTTTTTATACTTATTATTTATTTAAATAGATTTGAAAATCAGGGACCGCAAAAAATAATTGATTTTTTATGAAAAATTAGAAATATTTTTTAACCTTATTTCTTGCAGAAATTATTTTTTATAATAATTTCTGAAAAAAATAAAAATTTATATAAAATTAATAATTTTTTGGTATAATTATTACAGTCCCTGTCGAAAATCAAATTAAGATATTTTTAGTTTTATTTTTAGACTTCTGTGGTTTTTTAATGCATTAAAAAAATAGAAAAGAAAATTTCAAACAATTTATTAGTTGAGAGGTGCTTTCAAAGGTGTAAATGTCACATTAATGTTTTTTTGTTTTAAATTCATAAAAAAAACATTATTTAAACCTTTAGTACAGGTATGATATATGCACATACATGTATATCATTTTTACGACACTTCAGTTTAAAATTTGTTTATATTAAAATATTTATGTACTAAAGGTTACGTAAATTTTTTATTTGTTTAAATTACAAAATTAATAAAAATACTTAGACTTGTTTAACTGCCTTTTTGTGTTTATGGATATTTGTTAGTTCTGTCTTCTTTTCCCCCAAAATGGAAATGTATGTTAATTTTATTTAAACATATACATACATATATACAAACATATTCATAAACATTATATTTTTGCTTGGCCTACTAAGTAAACCAAATTGGGAATTCTATTTAACTTTCGTTTTTATTCAACCTTGATTTTGAGTTGTTCTGAGTTTATTCTATTCGCTTAGAACTTCTTCATAACGTACAAAAGTAAATATTTCGATATTTTTTCTATTATTTTTTCTATTATTTTTTTTTTTTAATTTTTATTAACAGGGGCGCTACTCAAAAATGTTAAGGTAATTGAACTTGTTATCAATTAAGTTTTGTTAAATAATAATATTATCTTTACCCGGTCCGATTTGCTGGACACGACCCTATTTCTTTTAAAGCAATAGTGTCGTATAAAAGAACTCGACTACAAGTCAAACCACAGATATTATTGTTAAAAGGCTCTAAGCTAATAAGCTACACAAAGTTAAAAACGCTTGTTTTTAATTTTTACGAAAATGACTATTAAGTTGAATGGCGGGTGTATCAAGCCCACTTAAAATCTCAGCAACATAAACACCCATACAATACATACATTTATTGAGATATAATATACAAGCAAATATTTTCGTTGTACAGGAGGTGTCACGCCCATTATTTTCTTTCCTCCTATATTAAACTCAATTATGCATATTGACATTATAAATATTAGTTCAAAGTCCATTAATCGCCCAATTTTCTGCTCACTCCTAATTATGCACATTAGCACTTAAAAAATCCGTTAAAAGTAAAAAATGTAAAATACAATTTCAGTGTATTGTAGGTGCCACGCCTACTATTCCTTTTCTGCCCATACTCATTCCAATTATGCATATTATTAAACACCTTTTAAAAGTTTGAAAACATAAGCAGTAACAGTTGCTGAGATATAAATATATAACAAAACTTTTTTCGTTGCATGGAAGGTGCTATTGAAAGCATAAATACCGACATTAACTTTTGAGACTTCAGCTGTTCCAGTTCTTGGGGTATATACATTATTCTCTTCTGCCCATTTTTTTTTTTGCAAATTTCTTTCAAATCGGCCCAGTCGTTGTTAAGTTACAGGTGTTGTAACTAAAGCAATAAATGGAGTCATTGATTGAGCAGGTTCGTCAGTCACGGTGTCGACAGTTTTGTTAACACTTCAGTTTTTCCGCGAATACGTGATGGACCGAGTGTAAATTTAATTCGTTCGTGGGTTCAAAGACTCCGCGGAACTGCTTCGGCTTTGAATGTCCCATGGCCAAGACTCCCGAAAGAATTTAACTGGTTGCAACCAATTTATGTGAAAATCCGATATTTTCAATACGGAAAAGAGCAGCCTCACTGGGACTTTAAAGAGCGATTATTGATGAAATTTTAAAAAAGAATTTGAAGTTCCATCCTTTTGAAATTGAAATCGTTTAAAAACTGAAAGAAAGTGACTTTGACTAACGCAAACATTTTTGTGAAACGATGTTTTTTGCTTTGTAAATGCCATTTTTGGAGCGGCGAAGCTTATTTTCACTTAAACGGCTACGTCAACAAAGATACTGCCTTTACTGGTCTCCAAGAACCCGCAACTCTCAAATGAAATATTAAAAACCATTGCATTGCCCCAGGGTAACAGTTTGGTGTGCCTTATTCATGCATGAGGCAATCATAGCTGCCGGATAAGTTTGATTCAAAGTCGTCAAGTTTTAGGAAAAAAATCGTTAAAATCGTCAAAACAACTTTTTGAAGTCGTCAAAGAATCGTCAACCCAAAAATTTATGTTTTCTGTTACTTAATAATAAAAAACCTCGGCATAAATGTATTTTATAGTTTTTTCAAAAATAGTTTTTTTGACCTAAATAAAAATTTTTATGTTGAAATATCTATTTCTGCCTCTGATTTTTTTTTCGAAAGAGCCACAAATATATAATTTTCAAAAACTGTCAAATTCAGGGCGAAAATCGTCAAAAGTTATTTTTAGCCCTAAAAACCGTCAATATGACGATAAATCGTCAAATCTAGCAGCTATGGAGGCAACTGGACCATTTTTTCGGAAAATCCAAAAACAACAAAATTTTTTATAAGAATTATTTCTCATAGTGACAATGTTATTGGTTATTTCAGTTCCAAGCGAATTTTTCCTTAAAGTTTTTTTCTATATAAATTTTGACAATTGTGATTTAAATGTTTGACATATGTACTACATACATATGAGGAGTAACTATCAAGGCACATTCAACAAGGTAAACTCAAGGCGAATTCAAAAAATTCGCCCTCCGGATTTCGTTTTTGTGTTTGAACGGTAGAATGTGAGAAAAATTAAAAATTCCAAACGAAACTAATTTTTATTTTGTATAAATGTCAAAGTGATTTTAATCAGCTGGGTTCTTAATATTACCTGGTTGAATGTGCCTTGAGGAGTATCAGCTGACGGGTAGTTTTTAAAGAAAGACGACCTAAGCAATACAATAATGGTATTTTTTTTAATGAACCTTTTATAAATAAAACAAAAAGTTTTACAGATATACTTAATAAATTTTAACATGAAATTCGTTAAATGCCAAAATTTTAAAAATTATCAAAAACTAAACCCAATAAATAGTTTTTTTTCATTTATTTGTTTTATTTGTAAAAATGTGACGCATATTTTGATTATAAATTAATTTAGAAGACCTCCGCCAATGTCACACGCGGTATTTTCTATTTGTGGATTAACAACAAAAAGCTACAACAGAAAATATGCGAAAAAAAATATTGAAAAAAACTTGAGATACAAGTTTTTGCGCCAACTTATGAATGAGCATAAGAATTTGTTGTAGCGGTTGTATATGATTTGACAAATCGGAATTTAAAAAAGTTTTTTTATTTCTTTTAATAGTTTCTAATGTGGTCTACAAAATATTTATATTCATTTTACTATTTGTTTCTTTGTTTATTTATTTTCATTTTTGTTTACTTTTATAGTTAATTTATTTTATAAAATTTCATTTAGATTTTGTTTGACTGCTTTTAGCAGGTGTTTTAAAATAAGTAATAAAAAAAAAGTTGTTTATTAAAAATTTAAATAAAATAGAAAACCAATAAAAGCAAGAAACCTTAAGCCCTGCTAAATTTGCAGAAATAACTAGATTTTGTTCTAACTATGTTTGTATCTGTATATGTATGTGTGTTTGTATGTATTTATTACTTGACTTGTCTATGGCTTATTGATTTTGTTAAGACGAAGTTTAGCGTTCTTTTTAATTTGTTTTAACGCTAAACGAACGCAACCTTGAATTTTATGGTCACAAATTTGTTTGTTAAAATATGACGAATACGCCTTCTTAGAAATAAAAAAAAAATCTTAGAATCTTTTACGCTGCTGATTTTTTAAATTTGCTTATATTTTGTTGTGTGTTCTTTAAATGGTTACATAATTAATTATGCCGTCTGGAAAGAAGAGAAAAAAAACATCTTTGAGTTCTAAACGAAATTAAATGTGTACGTCGTAACAAGTTATGACGTCTTAAGACCGACTTAAGAAGATTTCGCTATGAGTAGGACTTTAAAGAGTATTTTGTGTTTACAAAAACACTACGTGAATGCAAATTCTTATTTGTGTAAATATGTACAAATATCCGCTGTTTGAGTGTTCGTGTTTGCTCAAAGCTTGTTTTAATTTGAAGATTTTTAAAAATATTTTAGCATATGAAGGCTTTAGTAGAATCATAAAGAAATTTAACATACATATTAAGGTACGTCTTAACGCCTCACAGCATACGTTTGTACTTTTTTTTATATAATAACCAACACTTAAGGGCTGGCCCTTATATGTTCATGCAGTGCATTGTGTTGGTATCAGGAATAAATTAGGGGAAGGAGGATAGATGGAGTAGTGTTTATTTGAAATTTGACAGGAAAGACATCCTTAGGAAGTTTACTCCTCATACGTACTATGCGACTGAAGAACGAATATTATTTGTAATGCGTAGTGCGATTCACTGGCCAGTCGACCACAAATGGGTTTGCTCTCTTTGAAAGGCGAGTATCACGCAAAAAATTTCGGGTTTCAGGAAAAAGTTCCCTGATGTCTTCAGAGCACATTCCATTGTAGTATCCATAGAATAGCGAAACGCAACCCACATTGCAACGATTTTCAAGTGAATCGAGGCGGTTGGATACTCCGACCCATAAGTACCTTCGGCCGTTCTTGTACCCGGTCAAGTAGCTCCAAAATAGACTTCGAAGCACCTGCCCATACATGATAGTTATAATTCATTTTCGGCCGGATGTAGGTGGTGTAAATGGTTTCAAAAAACCAAGACACTTGAATGCCTTCTTCGACATATAAAAAACGTGTTCCGTCCAACGAACATCGCACTGGATTTTTATGCCAGAAACTTTAAGGGTTTCTGTTTCCCAAAACATTTCAACCATCTATAAATACAGATGATGCAGCATGATCTTATGTCTTATAGGGTCCGAAGTCTGACTTAGAAGGTGATTAACAAAGATAAGAAATAGAGTAGGAGAGAGGACGGAGACTAGCGGTACGTAAAACAGCGAAAATATAAAACTTGTGGGTCCGCTAAGAGGCATTGTAGCCGCTTATAATGATTTGCCAAAACAAATTGCATGCGTTAGTACATACACACAAAAAATTATCTAAGAAAACTTTACTTAAATCAAGCCATAGCGGTGTCAAAAGTACGGTGAGTACGGTTTTTCTGAAATCAAGTACGAAATTTCTTGCTCCAAGTAAAATTTTTTAAGTACGAATTTCTTACTTTTAGCCACAATTAAGCCAGAAAAGGATTGATTTAAGTTCGGAACCGTACTTGATGTAAGCCAAAAAAAGATTGATTTAAGCCGTAAACTGGATTAATTCGAAAATGAAATGTTATTTTTTTGACTTATGGAGCTTTATTAAAGAAGAAGAATTTTATATTTTATTTTTATTTTATAGATACCTATATTTAAAATTTATAATTTAAAAATTTAATTTTTTGTACTTGCCGAAGCTGAGATTCGAACCAGGGATTTCTACACTGCAGTACAAGCGCTTTACCTCTAGGCCACCGAGACACTTTGTTTTTAAATCTTAAATAATATATTAAAACAACAAGCTTTTTTCTGCTTGATTTTTTGAAGCAATCCGAATAGGCTTGATTTAAGAAAATGTAAGTAAGGATCGTACTTAAAAAGATTTTGAATAAATTCAAGAATAAAATTCTTGATTTTAGAAAGCGAGTTTTCTTTCTGTGTACTTACAAATATTTTTTCTTAAAAATTTTGGCAATACAAAAACGAAAATCAAATTTCAAATCTGTACCTCCTTCCTGTAAATTTCAAGAAGCATTAGATCAAGAAAAAATTTTAAATATTAAAAGTTGTTTACCTCTTAAAAATGTTATTCTCTTAGTCTTAAAAACTGTGTCTTTGATAGGCCAACTACACCGAAGAAAATTCATACAACAATATGCGCAAAATACTTTCGTAGTAATTTTTTTTTGAGATTATACAAAATTTTCGTTCATATAACAAATAAAATTAGGTTATAATTTTAAAATTTAACAAAAGTAATAAAATCTTTTCGTAATATATCCGAAAATTTTGTTGTTACTTAAAAACCATGAAATAAATTTTTATAACTTTATTAAGTTTCGTCTACATAACGAATCCAATTTTTAAACCAGACATTTTTTAATTTTTTCATAGAAACGGTTATCTTTTGTAGTACATTTTTCGTAATATTTATGAAGCTTTCATTCAAGTGCAAACAAAAGTTGCAAAAAGTTTTTAAATTTTACAAAAAATCGAATATGCTAATTTCTACTTATTGTTGAACTAATTGTTTTAATACAAATCTTTGATTTTTAGTTTGGCTTTAGTTCGTATAATTTCTTTTTATTAGAAGAAATTATTATTATTTTCCGTTAATATTGAAAGAAACTTTCAATTTGAAAAAAACTGATTTTTCTACCGCTACTAGCCGAGTAGAATGAATTTTCGAAAGCAGCTACGCAATTTCATCATCAGTACTCTTTGAACGGTAGTAGTGTTTTTGGTTGTAAACATCACCTTTTTAACTTACACGTAACAGAGAAAGGGATACGGTATTAGTGTTTTCCTTCTGTTTTTATTTTGTAAATTAGGATGAAGTTTACTTTTCATATACACTATGCTTTTTTCCATTAAAAGTCTCTTTGGCAACACTTGACTAACGGACAAGCATTAATCCATCTCTCAGATGGAATGAAACTCGGCTAGTAGAAAAATCAGCTTTTTTCAAATTGAAAGTTTCTTTCAACATTAACGGAAAATAATAATAATTTCTTCTAATAAAAAGAAATTATATGAACTAAAGCCAAACTAAAAATCAAAGATTTGTATTAAAAATCGAATATTTTTTCGTACTTTATTTATATTTACGGTCTAAGTCTACTGGCTAATTAGTAGAACCTCTGTGCTACGTCTTGATTGTAAACATCTGCTCCTAAACTCAATTTTGAGACCAACTTCGTGCTACGGGATACAATTATGCGGCGCTGCTTCCGCACTTTTATAATACTTAAGTTAGGTTTAGAAGCATAACTTTCTGCACAAGTTATTATTTACTTCCCTAATAATTTAGTTGACAACATTGGTTCGAATGTTTAAATGTTGGGTGTTTTGGTTATTACCTTTTAGGTAGAAAAATTTTTAATAAATAAATATTGGCCCTATTTACAATAATAATTTTTTAATATTTAAAGAAGAACTGACAAATTTATGTTTATTAAAAACACAAAATAAAACCTTAGTTTTTTTTTTTAAATATTTATATTTAAAGATCAACAAAATTAATTAGTTTATAAGCAAGAAGGAAAACAAATTCATAGTTATTTATTTGCTTTTTTATAAAGTACTTTGTAAAACCTTCATTTAAGAATAATGTTTACATAAACTATGTTTACCTTCTAACAATATTTTTGGTATTTCCAGGTGATATATTTTAAACAGTAAAGTTTTTTAAACATTTTCAAGTTCATGGTTTTGAAATATGGTTACCTGTATCGTTTCAGCTGTGTCAGTCTATCTAAGGGAATGGAATTTTGAGGTTGAAGTCAAACAAATCTTTCTCAAATATAAATTTTCCGGAAACAGTTTGTTGTTGAAAATCAGAAAATTCAATCAGGTAAAAAATATTTGTTATTTAATATATTATAAATAAATATTCCTTATTTTTATATCAAGACTTTTATCATCTCAAAAGTGCAAAAAAATACCAAATATGTGAACAAGTACTTTTTGTCCAGTTTTGACCTTAACAGGCCCAAATTTCATATTTCTAGACTAAAATATTTAAAAAAAAATGCCTTTTGCCACTTAGTCCACTAAGCTGACAATCCGGGTCAATAGTTGTAATTTTATATTTGTGAACTTTATATACAAAAAAAAGTGCGAAATATTTGAAGAAGTACTTTTTGACCGCCTAATTGACTTTAATCCTCAATAAGAAATACTTTTTGTTCACTTAGTTAACCTTCGGCCTGAATCGGGATCCATAACATTTTTGTCCACTTCTGACTTCAATCTGGGTTAATAACGTTAAAATTAATATCTCCAGGATTGTAACATCAAAGATAGAACAAAAAGTTTGAAAAACTTTCTTTTTGCCCGCTAATTGATTTTTAACTTCTTTAGTTAACTTGACATTTGTAGTTTACAGTTAAAAAAAATAATGTAAAATATAACCTAAAAGTATAACGTTTAAACGCTCAAAAAACACGTTCATATATTTTTAAAGCCAGTCAAACCTAATTTTAATTAAGAAACTTATAGTAAAAAATATATCGATAATATTTGTATTTAGTATAATATGTAGTTGGTGGCATTAAGATAAACATATGTGCAAAATTTAAAGAAGGTAAAGTAATATTCAGAAAGCTAAACTCGAAAATGGTTATTCCGGGAGGACTTTTGTATGGGAAGTACATCAAAAAATGGACCAATCGTCACCCCAATAGGCCAGTGTCAAACAAATTTTCTGCCAAATTTCATTTAAATATCTTTAAAATTGTAACCATATCGTCAGTTAAACCTAACTGCCGCAAGGGTCGACCATCACAGACCCTACCCAGACTACCGGCATGTCCAACTAACCCTGCGCTAAACATACCTGACTTACTTATCCTAAACCAGCTCCTTGCCGCCACTACTGCCACCTCAATCGGAAGAAGATGCAGAGTAATATCCAGCGCTGCCTGTGATGTGCAATTCCTGGCCTTTGTAATGACTAGTACGCACATCTCTTGACCTTTGACAATAGCTTCCTTATGTTGTCCCTTTCTAAGAACCTCCACCAAACGAGGCTTAATTTTTTTATATCCACTGGGCAATTTTTTTTTCCCAAAAAAACCTAAAGGGCTACAGAAGTTTAGAGATCGTATTTACCAATTTGCCCTAAAAATAATCCAGAATAAATAAATTGTATGGATCACAAATTAATATTGTGAAAATAAAAACGAAATAAAAAACTAATACGAGTATGTATGTAGGGCGTACATAAATTTAACTAAAAGGTTAAAGTTCTTTTATATAGTAGAACTTAACTATTGATACCCCAATTAAAAGTAAGTTTTATCTAATATAAATATTCCAATGAAGTATATAGAAAATTACAAGTTGTGTATTAATTAATTTAGCATAACGAATACATATGTTGTTGTTAATTTAAACAACTCAATAATTGATTTTTTAATTAAAAGTAATTAAAAAAATAGTCAAAGCAAAAGTTATTAAAAAGCTAAACTCTAAAAATATTTATGTATATAAAGGTGTAGTTAATTTTAACCTGTTTCCATATTTACAGACAAAAAAAGACTACAAAGTAAAAATGTGAGAGAAAAGCAAAAATAAATGTAAATAAAATGTTAAAACGTAATAAATTACAAAAAGAAATAAAAAATACAATAAAACAATCTCTTTCAGCCACTGCTATAACTTGTAACCAACAATAAGCGTAAAAATTGTTAATAAAAACTGCTGTTGACTTATTGTTTGTATTTTGATCAGACCCAGTCCGTCACAGGTTGGTTAGAGAGCAAAATCTGCTGAAATAAAATATATTATTTATATATTTTTTTTTTAGATTATATATATATTTGTACGATAATTTCTATAGGCATACTAAAGTAGGCCAAAAATTATAATGACAATTAAGTTATTTTAGTTAATTTATTTCTTAAGAATTAGAAAAGGATATTTGCTGCACTTCAGGCTGAAAATAGCTCGTAAATAGTAAGGTTTTCTTTAGTTTAATTAAAACAGGTAAGAGCTCTATAATTGGATGTGCTGACTTTTTCTACCCTTCATATTAATTATTTGTATACCCAGCCATCTGATCTCGTGAAGTTGTTTTCAAACAGCATATATTACAATGAAATTACTTGGAGACGGGCTTAGAGTCGAAAGCTATCCTAGTTTTTAAAGTAGAAAACATCACAATATTTGAACTTTTATATTGGCGGTGCAACTTCCCGGGCTCCTATCAAACAAAAAATTTTTAATAACAAAAACTATAATAGAAATACCTTGTAAAAGGTTTGAGGCCGATAATTTTAACAGTTTCTGACATATTTTTTTTATCAAAACTTTGACAAAAATTGTTAATTTTTAAAAGGACTTCCCCTATTGATTCTTCTTTCCACATAATTTATACCCTTCACATAAGTGATAAGGGTATAAATAACTTTGTACTTTCGTTTGTAATTTCTTTATTATCTATTTGCAACGCCATAAAGTAAATATATACTCGATCCGTATAGATAGGGAAGCCGATTTAGCCATGTCCGTCTGCCCGTCTGTCTGTCTGTCCGTGTTATGGTTGAAACCAACTTTCTGAAACCCCCCATTGTCGCATAGACCCGTAAGTGGTACCAAACTGTCAGAAATATCTGCGAAAAAATCGATATTGAAATTCAAAAAAACCGCCCCAAAAACTACCCGAGATATAAGTCAAAAACAAGACTACCTCTGTTTATTTCTCTAAAATTTTTGTTTAAAAACCTCTAAAACTTACCCGGAGTTGCCCCCATACGAGTGCAATGTAAAACCGACTCTCATTAATTTTTTCTCGCAAAAATTTTTACTTATAACCCATCTTAGCCTATAACAGGGCTGGCATACAAAATTTGAAAAAATAGGGTAAAAACCGCTACAACTTCTCCGGAGTCGCCCCTAGAGGAAACAATGTGTTACAGACCCCCTGTAGTTGTTCCTCCCAAACGTATTCTAAGAGAATACTTAGCCCCTAGCTCCATCACCTAAGGGGTTTGCCATACAACATTTGAAAAAATTTGGCTTAAAACCGCTACAACTTCTCCAGGTTCACTTCCTAAGGAATAAAATATATTACAGACCCCCATTAGGTTTTCCTTCCAAACGTATTCTCAGAGTATACTTGCCCCCTATCACCACGCCCTAAGAGGGTTTCCATACAAAATTAAAAAAAAGAGGTAAAACCCCTTATAACTTCCCCTGAGTCGCCCCAAGAGGAAATAAATGTATCACAGGCCACCATTAATTTTCCCTACCAAACATATTTCTAGAACTTGCTTACCCCCTATCACCCAAGGGGGATGCAGTACCAAACTTAAAAAAATTAGGATAAAAATCCATGCAAAATTTGAGGAAAATTAGGATAAAAGCCCCTGCAGCTGCCCTAATCACCCTAAAAGGGTCGAAATTATGACACCGACCCCTATTCAAAAATTAGAAATATTTCATGAAAAAACGGATAAAAATAAAAAAAGGTTTGGGGTTTTCGAAAGTCCAATGTAAAGGGTATCTTAGATTCGGCACAGCTGAATAAAGCGCTCTTACTTGTTTTTTTAACATATAGGCACTGTTGTACAAGTACTTCTTGCCGGGCATTTGAAGTCGATAATTCTTCCCGAGATACATCGTGTCAAAAATTTTATAAAAACTTTTCATTTGTGTGAGAGGCATGTAGGCATTAGGTAGAACAGGCAGCCGTTGAAGGAAAGGATACAGCTCACTTGGGTTCGCTTAATTCGGTCCCTTTGGGTAGGCATTGCTATAGAATTATTTTTTTTGTAGGAATTTAAAGTCGATAGCTGTTAAAGTTTTCGAGATATCGGAATCAAAAATTATTAATTTTTACTAGGACCGCACCTCCCTGATTGTTTTTGCGTAATGTACGCATTATACTGAAGTACTTTCTACCTGGTTTCTGGTCGATAGCTTTCATAGATTCTCAAAATAACGCATAAAAAGTTTCACAAAGTTTATGCAATTGTAGGGGGACACCACGTTCCCCACTCCTATTAAAAAAATTCCATAATTTAGGTAGCAGCCTTAAAAGCATATATAAGAAGTTTTGTGACAACTATATTTCCTGAGTTATATAGAGATATATGCTTGGAATTTGTTTCAGAAAAATTGATTTTTTTTGGCTTTTGCTTATATATAAATCCGTACTTAACCAATCTTGATGATCTTAAATAGCGTTCTGTCTTGGAATATTTATGATACTTTGACACCAAAACGTTTTCCTAACGACTTTATTTTACTCTGGTAACTTGATTTCAACAAATGCAAGAATTTAGAATATATAGACCTTATGGGGTCGACAATGGATATTAACGGAATCACAAACAGAATGGCAAATTGATATGCACGTTTCCCACTTTGTGAATGGCACAATAAAAAAATATTAATTAATTGTCACAAAATTTTTTAAAGGTTCAATAAATGTCCTAATACCCGGCCCATATAATTGTTTAAATCATTAACATAATTATAATGCTATTGTAGCAAAACGAAGAGTAGTAAATTTGCCTTCTATATAAGATAACATCAATCGATTATATGCGTTTTGTGATCAGTTTTTTTAGGCTTGATAACTCTAAATATGTAGGGATTGAAATCAGGTAAAAACAGGCAAAAAGCTACAACACTTGTTGCCAAAGATGTTTTAAGGTTTTCCATTTGTTTGAAATCAAATAAAAATTTTCTTTATTTTTAGAGTAAAAAATATAAACATTTTTGCGTAAAATAGTTTTCTGCTCGGAATAATTTTTTTTTTTTTTGTTTTAAAGGGCGCTTTCTACATTTTAAAAGAAAAACAAAATTTTGGAACAGATATAAATAATGATTTTCTCGTTAGGAAACAAATTTTATAATAAAAATTGTTTGAATAAATTAGCATCTATAGAAAGATGGAAAAAAAACAATTTATTGACCGATATTTTTGTAAAATCCAATGCCTATTGGAAATGTAGACAGGACAAACACACAAGTATGTCCTATTAATCGAAAACTTTGCTTAAACTAATTTATTCATAAACTGTATTTTATTAAATAAATCTGTAAAAAAGCTTTTTATCAAAATACAAAACAAAATATTTTATTTCTTAAAATATTTGTTGCGTAAGAAAATTTTAAAAATTTTAATAAATACAAATTACAATCTATTTTCTAATATATTTTTTCAATATTGAAAACTTAATATTTTCTTTTCCTATATTCACCAATACTGCTTACTTAACCATAATAACATTTTCATTACTGCATTAAGTTTACTTCTTGCTTGTGTTTGGCGTTCGATTATTTGTACCTACGAGAGTAAAATATTTTATTTCTTATTTAATACGAGTAAATTGTATTTTAAATTGACCTTGAACTTGATATTAGTTACCGACTTACGGACTTGTTTATATGGAAAATAAATAAAAAAAGAAAGAAAAAAAAACTTATATAATTTCTACACAACCAACAAACTAAAACTGGTTTAAACGATCAAACAAACAAACACTTGTTATACATTCATACTTACTAACATACTTGTACGACGAACAACCAACCCAACCAAATAACAAGCCAACAGTCAAACATACAAAATATATATCTAACGTGTAAAAAAAAACAAGCAAACATATGCAAAAATAAAAAAAAGATTTGTTGGCCGATTGAGTTTACAAATAAGTTGTTGGTAAATAAGATAATCATTGTTGATTTAAGTTTAGTTTTTGTTTAGCAAAATGTTTGATTCGAACTTTAAAGTTTATTAAAGGCTTAAACAAATATAAAAAAAACTTGATTTATAATATAGAAACTAAAAAAATTTATTTGCATTTTTGTATTGTATGTATGTTGACTGAACGGAGTGGAACTATCTCTATCGGATAACGCAAGATATCTGGGGGTCATTTTAGGCAGCAAACTGTTTTGAAAGCTAAACGTGGAGGCGAGATTGGCAAAGGCCCAGATTGCAAGTGTGTCATTGGCAAGATTTGGAGCCTCAGATCCTGAAAAACCAGTTGGCTTTACAAGGCGATGAGAAATCCGATTCATTTTTATGGAGCTTTGGTTTGGTGGAAGGCTTTGGACTCTTCAACGAATCGTCTACGGATTGAGAGGACGATGCGCATCATTACCATATTTGAACCTATTTAACTGACTCCTGGCGGACCTTCTAGCGAATAAGTTAGCGCTTAACACCGCGATAAGACTACTAACTGTTGGTGAATGTAGACACAAAGCATGTGGCCACGGAAGCATTATCTGGACTGTCGATTTTGTTCCCGATCTGCATACCGGTCACTTTTCTCGGCAGGAAGTTCTCATTTATTATTTCAAAAGGAGAGGCGGACAAAATTATCTCCTCAGAACCTGTCCATATGGAGATATATATAGATGGATGAAAGGGGAAAACTGCTGGTGGTGGAAGCATATTCATTGCACATATGGGAGTCGTAATCTCCTTCAGACTTACAGATGAATGCAGTGTACTGCAGGCTGAACTGTCGGCAAATAAAAAATCAGCTAACTGGCTACGGCACTACAGGATATTAGGCAAATATATTAGAACCTTCAGCACCAGCCATGCTGCCATGAAGTCCAATACTGATGTATATTCTACATCACATAACGTAAATTAAGCAATGGGGTAACCGACCACTTCTGTAGCATTCTTCTCTTGTTTTGCAAGCACCACGTGGATTAATATGCCGACAGGAACGCAGGAGCAAGATAGTCAAACGAGCCTAGATGTTGAATCATTCTAATTAAAACCCCTGGAATCAATAAGTCTATGGAGGGTCTTTAGCAAGGAAAACCGTACATCACAGCAAAGATTCATAAGGAAGTCAGTGATCACACAAGCGCTAAATCCCTGTGAAAGATTTCAATTTACCTAGCCAACTAATTTCTTTGATGAATCCAGTCCACAACCAAAGACCTTACCAAGCCCATTTAGAAAGTGGCTCCTAGCCACCTCTGTCAGCGGATCTACAGCCTAGGGCGGTAGCAGACTAGTGGTTTCATAGCGAATATTTCCCCCTCATCTCCGGATATCCTGCAGAAGCCCTAAGAATTTCCATCCTATTTACTGGTCGTATATCTCATATCGCAGTACCCTGTGATAGTTTCATTATGCACCTTAGAGGCCGCTTGCTCTCTTTGAGCAGCGAGGCTACTACCATTCCTATCCAGCCCGGGTCACAGGAGCCCTGAAGCCTTAACACCATCCCTGGTTATTTAGTATTAGCCCACTTTGCCCATATTCCATGTCCATATCAAACCATAATAGAAACCTATCAATGGGCTTTCCGGCTATCAATGGGCTACCAGGCCTTATCTTGAACTGATCCCCATTACTGGCGAAGTACCAATGACTGGGCCCTCAACAAAGTCTAAGTCGTCGTATTGCCATGGTCACCCTTAGAGCACGTTTACATTCGTTCAAAAGTCTAGACTTGACGTGATGTGCTTCTAGGGCCTTAAACGCAGCCTGACTACCAACGTTGATTGTCACGTCCCCTTCTCCTCCCGCATCCTTCCTTATCCATTCTGCGACCCTATTCACCGCCAGATTCTTAGTTTCAAAATTTTGCATTCGTCCAGAAGCTTGTATGATACTCTTACTTTCGTATCCAACATATAAACACCACCACTCGTACCCACATCTACCACCGAGCTGTAAGTAAAAACTTCACACAACTCCAACAGTTTTTCTTCCCTGTCCGGAAAAAATATCTGGGGCGTGTCCACAAAATCAAGTTTTGCTACCATATAGCCAGTCAAAAACAACTTCCGGAAATTTTGACACTCTCTGGCCCTTCCTTATATGCCGGTCTATCAAACTGGCCCTGCCCTTAATGCACGTTATTCCCTTAACAATTTCTATCCGTGAAATCCTAAATGGGAAGAAGAAGTAATATGATATCCAGAGATGTTGAAATACCAGGAGTTATGCCTAGTGAAGAAAACTTCTGGACCTTTATCAAGATCTTCCTTATTTGTTCCTTTCCCACGCTTTCCACGTAAGAATTGGCTTTACAACGGACGTGTTAATATAGTCCACCATTACAGTGTTATACTACGGTTGTTAGTTTTAAAATTTCTGCATGTATACTTAGTGCTTAGAGACTTCCTAACCCTCTCCTCCATATTCACCTTTCAAAATGATTATCTATTAAAGACGAAAATCCAGAAATCCAGTCCTCTTCGTCAGGACCGCTCAATCCCATTAAGTACCGGCAGCTTAAAGTCCGTCACTTTGTACTTTCTAGTGAAGAGAACTAACTCCGTCTTCCCTGGGCTTACTCCCTGTCCCATCTCATTTGCCCAAGCTGATCGTATAATGCATTCTTCATCTCCTCGCTCGTATTGGATAAAAATTTACCTCTTACCAATTGAGGGCCATTAAAACAAGCTGCAATTGAAATATTTTATGATAATTTTCCCTTTGACTTATTGTGTTGCTTAATTATTCCAAATAATGATAATAATCATCACTCATTGTTGTTGTTTTTTGTGTGAAAATTACGACAATGGTACTTAAATGTTATTTTTTCTGTAATGGTTTTTTAATGCTTTTTTAACAGCAAATTTAAAATAATTATTTTAATCGTGCCCAACACACAAAAAATTAGTTGCTGTGAACTGAGGAGGTGTGATAAAGTTACTTACCATTTGCAAGTTGTTAATGACTTTAAGATAAATAAATGTTAATTTCTCTGCACATAATTGAATGTTAAAAATTCTTTAAATTATATAACAATAACAACAATTTTTTAATGTTATTTTTTTATAATTTAAATTATGATGGTCTTTTATAAGTTGTTAATTAACTTGTTAAAATTAGACTCTTAAATTAGAGGGAATTTTATTTATCTTAAACAGGTAATTATAATGATTTTAATAAGAAATTAAACAAATTTTTAAAGTGTCTGTTGAAAACACTCTGATGTTGAAAATATTTTTTTTAAATTAATGAGTTGTATAACATTTTTTTATTAATGTCTTAGATAATGTGGTATTTAAAATTTGGAAAATTTGAAAATTTTTATTTTCTTAAAGAATGATTTTATTTGTTTTATTTTGTATAAATGTGTGAAATGTCTTAATGTTTTCCTTATCATTAAAAAGCATTTTAAATTTCTGAACCGTATCATTTTTAATACAAAAATAATTTATAGTGGACTGGCTTGCTAAACTTAAACCGCTTTTTTCATTTCATTTTAGCTGTAGAGGATGTTACAGGTTGGCCTTACCGGAATACTTTTACACATTTTGTATTGTTTTGCTGTTTTATAGTTTCGTATGTTTTTTTATGTTAATTTATTAATTGTTGTAGACAAAAACCATTAAAAAATTAATTCTTATTATTAAACGTAAAAAATATTTAAATAGCCAGCTCTAAGCACAGATCTATTGTGTAATTATATTTATTTATTATATTTTGAAAATGAAATCTCTTGTGTTCTAAGTATTTAAAGAGGGAAAATCCAATTCGTTTGGGTTTTCAGAATATTAAACATGTTATGGCTTTAACTATTTTGAATGCAAAAGGTTAAGAGAATTGTTATACACATTGGAAATAAGTTATTATAACAAAGAATATTTCAAAAATGTTTTTCTTAAAGTGATGTTCAACAAAAGCTGTTTTCAGAAACTATAAAAGAATTAATATAACGATATATATATACCCTAATATATCAAGGCCCTAACTCTTTAAAATTTTCTTTTTTGCAAATTGTAGTATAAATATGAGCGGAAATATAACGCAATTAACGAACATCTGGGATACAAGTTAGGACCCTTACATATCAAGGTAACGGTATAACATTTAGGGTTCAACAACTATAAAAGAAAAGTTTTTGGCAAGATTTAAAGAAATTTACAATATATTGTCTATTAAACTCTTGACTTTACCTAAAAATGTTTTGTAAACTTATAATAAACCTAGACACAGTAAATGCACAAGCAATCACTCTTTTCTAAATCAATAAAGGCCCAATTTAGGTTTGAATCGATATATGCAGACAAAACGTAATTTAAGAAATTTTAAGTTAGTTTTTAGATAAAAAGAACTATTAACAGATTTTGGTACTTTTTGCCATTTCTTGAGGTTAAGAGTCTAGAATTATAAAACTACCATGCAAAGGACGAAAGTCAACAAACCCGAAAAAAATAACTTTTTACAGCTATTGTGCTTTGTTGAATTTTTTGAAATGACGAGTCTAGATTTGGGAAATTTAAGGTAGATGACTAAGCAAAATGGTCTACAGTCCTTTCAGTGGACTGAGTTCACTTTTTTACATTTTTTGTAGTTTTTGTATTTTTTGAAATTAAGGGTCTAAAACAATTGCATGAAGGACTATTGGCTCATAAAGAGTTTAAAAGTTAACTAAGTGGGCCAAAAATAATTTTATAATATATTTTTCAGTTTTTTGCTTTTTTGGAATTTATAAATATCAAACCAATGCATTATTTAAGGGCTATTGACCCAGAGGCCAGGGTAGAGTTACGGCATTCGTTTCGCTTTAAAATTCCACTCGATCGATCGAGTTGTCAATGATTTTAATATAGGAATTCTAATAAGAATTTTTAAAATTTTGTTTTGAATTGAATGTGGTAATTTGTCCCAGAAGTTTTTCAATTTATACTTTTTGCTAATTTTTGCATTTAAAACACACAATTTCAAAAATCAACTAATTATGTAAATTTCAGGACTTTTGGCCCACATAGAGTTAATTTCTGGTCCTTTTTAATATTTTTTTAAGGTTAAGGTCTGGACAAAAAGTAGTTTTTTTTTATATAATTGGTGCTTTTTCCATTTTATTAGACTTTGAGTCTAAAACTATAAATTAAGAAGACAACTGACCCCTATTGAGGCTAGAAGTCAGTTAAGTGGATAAAAAAATTTTATATTTCTTGTCCTCCGTCCATGTATTTTTGTAAACACTCTATAGGTCCAATTTTAAAATTTTGTGGAACAGACAAAAAGTCCATGGTTTTTGATTATAGTCAGTTCCTTCTTTAACATAGCCCCCACACAAGTGGTCTCCTGGAATAATACTTTTGGGCTAAATCTAATCCGAATAGTGCCTGACCTTCACAAAATTTTTCAAAATAGTCTAACCTTATACCAGTAACTAGTATGCTGAACAAAAATATCATTTGCATGTCTTTTGATAGAGTCCCCACACAAATATCTTTCCGGAATAATTATTTTGGGCTACAACTGACTCCAATATTACTTCACCTTGTCAAATTTTGCCGTAATCTTAATGCTACCAATTACTACACTGAACACAAATATTATCCGTCTACCTTTACATAAAGCCAAACGTGGTCTAGGGTATGTTATGGTCGGGCTTGACGGACTATAACTTTCTTAAATGTTTCTTTAATCTACAAAAGTATTTTTTTTATTATTTTTCGTTACATTTTTTCTATTTTTTTACGAACTCAACACCAAACTGTACTTAATCATCTCTTTATTGTTTGTAAAATTAATAAGGCAACGTGGGTCGTATGAATAACTCAAGTGATTGACCATAAATGTAACAAATTCATGAAAGTGAAAAAAAAAACAAAAACAGCAAAAAAAAACAAATAACAAAAAAAAAACGTTTTGTTATAAGACACAATTTTAACTAATAGAGTTACCTACAAACATAATTGTTTTATGAAAAGACCTAAACAAAACAAGAAACAAACAAAATTAGTCATTTTAACACGAAGACTTGTTAGAATAAAACTTATACCTATTCTTTTACAAACAAGTGGGTACAAGTAAAATATAATAATAGTCAGATATGGGCAATTCCATTGTGATGGGTGTGACCATTTTGCTAACATACATATTTGCTTATAACCCAAACAATTTTAAATTTTGCTTTGAAAAAAGGCAATAATTTCGAAAGATGGTATGTTTTGAAGCGATTGACATTGCAAGAACATTACTTGTGATCACAATGATCGCTTGAAAACTGTGGTGGGTATGGAATTAAAAATTTTATTTTAGAAGAGTTTTAACTTTAATATTGAGTTGTGTAAAATATTCTTAAAAACGGTTTTATTTTTTTGGGTTTTACAGTTGTTTAACGTGTTTTTAACCTGTTTTGATTCATTATTTCTACAAAAAACTATTTTGCTTAAGCAAAAGTATTTTATAAAATGTGCCAGGCGTGACATTTTATCAAAACGTAAAATAAGAAGGGCCGATTATTCAGTATGTTTTTTTTAGACGTAAATCAATTGATTTTTTTCAAGATTGGCAGCCAAAACGAACAACGGTATTGGTATTCAAAAGTTTGTCATTTCGGTGTCGGTATCTGTATTAAAATTTTTATTGCGCTACTAGCACCGGTATCGTTATTTTGATTATATCGGAATCGGTTTACCGGTATAGGTATTGATCTAATGGTATTTACTAGAGCCCGACTGAACGTTCGGGCTTAGAGCTCGGTAAAGAGTAGTGTTCGGCCATGTTCCTGGCTCGGCGTTTTCATCAAACTCTACCGAACTCTGACCGAACTTTTTATGATAATCTATTGTATGCATTTCTTAGCAACAAAAAAATACAAAAATGTCGAATATGTCTTCAAACATTTAGAAACGAAACTATTTAGTATTTAATTTATGCAAAAAAATACTTTTTCTTATCAAATTAAGACTTTAGAATCCTTTTTATTTGTCCTGCGTGTAGTTTTGTTAGCACATTTGGCACCCCTGACAGTAAAATAAATTCTTTGTTGTGCGAAGCTTTTTGTTTACAAAAGTTACAAGACGAAAATATTGTTGAAAAAAGAAACAGCAAGTGTACTGCAATCACCTTCATAAGTTTGTTTGTTAGGAATCAAAACAATCAACCCTATTCTACATTTCGATTCAAATCGAAATTTTTTCGTTGGTCACTGTAGAATAGTTTGGTCACAAATAACTTTTTCTTAGTATATTTTGGATTTTTCGTCTTTTTGTACTAAAATTTTTTATTTCTGTTGTGATATATTCGTATTTGAATGCGGAATCGTAATCGAAATGCAGAATAGCCCCCAATAACAGCGTTGCAATTAAAGGGCGTGAAGTTAACAATACAATTATGAACTAACTTTCAAAATTGTTTTTGCTTCTTGCAAAGTTTCTTGGATTTTAATTACTGAAACGTAAATCGTAGTACTGGTATCAAAGGAAACGGTATTTTCATACAATTAACAAAAGAAACGGTATTTTGATATCGGTATTTTGCGAAACAAATTATTTCCGTATCGGTATCAATACCGGTAACCAAATTTAAGCGGTACTTAACGGTATCGGTTGCCAACCTTGATCTTTTAAAAACGAAAAAATCGTTTTTTCCCCCATTGGGATCGTTTCCGTGGAATTGATCATATATAACTAGGTATTTGAATGAGTATATACTTGCATATGTATGTACATATGTGTGTAAAAAAGAATTGACTTTAGATCTTAGTTTGTTTTGTAACTTTAAACAAACAAAAATAAAAAATTAGACGTAATTTAAGAATATTAGACGCCATTCCCTTTATAAAGTGTTAGGTTTTAAAAAATAAAATCTAAATAATAATAAACCATAACTTTTAAAAAGAAATAACAAGATAATGAGTCATTCATAAATACATTTGTTTTTACATATTGAATAGATTGGTTAGTTACATTAAAAATTTCCTTAGAAAATTGTACCTATATCAATTTAATGAGACTTGAAAAATTAATGATAATTGAAAAATATATTAATAAAAATGATCACTGTTACAAAAATAAATTTTTAATGAAAAGTTGTTGTGTTTAGTAGATGATTACAAAAATTAAATAAATAAATAACCAACTACTCAGAATATTAAATTAGTTTTAAATGAAACAGGCAGCAGCATATGCAAAACAGAATGCATAAGAATTAAGTAGAGAGCACTGCATACACAAGAGTTGAGCGATTCCGCGATTATTAAAGGCCATTAAAATACAAAAAAAGGAAAAGAAAGTCAATACTTCTTGGCTAGTGGCCATAATTCTCAAATTTCTAGACTAGTACCAAAAAACCAGAAAAAGTACCATGCCGTCCACTTAGTTTATTTTAGGGGTCAAAAATCCTCCCAACTGACTTTTGACCTCATTTTGGGTCAATAGTACATAACTTTATACATCGAATGATAAACTGCAAAAAAGTATCAAAAATGGAAGAAAAAACACTTCGTTAGTAAGCTTGTTTCAATTGAGTTGATTTCTCGAGGAATATTTTCATTTAAATCCACAAGAGATTAGGGATTGTCACTTCAAAACCTCTCTTTCAGGTAGCCTCATAAAAAAATCCATGGGAGTTAGATCGGGCGACCTAAGTAGCCGTGGGATGTCCCCAAAGCGACTGATTAGTTTTCGGGGGATATTTTTTGAAAGTAAATTTCTCGAAGCCCTGGCTATGTGTGCAGTCGCGACTTCCTGTTGAAATCACGTGTTTGAAGAGTGCAGTTGCCCTGGGGAAATGCAATAGTTTTTGGTGTTTCAATCGAAGGTTGCGGGTTCTTGGAAACCAGTAACGGCAGTTTCAATTGATGACATGACCATTTAAGTGAAAATGAGCGTCGTCGTCCCAAAAAAAGAGACTAATTGTGCGAAAATGCTCTAACATCGTTTCACCAAAATTTTTGGGTAAAGTTTAAAACGATTTGAATTTTAAAAGGATAGAACCTCAGATCCTTTTTTAAAACTTTATGATTAATCACTTTTCGAAGTCCCAGTGAAGGCTGCTTTTTTTCGTATTAAAAGCCGCCGGTTTTGCCGTCAGCTGCTGTCAATCAGTTCAATATTTTCAGGAGTCCTTGTAGATCGACTGGGCTCTGGCCGTGAAATAATTATAGCCGAAGCAGTTGCGGGGAGTCTCTGCACCCACGAACGAATTAAATTTACACTCAGTACATCACGTATTCGCCGAATACTGAACTTTAAATAAAATTGTCGACAAGTAATTGCGTAAGAATAATTTCTCTTAAAATATGTCTCCACAGTGAACACGCGATGCTCACTCGACCAGTGCGACTTCGTGACTGACAAGTTCGCAAGTCATTAACTCCCATGGTGCTACTTTCCCTCCGTACCGTTTTTTAATTTGAGAAATAATTGCATTTAAAAATATCAATTTGCCACCAGACACACTGTATTACTGTTTTGTATCCCTTAAGTTCCAAAATTTTGAAAAGTATTTATATCTTTTTGAGATCCGTTAAACGCAATTCAAATTATGTTTCTTCTTTTATTTATTTCAAAAAGTGCAAAAATTATATTGAAAGTGTCAAAATATATTTTTCCCCTTTTCTAACATTTAGGGTCTAAAATGTCAACAAATTACATATTAATATTTTTTAAGTCCTTTCGAACGCAATTCCAAGTTAAGAAAAGTGCGAAATATGTTTTATCCTTTTTTTTATTATTTAATGTTTGAATTTTTGAAAATGTACGAAAGCCGTAATCGTAATTTTTATGATCTGTTGTACTTAGTTTTAACTATGTTTCTACCTTTTTAGGTACAAAAGTTGCAAAACATACATTTAAACAACATTTTTACCCCTTTGGGAAAAATTCAATAAAAGTATTAAAAATAAGTTCCAATTTTTTTAAACCCATCAAACGGATTTCGAACGTTTTTCTATCTTTGTTGATTTAGAAGTAACAGAATAAACCAAAGTGGTATCAAAAATAGTTTTGCCTGATTTTGCCACTTAGGGTCCAACAATTTCAAATGAAATTTGGGGGGCAAAAGCACCAATTTCGTCAAAATAACCGTTGCTCTGGCTCGAGCTTTTTCATGATAAATTATAAAATCAAGTTTAATTTCAGAACTTGAATTTTAGTGTGTCGCTGGCTGGACTTTACCTTTAGTTCGCATACGGCAAAATCACTCTAACCTCCGAAATTGAACATACTTCCGAATAAAGAATAAAGAACCCAGCATTTTTAATACAAAATCTTAGAATTAATTAAGTTATTATTTTAGAGTTTTACTTTTCACTTTTTTTTTTTGCCAAAAAATGGTTAGTTCAAAATGGCAAAACCCATTGAAAAATTTTAAACGTTTTTTAGTCTGACAAATATCAACAAAAAATATTTATGTTTTATTTGATTTTAAATGCTTATTTTACATTAACAAAATGTCCGTACCGTTTGGTCTTAAGTCTTCAAAATTTTCTGGTTTTATTTAAATTAACTTGAATTTTGTTTTTATTTTTAGTATTTAATGACTTCTAACTATTTAAATAATTATTTTGTGCAATTTTTTATTGCTTTGGATTTTTGTTTCTTGTTTATTCTAGTGTTCTATCTTAAAATTATTACTTTTGATTTTTTACGATGGACTTCTCTGGTCAAATTAATATGTGCATAGTGCCAACACAAATAAAACGTTTTTATTGGCATAATTTTGTGGTTTTTATGTATTTTAAAATAAAAAAATAATTCTTAGAAAAAAAATTTTAATACGTGATTACAATTATTTCTGGGCAATTCAAAGTAAGTGTTTATTGCTGAAGGTATCAGAAAAAACAGTCATTGATAAGCAATAATAATGCTAAAAATATGACCAAACCAAAATAGAAGGCATTAAGTCAAACAACAACATATAAGATGCAGACTCGAAGGACCATAAACAAGCAGTAATGGATAATTGCCAAATCAAAGCTTTTAGATTTTTACCGTATTTTCTTTTTCACTCAGATAATGTTCAACTATAATAGCTTCTATGACATGGCATTACGCAAATAAGTCTGGCTGAATTCCAAAACGCAGTTTGCTTTGCATTACCAAATATCAACTTCTTTCCTTATACACTCCTTGCAATTTTGACAACGTTTTTTGCTTCCAGGACATTAATTTAGCTGTAAGCACTCATTTGGAAGAAGAAGATATTATCAAAAACCTCATCTTTGCTTTCAGGAAAAACTTTAACTTCTGTGATGCAAAGCAAACTGCGTTTAGGAATTCAGCCTCTGTTTATCTGGGCACAATACCGTCTGCTAATTGTCCTTAAAGTTTTCACCATATGCATTGGTTCTAACTCAGACCAAAGTAACATGAATATTAAAAAAAACAATGCATAGATTTTGTCTGAAGAAAACTAGGTAATCTCGACCGATCTTGCTAATTTAGAAAGCATGGGAGATAATTCGTAAAGTTTGATAACACACGCTTAAATGACTTGACTTGTCCGCTTTACTATTAAAATGGATTCAGATTATAGATACTTTATAAGGCCGGAAATAAAATTAAATACAAACGGAATGACGATAAAAAATATTTACATGACTTTTTGAAGGGTATAAAAACGTGCATTACTATCAGTGTGGCCACCTAAGGTTTTCAAAATGTTTGATAAATTCTAAAAATACATTTTCTGTTTGGTTTAACTTAAGTACATACAACTGCAAGTCTTCATTTTTGTTATTAAAAAAGCAGTCAAATATAAGGAAAGTGATAAAAGAATAGACCTTATCCGCATAAAATGGTGTCAGTATATTGAGGCTTATAAAAGAGTGCAAAATTTTTTTTCCCAAAAGCGACTTTTTATGCGACTTTTATTCCTAAAACGACTATTTGTGCCACTTTTTTAAAATTCTCAGCGGTTGCACTGCATGTGGGAATCAATTATATAATCAACTACTAATTTCTAGAAGCAAGCTATGATATCTCAAAAACTATAACAGCTATGGGCTTCAAATTTTTCACAAAATGTAATTGTACAACAATGCTTACATTTTGGGAAAACATTTAAATGAATAAAAACCGGGGCCAAATCGTCGCATTCGATTCGGATCAAAATTTCATTCGATCGATCGAGTTGTCAATGCTTTTAATATAGGAATTCTAATAAGAATTTTTAAATTTCGATTCGAATCGAATTCGACGATTTGGCCCCAGGACGAGCGGAAACCCCCATACAAACGACCAAATTTTTTTAACTCTCGAAAAATATATCAGCTAACTGTTTTAAAATTGCAAAAAAAACAAGTAGTTGTACAATAATGCTTTCATGTTTAATATTTTTTTGATCAAAAGGAAAATTTGTGGAAGAGTCCTGTAAGAAAGCATCGCCTATACAAATGTTCAAATTTTTGTGAAGTTTGGTTTTTTAAAACCTAACTTTATATAGTTATCGACTTAATACCCGGCAAGGTTTTTTATTAAATTGTTTGTGGTTTGAAAACAGCTTGGCTACATCAGATGCATGGGCTTACAAAAGGACTAATGTGAAGGGTATATCAAGTTAAATTGAACAAGGTAGAAGCAACTGATCAGCTGACTTTTATTTTCACCATATGTTTCCTAGCTTAGCTTAACAAATTTTTTTATGTTATATAATGGTTGTGTATATTGTGTGTTGGTGAATTAGAAACATTTTTGACAACTTGTATACAATTTAGCAACAACAAAGTTCATGCAAAATTTTTACAGGAAGTTGTTGTTGTAGCGACGAGGTCATCTTATTACTCCACCCTGAGTATATAAACTTTCTCTTCTTTTTACGTCCAAATTACAAAGAAGTACTAAAACAATATTTTTAAAGTTTTCGAAACCTGCCGAACACAATTACTTTAAATTCCAAATTCCTTCGTAGTATATCTATACAGGTCCCCATACTACAGAAAAGATTTTTTAAAATTTTTTTACACTATCATCAAAAAATGCGGCCATTACTTCGGTTACAGGAATACATGTACGGACGGATATGTTTTATTCTAAAATTTTCTCAAAATTTTTGGCCAAAATTGCATTGATTTTTAAAAGTTTTAAATTTGCAGTAAATTTTCTATTTAAAGATAATGATCCGCTTGCAATACCTAAGATTCAACATGAGCATTTTTTTACTAAACAAAGAGTATATCGTCACCTAAACTCAAAAAGTAAAAAGAAAACTTTGAGCATAAAGCAAAAAATTTAGCCAAAGGATAATAAAATCGGGTTAAATATAGCTCTAAAGCCGACAAAACAGTAATCAAATCCTTAGGCCACATTTACTGTAGTCTTAAAACTTTATTAAAAAACCTTTAACAGCTCTTAAAATGACAGATGACGATATGTAAGTATTTTGTTACACTTATCGCATTCTATTTTTAAACAATTACAATGATTTTGTATGGTTCTTAACAATGATGTAGTGCATTTTCATTTCGAAACTAAAACCAGAATTATGTCATCCTTTTCATATGTATGTGCACGCAGCCATGGGTTTGAAAAGCTCTTCAATTACTTTAAGCTCAAATCGATGTCTTTGGGGCAGTAGAGTAATTTTTTTTCCATTTTTATTCTGACAAACCACGAGAAAAACAATAAAAAGCTTAATCTATAGCTTTAGGTTGGCATTGTGCAATAAAAATTGTTCGTTTGGTTTCACTACGATCGTGCTTATGATTATGTAACTCATCTCATTCGTTTGCTGTCAACCATGACGATTTAATCGATCTCTATTTGCAAAAAAAAAAGTAAAACAAGTAAATATGTATATTTTTTTAAATATTTACTTTTATTACAAACCCCTTTTTCTCTCTTTTACCACTTGCTTAACATCATTTGCATTTTGTGATGGCATGTAGATCGACGCTTCTTGCTGTTGCAATTTGCTGCACACATGCAAGTGTTTATAAGTATGTATTGGTTGGGGTGTGTATGCGTGTCAGAGTGCTATAGTTAGGATGGAATGTTAAAGGGGGAGGATGTAAAATTTTATATGGATGTGAAATGTAAAAAACCAAGAGCTTTATATTACAGAAATAAAACAAAAACAATTTGTTGGTTGCGCTCGAGTGAGAATTTGCTATTTTTTCATGGTCATCTTTTGCTAACAAATATAGAGAAAAAAACAAATCTGTTGTTAATTTGACGTTTTCATGATTTTAATTTTTGTTCGCTAAAACAAATCAATGTAAAGCCAATCTATAGAAATAATTTAAGCTAGTATTGTGTCATCAAGCAGTCACATGATTTACAGATTTTGCAATTAAAGACTACTGTAAAGAAAAGAAATGTTTTAGTAAGAATAAAACCTAAGCTGCAGCTTTTTAATATACATACAAACATACATGTTTTTAAAAGTTTTTGGAGAAATTGTACTTATATCTACATATTTGCATATGCAGTTAATATTAGGTGTTTCATTTTAACTTCATAAAGTAGCTAAACTGCCACCCAGGTGGGGCAGCCTCCTGCCTCAGAGTGCCGGGCATTCGCAGAGCATATGCTCTGAGGTCTCGTCCTCCATACAGGTCGATGAATTGGCCCTGCCGAAGAAAAACCAGTGAAGAACCTTAGGTCCTTCCTTTCAAATTACATAAGCTCCCTAAAATTGCCCCTAGACAGGGTCAAGAATCGCTGTCCCAGTGGGCTGAGCCAATATCATAAGCAAAAAGGCGCCCTAAGGCCGCCTGCCTGTCCGAAAGATTGTATTTCCGAGTTCCCCCTGTATTCCTTCTGGCACATTTTTAGGCACATACGCATATTGTGCAGATCTTACGTTGACATATAAATGGATACCTTAGCGCCAGTGCCGCCGTTCAAATACTAAGGCCAATCGGTATACCAGACCTAAGCGCCTTCTTTAGGTTTCCAGGGCCCATTGGTCTAAGTAGAACGCTTGAAGATCTCCACATCGAAGTTTCTAGTAAAGATCTTTATCCTCGGAATCTCATCCCTAACCCTGGAAGCAGGATCATGAGTCAGATTTTTCGCTATCCTCATGTTGCCCCTTAAGGCCCCACTGTGCCTAAGATTCATCTCCTGAAGTCGTTAGACGCCTTAGCATGCACTGCCGATTACAGACAAGTGGCACATAGCCAAAGAGAAGACTTGACCTTGTTCTATCCCTTCCTGCAGCAGGCAAGGATATATGCCATTCAGGCCTGGAGACTTATAGGAAAAAAACTGCTGCACAGCACATCTAACACCATGCTCGTGGAATATCCTTTCCGATGGGCGTATGCCCCAATTCGTCAGCCGTGGATCTCTTTGGCCCACGTCTCCGACTCAATAGCGGGATCAATAGTTAAGCCGTTTAATTAAATGTCTTCATCTGCCTATTTGTTTTCCGTAAGTTCTTCACTTGGACTACACAAGCACTGTAACAAAATAGGAAAAAAAGAGGAATTTTCTGCCCTTTTCGTCAAATTTTAATTAGATGTTTTCCTCTAAAATGCACCATCCGCAAAAAATGGAGTGAGTTTGAAGCGCGGCTATGTCTTTAATTTATATGTGTAAAAATAAGGAAAAACAAAAATATTTGACTGGCGGATTTATCGACCCACACTCCAAACGCGAAAAACGTGTGATTTGAAATTTGGACTGCGGGTACACCAAATTTTATTTTACCCAAAAAAATAAGCGAATCGGGAATTTTTTTAAACAAAAAGTAAAAATTATGATAATTTTTATACTTTTAAGTACTTTTTGTTACTTTTGAACCAATAAAGATAAAAACATAAGTTTGGTCCGAATCCTATAAAATAACGGAAAATATTATATCAGTTATAATTCCTGAACACAATTTTAGCTATTTCAAAATTCTTAGTGAAGAAATCTTAAAAAAGTAGCTTGTTTTATTTTAACGTACACGTATCTAATACATTGCTTTTAGTTTATAGAATTATTTGTTTTTTGTTTTGTTTTTTATTTTCTATATTTTTCAAATAAATTTTAAAAACTTTAAAATAAATTTTTGTTTAATAAAACATGTTAAGCATTGAAAAAGACTAACAATTAGTAGACTTTTTCATCACTTACACTTTGTTAACAAGTAAAGTTGTTTTTATTAAATCAAATACTTTACACAGAGTTGTAAAAAAACTTACAAATATATAAATAAAAAATAAATAAATTAAAAGTTAGAATAAAAATCGAAAACCCTGAAATCTGAATCGAATATTCAAGTTCACAAAGCCAAGCCAATAAATATTAAATCCGCAGAGAGAATATGAAAGCTAAGAGAGAGACATCACAAACATACAATCAGCGGTGGCAAATCACAAAAAGTTAGACATAATTTCAATTGATTAATTTTTATAAAATTTTTTTTTAATACTTTTCTAAGACAAATTATAAAAAAGTTTTTTGTTATTTAAGTTTCTGTTACATTTTTGGAATTTCAAAACTTAAATACATTTTATCAACGAAAAGAAAGCATTTTTATTTAATTAATCTATTACCTTAACAATTACTTGTCTAATACCAAATTTATAAAATGAAACAAAATTGGTGTTAGATTTTTAAATTAAAATCAATTTTTTTTAAAACAAATAAAAGTATGTTGATTAAGATTCTATTACAGTTAACAATAACAGCAAAAGCAATAACAACATCATCATTGTCGTTGTCAATGTCATTAACAACAACTGCTTAAACAACAACCGCTTTAATGGAATCCTCAAGTACACACATTTAAACAATTAATTAATTGTTGATTAAATATCTAAAAAGACAAAATAGATAATATTCCAAGTTTAAAATAAACAATCATTGAATTGAATTTCATTCTATTAAATATAATAAATTGTTTATACTGAAACCAAATGCTTCAACTCGTAAAATAACCACAATTATAATGAAAACTGTTTAAGGCTGCTATTGACTTTAAAAAGAAAACATATAAAATTAATTTAAGTGTTAATAGTTTTATTTACTTGGAAAAGGTAAAAAAATATATTGCAACAAGAAATTTTATAACACCTCGTACATATTTTTAAGCCTTGACGAGGTTTTATGATCACGATAACTGATATTTTCCACTTAATATTGGTTGTATACATTTGCATGTGATTCAATCAGGCACACAGAATTGACAAGGTTGAACCACAGTTTCACCTTCTGACACAGGCATGTAGAAGATGCGGCCTACAATTAAATGTTGAGAATTTTTCAACATACTGCTCAAACAATTATGTTATGGGTTTGTGCCGATATTTGAAGCGCTGCTTAAAAAGTCGAACAAATGTCGACTGGCTGGATGTCCAAGTATTTTTGTACTCAAAGTATGGATCGCATTTTTAAAAATAAAATGATTTCATCAAGCCTATTGAAAGGGTTGATCTGCCCATGACTTAAAATGGTATCTATATACATGTTTGGACATCACACTCTCTTCCTGCTGAACTAAGTGAAGGAGTGATAATAAAACTACCCAAGAAAGGAGACTTAACAGAGTGTAAAAATTGGCGGGGTATAACTCTTTTAACCATGGTTAATAAGGTGCTAGCGAATATAATCCATGCTAGACTGGCATCATCAATTTCAGCAGATCTTCGAAACGAGCAAGCTGGTTTCAGACCACACCGATCATGCACCGATCATATAAATAGTCTACGGATCATAGTGGAACAGTCGGTGGAATGGAGATCTCCATTATACTTGATATTTATCGACTTCGCCAAAGCATTCGATACGATCCACCATCAGGCAATTTGGCACGCACTTCGATGCAAGGGAGTTCCACCTGTGCTAATCGAGTTAATCAAAGCTTTGTATGGCAACTCAACAAGTCGAGTACTGCATGAACGCACGTTGGGCAATCCGATTAGTGTAAGCACTGGGGTACGACAGGGATGTATCCTATCTCCGCTGTTATTCAATATTGTATTGGATTCAATTATGCAGCAAGCAACCCGAATAAGAAGAGGCATTACATGGGGTATGAATGGTCGATTGGAAGACCTTGACTACGCCGATGATATTTGCCTGCTCGCACATAACTTTACCGACATGTCAGCCAAATTGGATCAAATACATCAGCTAGCATCTGGCGTCGGGCTCCACATTAACTTCGACAAAACTAAGGTTCTACGTATCAATTCGACTAATCTCTCCAAATTCCGAGTAAACAACATAGAACTCGAGGACGTCCAATCGTTTTGCTACTTAGGAAGTATCATATCAACAACAGGCGGCTCACGTGATGATATTGCATATCGCATAAGGAAAGCAAAGCAGTCTTTTGGTGCATTACAAAGAGTATGGAAGTCACCACAAATACATATAAAAACTAAGCTTCGCCTTTTCTCCTCTAATGTTCGCTCTATCCTGCTATATGGATGTGAGTCCTGGAACTCTACTGCAAGCGACATTCAATCCCTGCAAGTATTTGTTAATCGTTGCTTGCGAAAAATTTTGCGAATATTTTGGCCGAACGTAGTTTCCAACAGAGACCTCTGGCAAAGAACAGGGGAAATACCAATTCGCATAGAAATTGCAAAGAGGAAATGGAGTTGGGTTGGTCATATTTTGAGAAGACCCCATGATGATATATCAAGGATGGCAATTGACTGGAACCCTCATGGCAGCAGAAGAAGAGGTAGACCATCTAACACCTGGAGGAGGCAACTTGAATCCGAAATTAGCGAAACAAGAAGGACCTGGTCTGAGATCAGACTAACCGCACAGGACAGATCCCAATGGAAGAATTTCGTTACGGCCCTTTGTTCCAACTTGGAACCATAGGAATCAATATATATATACATGTTTTCCCGGAATTAGCGCTGATTGCTTTTTGTGGGTATAAAAAAAATAGGTTTTGGGAAGAAGGAAGAAGTGTTAGTGGAAATTTATTTAAATTTCTCAATACTTATAGTGGCAGTAAAGATCTCGTTAGAAAGTTTATTTTACATGCGGTTTGTTTGACTTAAGAACAAGTCTTCCGTGTAATTTGTTATGAGATTCTTTGTCCAGTCGACATATTTCCTGATTCCTTCATACTTCTTAACATGATAGTGAAACACATCTCACATTACGGTGGTGCTTGAGTGAATCTAGATGAGTACCTTAGCTCGTTCCTGCACGTATTCAAGGAGTTTAAAAGAATTGAAAAAATCAGATGTTGTGAAGTAATTTTTACACTGTTACAAAAATCAAAAACCCTTGGTTGCTCCTTTCATTACAACAAAAAAGTGCTCCGGCCAGGGGACATCACACTTAATTTGTATACCCAGAACACCAAGAGTTTCAGCATGTAAACCATTTACACCAGCATCTATTAAAAAAAGATGCAGCATGGTTTACTGTGCGTTTATATGTCAAAAGACAATTTAAAGGCTCAATCGGAGATTACCACTATGTAGATTGCTGTCGTAAATACTCTGCGACATTATTGCAATTTTCAAAAAACTAAATCCGAAGTCCAATGAGTACAAATAACATATTCTGAAGTTGTCGCGAAAATTTTTCACCGGCACCAAAAACAAAAAGTTTGGATAGAAGCGAACAATTTCAGATTTTTAGAAATATATAGACTTATCTTTTGCCCAAAAGATGACCTTTATTTTAGAAAGTCCAAAAGGTCCCCGGTAGATCGTCCTCTACAAAAGCCATAATGGCAGACGCTTAAAAAACCCTTGCACTCCAAATAGATAACAAGTTCATAGTTAACTATAATCTCTATAAAGTTGCAAATTGCTGAACAGAAAGCTATGGGCGGTTAATTTAGGGTTGTCAGCCCTTTCCTTTTTGGAGATCGGCGCAATATTAGTTACTTTCGAGCATGTGGGAAACATCCTATATGCTTTGTTATGCATGTGGTTGGGCGAACGAATATGTTAGCATAATTTTCCATGAGTAAAAGCATTACTATCGATATCAAGTATGTTTTACTTACTTACTGAAATGAGTATTACAGAACATTTGATCCGGGTGCTTCGAAATTCTGATCTTCTTCTCCAGTTTCTGATACCAAGTTACGAGATGTCTTCCTCCAATTGAACTTTCATCGGTGTTTTGGTATTTCCCTTCTGAGTGATTCGTCACCAGGTTCGTATTCAAATGACTTCCTTGCTGCAGCATCTATATCTATTCTCACAACATGACTTAGTTAACCTAAATGTTGAGTTTTAATACGCCTAACTTTATCAATGTCGGTAAACTGCTCGTGGTTTATAAGACACCGGTATTACTCTTCAAAGCAGATTGGTCCATAGATTTTCTAAAGAATTTTCCTTTTAAACACTTGAAGCAGTACTTTGTTTGCTTTCGCAAGTACCCATGCTTTAAAGCCATGTATAAGCACGGGTTGTATCAGTGTCTTGCAGAGAGTAATTTTTGTCTGTTGAAAGGTGGCTTTGCTTTTAAGCTACAAACTTTTTTCAAAGTAGCATCTATTGGCCAATATTGGTTTTTGTTAAATCTCAAACCTGATCTTGTTTATAGCGACAAAGAGGTAGATACAATTGTTGACTATTTTAGAGTTGAAGTTTTAAACTTTTAGTGTCTGTCCGAGTCTACTGGACCCCACCTTGCCTGGTCCTGTTCAACTCCATAAAGGTGACAGTTACTGCTCCAAGTGTTTGACCAATGATGTCGATATTGTCAGCGTAGGCGAGTAACATTTTTTTTTTGTATAGTTTCATTCGATCTTGCGTCTCGTATAACGCCTTTCAACAGGCTGTTTTAAAGGCCATACCAGAGGCTCTTTCCTTGTTTGAAACCTCATTTGGTAACCATTTGGGTTAAAGATATTCCTTCCAGTCTTATTTTAGTCTTGCAGGGATACAAACCTCAGACATAGTGTGGAAAGGGGCCTTGTAGTCGACAAAAAAGATGACATTTGATGACCTATTTTTTTTTTGGGTCTTTTCCAGGATTTGACTTTATGTGTATATCAGGTCTATGGTGGATTTGCCAGGTCTACAGCCTAGTTGATGTGGCCCAATTATCTCGCCGACTTGAGATTTGAATCTCACACACAATACGCTGGAAAGTGTCTTGCAAAGTATGTGTAAATATGCGTAGATTCTTTTACACTACTGGAACCAAAAAATCCTTTAACCTACAAATTACAAACACCGTTTGTTTTCGTTTTCAATTCTCCGAAAATTCTTACTACAATTTTATTAATTTACAATTTTCCTGTTTTTTATATTTCCTCTATTTTATTTGTAATTATTTAGCAACAAAGTTATCGTAATTTAATTTACTATTAATTATTTGAAATACAAAAAAACTTATTTCACCATAGTTCTTTTGGGCGTGAAAAAAATTAAAAGTTTTTTTATTGGAATTTAGCTCTGCAGCGTGTCATAATTATTTAGTCAAATGAAAACGAACTTATAGAAATAAATTGTTTTTGTGGTCATATCCTACTAATGACATCTCTACAATAACTAAATAATTATATTGCAGTAAATACAACAAAAATTAACATTAGAAACCAAGAACAGTACCGTGAAATTTAAAAGTGGCTAGGTAAGTAAGAATATATATAGAATATGCTTATGTTTATCTGCTAAATAAAAACTTTAAAAACAGTGTATAAAATTCATATGTTCGGGCAGATTTGAATGAGTAAAAAAAATTAAAGAAGAAACCAGTTAATATTTTTTAATATACATATGTATGCGTATGAACGAATATAAATTGTAATAAAAATTTGGTGTCAAAATACATTCCATAGCACTCCTAACCTTGTTAATTTGAATTATTTATGTCTTTGCTATAAAAATTCAAGCAAATATTTAAATTATTGAATATATATCACATCTTTTTATAAAATTTTAGACAATTGTTGGATTCTCCGCTTAATACACATTTTTTAAAATTAATACTGGTTAAATATTTTTAAGTGCTTTTCGCACGGTAAACAAGAAATTTTAACAAAATAATATATTTTTCTCCTAAAAGTTTGCCAAAAAATTTATCTTAAATGCTTTTTATTTACATGGTACTGTAAAAAGTAACCATAAAATGCATTTAATTCTAAACTTAAATAAATACTGGCAATAATCGTTTGAACATTTCGTGATTTTGAAAAACAAAATAGTTTTTGACTTTGAACACAACAGCACAACGCAGCAACAATAACAAAATCAGCTGTCATTAAAGTTTGGTTTAAAAATTAATTTTGTTGCTGCTATCGTTGCAATTGTCGTTATTCGATTTTAAGTGTTTTTTTTTTTTGTTGTCGCCAATGTTGTTATTTCTCGTTAAACAATAAATTTGCTGCCGTTTTATAGTTGAGGTTTTTTGCCGCTGTTGCTGTTGTTTCTGTAGTAAGAAGTGGAAATACGTTTAATGATGAAAAACAAATAGTAAATATGACAGAAACTTTAACAATATTTACAATTTCGAGGTTACTACTTATATGAAATATAACATTAACCATTTTTAGAGACTATTTCAAAAACTTCTCCTTATCTAAAGAAGATGTTTATCGATACTCTTATAATCCGACAGGCAGCACTGCAGCTAGATCATGGTGCAAGCAGTATGTTTTTTACATTATCGAAAGTACTTTTACAACAACTTTATAAACTTGGTATAATTTTTGTTGTAGTAGTTGCCGTACTGCCTATATTTTGTGGCACAAATGTACCGTGAGCTACATTTTTAACTTACAAAAAGGACATATACAAATATATCGCTCACTTTATTAGTGGTTAGCGTGCAATACGGATGCGTGTACGTAATTACATTTTTTTGAGAAACTAAAAATAAAAAATTGGAAAGCACTTGAATTATAAAATAATCTAAATTAATACCATCAAGATGGTTTACTTCACTTGACTTTCCGATATTTTCTTTTACATGTTTTTTTCATTGAAAATTCTAAAATAATTATTATATGGTTTGAACATTTATTATAAAAAAAGGGGTGAGAAAAGTTGTCTTAAATTTTCGTATCAACAGTTCTGGGTAAACAGGAATATAGGGCACATGCACATAGCAACGTGTGTTGTTACACGGATGGCTCTTAGATGGAGAAAAGAGTGGCACTGGAACTCTTTGCTAAAAAACTGGAAACCGAGATCTAGTTCCACATCGCAGACCGCATTACAGTCCTACAAGCATAGGTCCGAAGAATCACGTAACGTTTGTTTTGACTCAAAGAAAATACAAGTCCTAAAGCAGAAAGCGTCTGTTCGAGTAGTTAAATGTCGATAAGAAAAATAATGAGCAAAAGTACCAAGTAAAAGTCCGTGTTATCATGTAGGAGAATGATTAATGTTTTTTTTTTTTTTTGAATAATGCAAAGTACGAATAATCGGAATGCGCGAGAAAATAATCTAGCGGTTGCGCTTCAAAAACTAAAGGCAGTTGGCTTATGAAACCCAAAGCTCTTGTTGCAATGAACCCACAGCTTAAAGTATGAGCAGAAATGCCAACAGAAAACTGCAAAATATTTCTTAAAAGTGGCGGGGAAATGACAAAACCTCTTTGGGGGACACGGCTGAGTATAGAACTTAGTAAATCCTGCATTTAAGGATACTTTGATACTTAAGGTAAGAAATTACAAGCAGATCTCCATCCATGTGGAGAATAGTTATAATAAGGCATGCAAAAAGGACATCGAATAGATGAAGGTGTTAAAAACGATGGATATTTTCATCCATATAGCCACGTGAGCCATCTCTCAGCATTTTTTAATTGCAAGTACCGTACAATAAGCCGATCCGATCAATAACTGAATTAGGTGTATGTTCTGCGTGACTAAAGGCTTTTTAGATCCCTTCTTTCGATCCTACGTCAATATACATATATAATTAAAAAACCCCAGTTTAAAATTGCAGGATTTTTTTCTTTGGATTTTGACATTTGTCTATGCATAAATTTTTTTTCGTTAAGACGTACAATAACTATTGAATGATACATATCTGTCCGACAAAGAAGAGAACCTTCGAACACACCTTTCATTAGAAACAATGTCAATGTCTGCCTCTAGGGGCTATTAACCGGATGACTTAGAGGCATGGTTAGCAAAATCTCTTTTGGGTTTTTGTGGTCATGTTGTTCGCTATATGATCTGGTTTGAGATTGTCTTTGTTGTTTTCGTGTCATATTGCTCTATCATTCATTGGCATATTACTTCAAGAATTAAAGGGTGCCAATACTTCATCAATGCTAGTAATAAAATTCGTAAGAATTTTACGGATATGCCCGAAAACTGCCACGGCTGACCAGATTTCTATTTCGTGCTACGGAAATTAAAAAAGCTCGCGTGTTTCACGGTCTGATTAATTAAGAGGTCTCCTTCGGGCGCAAACGTGATTGACATGTGTATCCCCAAGCGAGGCAACTGAAAACGAAAGTTATATACTGGTGCTTGCTTTGTGTGTTCATCTTATGCGGTCTCATACAAACTTTAAGGTTGGCAAGAAAATGTCTTTTGGTATTAATATGGCTCATCCTAAGCATAAGATGTTATTGTAAAAGTATGCTTCCTGAGAACTTAAAAGTGATGTCGATTAGAAAGTTTAGGCGAGTACTGGGAATCGGCTTAGACTATGATGCGTACGTGCTTAAGAGGATTTCCATTTTGTTAGATCAAATAATGAAAGGTATCGGCTTGCTGGTATGGAAGCAGGTTATTACAAATTGCTTGGTCCTTGATGATCGACGTAAAATGTGTGAAGAAATATTGAATATGAAGTGATATTGAAGTATGGAAATAGACTTGGGTTAAAATAGATGGTAAATGAGGTATATTGAGAAGATAAAAAGGAATTTGGAGGAGTATGTATTAGAGACCTGCGCCAAGTCCTATTCAAGCTAATTCAAGAACCGCATAATTTTCTAATTCTTGTGTTATTGTGCAGTTAAACGGTTTAAGTGCTGAAATGTAGAGTAGCTAAAACAGTTTTTGTGCTGCAGTGTAGAGTAGCTAAGAATAAAGAGTGGTGTCGAGACTGTGGTCGATAAAAAAAATTACTGTGCCTATGGTGTGGCAACAACAACAAAGACTTAAGAGTTATGTTGTTGTTATGTTAACAAATAATAATACACACAATGTTGAGTGGGTACATACACAAGCAAACATATACACAAGCAGGCAAATCAATATAAAACTCATGCGTAATTACATTACATTACATACATAAATATGAACATTCAAAATCAATCCCCGTTTTTTATAACTATCACACCAGGAACATCCCGCCAACAGTAAAGTTTCGAGATGAATCTAAATGAAAGTGTGCGATCATGATGAATCGATGTGCCGTGGTTGTTTGCTTAAATGCGCTTAACTGTGAATATATTTTTCATTTAAGTTAAGTTAAGTAAACAAAAGAGATGGCAAACAATACAACGCAGTACTTATTTTTGTGTGTGCACACGTAAGGTATATGAAATGAATTGAAAATTCGAGATGATGCCTTATTTAGTGTCGTCTTGGGCTGGCCTCTAGTATGTATCAAATAAAATTCAAATTTATTTAATTTAAGGTCAAAATAAAGTTTGCTTATTTACCCGTTAACGTATGGATAACCTGTCTGGCCGCTGTTAATCTGATTAAAAAACCCCTATGCGTTATCAACACTAGAAAGCGAAATCGGGGTAGGGAAAACAAACTATTTAGCAAGGTGGTTGTTAAAGCTACCTGGGTGGCCTCACAAGCCACCCCACACAGGAGGTAATATGCACTTCGTGAAGATGTTTGCCACACCCAAAAATAGTTGTCGGAGCCCTACCTTCAAATCAAAGCCACCCCCTAGTCGAATGAAGCATGTCCAACAATCAGTCTATCCTGCTGGGTGCCCATGTGTTCTTGTGATCAGACAACAAGTCGCAGTTTTAAAAAAGTTGATAAAGTTTGCGACTTTTGGATATAAGTGCTAAGTTTAATAGTAAGAATCCGTCCATTTTTTACATAGTTCCCCCGCAGTAAGCATTGTGAACTGTAGCTATCCTAACTATTATACCAAGTTTACAAAATTTTGCACATGTTTTTAGTGTTATGCCGCTAACCTGTATACTGAGTATAAATATGGTCAGTCAATTTTTCAATGTAGGGCCAATACAAATTTACTTCCGGAATAAGCTTTTAAAGCTATAAATACGTCTTTAAAATAAAGTAAGTGGTTATGTAGGGTACAAGAAAGTCGGACCTGACCAACTATAATTTTCTTATTGTTTTAATTTTAATGATAGTTTTAAAAAAAAGTGTTTTAAACTCCACAAATGCAGTTTTAACTATCGTTAGTTTTAAAAAAAATGTGTTAAACTCCTCAAATGGGAATTAAAAACATAACAGCTTTAATTAAATTAAGTATGAAATACTTTATATAAAAACACCAAATCAAAACCACATGTTTCGGAAAAGAGGTAAAACAAGACAAATTCTATTGTAGAAAATTAAATGTTAAAAATAACTTTTTGTTGTTAAATTTTTTTAACAGTAACAAGCAGAATTAATTGCTCGGCCATTTTCCTACATTGTTTGTTTTTATATGCATGTAACTTTGTAATTCAAGGTATGAGAAATTATTTGGGTTAAAGTAATAATTTTTTTTAACTTTTTTCTATAAATATTGACTTGAGTAATTTGAATATGCAAATATTTATTTGGTATTTAGTGCATGTGTGTGTGTCAGTTTGTTTAATAACTAGAATGACATAATGTCCATAATTTGTTCTAATTTGTTAAAAACCCTTAATTTTTTGGTATGTTTTTGTTGTAGTTTCTGGTTCTATTACTTAAAATTTTTTTGTATTAATTCTAACTAAGAGCACGTAGTGAAAAAAAACATTCTATTAAACACAAAAATATATAAAAAATTTTCAAACCGTGGACTTTGTTTTGAGTGTGCACTTTCAAACATTTTAAGTTTTTTTTTGTCATATAAGGCATATTCTATTCAAACCACAAATATTAGCTATTTTTAGTTTATTTTTTTGTTTAATTAATATTTTTTGCTTATTCTAAATGCACATTCATGTACAATGTTTAACCGGCTTGTTACTATTTTTCACGGCAGTTGTTGTTGTTGTTACTGTTGAAATTTTTAGTCACTTCAGCAAAACATTAATTGTTACATTGCTTTTAAAGTTTTTTTTGGGGTTTAAAAACAAAATTATACATTTCACTTATATTGGTTTAAACGGAAATAAACAAGTTTTAAATTTTGTAATGATAATATAAGAAAAATCTTATGTTAAAATTTTTTTAGTTTAATTAAAAACAGTATTTTTTACAAACAAAACAAAATAGACATTTATGTGCATAAAATCTACAGCGGAAGGTCAACCGAGGATGAAATTTTTAAATGTTTACAAAGAAATGATTTTTTCAAACAGTATATATGTACATATGTATATTAAAATACTGTCTCAATTTTATTAAAATAATAAATTTTAAGATGATTTCAGGAGCTCTGCGAGAAAAATTATCTGCAACCTGAGCATATTAATTTTCGTTTTATTGCGTTACTTTTAGTGGCATTTTCTCTATTGTAATTAAATATTGAATATTGTGTTATAATTTTTTTTATATATTTTTTGAAATTTATTATACAAAATTCAAAGTCACAATTTAGTAAGAAAATTTTGTCGCGTTACAATTGTCGCGTGCCCTATCGTACTTAAACTTTTAAAAATTAAACGAATTAAAATATTTTGCTTTACATATGTATCTTTTAAAAAAGTGGAACTATTTTTTAAATTAAATTCACTTCAGTTTTTCTATTATTGGCGCGTCAGCAGGGACTCGAACCTGGGAACTTATGGTTGCTTGACTTATGCTCTATCCACTCAACCAACGAAGCATTCTGCTTTTTAAAGTGTTAATATTAATTTTATTTACTTACCACCACATTAAAACCTTAACACACCTTAACAATCATAAGCAAAGAAAAACAGAAAAAGAAGATAAAACAAAATAGAAAAGAAAACAAAAAAAAATTAGTGAAAACCAAAAACGAAAAAAAATGATCGGCCCAATCTATCATCGAACCTTGCACCTTTTGGCTGTTAGGTTGAGACTTTATCACTACACCACAGAGACATTGAATTCTCAAAGATTACTTAAATTCATATTTATGTTCGTTTTGATTTGTTATACTTACTTAAAGTGTGCTGCATGGATGAGTGTTTATGAACTCTAAGTATCAAAGTACAGGCCGCCGCATTTTAAAAAATAAAAATATTTGGTGCATATACGATTTTTGGTACTAAGACAAAGCACATTTAATCTGGCGATGAGTAGCTTTTTTCACATAGCACACATGTTCTTACGGAATAATCACTTTCGGCTAAAACAACTTTATCTGCACAAAATTTTGCAAATCTTAAGAACCTTATGCCATCAATTAAAGAGCTGAATCCGATCGTAATCGATATCTTATTTACTAGTATTCCCATATAGGCCCTCCTTCTGAGATCCCAGGACCGAATCACGGCATACGGGATTTCTCAATTGGCTTCCCCACCTAAAAATATGTAAACAATTTATGGCTGCAATAAAGCAAATGGACATGGAATATGCTTGTGAAATTTCTTATTGAGTAAATGTACTTACAATATAAAAAATTAATTTGTATTATTCACTTTTCTTTTGTCTTGCAAAATATTTTTTTTATCATAATTGCAGGTATTGAGTGTTAAAGATTACTTATTTCTTATTATTATTATTTATAATAATTTCATGTCCATATGTATGTATTAGCGATGACTAATATGTTAACAGCTCCTTTGCTCACAAGTGATTTTCCAAAAAGTCACAGTTTGCTTTTGTTTAATTTACTAACAAAATAATCAGTTTAAACCTTTAGTCATAATATTGTCACGTTTCGAAATTATGTTTGAATATGAACGAGTAATTACTCGTGCAGTTATGTACATAAATTGTGAAGTAATAAGCAGTGACTATATAATTGTGATTTTTAAAATAATTTTAAATAACTGATTAAGTTAAAGGTGAACATTTCCTACAAGTTAAAAAGTCGACAGGCTATCTAAAGGAATTCCATGAGGCGAAACAAATAAAAATAAAAGTAGATAAAAAAGGCTGATTTAAAACAAGTAGGTTAAAGTAGATCAATTCCGGCCATATTTGAGTGGGGTTATATAAAGAAATATACCGACAAAATTTGTTTTGTATAAGTATAATAGTTGGTGGCATAATAAGAATCGGGTCAGTTATGGTAGAAAATGCTAATTCCTGGAGGACATCTGTATAGGGGCTATGCGCGAACTTTCTGCCAGGGGTTAAAAGCTTCTCTCTGCCAAATTTTTTTAAAAATCTTTAAAATTTCGACTTGCACCTTGATCTTAAAAACACATGACACTCATCTGGACGGATGGACAGACATGCTTAAGTCGACTCTGGAAGTGATTCTGCATCGATCGGTATACTCAAGTTGGGTCTCAGATCATTATCTTTGGGCGTTATAAGCATTTGCCTAAACCCATAGAACCCCTATTCCGTATGCGGTGTGTATGTACAAATTAAAAGGCTAATGAGTGTGCTATGAGAACTTTTCCTCTTCAAGCAGGGTTTCTGTGACTGGCAGCTACAAGCATGCAAGAAAAGAATCGAATCGATATAAATTTTTTTTTAAATCACTGTTATATAACTATACAGTGAAGTGTAAAATATTTTGTATGTCTGACTGTTTTTGTGCATTCCTTAAGCACAAAAAATCGTGCAACGAGATGATATGATTTAGCGAATTAAGAAAAAAATCAAGTAAAACAGCAATAAATAGATGGTTTTATTATGACGCATATGACCATGTAGTTTTTAAAATTAAAAAAAGTTATATCAAAAAGACTTAGATTTGCCAATGCTGCAATACCTTTAACATTTAATAATATGAAGGCAATGAAAGAGCATGATATCTGGTCAGAAATAAAACTAAAACACTGTGACGAGTGTGCTGTTTAAAACTATATCTTACAAGGAGTTTCGACCTTAAAAGTCATTTGAAAGAACATTTATAATTATTTGACTTTTTATTGCTTAAAGAGTTATTAATGGCATTTAATACTTGGTTAAAAAAACCTTAAAGAAAAACTAATAAAATATCACGGGTGTGATTTTTAATCTTAACATAAAAAGGAAAAGGACAGATTATTTAGAATGCTCAGTATTACAAGGTTGTCCGAATAAATAATGCTATCGATACATATATATGTAAAAGTATTCGCATAAATTTTAAAAGCCACAAACCATACGTAATAGAAATATTATGCGATTGTGCAGATATTTATCTCGCCTAAGAATAATAGTCCGTAGCCTTTAGTAATACCGATCGGCTCATAATCATTTTGTCATTCTATTAAAGCATGTACGTCCATATATCCGGCTTGGTGTCTTGTGATCAAAGTACAGGCAGCATCTATGGAGATGTTTTAATGGATTTTTGCGCAATTAGGTTGTTTTGCATAGGGATCAAGCCCTTTGTTAACTTTTTCACAATAACATCACACATGCAAATAAACACTTTTGGCTTAAATCGTCTCAAAATTCGTTATATGTCCTTAACCTTATGTTTTTAGCTGCTATACTGAATACGGATATAATCAGCCCCATAAGGATAAGCCTTTCTGGATACAACTGCCTCAAATATTTCTTTATTTCCACAAGTTTTTAATTAACTTATCCCCTTATGACACTAAATGGTAAATAGAATTCTGTTATGAACAATACAAAGTTTAACATGAGTTCCATATAGGTCCGACCACCGGAAATAACATTTATTTTATATTGTTCTCCAAATATATTTACACATGAGCAAGTCTTTTTTAATTAAAAATAAGCCAACCAAATTTTGTGAATAAAGCACCATTCTTGATCGTACCTTTCGTAGAAAGCGTTTACCTGAGAATCAAATTAACCCCACAAACGAAAGTCTCTTACCCTGTGTTCACTTATGCGTATGGTGGTACTTAATATAAAAAACATTTTGATTTTGGGTATCATATGATTGGATTTGACCAAATACCACTCTCTTACTCGTTTTAAAATAAAAAGGACCCTTCCAAATCTGTTTCTGATAGCCTCATGGTTAACTGTACCTCCCATAGTGGGCGTTTACCCCAAAAATAATGTAAACCAACAAAAATACTAAGTTCAGGTCGGCATGGTGATTCAATGTTGTTTGGATAAAACTCAGTTTAAAGGAAAGATTTTAATAGAATTTTCTGCCAGTTGTTTTATATATTATTATCGAGATCTAATAGGCTTCACTCCGGAAAATTAACTTAAGCCGCAACATTTATTAAAAAAATGCAATGAAACCTATACATATATGTTTATACATATACATAGATAAATTACCGATATTAATTACGAAATAATCAATTGTTTGATAGAAATACCGATACCTTTATTCGGTTCGTTTGCGAACCTTGATTATAATTATCAACACTGTGTTAAAGGATCATCTATAAAAACACTTAGTTTTAGTAAAATTGGTTTTGGCCTTTTAATATTTTGTATCCTTAGTTTGTTTTATACAGTTTTTTGAAAATTATTTAGTGGATAACTCTGTTATAAACCTAATAAATAACCACCTCACTAATTGTGAAACCACAACATACAATTAATATATATTTTAAATGGAAACCTCTCATCATTTTTATAACAGCAGAGTTTTTTTTTAATATTTTTGAATTCTTTTTTTTAAGCAAAATTTAATAAATTGCTTATTTACAGGTGTTCGTTATCAATAACCACAAAATTATCTCTCACATACAAGCAGACAACTTACTAAGATGCAAGGGTAAGTAAGAAAGGGGAAATAGTTCGTAAAATTCAGCTGATTGTTATTGTTTGAAACAAAAGCAAATATATGTATGAGTTTTGTGTTACATTTAAATCCATGTAAAAGTAAAAAAAAATAAATAATATTCATAAATTATGAGTAATAATTTTGATGAACTGTTTTGTTTTTGAAGTGAAAAATAACAAAGCATATTTTTGTTTTTTAAAATATGTCAAATAACTACTTATTTTACTACACCATTTCCAACTGTATTTCAGAACTTTCTAATTGTATTTCAGAAATTTCTAATTCAATTTCAGAAATTTCTAATTAAATTTCAGAAATTTCTAATTCAATTTCAGAAATTTCTAATTCAATTTCAGAAATTTCTAATTCAATTTCAGAACTTTCTAATTGTATTTCAGAAATTTCTAATTCAATTTCAGAAATTTCTATTTGTATTTCAGAATTTTCTATTTGTATTTCAGAATTTTCTAATTGTATTTCAGAATTTTCCATTTGTATTTCAGAAATTTCTATTTGTATTTCAGAAATTTCTATTTGAATTTCAAATGAAAAATTCTGAAATACAAATAGAAATTTCTGAAATACAAATGGAAAATTCTGAAATACAATTAGAAAATTCTGAAATACAAATAGAAAATTCTGAAATACAAATAGAAATTTCTGAAATTGAATTAGAAATTTCTGAAATACAATTAGAAAATTCTGAAATTGAATTAGAAATTTCTGAAACTGAATTAGAAATTTCTGAAATTGAATTAGAAATTTCTGAAATTGAATTAGAAATTTCTGAAATTGAATTAGAAATTTCTGAAATACAATTAAAAAGTTCTGAAATACAATTGGAAATGGTGTAGAAGTAATATAAGAAAATAAAATATGAGGCCGATTTTTATAAATATTTAAAAAAAAAATATTTTACAAATTTAAATCGCAAGGCGAATTCGGACCAAATTTCCCGACAAAAATGAATTTCAAGAAACTTGAAGAAAATAAGTAAGAAAATTAATGGGCAACAAAACTTTGCATTATATTGTAAGATTTTAGTGTGAGATGTAGGCTTTTGGGGGTGTTATTATAGTCAGGACAGTTAAGGAAAATTACAGGCGTTTGTATTGTTTTTGTCTGGGTTTTTTAACAAAATTTTTCCTTAATATTTGTGTGGAAAAAATACTTTTGACCACCGAAGAGTGTTAAAAATCATTTGTACTATATTGCACTAATTGTGTATGGACATTTTATGGGACAAATATAATTTGGTATTTGCCTCGGTTCGAGCGCTAAACTTTAGCCCACCCAAAAGAGTAAAAAAATAAATAGTTACACATGCGACTGAACCATGCTCGTTGTTTTTCCTCAAAATATCTTTTTTTGATATACATATACATATTTTATGTACCAATTTCCATATTGATATCTAAATCGGTACAAGAGTTATAAATATTGATCTCATAAAATTGTTCAATGTTTTATAGTGGCAAATGCGGTCGCTGACAAAAGTTGGCGGGGTCTCTCCCATTTTTTCACAGTGTGTCACTTATAATAGGCATTTATAAACTAAGTCGTAAAGTGACACATAGGGGTGGCGACAAGAGTTGGCAAGTGGTACTAAAGTCACTTATTTTACCTTCCTATAATATTTAACATTAAAGTCATAAGTTTAAACATGTGGGATCGTTAAAAGTTGCCGAATCCCGACAATGTTTTTTTTACAGCGCATCATTTATGTATGGATACTATACATCCCAAATTCCATTGCAGTACAAGTGTTATTAAAGGAATTTTTAAAACTTGTACAGTTTTGAAAAATAACCCTGACCCTCTCAAAAATCACGCATCAACAGTGTTGCCAATTTCTGTGTAGTTATCCGACAATGGGGCATCTTTAGAATTGTTGAATAATTTTTGTATAATGAAACCTTTGTGTAATTTATGTGTAATCTTTTTAGCTTTTAACACTTTGCTAAGGTTTCTTAAAATATTTAAAAATTGGCTTAACAAAATTGTATAATATTTACTAAATAAAAACCAAGAAACCGATCTGAAAAATACATTGTCATTTGACATTATTGCATGTGTAGAAAAAACATTTAGAGTGTAAAAAAAAAATCTTCAACCAAAATTTTAAGTTAAAGATATACGCTCATATCGATAATAATAATTATCAAGAGTTCAATATAAACAATTTTTTTAAGGTGCTTAGATGCTAAGGTGCTAAAAGATTTCATTATATTATGCAGGAAATTTCATGAGAATTTTCATCGGTTAAGTTCAGTATTAGTTATAACTGGGTTTAATTTTATTTTATATACAAAAAAATTTTTTAAAATTTTTGCTAATTTTGCAGTCAGGGTCATGTAAAATAGAATTCCCAATTTGATAACACTGGGCAGTAGACTATTTTCACTAAAGTCAATGTAAACCTTAGGAAACAAAACATTTAAAATAAAAAAAAACCTTAATAATTTTGTCCAGCGAATTCGGTCAAGTTATCCGATGTGTAAAAATCAGTTGTTGGAATTAGACCATCTATGTAAAGCCTTAATTATACATGCCATGACATATTGCCATAACCATAACCGTTGCCATAAAAACCAAAACTCAATTAGTTTCTTTGGTTATACTTATGGGGTAAAGGCTCATTTGTACGTGACATAGCTACAAAAAACAGCTGTTCGAAGCAAACTTATGGGCAACACAGTATTTGATTATAGGTGACTTACCATTACGCCATAACCCTAACCATAGAAACCAATTTAATTTTGGTGTTTATGGCAATGAATATGGCGTTATGTTAAAGCGCGTAAAATTAAACCTTAATGGTAAGTCACCTATGGCTTGGTTCGAACAGTTGTTTTCTGTGGTTATGGTTATGTCATGCATAATTGAAACTTAAGTATCTTATTGCTATACGTGCTAAAACTTGGAATTGTAAAATATAGCTCATAAAATATAAGACATAGCTTCCTATTCGTTATATTGAGAAATTAAAAGTCTTAGCATATTTTACATTTTTCATTAAACTAGTACCTGATTAATAAAGCACAAAATAACGAACTATAAAAACAACAAGAAACATAATAAAAAAAGTAAAAAAATTTAAATATGGAATTAGTTTTTCTGCTCCAATTGTGATATCTCCTTGATCAAACAAATCGTTGGAAAAGTTACATGCTGTATAATTACATACATAATAGTATCCTGCGGGTCTCATTCTTTCCGCACCTGGTGGGCTTGGTAGCACGGGTCCTGTACATCCGCGTTCCGTAACATAATTTCCAAGTTCATCTACTGTTTAAGAAATAAAAAATAATGCTTTAGAATAGCTTGAAACTAGAAGGTAGCAATATAAAATACATCAATACACACATACATATGTACACATCTTTTGTGAAACGCTAAATCCAAATTGAATCTCTTTTATCTTAACCCGCCCCGCTCTGTTGGACCCGAACCTAGTTCCTATAAAACTAAAATAATATATATACATATAAATCCTTTTAATATTTCTAAACAAACTATCCAACAAACCAAAAGTAACTTTTGCGAAGATAGATATTACAATTGTGTTTAAAATAGTCTGAGTACAGGTCAAGATGTCACACTTAATTAAAGAAAATTTTTAACCCTATATCTGTTGGAATTACATATATATGACATAAAAACTGTTTCAATGTCATGGAAATTGTCGCACTCCTTGTTCCAACTTGTTGGTCTTTTTCCCAAATAAGCCATATAAATCAAAGTGGTTCATGCACAATTTTGTAAGCGAATGCACGTTTTACCCCCTACTTTTGTCCACCTTTTTCTTAAAGAGCATTTTTAACCTTAACATTTAAAATTTAAAAATAAAAAAAACATTTGGTTTTGTGGGTGTGACACAGCTCACTTCCTGCTGCCAAAATTTTGACATAAGAAGGCACCAATTTGTGTGCAAAGTTCAATGGTTTCAATTATTGTGGGCGTAGTTCCGCCTTCTTTATTGCCTTAAGAATTTTTACGTTACAGGGCATATATACATATGCATAAAGCGGGATCTGTGCAGTAGAAGAAACAATATAAAGACCAAAATTTGTGTGGTTTTAAACTTGCAATACATACAAAGTTTTATTAAAATCAGTTCGAAGAGTCAAATATTTGAGGGCACTGTATGGCCCAATTTTTTGCATTTAGCAGTTTTTCTCCTAAAGAGGTTAGTATGCAAACAAAATTTTAATTAAATCGATCATATAGAATTTTACTGATATTTTAGTTTTTATGGGCATGGCCCCGCCCAATTTGTTGCAGTAAAAATTCCAACGTGGGAAATCTTGTATGAAGGAACAATTCTGTGAAAAAATTGTTGCAGTAAAAGTACCAGCATAAAGAGTTTAATTTTTGTGTGCGTGCCACGCATTTTTCTTTGAAGATTTTGAGCTTAAAAGCGGTTATTATGCGAACAAAATTTCTTTAAAATCGGTCAGGTGGAAATACCTGTATTTAAATTTCAATTTTGGTGGGCGTTTTCCCACCTACCCTGTAGCTTTACAAGTTTCGCTGTCTTAAAGTCTTAAAAAAATTGGAGCAGTAAAAGTACTAGAATTAGGAATTTAATTTTGTACAGTAGAAGAGCATTTAGATTTAAGCTATATTAGGAGTGACATCGCCCCTTTTTCCAAAAAAAGAACAGCCTATCGCACACTCCTGACTCAGGAATATTTATATTATTAGTTTCAAGAAAATCGGTCCAGCTGTTAGGAGTTAATGAGTCCCAAGCACGCAAATAGCTTACACCTTATTTTAATAATTTAGGTAGAGATAATCTTGAAGAACAAAACACCTCTTGGTCACTTTGCTGACTTCTCCGTATTTCTAGATCATAATATCGACAAAGCTGAAGATAAGCAAAAGTTGTTTTTTCGAAGAAACTAAATTGCAAAAAAGTGCTTTTTGGACAAAAAGTACCCAACATACTTTTTTTTTTAAATCTTTTTTTTCTTTAAATCTTTTAAATACAGTAAACAAAATCTAATTAGTTGCGTTTTTCCGTTTGTATCAATTTTGGATACTTTTTATCCTCATTCTAGCACCAAATATTATTTTCCAAAGGCAACATTTGCATTGTTATAGAAGACTCTACTTACGTTTTTATATTTTGTTTGAAATTAAAAAAAATGATTCCATTTAAAAAAGTACCAAAAATAGGAAATAAATTTATCTTTTTCACGTTTCGGTTCTTTGAAGTTTTTTGCTCTTTTGGGTAACGGGTACACGGCCCTTAGGTTTTTGAATAAAATACTCAGTTTTTTAAATTTTGCTTCAAATGTAAATTTTTTGGCACTTATTTATCCTTTTAGGGATTAAATTTTAGGAATAATAATTTATCATATGTTATCATATATTGCGAGAGATTTCGAAGGTTTATTGGTTTAGAAATTAACCAAAATGTTTAAGAAACGACGTATTCAAAAGAAGCATAAAGTGATTCACATATGCAAAATTTTGAAAAAGAGTAATAGTCAAGGCAATTAAATGCTTATTTTGGGAGAAAATACGCCTGCGATTTTATAAAATAATAGACCAGAAGACAGCTGGATATACTTCGCCTTGATATTTAGATAAATTCAAGTATATTAATTTGTAATAAAGGGACAGTAATACATTTCGGTCTATGTACATGTACATTTATCTACATATCGTTTATTTGCCAGAACAGCGTCATAACTAAATTTTATCTTTTTTTTCTGGTTTTTGCGCTTAAAGAGAAAATACCGCTTGTCTGCTCTTGTAAATGTAAGCAAATCGAAAACTTTAAACGCGTTGACTCGAAATGGCTTTTTGTGAATAATGACCTGGTTTTTCTTGAGAAACCGAACAGTATATGTACATTCATATGTAGGTAAAATATAAACTTTAAAAACAAAAGGTCCCACCAATTCAATTGGTTTAATGCCATTAAAATACTTACTCGATAGAAACTCCATTGTAAAGCAATACCCAAGAGTACAGTTTTCCAGAAATAGTTCTTGCATATAAAAAATACTGTTGCAGGACCGATTTTTATGAGTTGAGCGGCACACATAACATTTTTCGGGCGGCCCCTTAATTATATCAGCCACAATGACTTCAACTAAAGTCAGGATAATAAAAATCTTTGAATAACGAATAAAAATTGTAATCATTGTTGTCGACTTTAAAGTTTTCAAAGAGCGTTTTTGTGGGTTATTTTAAAACAAATAAATAAACACATAATTATGTATGACATTTGACATAAAAGGTTTTAAGTTTTTTTAGAGACAGCGCTGCCAGAGATTGTGGTTTGAAATCGTTTTTTTACGTTTTCCTCAAATTCTGTATACGGAATATACATATATACAAATTTTCTTTTGCAATTATTATAATAATAAAGCAACCCATGTTGGTCATTGTCCAAAGTACACAGAAAAAAATTACAAAGTTGATTTCAATTAAGAAATTTGTAATTCCACTTAATTCTATTTATTCTCAGCCTGCAAACAAATTGATAGTATAAACTAAAAACAAATAAGAGCGCTGTATTCGGCTGTGCCGAGTCTTATATACCCTTCACATCGGTGTTTTCGCTTACCCAGTCACCTGACCTAGGCAAGCTGTTTTCGAACCGTAAATATTATAATTATTTGTGGTGGGCTTAAAGTACATAGCTATCATAGTTTTTACATCAGAAAACATTTAACCAATTGTATCGACTTCGCTATCTATGGGGATCCAGAATTTATATACTTTATGGCGTCGCAAATCGATATTTAAGAAATTACAAACAAAATGACAAACTGATATACACCCTTATTACTACGTAGACGGTATAACAACAGTCACATAAACACACACACTCTGGCTCTTAAAAACAGAAATCATATTTAACAAAAACAATTAACACGTATGATATAATGCAGGGCATACTCAACAAGGTAATATCAAGAGCCCACCTGATTGAAATAAATATAACATTTTCACGTTACAAATATTAAACTTTGTATGAAATTTTTAATTTTTCTGATCTAGGCACATTCAACAAGGTAAACTCAAGCCGAATTCAAAAAATTCGCCCTCTGCATTTCCTTTTTGTGTTTGAACGGTAGAATATCAGAAAAATTAAAAATTTCATATAAAGTTTAATTTTTATACATATAAATGTAAAATTGATTTTAATCAGCTGGGTTCTTACTATAACCTGGTTGAATGTGCCTTGTTTCTGATATTCCACCGTTCAAACACAAAAAAGAAATGCAGAAGGCGAATTTTTTGAATTCGCCTTGCTGTTACCTTGTTTAGTGTACCCTGATATAATGTATGTACGTCAGTTTGTGTTAATGTATCACACAAACTTTTGTATTTGCAAAGGTGTTTAGAGCGATAGTATACTAAAACTGTCAAACTTGCTTCATAAAAACAGTATTAATTTATATAGTTCAATTTGCGTTTGAGTGGCCTGGAAAATTTAAAAACAAGTTTTTTGAAATTTTGTTCTACTTAAGGTACTTTTAAATACTTTTGGCATTTTTTAAAATTGTTTATTTAATAAATATGAAAGGAAGGGTTTTTTTTGATCACCATTGAGGCTGTTAATCAACTAAGTTGACAAACAGTCCTTTTTTGACATATTCCAAATTTTTCGAGCTTATGAGCTTACAGATATTAAAAAAAACAACTTTCGAGCTAGATTGAGGTCAGATGCCAGCAAAGTGGAGAAAAGGATTTTTTTCACATTTTTGCCTTTTTTGAGTTTATGGCTTCAAGAATATGGAATAGAATTTTATTGACGTAGGCTAAATTCAGAAGTCAGTAAAAATAATAAAAAGTACTTTTTTGCATTTTTGGCTCTTTTTGCATTTTTATAACTTATGACTCCTTATATATAAAATACAGGCTTTAAAAGTGTTGACAACTGGCCCAGATTGAGGTGAAAAGTCAATTATGTGGTTAGAATTTACTTTTTTTTTAATTTTTGATACTTAAGCGTTTTTTGATGTTTTGGTTTTTTTAGAAATATCAAATAATGGCTTGTTTTGACCCTGGTTGGTGCTATTGAAGCTGGAAATCATAAAAATAGAAAACTAAAGATTTTTTTTCGCTGATAAAGTTGCAGGTTAATTGTTTGCCTAACAAAAATGTATTGTGTATTGTAGAGTAATGGCGATTTACTAAACCAATATGAGCTTTTAGTGCTTTATTGCATATTAAGCAATTTCTAGACCCAGCTGCATCCACCAAAATGTAGGGTTTTATTTTATATCGCTTAAAACATCCTATTGAACTAATAATACCTCAACGCATTTTTTGACAAGTTTTAAATTTTAGATCACAACTCAAATGAACAAAAAAAAATTTTCGGAAAACCTTTTATTTTCAAAGGAGTGTCTGAGTGATTATGTATTTACATATGTTTGTTCATAATAATTCTCAATAAAATCATTAAAGTTGTTATATGAGCCGTTTATTTTGAAAGTGACATAAGTCACTTTTTTTAAAGTCGAGATATTTAAAGATATGAAAAAATACCGTTCAACTGTATTTATTCTTGCCATTAACTCGATTATTTTTTTAAAGTGACTTATGCCAATTTCAAAATAAACGGCTCATATAAATGCAGAAAATATTCATAAGGTTTTTAAGAATTTAGTTAAAGTCTATTGACGATTTTGTGTAAGAATTAATTAAATGCATATTGACAAACTTAACCTACAACAAACATTTTAAATTAACTAATTAAAATTGAGATCAAATCATAAATAATATTTGAAATTGTGGATAAATATTTTTGTTACAAACAAAATTTAAACTTTTTCCAGTTCTTGCTTAAACATAGCTGCGTCCCTTTGGCTACTGTTAATAAAAGCGTGAGCTTTGATTCCAAAAGTGCAAAATTTTGTCACGACATTTAGTTTAATGATGTTCATAACAATCAATCAGAAACTTGATTTGGAATTTTTTTAATTACGCCTTTTTTTCGTTTTAGCTAACGATATGTATGTATGTTTAAAAAGTAAAAAAAGCATTGCATATCAATACCTTAAAATTTAATTTAAAAAAATTTTTGTTTCCGATATCGTACAAAATTTAATAAATTAATCAATTAGAATTTTGTTTACATATTGCATTAAATAAGTATTTAAATAAAAATATATTTTAGCATAAAAAACCTTAAAAAAATCAATTCTCGAAAATATTTTTTCTCCGCCATTCACAGTATCCCCTTGATCAAACAATTTGTAGGAATAATTACAGGCAGAATGATTACATAGATGGTAGTATCCTGGTGGTTTTATTTCTTCAGATCCAAGAGGGAAGCTAAGAGACCAAGCTGAACAGCCACGAGCTGTTATATAGCCGCCATCTTCTTCATCTATTTAAAAAATATCATAATCGTTTTGAATTGTTTAAATATAAAACGTACTCATATAAATAAGAACAAGTAAGAGCACTATATTCGGCTGTGCCGAATCTTATATACCCTTCACATTGGTCTTTAAATATACCCAGCCAAGTAATTTTGTACTGCAAATAATATAATAAAAAACCTTGTGCGAGTTTTAAAGAAAAAATAACAAAATTTTAACGTTCGTATGAATAATAGAAATAGATGAAGAAGATTTGAGGTCGAGAGTTTTAAAAGTTTTCGACATTATTCATATTTGAAGGTTAATAAAACTTGTTATATGTCTAGTCCACCTGCTCTTCTCCAACTTTTTCTCCAAAATGTATGAATTATTTGATTATTACTTTTTGTAGAATATTCGAAGTCGATAGCTGTTATAGTTTCCGAGATATAGCATATCGAATATTTTATAATAGTTGTCGATTTGTATGGGAGCTACCCCTGTTTTTGCCCCCACCCAAAAAATTTTTCCTTTAAGGCGTAGTGCTTAGCGTGCAATTACTTTTTGTAGAACATTTTAAGTCAATAGCTGTTATAGTTTACGAGATATAGCGCATAAAATATTTCACCAAATTTGTGCAATTGTAGGAAAAATACCCCTTCCCCTGGTCCTATCTGAAAAATTTTTTTCCATTATTTAGGTCCCTTCTTTAGGAGTATCCGTGCCGAGCTTTGTGGCAAGAGTGACTATACTTACTGAGATATATAGGGATATATGCACGGATTTTGTCCTAAAAAAAATGGGTTACTCTGGGTTTTCGCTTATATCTCGGTCAGTAGTGAACCGATTTTGTTGATTTTAAATAGCGATTGTCTCCAGGATATTTCTAATAGTTTGACACCATTAACTGGTCTGTATCTTTTTATTTGACTCCGGAAACTTGATTTCAACAGACGGACAGACGGACAGACGGACATCGCTAAATCGGCTTCCCTATCTATAAGGATCCAGAATATATATACTTTATGGGGTCGCAAATGAATAATAAAGAAATTACAAACGGAATGACAAAGTGATATATACCCTATCACAATGTGAAGGGTATAAAAACAGGTTTATTGTGGCAAGCCTTTAGGGTTATTACGTAATTAAATTTAAATCGATAATTTTTTGGGGTAGATCAGATTGTATTCCATATTATGATAATAACGTTCGACCGTAAGAAGATACAAAAGGGGAAAAAAGGGAAAAACCTATACAAAATTGCAAAATTATTTTAAAAATTTCATATCCTTCTTAAAAAATTAATAGACAGGTGTCTGGTACTTTTTTGAAACTATGGACCTAAAAGCATCATAATGGGTTAAAGTTATATTTTGGTACTTTTCAAAACTTTTAAACTAAAAGAGAGAGCAATACAATTTAGATTTCGTTTAATAGATCTTAAAAAAATATGAATACAGTAATTTTTTCAAATTTTGAATCCTAAAGGGCAAAATAGGTTAAAATTATGTATTGGTGTTTTGTAGGTAAATTTCGTCACTTTTAAGCACATAAAAATAGAAACATAATTTAAAAAATATATACATATATGTTAGCGGTACATTTTTGCAATTTGAAACCCTAGTCAAAAAAATGGTTAGAATAACATTTGGTACCTTTCGTAACTTGTAAATCAATAAAGATAGACATATAATTTAAATTCGTACGACAGGTCTGGAAAAAATATGACCAAAATTTTGGTACCTTGTTTTACCTTTGCCTATATGGCTACAAGCTTCAAAGTGGTACTTTTCAGATGATTTTTAAAACTTCTAAGCCAATAGAGGCATAATTTAAATTGCTTTCGACAGGCCTCGTCAAAATATGAATATGTTTTTGGTACTTTTTTCATATTTTGGGTCCTAAATGAAAGAAAAACGGATACTGATTACATAATGGTCCTTTTAGTCACCTTTTGTAACTTCTTAACTAAAAAAGTAGACACATAATTCAAATTGCGTTCAAAAGGTCAAGGCAAAATATTAATACGTTTTTGAAACCTTTAACTATTTTGGACACTAACTGACAGAAGAAAGGGAATTTATTATACTTTTTGTGTGTGAATGTCAAAAAAATTTTAAATTTCAAACAAAATTAATAAATCTGACAATAACTTTTACGAAATTTCAAGACGAATTTACAATCAGCTGGGTTCTTAACACTACCTGCATTATTGTAGCCTGGGTAAAATGAAAAATAAAATTCAAAACCAGGTTTTAAAAATTTGCTTAAAATGTGCTTAAAATACGATCGAACCAATGTTAGGACTTGTTTATTTACACAAGGTTGAAAATATATAATTTAAACTAAAATTCGTTTACGGATACAATAGGTGTGTTCATTTACAGAAAATTATCACTAATTTTCGATAATTATTACTAGTTAGTGTTCACGTACACAAAAAATTAGCAGCTAGAGAGCCAAGAAAGAGCGTAAAATGTTTAGAAACAAAAATGTTTCTGATAATTTCTGCTAGTAAAAATTTTACTATCAGAAATTATTCAAACAGTCTTTTTGTCATTAGTTGTGTTCAATAACTTTCCAGTAATTACTAGCAACGAGAGAGTAAAAAGAAATATTTTCAAAATTGCTCTCAAAAATATATAAAAGTAAATAAACACTTTTACAGTCAAAACTTGCAAGCAAATGTATTTTGTTATTGTAAACTTATAAAAATATAAAACTAAAATTTTTTTTCAAAGCATAATGACAGAAAGACAGTTTGAATAATTTCTGATAGTAAAATTTTTACTAGCAGAAATTATCAGAAACATTTTTGTTTCTAAACATTTTACGCTCTTTTTTGGCTCTCTAGCTGCTAATTTTTTGTGTACGTGAACACTTACTAGTAATAATTATCGAAAATAAGTGATAATTTTCTGTAAATGAACACACCTATTATGCTTTGGAAAAAAATTTAAGTTTTATATTTTTATAAGTTTACAATAACAAAATACATTTGCTTGCAAGTTTTGACTGTAAAAGTGTTTATTTACTTTTATATATTTTTGAGAGCAATTTTGAAAATATTTCTTTTTACTCTCTCGTTGCTAGTAATTACTGGAAAGTTATTAGTTGTGTTCAATAACTTTCCAGTAGTTACTAGCAACGAGAGAGTAAAGAGAAATATATTCAAAATTGCGCTCAAAAATATTTAAAAGTAAATGAACACTTTTACAGTCAAAACTTGCAAGCAAATGTATTTTGTTATTGTAAACTTATTAAAATTTAAAACTAAAATTTTTTTTCATAGCATAATGACAGAAAGACTGTTTGAATAATTTCTGATAGTAAAATTTTTACTAGCAGAAATTATCAGAAACATTTTTGTTTCTAAACATATTACGCTCTTTTTTGGCTCTCTAGCTGCTAATTTTTTGTGTACGTGAACACTTTCCAGTAATAATTATCGAAAATTAGTGATAATTTTCTGTAAATGAACACACCTATTGAACACAACTAATTTGAAATAATTTTGATTATCGTTTAACTGTATTTTAAATATTTTATTATTATGCCTGGAAAATTTTATACAAATTTATTCCAAAAATATGAATATTACTGCTAGGATAGCGACAAAACAGGTACCAATAAATGTTAAAAATAAACTTAAAAGGCACTCAGTGGCCAAATCTGGATACGATTTAAAAACAGGTTTAACAGTAATGTTTTAATTACATCATTACAATTCGGGGAGCGAAGTACACCGGAATTAAGCCAGTATTTTATAAATGTAAATTTGCATTGAAAGCTTAAAGTTATTGCTCTCGAAAATCGTACTCCTTAATACAATATTTGCGAATTCGAAAAGTTTTTGATTTGAAGCGAATCTAGTAATAACCCCCAAAGTTGCATGATATACGTTCAATATACATACATATGTATATTGACAGTATTTCAGTGTCGTGATATTTATTGACACAAATTTTGTAGCTAAAAGTGTATATCTTTTTTGTGGCATTTTTTATAAAATACCCACACGGTACAAAATCAAGAAAATACTGGCGTGATAAAAGAAGGCAGCATGAAATTCATTAATAGTTTGAAATGGATTGCGATCCAAATATCACAATGTATGAACATACATATAGTGAACATCTAGGCAGTGGCCTTAAGTAACTAAACAAAGTTTTATTTACGTTATAAATTTAAGAAAAATAGAAGCTACAAAATAACAAATGAAAACTTTTTTATCACAAAACGCACCTGCATACACAAATAAAAAAAATTATATTCACTTAAGGTGCAATTACATAATTTAGGTACTCACTTGATGGAACTTCCATTGTGTAGCAAAACGCAAGACCGCAGTCTTTAAGAAAATGTTCTTGTTTATAAAAAACCCACTTGCATGACTCATCCTCTTTACTTGAACGGCATTTGTAGCATTGTTGAGGTTCATTAAGTTCTTTAGCAATAACGGCTTGAAACAGAATTAGGAAAGTAAAAGTCTGGGGATAAGAAATAAAAATTGTTATCATTGTTGTCGAGCTAAAAATGTTTAAAGGCCAAATTTTGTTTTTTGTAGACTATTTGAAAATAATTTTTATTTGACATAAAAGTTTTGTTTTTTTTATAACATATTTATGTACTTACATGGAAAATTCTAAGGGTTTTAGTTTCCCAAAAAAAGTAGAAAAAGTGTGGAATCGCAATTACCAAGTTTTTTAGATAATATACCTTGCACTTTAAATAATTACTAATAATTTAACCACAATAACTCATGATCCCTGCAAAATATAAAAACACCCTGATACTTATGTATAATGCATAACAGTTTAGGCATTGGGCTTAACATACGTGTTGGCATTAGTCATAAACTTGGTTTAAACGATAGTGTCATTGTTTCGGCCATGTGCTGCCAGCGACGGCCAGACATGTAGCGGAGTTACTATGTTCGCCATGATGTTCATCACTACATGTTATTTTCGCCATCATAAGAACATTGTAAAATCAGTTGCCCTGTTCTGCTGACGTCATACCTATGTTTCGTTCAAATCGAAAGTTAATGGAGACGAAAGGTAGCCTACAATCCCCATTAGGCATGAAATCGCTAACACTAACATAATATTACTGTTAAACGTGGACGACTCATTAAACTTTTTTCATGTAACAGCTACTTAGAAAATTACCTCAGCTAAAAGTGACCCCAAGACACTTAATCGTCATTAGAATTCCTATATTAAAAGCATTGACAACTCGATCGATCGAGTAGAATTTTGATTTGAATCGAATGCCGTAATTTGCCCCCACATTTTTATTTATTTCGATAAATGGTCTGCTCATATATCAAAATAAGCTAAAATATATTTTATATTTCAATATTAAGTTTACGCTATATTCTCTATATCCTTATAAATAGAAAAGTCTATTTATTCTGTCAAGTAAAGTCAAGTTTTTGGTGCCAATCAAATCTGACAGGCCACGTTTCAATGTTAAATTATTAGAAATATTCAAGGGCAGAAAGCTTTTTAAAATTACCCAAATCGGTTCACTATGGACCAACATATGTCAAAACCCCAAAAACCCCCATTTTCAAAACAAAATCAATGCATTTTCTTCTACAAATTATTGGCGTAATATAGAATGGACGTATCTTGGATTTTTTTCAAAATAGCGTTTTGTGTTAATAGGTGTGTTCATTTACAGAAAATTATCACTTATTTTCGATAATTATTACTAGTAAGTGTTCACGTACACAAAAAATTAGCAACTAGAGAGCCAAAAATGAGCGTAATATGTTTAGAAACAAAAATGTTTCTGATAATTTCTGCTAGTAAAAATAGTTGTGTTCAATAACTTTCCAGTAGTTACTAGCAACGAGAGAGTCAAGAGAAATATATTCAAAATTGCGCTCAAAAATATTTAAAAGTAAATGAACACTTTTACAGTCAAAACTTGCAAGCAAATGTATTTTGTTATTGTAAACTTATTAAAATTTAAAACTAAAATTTTTTTTCATAGCATAATGACAGAAAGACTGTTTGAATAATTTCTGATAGTAAAATTTTTACTAGCAGAAATTATCAGAAACATTTTTGTTTATAAACATATTACGCTCTTTTTTGGCTCTCTAGCTGCTAATTTTTTGTGTACGTGAACACTTACTAGTAATAATTATCGAAAATAAGTGATAATTTTCTGTAAATGAACACACCTAATTTTACTATCAGAAATTATTCAAACAGTCTTTCTGTCATTTTGCTTTGAAAAAAAAAATTTAAGTTTTAAATTTTTATAAGTTTACAATAACAAAATACATTTGCTTGCAAGTTTTGACTGTAAAAGTGTTCATTTACTTTTAAATATTTTTGAGAGCAATTTTAAAAATATTTCTTTCTACTCTCTCGTTGCTAGTAATTACTGGAAAGTTATTGAACACAACTAATATTAGCGAATAAATGTCAAGTTCATTATAATTTTGTTTCTCAATTGGAGAAAAAACTTGTTGCCTCTTTTTATCAGAAATTGCGTTTAAACTTGTTTTATATGCAAAATTTTACAAACTTCATGAAGTACTTTTCCCCCCTGTACAGTAGCAAACAAATCCAGATACGACCTTTCTTTATTAGGCCATTGATATTTCAGTGAATATAGCCACTGATATTACAAAACTTGGCATGGATCGTGGTGACCTTAAATGCGATTTTTTTTAAAGGACCAGATGAAGTGGTAGCCCCTCTAAAATTGCACAAATTTTGTACAAGTTTTCTTGTACAACATTTGGACAACTATTGCAGAAATCGACTTCAAACCTGCCATAGAATAGTTATAGTAAAATATGTATATTTTGGAACAAAATTAGTAAGATTGGAGTAGGCATCCATACAAATTAACCAAACTGCTAACGAGAAAAAAGCATTTATTTAAACATTAATTACTATAAAACAAAAACTACCAAAAAAATAGTTAAAAGTCTTTAAATTATTCAAGAACGAAAATATCTTAGCACTTTGATTAACAATATCTCCTTGTGCAAACATATTCTTTGAATAATTACATCCAGTTGTATTACATATGTTAAAGTATCCCATTGGGTGAAGTCGTTCAAAGCCAACAGCATTCGGGATAAATCTACTTGTACAACCACGTTCAGTTTCGTAATCACCAATATCGCTGTCAACTGTTAATAAAATAATTATTTTTGTCTTAAAGAAATTTCCAAATAAAAGCTAATTTATGCAAAACTTTATACAAACTTGTTGGAAACTCCATTATATAACAATAGACTTTATTACAATTTTCTAGATACTGTTCTTGCAAATAAAATATATTTTTGCATCCATGATTGTTATGAGTTGAACGGCATTTGTAACATTTGAACTGAGATGTTTTACTTCCTTTAACATGTTGAATTAATAAAAATAAAATGATCTGATAAGGAATAGGAATCATTGTTTTTGGTTGAAAATAATTATATTTGAAAATGTATTATGCGTTATTTTGAAACTAAATGCTATTTACAAATATATACAGGGCGTCTGGTGGCAAATTTAAACGTTATAATTGACACAAAGTTTTATTAGAAGCAGTGAACGGTAGAATGGATATGCGGATTTTATTTTACGTCACCCAGATGTTTTCCGTCGAGTTGAACACACTGTTCAAAACAGAGCCTTGTGTTCTGCGCCACACGCTGAAACAAACTTGTTTTAATTGAGTTGATTTATCGAGGAATTTTTTCATTTAAGCCCACAAGAGATTGAAGATTGCCATTATTAACCCTCTCTTTAAGGTAGCCCCATTAAAAGACCCATGGGAGTTAGATCGGGCGACCTTGTTGGCCATGGGATATTTCCAAAGCGACTGATAAATTTTTGGGCAAATTTTTCAGAAGCAAATTCATCGAAGCTCTGGCTGTGTGTGCAGCCGCTCAATCCAGTTGAAACCACGAGTGTGAATAGTACGATGGATAAACTCATAGGTTTGGCAAAAGAAATTCCGTTATTAGGCGTCGATAAATTTTTTCCATCGACATTTATCGCCTGTCCTCGAGAATTTTCGAAAAATATGGTTAAATTATCTCATGCGGGGATAAGGCACACCAAACAGTTAACCTGAGGCAATTGCACAGAATCTCTGCAACCAACGAATTTAACTTACATTCGGTCCATCACGTATTCGCCGAATACCGAACTTTGAAACAAATTGTCGTTTAATAATTTTTAAAATTGTTTTTAAATATATAAATTTGCCACCAGACACCCTGTAGAAAGGACGTAACTCGATTTTTTTTTTCAAAATACATATGTAGCTTGTTTTTCTAATTCTGGTGAAAAAACGTCAAGTTTATCATAATTTTTTCTTTTTTAACTGAAAATTTAAGTTCTCCTCTGTTGACTGAAAATTGCCTTTTAACTTGTTTATATGCAAAATTTTACAGATTTGAGGAAGCGTTTAGCTTCTCCTGTTAAGTAACAAACAGGGTACGCTAATACAGGTATTATCAAGAGCGCAGCTGATTATGAATATTTGAGAAAGTAAATGTCAAAACGATCACTTTTACTTGCACTTCTTCAAACACAAAAAGGAAATGCAGAGGACGAGGTTTTTTAATTCACCTTGATACTACCTGTATTGGTGTAACCTTGGAAAGAAAAAATCCAGTTACGCCTGTCTTATTATAAGCCACCGTACATATGTATGTATGTGCATAATATAAAAATGTATTTGTATCATGCACAGGGTACACTAATACAGGTAGTATTAAGGCGAATCAAAAAGTCTCGTCCTCTGCATTTCCTTTTTATGTTTGAGAAAGTGAATGTCAAAAAAATTTTAAATTTTATATAAAATTAATTAATAAATCTAACAATCACTTTCACAAAACTTCAAGACGAATTCATAATTATCTGGGTTCTTAACACTTCTTGTATTGGTGTACCCTGGTGTGTTTGAACGTGGAAATGTCAAAAAAAATTAAAAATTTCATACAAAACAGGGTGCACTATGTAAGTTATTTTTTTTGTCGGAATTTTAATGAACTATTTTGTTAATATTTATAAATCTAGTTTGAGGGGGTTGAAATAAATACCCAGTTATTTTGAATAGACTTCCAAGTGATTTTGCTTTAATAATTTTTTGAGTGTGTGATTCTTGTCATCATGCTTGTGCAAACTTTTGCTCTGACAACGATGACTGAAGAAGAACAAAACAATGACATTAATGACCCAGACAAGACAAAATAATGTGGGTACAAAATTGTGCTCAGTGGGAGAACAAATTCATGGCTCGTAAAGGCGTAGCCTAATGGCGACCGTAAGTCCTGTATAGGTATCAATTGTTTTCCCACTAATTTTTTTATTAAAGAAACATTTTTTGAAAATCGCAAACGGTTTTAAAAGTTATCTTATATACATACATATAAAAACTAATCTTGTTTTAGAAATCTTTTTCTTAAGGTTAAGTTATATCATAAATTGCTTACAAACAGTTAGATGTATTGGAGGCCAACGAGAGAGCATGACTTATAAGAGCGTGCTTTCTAACTGAGTGCCTTCTGCCTACCGATTAGGTTATCAAGTATTTTGGAACGATAATAAACAGTTGCTACATTTTGGCTAAAAGAATACTTATTTTTGCTGGAGTGATCACGAAATTCAAGATCCATTCTTACA